>QPKB01000002.1:52581281-53781281 GCA_003546025.1 Camphora micrantha | reverse complement strand
TGATGCATCCTCACTGTACATGCACGTCAGCACGTCTCTTTTTAAATCACGTCATTACTCAATATGACCCATACGTTGGATTACTAAACCCCCAATTATCATCCCCTAAAATCTATGTGTTTAACTCCCCTACAATTGTTTCCTCATTTATAATCTATATACAATTTCTACTTACCCAATTATCATCCCCTAAAATCTCTATGTTTATCTCCCTAACAATTATTTCCATTATTTCCTCACTTACACAGTCTATCCCTCCATATACCCTAAAATCTCTCTTAATCACTTGGCAATCGATTAAATGTATATTCATTTATATTTCAAACTTATCTCCTAAAATCTTTTCATCTTTATCTCTTTAAATCTCTCTAATTTGTAAAAGACACCATGCTTTGCCCACAAGGAAGTGAAATCTCTTTATTCCTTTTCATGATTTCTTTCTAATCAACCTTTATTCGTGCAACAACATTCTTCTGCCTGCTAACTTAAGCATTCTCTCTATCACCACTACTTTTCCATGCTATATTATCTGAAAAGGAGATTTGGCTTCACCATGACTTCTTAGACATGCCGAATGGCATGAAGCATGTAGCATAAGTTATATTAGCAAACTAAACACTATGGTTCTTTTTTCATATGGAATGATTTTAGTTGTTTTGACTTCATATTTTATTCTAATTTATGTTTTTCTGTCTGATGAAATCTTCCGATACGGTGCAACAGTGCAATAGCTCTCCTCCATCTTTCTTCAATTCGAAGCATATGTGTCGATCTCAAGGCCCAAACTCTTTTTGCAATCCTTGTTGTTCTTGGAGGAGGAGGTGGGTATGGGAATGAAAATATCTCGCCATTCAATGAGTGGGTCTCCTCTCTTGATTGTGGATCTCTTTTGAATTTTGATATTCCATGACTTTAACTTTCTATAAATTTTGTCTCGAAGTTTTTATTTTTATAGGTCCTATTGTAAGATATTATATGTGAGGGAACATTCATGTACATTCATCCCTCACAATAGGGTGAGGGACATTTACATAGTTTTTTCTCTTTACACATGAACATTTTTTTCTGCATATGACCATATATGATTTTTCCTCTTTTGCACATGAATATTTCCAATTATGTAAGTGTTTCTCATCCTATGGTGAGGGATGGATGCACATGAATATTCTCCATTATATAGTATTTGATTTTTTAATGTATCTATTTTCAGTTATTTGATTAATAATAAAATCCAACTCCAAAGGGAGAGGGAGAACGGCATGAGGAAGAAGAAAAAGAGTTCTGGTTCTTCATTGTCACAACATAAAACACATCTAGAAGGGATGATAACACCAACTGATCTAGCCCAATTTTAAGTTGAAGCTCGTCTGTGAAACAACCTTCAAATTAGGCAGGAAAAATAGGGTTCATAAGCTTGTTCTATGCCAAATTGCTCTAGTTAACAGCCAATGCTCTAGATCTAGCAACATGCCAAGCGTCTTTGAGAGAAAGGTTTCCACTAGCATTTCTAGTCCACTTAATAAAATCTACAACTTGAGGTGAACGAATGTTACTGATTGAAGCCAACTGCAGGTGTTTCTTAATCTGTAAAGGCAGATGAGGTGGGATAACCCACCACCAATCATCTATCGGCAAAGAGATAGTGTCAGTGGGAGGAAAGGAGAGTTGTGGAAACTATGTAGCCAAAGGATAATCATCAAGCCAACAATCAAACCATAAGTTAATTAACTTCCCATCCCCCACTATCCACTCGCTGCCTAGATGAAGAGAGCTCATTTTGGCTCAATATGGATTTATTCTTGAGGGATCTTGCTTTGAACCAGGTTGCCCAAATGAAGGAGGTTGTCATTCCACTCCACCCTAGTTTCGGTAAACATGCATCATGGACTTCACAACAAATGTCGAATGCCCAATCCGTCCTCAGTTTAGGGAGGCAAACAATTTCCCAACGGACTTGATTATATTTAATTTTTAAGCACCCAATAGACCAAAGGAAATTCCTTAAGATCCACTCTATATGTATAGAAACCTTTTTAGGAAATCGAATAGAGACAGATGTGAAGAGGCATGTTTGACAAGACGTGTTTTTGACAAGAGTTAATATTCCTGCAAAAGAAAGGGCTTTGGCTTTCAATCTTGAGAACTTGGCTCTTAGAGCATCTAACAACTTGGTGAAGTGGAAGAATTTTGAACTTTTAAAGAAAAGAGGGGTACCTAAGTAGGTGGAGGGAGGGTTAGCTATGGGGATGTCTAGCAAAGCTGAAATGGACCTCCTCTTCCTGTGATTACATTTTCTAATCAAAATATGGCTCATGGAGAGGTTAAATTTTTAACTCACTGCTATCTCACATTTGGCAAGGAGAACCTTTAAGCCAGAAATGCTCCTTGAAGAAGCTCTAAGAAAGAGCATGATGCCATCCACATACAATAGGAGGTAGGGAGTGTTGGGAACTGGTGACACTAGTTGGATGATCTAATTATAGTGAAGCTTCTGCATATTGACATTCAATTTCTCCTGTGGAAGGATAAAAAGAAAATGAGAGAAATAATCACCTGTACGGAGGCCGCAATAATAAGAGAAGAATCCACATGGGCTTCTATTAATGAGTAACCGAGCCCCTAAAGGTTGTAATCACTTCTTTAATAAGGCTGACCCATTTTTTGGAGAACTTGAAAAATAGTAAGAGTTTTATTTTAAGCGGCTCAGATTTTTATGAAGTGTCCACAAATTAGGGTCCCACTTTTTTAGCTCGAGGATTCTTTAATTCAGAGACTCAAAGGTTTGGGACTCGGACCGATGGACCCCACGTGGCCTGTAATGGAGATTATGCAACCATGACCCACTGAAATTCAGCTTAGTATGGCGTAAAAGAAAAGTGACTTGACCATGGAAAAAACCTGACGGCTAGGATCCTAATGAACATTGAATTTGAAACATGCGTGGTCCACATGGGCCCCAATGTGGATCAATCCACCAAAGTAATAAATGATTTTATCATCATCCTAAGAAACAACAAATACATGTGATAAAATCAAAATATGCATAACGTTCAACAAGTGAAATAAATCTAGAATCTGAATCCGTACGGAAATTGTCACAACCCGAGCCCGAGATTGGATTACTCAGGGTTTATCCTGGGTCGCAAATCCATCATTCTTACTCCCGTAAACTCTGAATTAACTGAAGTTAAGACGAAATCCACAAGGGATCAATCATGCGTACCTGTCAAATGTACATTTTTATGGAACATATATATATATTAACGAAACAATTAACTGAACAAGTACTTTACATTAAAAAGAAAGTCCAATATACACATTTCCTATCCAAGTCCACAACTGCGTATTCAAATACAATGCAAGTGACATCTATTTACTATTCAAAATGGATAAACAACAATATTTCTCAAAATATTTCCAAAACAAATTCCACATATTCTAGTTCATTCGCACTCCGATTCAAGTTCATTCGATTAGACCTCCTGGAGGTATCGGATAGGCCTCCTCCGCTGGCAGTGCGGCCCCTGCATGACCGGCACAGGCAACTAGGCCTATAATGTTCATCAGTAACACCATGAACACGATGGTTCAACAATGTATATACATATCTATAATAGCACATGCTAAATCTGTCAATTTACCTATTTAACGATTCTAGACAATTCAATCCAATAATAGTACCTATGCATGCGAGTCAATAATATCAAGTAATATCAAATTACTAGATTGACAGCTACAATAGCATTTATTTCAATCAATTCTTCCAATGAAAGCAGTCATTCATTTCATGTTCATTCATTTCATTTCATTTATTCACATTCACTTCATTGATTACATTGAATACTCTTATTATTAAGTGGCTTATCAATGAGAGACTTTTCAATCTAATGTGTGGGATCTACCAGTGTTTAGATCAGAGATCACTGGCATTACCACGGAGCTCCGGAACACCCACAGTCCATCTACTGCAGTAGGATTATTCATTAATTCATTATTACATTTAGTAACTTGTTCATTATTCATTAATTCATTTCGTATTCAATTCAGCTCAATAACGAGCTTAAGAAACAACTATGCAGTGCCAGACTCTCAAGAAATCAAATCAATCAATCATTTAATTCAGATTTCTAAACCAAACAAATGGGTAAAGCGCTCGTTATCCAATGTACGTGTTATTATCGATGAACATCACTTTAATTAGTAATTTGTACGTTCAGATAACCTTAGCTAACACTTATGAAAGTTTAGGTACAATTCTTATTCAATTCGTCATTCATGTCAGTCAATTCGAGACTTACATTTGTGACCTTTGAGTTCACTCAATTAGTCTCAAAACTATCTATTTAATGGCCATAAAGAATCTCCAACTCAATAGGCTCAATTACTGAAAATTCAAAATTTTCAACATAAAAAATTCCTGTGAGCTCGGTCACCTATTCGGTTGGCCGACCTGCAAAGCTCGGCTAGCAGAATAAATTCGGTCACCTATTCGGTTAGCCGACCTACAAAGCTCGACTAGCCGAACAATTTCGGTCTGCACTCGGTTAGCCTCACATTTTCTGAAAATTACTTGTCAGCATGTTCGGCCACTCTTCGGTCACCTGGTTGCAGTTCGGCCAGCCAAATAAATTCGGTCGGCTCGGTTTTCCTATAAAAATTGACTAACACCGGGGCACTCTGCCACCTCTTTGGCTAGAAGTTCGGCTGGCCGAACTGGCTCTTTCGTCTAACCGAACTCAGTATGGTCAGCACTCAGTCAGCTTTCTAGCAAGCTGACTTTTTGCGGAAAATCCATGCAGGGGAATTCGATCACCTTTCGGCTAGTAGAACAGAGCCTGTAGCTCGAAAAATTTCTAGACCAAATTTTTTGATTTTGAACTCTTTGAGTTCCTACTTCCATCTTAGCATCCTAAATCACAAGAAATGTATATACTTGCCTCTATTTGAAGATCAATTGACACAAAGCCCTTTGTTTAGTTTGATTTGAGATGAAAACTTCTCAACTTGAAGCCTTTTTCTAACATAAAATAAAGACCAATCACAAGGTACAACTCCTATTAGTTAATCGAGCTAGAAATCATTCCTAAGTACTCAATGGAACTTGAAAACTCTACTAAGAGTTCAAGAACACTTACTTGTGGCTTGTGAAGAGAAGTTTGAGATCTTCTCCTAGCTCTAATTCCAAGGAAATGGAGAACAACTTGATGGAAAAGATGAAGTGGATGAAATCCCTTTCAAAACCACACTCAAATCCTCAATCTTGATGCTTGATGGAGAGAAAATGAAAGGAAAAAGAAAAAAGACTCTAGATTTGGAGCTCTTCACTTCACTTGGCTGGGAATGAGTTGAATGAACTCAATTTGAGTCCATCCTATCCCATACAAGGCCAAGTTTACACTAAGCCCCCCTCTCATTCTCTCATTTACAATTTGAATCAAATGAAAGGTCATTTATGAAAGTTATCGTACTATTCGAAATACGCGTGTTGGTATCAAGCGTTTCCGTATTCAACAAAATACGCAGAAATTCATATTTACGAAAAAGTCATTAGTTTCCTTGTTTGAGTCTAAACTCTATTCAATTCATTTAATCTCCTTCATTATCAGTTCATTAAGCCCAAATCATTCGTTTTAGACTAATTAAATTCCATTTGGTCGTCAACCATCATAAGCTTAATTAAACATAATTAATTAGCTTTAATTTCAATCAATTAGAGTTAATCTCGATTAACTCGGGACGGAGTCTAACAGAAATCAATTGCAACATATTCGTAAGAAGGCCTACGATTTTGTGATTAATCCTAAAAGATGCTGACTTGAGAAATAGAGTTTTAAGAATATCTTTATCTTTAAAGATCATTGAATTAAGAGGTATAATTTATAATTAGGAATATCTTATGGTCATGGAGATCGTCCGTAGATTTATGATTGAAGTGGACTTCTAGTTTAGTCTAAATCTAACTTCGAGGGGTAACTCAGTTGGCCTATGACCACGGTTTGAATCCAGAGATTATGGGTTCGAAACTTCTTTATCATACTGAGGCCACAAGGGAATTTTACCCGACTTTCTCTCCTAGGCCCGTAGGGATTATTTTGGCTCTTTGTAATTAACATTTAACACCACTGTGTGTGAGATGTCCCTTATTATTAATCATATTTGTTAAGTTTGAACTAAATTTGACCCGAAACTTGGACGGATGGATCCCACATGGACTGAAATTCAACTGAGTGTGGCATAAAAGAGCACCGATTTGGTCATGGAAAAAACTGACCGCTAGGATCCCCCATCAACATTCAATCCGACGCACCCTTTGTCCACATGGGCCCCAATGTGTCGATCCAACCACCATTGCAATAGAATATCATCAACCTTCAAAACAACAAACATAATCTTGAAAATCCAAAGAGAGATTTTCGGATAGAGAAGATCACCCCAGTAGAACCCATGGTCATATTTGACCCATGTTTAAAGCACACACAAAGAGAGACAGAGAGACTCAAAAACAAAATCCCATCAGAATTGGGTCTCATAACTCTTTGGAATTGTAGTTCTATTCAACGTAGAAGTTGTCAGTCTAAATAAAAAGGAGGAGGATGAAAAAGGAAAGGAACAAAGTAGAATTTGGAAGCATGGAAGGCTGCAGTAGTGTTGGTGATGGAAACAGCAAAAAGAGAGCCAAAAAGGATCAGGAAGACGCAGTTGAGATTAATCAAGTGATGGAGAACAACCCACCACCTGATAATGAACCCCCACCTATATACTTCCCACCAGGGTATCACTTCCATCCTAATGATGATGAGCTGATTCTAAACTATCTCCTTCCTAAATTGCAGAATAAGAAATTGCCTTACAATCACATTAAGGATGTTGTTCTTGCCGACTATGATCCTGAAGTCCTCACAGGTAATTTGTCAAGTGAATTGCCTTTTTTTTTTTTCTTTCTTTCTTTCTTTCACTTGATTATGAGAAAACTGCTATTCTTTATTAGAGAATAGATTAACTATGGAAGCCCATGTGGTGTTTGGTGTTTATATGCACAAGTGTATTTTGATCTTCTATTGTTGTTGATTACTTTGGTAATTTGTATATGTATGGTTATTGACTTGCCTTTTGTGATCTGCATTGTGATTTTGATAATATCAATAAAGCCACAATGATTTTGTAGAAAGGAAGTATTTTACTTCCAAAATTAACAAAACATTCACCCACAAAAAAAGGGACACTAAACAGCCCTACATTCAGCATCTCAATGGGTCAATGCCCTTTGATTTTGGACCCCAATTAGATTTGGGTTCTTTTTTTTTTCTTTTTATTTAATTTCTGCAATTTCCATGATTTTTTTATTATTGATGTCTATAAATTATGAGATTACATTATTTTAGTGTAACTATTTGATTATTTGAAATCCCAGAACTACAATTTTAAGTAAACAAGTTGGGAGATCTTCAGGGTTATAATTACCATGAAGGTATAGTAATCTGGCCCTGGATTTTATCCTTCTCTAATTTTTGGCTATGCCAGTATTGTTTTGTTGGGAAATTTTGTAATTGGGCATTATTGGATTTTTTTTTCTTTTTCATGCTTTTCGTTTTGTCTAGTCTTAGAAAGTACAGGTCAGTTTTGTTTTATGGTAAAATAGCAGTCTTCATTATCGTTTCTATTGAGTTACGTTTTCAGGGAGGTCTTATGAAGTTAATTTGTACTATTATCTTTTTTAAATAGAAAAGTAATCTTTGGTTGTGTTCCTTTTCTTGTGTTGTTCTTATGGATGCAAGTGGCCCGACAATCATAAATCCCAATTCCTAATAATCAAACACTAGGAAACAACCAGAACATCACCTTCTTAATTTAAAACTAGTGACGACTACTATAGTGTTTTAACTATATTGGGCAGCGATATCATATTATAATTTATGGGCGAATGGACAGCGATATCGCTGCTCGTGTCTTCTTTTTTTTTCTTTTTTTTTTTATGAGGATTCTTCATTCCATCTTAAATCTAACCACATCATACCAAAGTCAACTACCATATCAAACTCATGCCAATATCAAATCCATTTTAAATTCATACCCAACAAATCCTAGGATCTAGAGGGTTTTCTTGAATCGATTCGGAGATGGTCATTGGGTTTTGCTTGAAGAAATTTGAGAAAAACTCTCGCATCAGATCTGCTTTAAGGGAAGGAGAAGCAGACTGAGATGATCAGATAAAATTAGAGAAAGAAAGAGATCGATCTCAAAATGGTGAGTTACAGAGAGATGTGGGCCAATGGTTGGGTTTGATGACTGGAACGAGAGAGGCTGTTTGGATTCTGGTTGTGGATTATGGGATGATGGGACTATAATGTGTTTTGGGTTAAAGGCAGGCGGCGATATCTTTGATGACTAGGTTTAGGTATGATACATTGAAGAAGGATGAGAAAATAGAGAGAGGAATGATGGTAATGGGAGAGATGGCTGGAAGGAGTTAGAGAAAGGAGGGAGTCCTGTATGTGGGTGCCCAACTCAAAGTGACTCTAATAAGAGAATCTTTCCGTACAGATTTACGCTTGTCAATTTAGCCCATTGAAATGGGTACCAACCTGGTCCTGGTCCAAGCTTGAAAACAAAGGGCTTTTAAAAAAATTTGAGTCCAGCGGGCTAAGCTTGGATAGTTATTTGAAAGCCCGACAAAAATGAGACTGGAAATGGCAGAGCATGCCCAGCCCGTTTAAGCTCAGCTCAAGCCGCCTGTAATATAATTTTACTAATTTCAATCGAAGTTAAATAGTGCTAATCTCTTTCCTCAACTTCAATCTTATGATTATAGATTTACATGATCTATTCTAGTGACTATTGATTCTATTGAGAACTGCCTTTCTTCTTTCTTTTTTTGATCTTCTCTGAAAGAGAGCAGCATTACTTTTATTCATGCAAGTGATATTTCAATCGAAGTTTAATAGTGTCAATCTCTATCCTCAACTTCAATCAACACATCTATTTTACTCTCAGGACTCACTAAACTTGCACTATATAAAAGACAAAAAGGGGCACCATAAAAGAGCAAAAGAAGAGCTCAAACAACCAAAGAGACATAGAGATAGGCCTTGTAGTTGTATAGCTATGCAATCGAGCAAACTCGGGACCCATACAAATGGTCCTGACAACTCCCTCCAAGTGGCTATATTCACAGACTCAAAACCCCATTGATTAAGTGTTTAATGCATATAACTAATAATGCATAAGATTTTGCTAATCACATCATTAGTTATGTTTCAGAGTTTTGTCCGATGAGATGTTGTTCCGGGACATGTTCTATATTTTTTTTTATGACAATCATACTATATAGATAAAAGTTATCATATTGCTTCTTGCATTGCATTGCCGGTCCCAAGCCGGAAAAAAGGAGGAGGGTTTAAAGTCCGGTTCACACCGGGTGTCCGGTGACTATATAGGAATAGTTAGAGAATGCTTAGCTTATATTCAAGATCATAGGAAGCCCTGGCCCGAACCTACACATGACGAGATTTGACGTAGGCCCGTTCAATTTAGAGTCGGGATTGGACAACCCTCGGTAGGCCCGTCCAATTTTCGAGATGGGACTAAACAACCCAAGCCTAAGCTTGGCCCGTCCCATTGACAAGCCTAGGTAAAATCCTCTTCTTTTTTTTTTTTTTTTTGTTGGTTTGGTCTTTTGAAAGTTAAGAATAGTACTGTATTTTAAGTAAGGAATACGCATGTTCTCCTACAAGCACCCGCGAAACTAGGTGTAAGCATCTGGGGGCTGATGCCCCCACCCATATTTGAAAAAGACTTCAGATTTTTAAGAAACCCCCCCTGAGATTTTGAAAAAAAAAAATATATGTTTTTTACATTTGCCCCTTTCTCCAATATTTATTTTACATAGAGCCCCCCAATTCAATTTCGTGGGTCCGCCACTGCCTACAAGAAATGCAAGTGCAGTTGATTGAGCACTATGGGGCACACTTACGACCACCTTTCATCAATTCAGGAAACCCCTTTGATACTCTTTTGATTTATGGTCTCGCATCAATCCCGATTTTACACTTATTGAACCTTCACTCATCATTTGATTAATTCTTAAGAAAATCTACAGTTAAAATGCCATTAACTTTAAGGTTGTTAAATCAAGGACTAGGAAAATCTAGTAGTCCTGATTTTTAGATCTCTATTCCTACGAAGAGACCTTTCCATGTGCCCTCCTCCCATTGATAAACTTGCATCTAGCGGGCTACATGAGCTGATATGCATATACGCTATTGCAATGCAGAGAACATTGCCCATATAACTAGTACTGATTTATATTTCACCTTGGACCCCGTTTTCTGTTTGTACTACATTTGAACTTATTATTGTTCTTATAGTCATTCATAGATTTCATTGTTGAAATTTACAATGATCTTTTTATTACATTTATCAATAAACTCTTTCTCCTTGGTAATTAAGCTAGTTTGAAATGACATAACTTATATTAGCTAATACTTAAACTAAAATTGATGGCACTAAGGAGATGATGGTGATGACATTTTAAATTTTAAGATTCATTTGTTGACATCTTCTAATCTTTCCTTTCTAATGTCTTTCCTCTGTTTATTTCATTTATATGCTTATTTTACTTACTTTGTTACCCTTCTTTGTTTAATACAACAAATTACAAATATAGTTCAAATAGTGAGAAAGATTTGTATTTTAAGTTTTTTTGTTTACTTCTTTTCTAACCTTAGAATCTGGCAATTTTTTATTTTTTTTTGTTCAATTCACATATTTTGTTCTCTTTTTGTTCAATACAGCAAAATATAAATGTATTGAGAAATCAGAGTGGTACTTCTTTACACCAAGAGAGAGGAAATATAAGAAAGGGAGTCGTCCTAACCGGGCTGCTGGAAGTGGATATTGGAAAGCAACAGGTGTTGATATACCAATCAAGAGCAATGGTGAAACAGTTGGATTTAAAAAATCATTGGTTTTCTATAGAGGCAAGCCACCGAATGGAGTAAAATCTAACTGGATTGTGAATGAGTATAGAATCAAAGCAGGAGTTTTTGAAGGGACTTCTCGAGAGAGGGATATGTCAAGCATGAGGGTAAAGAAATCAAACTCCTTTTAAAAATTTACTTGTTGAAATTTTCTTTTTAGACATCCTTCTCCACCTAAACTATAGTTTGGATTTTTATTTTTACAGTTAGATGATTGGGTTCTATGCAAGATTTATAAGAAGACAAGTAGCAAAAATGTTTGGAAAGAGTCTCCTATCTCTTCTTCCTCAAGAGATTATGAAGAAGAATCTCCAAGCGCTTGCCCGAGAGATCATGAAAATGAATCTCTAATTGCTAGCCAAAGTGATTGTGAAAATAAATCTCCAATTGCTTACCAAAGAGATCATGAAAATGACTATCTAATTGCTTGCCAGAGAGATTATGGGGATGAAAAAATGATGAAGGTGATGGAAGAATCTTCACATGGCAATAAAATGACCACTCCAGATATCAGTTCATATTGGTCACATGGCAATAATATGACCACTCCAGATATCATCAGTTCATATTGGTATGGGGATGAAAAAATGAATATGGTGATGGGAGAGTCTTCATATGGCAGTAAAATGATCACTACAGAAATCACAAGCAGCAAAAAAGTTTCCAAAGAGTCTTCCTTCTCTCCTTCCTCAAGAGATTATGAAAAAGAATCTCCAATCACTTGTCCTGGAGATCATGAAAATGAATCTCTAATTGCTTGCCAAAGAGATCATGAAAATAAATCTCCAATTGCTTACCAAAGAGATCAGTTCCACAATGACTCTCTAATCGCTTGCAAGAGAGCTTATGGGGATGGAAAAATGAAGATGGTAATGGAAGAGTCTTCACATGGCAATAAAACGATCAATACTCCAGAATTCAAATCTCCAATTGCTTACCAAAGAGATCAGTTCCACAATGAATCTCTAATTGTTTGCAAGAGAGATTCTGGGGATGAAAAAAAGAAGATGGTGATGGAAGAGTCTTCACATGGCAATAAAACGATCAGTACTCCAGAATTCAGTTCACGAACTTTTGATTGGTCTGGGGATGAAAAAATGAACATGGAGATGGAAAATTCTTCATATGGCAATCAATTGATCACTCCAGAAATTATGTCAGAAATCTTTGATTGGAATAGCATCTCACAAATGCTCACAGATGAGTCTGACTATGGATTTGATTTATTCAATGAACTGACATCAAATTCATATTATTCAAATGCTTACGATCCATACATGCTGGATTGTCCACAACCACAACCACAACCTCAACCACAACTGCAGCCACAACCACAACATCAACCTCAACCACAACCACAACAATTATTATCAGCTGTGCCAACTATCCATTCTAGCAACACTTTGGGTCAATTTGATCTGACATCAAATTCATATTATTCAAATGCTTACGATCCATACATGCTGGATTGTCCACAACCACAACCTCAACCTCAACCTCAACCTCAACCACAACTGCAACCACAACCACAACATCAACCTCAACCACAACGACAACAATTATTATCAGCTGTGCCAACTATCCATTCTAGCAACACTTTGGGTCAATTTGATCTTGGTAGCAAAGATGAAGTAGAAGATATGATTCAAATCGAAATCCTAAAGCAGCAATTAGATCATTTGAGACGTCGTGGCCCAATGTTATAGATTATATCACTTTAGGTGATTTTATACTTCATTGACAGGTATATTGTTTGGGTTGATTTAGTCCATAGCTATAGGTTATGCCTTTTTTTTTTTTTCTTTGTTTGTACCACATTGGGGATTTGAGGTTAAGCACTCTCTGCTCCCATACCCATGTCCCTAGACAGCTAACCTACAACTATGGGACATACATTGGTTATACTTTAACTACCCTTTGTTTCTAATACAGTGATATTTAGCATCTTCTGTCTCTTTACCCTTTTGCGTCTTCACATGTTGTGTAATTGTCTCAAAATATGCGTGCCATATCATAAACTTGCAGTATTTGTTTCACTCTTTAAAAGAGAAATGATCACAATCAGTGTGATACTATCATGCTAACATTAGTTAAATTTGGATTTTTATTGTCCAGGGCTCACTTTAGTATGACCAAAGATGCTCATGCCACATGGACACGTGTATTGGAACCATCTCAAGTTTCACTTCAATTGGAGTGATCACATGAAGTGTGATGGTTTATATGATTGGTTTAAAGTGAAAATCTGGTAAGATATGCAAAAGGGTCCATCAGGTTATTAGCAGTTTTGATCATGTAAAACTGTGCCCCATACCTTAGAAATCAGATTCTTGAGTTTTTAGAGAACCTAACATTTTGCTGCCCAACCTAATACTCCAATATGTGAGATGTGAGCACTTGGCACATTTTGTGTGATGTTTAAAACAAAGCACTCTTTATCAGTTTATTATGTTTATCCATCTTCTCTTCTTTTTTTTCTTTTTTTTTCTGAAAAAACTTGTGTTTTTTTTTAGGATAATCACAATTCTCATATATATGTATGGGCCCCCTGTAAGTTTGGTACCCCTCTTCCATCTCAATGTTCCTACGAGAGGTAAAAATGTAAGCCCCTTGTAGGACCCACTGAGATCCATGCAATCATAGACTAGAGTCAATCAAACCTGTAAAGTTCAAAGAAGCAAAATGCTAGTTGATAGATACTCAAGTGAGAATATTACATGGGTAGGACATGTTATATTATAATAATGATTTGTAAACAACTTGGGCTAACATTAGATTATAACTTTATTTTATGATGTGACTAGGATCTTCTGCTTATCTTCAGATTTGATTTGGTTAAGTTGAGTGTGTTATTCTAAATGACAGATGAGACAGTCAAGTTTATGAAAATATAGTCTCACAAGTTTTATATTTATCCCTATTAAAGTATTGACCAGAACAAGCAGAAGTTATCCTGAATCAATGCAATAATAGAATAATGGTGAGACACTTCTGATTAAGGGTCACATTGACTCATATATGGTAACATGACTTGTCGCTGTCCCACATTAATCATCATTGAAGCCTTATCTCATCTAATATTTTAATAAGATGAAAACAACAGAAAAAGAAAAAAAACTTTATTCAATCTGAGGCTGCGTGGCAACTAGGGTGCTCGGGCATATCCAAGCCCAGCCAGCCTTTAAATATAGGCATATATACGGCCCAAGCCCAACAAGGGTCTCAAATGCCAGGCCCGAGCCCACCCATTTAGTCAATCTGGCCAGGGCTGCCGGCCAGGCCGGGTGTTTTATGTTTGTGCTTACTAATTACTTGTTTAAGTAAATAGTCACTAAATTACATATATTAATTATTTGAGCCGGACTAGACGTTGGGCTTTCTATCACTTAATCTAAGCCAGGTCATGAATTAAATGTGCCAAAAATATAGATCCAGGCCCGGCCTAAAGTGGACTGGGCTCAGAACTCGATGATGCAAGCAAACTTCATTAATTTTCATGTGACAGTTCTATTCTTGATGCACTTTGTTAATTCTTGGAGAGCTTTTTGATTCCCTTCCAATGACCTAGCTTAAAATTTTATCAACATTCATTCATCCCTTTACCCTCTGATTGGTAGCAGGGTTGGTTTATGAGGAGGAAGCAAATTTTAAACTATGAAAGTTGCTAATGCTTTACTGATCATATATGTCAGTGGCAGGACTGACATTTTACGGTTTAGATGGAAAACTGGCAACAAGTTTTTAAGGAAGTTCATGTATAAGCAACTGTATTTTTTAAAACAAATGACCATCTACTTTTTTTTTTTTTTAAAAAAAAACACCCACATCCATTAATCTAAAGTCTTAATTCCACGACCTGGACCATTAGTAAAAGCTAATATATGCACAGCCGGAATTGCTCCATGCACATCTATCCATGAGACTTTTGATGGACCCCTCTTAAAAGACCAAAACACCCCTTCCTTCTCTGCTCGTCCCTCTTCCTACTCAGCAGTCCACCTTCGCCCAACGCCCACCTCCCTCCTCTCTCCCTCTTCCTCCTTCTCCCTGTCTCTCTCCCTCTCATTCTCCCTCCTCTGTCACCACCCAACTCCGCCCCCTCTCCATCTCTCCTCCTTCTCCCTGTCCCTCCCTCTCCTAGCGCCCACCTTCGCCCTCTCCTTCTCCCCATTGCAGGCTTTGAAATTTTTTTCCCAGTAGGCTTGAATGAGGGGCCTTTTAATGAAAGCTATTAAGGATACTGTTATGTCATGTACTCATTGTTGCTACAGAAACTGGTAAATAAGAATTTAAGTGATCGAAAAGTGCAAGAAGATAACCTGGAAACATTTAGTGGGACTCTCAATATAAAAAAATAGTGCCAATGTCACCCTCCTGATGTTCATTCTTTGGCATAAGGCCCCCCACATTATGTGCTCATCAAAATTCATATTGGGCACTTCTACCAAGCTTGCTCTTAGTGGGTTTACCTTTTCTTTTGCAATTGTTTTTTCCCTTTCCTCTTTTAGAAGCATTGTTGATTTTCTTTATAATATTACCATTATTCACGATTTCTTCTAAATCTTTTCTTTCCAATAAAGATTATTCACGAAATCTTCCTATGAGAGATGCTCTCACCTTATTATTAGAGATAAGGTGGAGGCCCTCACATCCATATCAAATGCCAACAACTTAAATGCGAGGGTCCCCACCCCAATCTCTTATATAATGTGAAAGATATATCTCATATGAGTATCTCCCATACATAAGGAAAATCTTCCTATGAGAGATGCTCTCACCTTATTATGAGAGATAAGGTGAAGATGAAAGATAAAGTGGAGTGCCCTCACATCTATATCCAATGTCAAAACTCAAATGTGAGGGCCCCCACCCCAATATCTTATATAAGGTGAGAGATATCTCTCATATAAGTATCTCTCATACTTAAGGGAAATCTTCATATGGGAGATGCTCTCACCTTATTATGAGAGATAAGGTGGGGGCCCTCACATCCATAACCAATGCCAACAACTTAAATGTGAGGGCCACTACCCCAATCTCTCGTATAAGGTGATAGATATCTCTTATATGAGTATCTCCCTATACATACAATATCACATTTTAGATTTTTAGCAAAATCTTAAGGTTTTCGTATATTTTCTTATTATGAATTAGATTGCTCATACTAAGCACATGTATGTTTTGCTATTATTAGCTTAATGAAATAATGGTCATGACAAAAAATCTTATAAATTCATAATTTTGAAAAATTTTAAATATTGCAATCTAAATCTCAACTATCATTCTATATGCCATCTTCACTGCATTATGAGTTTCAACTAGAACCGAGACTTTTTTCTGGATGTCGTGGGTATCTCTAAGGTCTTTCACCCCATCAAACTATTCCCTCAGGTGGCACCCCCAAAACCCACATAAATGCACACAGGGCAAATTTGGGACGAGCACACAAGACGTGGAGAGCAATCCCATGCCTTATGCCACTCCACCAACTCTTAAGTGGGCAACTGACACATATTTTATGTAAATAATGAAAATAAAAATAAATATAAAGAATGAATAAATAAATAAATACAACTGATGAAAGTACAATAAGGGGTAACTTTTGTGCATATTGCAATAGATAAGAAAAATAGAAAAATCACATAAATTTGGATAGTTTCGTCATTTTCTCTAGCATGGAGAAAGTACTAAGAGAGTTTATGGGGAAGGCGGGAGCAAAAAGCCATCTCTAAACTTGCCAATGACAAACTTTTTTTTATATATTTTTTAACAGCCTCTGCTGGTGGGTTAGTGGAAGGGGCAAGGAGGAGCAAGGGATCAACCCAATCAAAGAAACGTTGGAAACCTTATACCATACTTTGAAAGAAAAAAAATGGATGCTTAGTGTTCTTTTTTTGAGAATCATGAAAACATTAGGTGCCTTTTTGAAAATTTTAACATGAACTACATAGAGCACATTATTAATCATGTGATCAATCTTGCATTGGGGCCAACCTTATTAAAGTAAAATTTGAAAACATCCAATCAGGAGTGAGAGCATTCTCTCTCTCTCTTTAAAGTTCAGATACGGTTGTAAAAAAAAAAAAACAAAAAAAGGCTCATTCTTAATCATCCACATGCCACATCAGCAAGGTGTTCTCTTTGTTGAACAACATGCTCATCTAATTCTTCCTCTTAAAAGAAACACCCCATTCTAAAAAAAAAAATAACTTTTTTTTTTCTGTAACTTCAGCTCTTTACTGTAACCCCTCCTTGTTGTAATCCCCTTCATCTTATTAAACACAATGGATTCGTATGGTTATCCCATCCCTCTCGACCACTAGGACTCTTCCTTTATATAACACGCGACATCCCCTCAAAGTTGCATCGAAATAATAATTAACACTCTTCTTCCTCCTTCCTCCACACCTCTTTCTCCTCACACTCACAAACTTGCCCAGTCTATTACAACTGAAAAATCTAAATGCGTGTTTATAATTCAATTCAATTAGACCGCCTCTAATTTTCGAGGAAATCTAAATGTGCTTCTAACACTATTGAAAAACTTAACTCCAACATTATTACGTACGTTCTTTTTAGTTAATTATGTGATAATATGAACTTATATTTTGAGATAACACAAATCAATTTATCATTCAGTAAATTCATATTTTTTATTCATTAATCAATAATCAATTCAAATATTAAATTTATTTTATTATTCAATTTGCTTAATATTAGCTTTACGCTAGTTATTTTTAAATCGGGGTTTTCCAAAAAGTGGCCCCCACCATAGAGCTCGACTCCACTCACCCACAAGAAGCGTGAGGGACTAGGTATCTAGGACAGTGGGCCCCAACAATTCTTCCCATCTCATTTTATTTCTTATTTATTCTTCTTTCTTTTTTTTTTCTTTCAACATGTTCCTTGTGGGAATGGAATTAGGGTGTTTCCAAGCACACAAAGACATTGAAAAAACATAAAAATAAAAATTTGTGTGTTCATGGCCAGTGTCGGAAACACAGGCCCATGGTCGCCCATTTAGTCAATTGGGCCGAGCCAAGTGTGAAATGGGCTTTTAGAAGCTGTACAGGCTTTCTAGCAATTATTTCAACAAACTATTTCCTCGGATCTGGTGAGGTTTTGCCTCACATGACAGTGAGTGTACCAACTATGGTGCCCCCATGTCACTATGGGGAAATCCCCCCAAAGGATCCCGATTCTTATTCTTGACTTGGATCCGTGTAGCAGCTATTACATGAGAACCATATAACACATGCATGGAAATCTAAGTGGAGCCCACACAAATAAATCCCGAGCTTTTAAAGTGTGCTTTGTGCGGCATCCGTGGAAGATTAAACAATCTTTCCTATTTTGTGGCAACTTAAAACCCGCCCACAGCATCGGACGCTTATATCCTCGCATCACGCAAAAAACAAGCTAAAAATGGATGATTCCGCCATTCCTGTTCACTGCACCAAATGACCAATGAGAAAGCTCGACGCTTAGATCCTTGCATCACACGAAAAACAAGCTAAAACCGGATGATTCCGCCATTCCTATTCATTGCACCTAATTACTAACAAGAAAGCCTGACGCCTTTTCCCTTCTCATTTCCACTCTGCACAAACATACTCTTAAAGATGAATCCCACCCCACTCCATCACTCTCAACATATCTTCACATTTCACTTTAGTAGGAGTGGATACCATTGTAAACTCCAACACATGATTGAAAACGTGATTATGAGCTCATGTGGCATCACTCTTGATGCGGCGTTAATAAGATTACTATCATGTGCTCAATTAGACGACAAGGGCCACTAAAATTTGCGGATATAAATCAAAGGAGATGAGGTTCATATTGAACGGTCTGAATTATCTCTATGTGATGGTGATGGTGATGGTGATGGTGATGGTTATGAGATTCACTTTGTAATAGCAGGGTTAGGTTGTACAAGGGATCCTTCCAGACACTCTATTTTTAGTTTTTTGCTGTAGTAAGGACACACGTAATCCTACCCGGCCTTACCTACGTGTGTGTATATATACATACATACATACACATAACACAGTATACAAGAGTGGTTGTTGAGTGAATCTAGGGCTAGAGATACAGCCGTAACCATGTGAAAGAAATGGGCTGTATGTTCTCTTTCCCATCCGTTCCTACCTTGTCCTTCTCTCGTCACCCATTTTGTGTTTACTACAAACATTACAAGGCCATCAACGCCTAGGTCAACAGGCCAAGGAATATCATAGCAAGGTATTCATTTTTTATTCCTCTGATCTCATTCCCATGTCAGTCATGTTTCTCTTCATGTGTTTTGGGTTTTGTTTTGAATCTGGGTTATGTTTTTTTTTTTGTCAGTCTTTCCTCTTGGTTTAGGTGCCTTCTACTTCTTTGTAGGATTTACTGAGAGACTGTTACAAGAGAAACCGATCTAAAAGTGGATTTTAGGGCTGAGTTTGACATACTCATATTGTTGATGTTACTGCTGATTGACTGGGTTTTCTCTTACATAAGGTTTTATTGTTTGGCTGGTGAGGGCTCATAGCTTTGGTTTTTTTTAGGCTTTATAAAACTTTGTTTAGGGCCACGATTGTTTATATCTATCTTGATTAAATGTGGTTGTAACAAAGCGCAAGGCTGAGTTTGTAGATAGATTTGATTAAAGGGCTTGGTATGATTGGGTTTGGCTTTAGTTGTGACTTGTGACATGTATCGGACCATGTTTGGGTTTATGATGTCATTTGGATCTTTTTTTTTTTTTTTTTTGCTGCATAAATGGGTCAGATTGATTTTAGGAAAAGGTTTTGAGCCGTTGAATTTGGTTTGTGAAGTGTTGATATGGGAGTTTTATTACTAGAGTGTTGGTTTAGATTTGTGTACAGGGTATTCGAGTTTTAAACCTTTTGAGTTGTATGATAGGAATGCTTATGGGAGTGAGCTGAGCTGAGCATGTAAGAGTTTTGATATCCATTTGATTGATGTGGATTTTGGCAGCCATCTTTTGTTTTTATTATTTTCTTATTTTGTTGTCCAAAGTGTTGTTTAGTAAGTGCTAGATTAATTTTCGATAAATATTAGTCAGCATCATGGTTTAAAATATCGGCCGTCACCGCACCGATGTTTTACTGTGTATACCAGTATCGGTTTCGGCACAGTAGAATATCACTGCCATATCAGTAAATATCGGCCAAGTTTTCGGTATCGGCCAATATTATCATTGTAGCGGTTCTCATTAGGGCAGGAAAAATCGAGAGAGAGAGAGAGAGAGAGAGGGAGAGAGAGAGAGACGATCTACCATTGGATGATGAAAATTTGAAAAAAAAAGAAAAGAAAATAGAAAGGGTAGGCATTCTCATGCTTATCTCCTATTCTTCTTCCTCTCCCTCTTCTCTTCTCTTCTCCTCTTTTCCTCATTTCCCTCTTCATCTTCCCGTTTTTCTGTTTTGTTTCCCCTCCTTACTCGTTGGAAAGGGAGAACAAAAGGGGGTAAATGCCCTTTTCAAGCTTTTATGGATTGTATTTCTATTTTGGGCAATGCGTTAACAATTAATGCCCTTTTTTAATGGTGTGTTGGGCTTGGCATTTGACAACGTCTTTAACAAATCAGCCTTTTAATTCTCCCTAATTTCGTGGCTCCACTCCATAAATTCTCAAGTTCTATCCAACTCAATTAAATGCCCCGCTTTGATAGATGTGCTTCATCACTGTTATCTTTCAATTACAACCCTTAGAGCACGTTTAGCTAATGATTCCTTGCATTCCACGTTTGGTTGTAACTGTGGAGACACGAAGGATTTCATCAATCCATGTTTGGTGTTGAACACCAAAATCCACGGATAATAAACAACCCACTTACTATTGAGGCTATGACGGTTTGCCATGACCAAGACATATGAGTGTATCAAGTGAGGTCCACTTCTTAAAATAAGACAAGTGATGCAGCGCAAGGAGTAAACCAAACCCACAAGAAGGATTTGGCCGAATCTAGATGGATTCAAACAGCCAAGAACACATGATGAGCAAACCCAAGGAACAACAATCGAAACTAGAACTCAATTCTTCAATTCAATAATAAGACGTACCAATCCCTAAAGGGGATTTACATATTTATAGAGAAAATCAAAGAGTCTTTCCTATCCTATTAGGATTCTAATTGCTAAACATAGAATTCATAAATAAAGAAACCTACTAATCTAAAATACTAAAGCAATTGAAAAAGCTACTAAAGAGGATAACTTCCCACAACAGTTGGGCATTCCCATTGGATTTGTGGGCTATTCCAATGGGTTGGGTCAGATTGACCTGGTAGCTCATGGGCTGGGCCTAGTGGACTTGGGCCTGGCTTGACCTGCACCAACAAGTGAGCTATAAAAATTTGCTGGGGAGAGAGGGTCAGAAAGGGAAGTCTCTACCAAAGGAGTTTCTGACCATCCTCTCTCTCATGGCAGATTCACACTTATGATCCCTCATTCCATCATAGTATCCTTCCAAAATCCTTCCTTTCCTCCATTAAAACGCTCAGCTGCCTCTAAATCCATCTGGGTCTTCTTCAATTCCCTCCTTTTGAAAAAAAAAAAAAAACCCAACATTTTATCTTTTTTGTGAAAAGCTCTCATCTTGAGAAGTTTTTCCTGTTAAATTGTCTTCCAAGTTTTGGAAGCAAATTGGGGGTTTCGTTTATTTTCTTGTCCATTATACTGTGCTTCCAAAACCTTTCCTGTCTGCCATTACAACCCTTCTTTGTGTTCAAATCCAATTGGGTCTTCTTCACTTCCTCTTTATTCTGGGAAAAAAACCCTACATTTTTCATCACCGTGTGAAGACTGTTTTTCCCTTTCAAAGTTCTGGAAGGCGTTGATTTTTTCTCCCCATCATATTCTCTTCTCCAAAGTCTTTCTTTTCCAACATTAAAATGCTTCTCTGCCTCTAGTTCAATTTGGGTCTTCTTCAGTCCCTCTTCCTTTTGGAAAAGATCCCACATTTCTCAAGGCTTCTGCAAAAATTTATCAATTGGAGAACCTTTTTTTAATTAGAATCTCTCCCAAAACATGAAGAAAGTTGTTTTTATTTTTCTTTTAGAGGAAAAGGTGGGAGAGATTTCTATTTTCTCCATCTAGAAAACTTAGTCAGGGAAAAAGAAAAGAAAAGGAAAAGCACAAGTCCACCTTGGATTTCTAGGAAAAGTTTGTCACAGAGGAGAAATCCCTTTAAAATCAAAATCCTAATAACGGTCCATCGTCTCCATCCTCCCTTCCTCCCTCTCTTACGTCCCCTCCAAAAGCGCACATTAGTCACACTCTATCGTGCACCAAGAACTCGACTCATTTCCTCTCCAACATCAAGTAAATAATGCATCTTTATGGGCGGAAATTAGGGTTCTTGCAAACTTTATCTCTTCCCTCGTAATTCGAATGTCATTTCCAGCAATAATGTTAAGGTATCTGATCGAAATCCCAGGGCATTCTCTTGCAGCAGAGCGATTCTTGAAAGACATTAAAACCTGACAATTACTCCTTCAACTGTAGGCTTGTTTGAATATAGAAGAGAATAAAAGGCCAACAGTAAATAGGGAAGGAGAGAGAGAGATTGACCAGGGAGAGAGAGAGAGATTGACCGGGGAGAGAGGCCTTCTTTGAGGGGGAAAAGATCGAATGGATAGGTGATTTTGGAAGTTGGGGGGGGGGGGGGGGGGGGGGGTTTGGGATTTTGGCTTTTATACGCACCCCCCTTTGCACAGAGGATCTGCATATCCGATTTTTTTTTTTTTTTTTTGGGGACTAGATCCCAAACTCATATGGATTGCGTAGTGCCAAAAATGTGCTATAATTTGCGACTGCCAACCTTAGGTTCAGCCTAAAATCGTGGAAAGCAAAAATCTTTTCACCGCACGTTTTGTTACCTAACGTGACCTTAATTTTATTTATATAACTCTTAATGCACTTAAAGAAATTTTTTTAAGATATAACTTTTAAGAAACTTAAAAATTTAAACCACTAAAAGGATGATTCCCTTTTATAATGGGCCCTTATCAAATTTTATTACAATTAGATTTAGACCCACTATCTCATCAATGACACTTATAAAATATATAAATAAAATATTAAAAATTAAATGTAGTATCTAAACCATTTTTTTCAAACTTTGTATCCTCTAATTAGGCCAATTAGCCTTTATAAAATTTACTACTTGAAAGATTAGACTCACTGTCATAGTGATCACCATGGATCAAAATAGCAGCGTAGCAGCCGCTATATCGAGCGTAGCGGTTGGAATTTAGCGCCGCTCGCATCTGTAGCAAACCGTAGCCGCTATGCCCGCTACGAGGCCGCTATGCCTGCTACGGAGTGAGACAAATTCTTACTTTCTAAAAAACTTTAATAAAATGCATAATAGCATAGTTTTCAAAATCAGAATTGGATCGCAAATCATTCATACCCATGAATCGAACTGAATCGCGAATTGTATGATTTTTTTATTTTTCTAATAAAAATAAAAAAATAATTAAAAATTAAAAGGAAAAAAAAGTAATTAATCATAAATATCCATTTCCCCATTTATAGGAGTATAAGGCCATGTTTGGGAGTTGGGACCATTAGTCTATTTCTTAAAGACCATTCAATATAGACCCATACAAAAAAGAGCTATAGAAAGGAGAGGCTAAAATAAAAAGAGGTGTTTGGTAATGCAAGGGTCTGCTAAATAGACATTTTTATATCATTGGTTGAGAGTTTTTCCACATATTTCTTGAGATTCACAAGGTATTAAGCCATGAAAATTGACCATATGGACGAGCTCAGCCTTCCAAAGAGATCTCACGGTTTGAATCTTGTGTTTGGGGCCCACATAATCCACACAATTATACCTAATGGCTCACTTTTTTGCACATATCTAGATATTGGTGATGATCGAACGGGTGAAATTTGGTCTCATGGTCATGTTTGATATTGTGAACATTACTAACGGTTTAGATCTTATTTTACACACCTCTAAATAATAAAAAAAAATTGAAACAATTTACTTCTCATGGACAAACGCAATATTGAGCATAATACATCAATAGTTATTTTTGTTTTGCACATATCTCAAGATTGACAAGGTATTATGTGATCAAAAATGACCACATAGCCGTTTTCAGCCTCCCAAACATATCCAACGGTTTTGATCATGTGTTTGGGGCCCACAAATCATACAAAATTTTATCCAATGGCTTACGGTTTGTGGCACATATCTCGAGATTGGTGATTATTCAACGGCTGAAATTTGGTTACATGGCCATGTTTGACCTTGTGAACATTTTCAATGGTTTGGATCTTGATTGGGCCGCTCAGATTTGGAGAAAATTGAAAAAAAGGGATTGGGCGTGATTATGCATAAACACTGTAGCTTCGCCTCTTCTTTTTTCCCTCTATTTCTCAACTACCTCATCAAGGGGGCTGTGGAAAGTAGAGCCATTGCCTCTATTTCTCTAAAATATGTAGGGGGCTGAAAGGTGGTGCCAAATACTCTATTTTTTCAAACCTCTATCCATTTGAGGGAAATAGAGAAATAGAGGAAAAAATTAGACCTCCCAAACATGCACTAAATATAATAACAAGTAGTTCTATCATACAATCATATCAAGAACATCATGAAATATGTTAATATGTCTCTGTGTGTGTGAAATAAATGATGTGCAAATAATTAAATAAGTTTAAGGTATATATATTATTATCTTTAAATCAAAATATAAAAGTAAAAATGAAATTTAAAACATCAATCTTACATGATAGGACATTTCTTGAAGTTAAGAAAGTGTTCATAAAGGAACAAACCAAAATACGTTAAAAAAAGAAGATATAGACAAGCACCATATGTATAGTCAAATGCTTTAATTAAATGCATGTTTTTTTATTCATCTTTAAGACCTCATTAAAGCCACAACAAATTCTTGGAAAGTTTCGTTAACTACTATATTACCTTTAAAAAATATAAGTGCTAAAAGAAAGAAAGAATAAAGGAAGAAAAATGTATATCATTATTAATATTTATTTATTAGTTGTAGCTATTCTCGCTTAGCCGAATCATTTGAATTATAAGAATTGATGAAAAGAGTATCGAATCGTAGCAATCACACATGAATCCTAAGATTCATCTATAAATGGGATTCATTGCATAGATACGAATCGTTTTCCTTGAGATTCGGAATACGAATCGTAGGATTCTAATAACTATGCATAAGAAAACTTATTTCTTTTCATCTTCTCTCCAAATAACATTTCTATGCAACTCTTCTACCCTTTTATGCTTAAAAGAATACCAAAAACACATGATCTCGTTGAATTACATTCGATACAGAGAGTTCTTCTCAAAGGATCTTCTATTAGAACCCATAAACCACACCCCCCCCCTCCCCCCCTTCCTTATCTCTCTCTCTCTCTCTCTCTCTCTTCCCCTCTTCTTCTTCTCCCTTGGTAGAGGTATTCCTTTCCGTACACTCAACAAAAACGCATTGTTTTGATGAAAGGTAATTTGTTATTTGGTTTGAATTTTAAATTTGAACTTTAAACTTCATTCATTTAAGCATTATTTTATAATTTTTATATCCTTTGTTATATTTGAATTATGAATTTAGAAATGCAATATAGAATGTAATTTAGTATGGCTAACCAACATGAATATATGAAAAAAACTAGATAAATATTGTGTTTTTGATAATCATTTAGCGATACGGAATTTCTATGCATTGAAGGGACCGCTACACCCTGTTATCTTAGTTGTGAAAGGAAAAAAAAAAAAATCAAATTTTCAGAAATTTATGACAACTTTTTTGATTCACACCGCTACATATCGGCTGCTATGCCCACCGCAACCACTATTTTGATCCTTGTTGATCACTAATAAAAACATGTAAATAAAGTATTATGAAAAATTCAAGTGTATCATAATGGTCAAAACATCAGTAGGCCAAACACTATTGTTGTTAAATCAGTTTGTTCTAATTGTTTATCTAAAGTCATTAAATGGACAATAAGCATAAGTTTTATTTTATTTTATTTACCACGAATTAAGGATATTTGAACATGAGTTTTTTTTACAAAGCTAATATAAACTATATTTTTGAGTAGTTTGGATTTTGATTAGGAATTACATTGATGGATCTATAAATCATGAGGATGAGGCAAAATAGAACATAATATATTTATCAATCAAAGATTAAAGTTTAAACAACATCGATGCAGAATGTTATGATTTAGGGGGTCTGATAATTTGATTTTTAGTTATTACTAATGGAGAAAAAACATTGTTTTCTATCATTTTGCAATATTCTTGATTTTTTGGATATTTTCTCAACAAAAAAAATTGGGTAAAATAAATTCACGTTGCGACGACCGCGACAGACAACTAATACTTCGACTGTATCGGTTTTTGAGGTCAGCCGATACCGTGACCGATATCCTGATTTTCATCCATGGTCAGCACCATGGTTCAAAATAATAGATGCGGCAGGTATAGCGATTGGCAGCCAAAACGATACATAATGGTTGCAGAGATATGTAGTGGGCCTAGTGGCATTTTGGCGTGAATAAAAAATGTGGTAAAAAATGAAATAAAAACCAAAAAACTCAAATTTGGAAAATTCTAGAATTCAATGTAGTGGTGTAGCGGTTCTCACAGGAGTTACCGCCTCCTCATATGTATCTAATGTCAAATAATCTTTAAGGACTCCCTTTTATGTAAAACCCACCAAACCAAATCTCTATGTACCTTGTTGTAGGCTTTCTCTAAATTGATGAAGATCATATAAAGATTTTCTAAATGAGAAGATAGTTTACATAGTCGACCTCCTTGACATGAAAATAAAGTGATTTTCAGATATCTTGGTCCTTTGTCTAAGTCTTTGCTCCATTACTTTCTCCCATGTGACGCGGCGCGGGAAGGGGAGAATAGCCAACGGCTTCAGGATGGGGATCCATGAGATCCAAAACGTCATGGTCTCACACCACAGACAATCAACCGAGAGAAAACTTACGGATAAAGTTTATTAATAATGCATAATTCGAACGAGATGAATTACATCATCTCATAAGTTTAATCCTAAAGAATTCGTATAACCTTGGATCTCCTTTGTTCTTGTATTATCATCATCACCATCACCACCACCATCATCATCAAAGCTTTGTCCAACTATGTTAGGGTAAGCTACGTGAGTTTTGTTCTCCATTTCGATCTATCTTGAGCCAAATCCCCAGATTGGTTGCACTTCTTTATATATATTGTTACTACTTCCAACCACGTTCTCTTCGGCCTACCCCTTCCCTTGGGTGGGCCATCAACTTGCATAGGATAACTTTCCTCACCGGAGTTGTTTCTGGATTGCATTAGACATGTCCAAACTATCTCACATAACTGAAATAAGTTTATATTATTTTATCACCTATTGATGCTACCTCTAAATCCTCTTGAAAATTCTCTTTTATGATTCTTTTTTCCTTGTTTTACCATAGATTGACCTCAACATTTTTATCTTTGCTACACATTTTTATGCATGTGTTGCTCCTTGATTGGCCAACATTCTACTTTATAGGTCATCATATCTGATCTCACCATCATCCTGTAAAAAATTTCTTTTAATTTTGTTGATATGCACCTATCACAAAGCACTTCAGAAGCAATTCTCCACTTCAATCATCTCGCTCTTTTCCTAAGTTTGACATCTTCCTCAATCTTTCCATCCTTACTAATTATCGAGCCAAGGTATGCATATGAATATCTTTGCCGTATCTCTTGAGCTTTAATTCTTAAAGTAGTTTCTGCTCTTTGTTCATTCCCGCTGAAGTTGCAATCCATGTATTCAAGGGGGATTTTCTTGTATTTAAGTACTAAAACACTTCTTCCTCCATTCATTAGGCATTTTCTTTGTCCTTAATTATCTTATTGAACAACCTTGTTAACCAAATCCATCCAATTTTTCTTTACGCATTTTCAAGCCTCTATCAAAATGCCACCATGCCCGGTAGCCTTTCTTGTCTTCATTCATGCCTCAATGGTTTCTTTACTTCTGCTACCCTAATTTTGAAGTAAAATATCTATCCTAATCATGAAGTATCCTATCTTGTTCCTAAACCTCATATAGAATCCTTATTTAAAAGTTTGTTAAAATATTCTCTTTACCTTTCTTTAATATCATTATCCTTTGTGAAAACCTTTTGATTATTACTCTTTATACATCTAACAAGATCGAAGTCCATACTTTTCCTTTTCCTCATTCTTATAAACTTGAAAATATCTCTCTTCTTATCTTATTCCCGACTTATTATATAGCTCATCATATGCTTCGGGCTTTGTGTCACTTACTATACTACTTTATTTGTCTTTTTATACATTTCATGATTTTACATATTTCCAATCCAATGCCAAACTTTGCAATAGATCTTTTCTCTTGAATAACTTCCCAAACCTCTATACCCCACCACCGGGTTTCTTTATTAAATTGTCCTTTCCCTTTTGACTGTCAAGTACCTATTTTAAACCTGTCTAATACAGTCAACCATTTAGTTCACATCATAGTAGTTTTTTTTCCTCCATATTTCAATTTCCCCCTTCCATCACTTTATGTTTAATCTATTGTTGCCCTTTCCCCTTTCAAATTCCCTCATCTTTTCTTAGGGCACCTTTTAGTTACTATCCTCTTCTTTCTACTTCTAATACAAAATCTAAAGTACTATCCTATATTGTGTGGTCAAACCTTCCAGTCTTTATAAGCTAAGCGGTCATGCTTGTAAAGTAGGTAAAGTCTGTCTAGCTCCTTTTACTTCCACTCTTATAGGTAATAAAATGCTTATCTTTCTTTCTAAATTAGGTGTTTGTTATTGCAAGGTCAAATGCTAACACAAATCCAAGGAAGTGTCTCTTTATTGATTCATTTCTCTAAGTCCCTCTACTATCCTTTCCTACATGCCATTTGAGTCCCCTCTTAGAAAAATCTTTTCACCAATTTGAATTTCTCATATTAAACCTTTCAACCCCTGAAATTTTCTCTGAACACTTTCATTTGATTCTACTTAGGGTGCGTAGGCAGTTAGGCACTGGTGATATGTATTATATTTTTTTTAGCACTTGTTCAATTATTGTAAGTCTATCACCCAATCTCTTTACCCCAATAATCTTTTCTTCCAAATTCTTATCTACTACTATGCTTACTTCATTTATGGCATTTTCTTTAATGATATTACTGGCGCATTTCTTTCCTGTATTGAAGAGTTTGTTGCATAGTAAAGTTTGTTGCCTTTAGTGGGCTCCGTAGCTTTATCTTTCCACTCTGTTTCCTATAAATAAGTCATATTACTCCTCTCCTTTTTTTTTTTCAATCAATTCCATGCTATTGCTCGTCAAAGTTCCTATATTCGAAGTAGCAAGTTGAATCCTCCTTTTCTTTTGAATTATATCTTTATCCACAATTGTCTAGATTGGTGCAGGAACCCTTGCCTTCTTTCCATTGTAACCAGCCATCAGTGCAGTGTGCAGTGTCTCAGAATATATGGTTTAGATGTGATAGTTTTACACTGGCTGTCGACGTAATGCACTCCACCGTTTATCTGTGAATTGGCAGTAAACTAGTGGAATTCCAAATAAAAAAAGAAGTAGAAATGATGTTTGACCTACATCTACAGTAGCATAAAGGTTTTTGGTCGACAGTTTTAGAGATAGGTTTTAGTCTTTTTGTGGCTAATTTTGGGGCCATGTTTTGAACTCTAATGCGGGTAGTTTTATATTTTAAAGGATGTGTGATTCACTTGGTATGGTTTCAAGACACATTTCAAGAAGTGTGGCTCATTTTGGGCCTATGCTTTGGATTGTTATTTCGATAGTTAAATGGCGTGAAATCTCACTGACATGTTGATGTGATGGATGCTAGAGTGTGGCGGACTGAAAACTAAAAAAGGTGACTGGATTAAGTATGTTAAGTAGCCCTTAGGGTGGATGTGAATACGAAATGAGGCCATTTTGTTGCTGGGATGGGAGCTTGGGTGGGGCTGTGATGTATAGGTGCTCAGAAGGTGGCTGTGTGGCCGTGATGGTCCATCACGAACTGATTTTTTTATCCCAGAAAAAAATTGAAAAAAATCCCTGATATTGGAAAATTACATTTACACTAAAAATGAAGCAAAGCAATGGAGTATGGACTTTTACCTGGATTGGATGAGACTTGAATGCTTAGATTTATAACTAAGTAGGAGCCCACAAGCAAATCTAACACATTCTAAGCACATTTGACAAACGAATTTAAGAAAATCTAAAGGATTTCAAGAAAAACCGAAAAAAACAAAAAAAAAAATACTAGGCTTACTCTAAAAACCACTAAATCTAAGAAAAACTAGTGTACAAACAAATCTAGCTTAATGTGAAGGCTTGGTTGCATGTGTTAAAAACTCGGGTATAGATATGGAAAAATCTGAAATTAGTATAAAAAGTGCTCAAATCTTCAAACTTTTGCTTGAGAACTCTAGATCTATGCTTCAACCATGAAAACTCTATATCTAAGAAAATTCAAGAAATGACATCAAAATGCTTACCTATAAGTTCTTAATTGAGTTGTTTGGATTTTCCATGAAGAAATCCATCAAAATTCTGTGATTTGGTTGAATTTTAGTGGATAGAGTGGTTGGAGGAGCCTCTGTGCATGTTATGCTTGTGTTTTGAAAGGTGGAAATGCAAGAAATGAGGGAGAATAATTTTCTTTTTTAGGAGGACTGTTAGCTAATATTTTCAACATATCAACCGATATATTGGTATTGACTGAAATTTTGTTGATATCGGTTGATATCGACCGATATTTTGGTATCTCCTATTGCTGAATGATAATATGAAAAATATCGTCGCAGTGATTATCGATACCCAGTTCATATCCACCTATAAGAACTGGTTGTTCTATAGTAAGGGCTGGTTGTGTTCTTGGGATCCATGCTTTTGTTGAGAAAGTGGGAAAAATGAGGTAGTGGAGTGCAAACATTAAGGTATTGGATGATGATGGTTGTTAAAAAGGAGATATATATATATATATGTATATTTATATATATATATATATATATATCTCTATGATCAGTGCTATCTATCTGTGTATTATTACTGGCTCTGTAAAATCAAACCCATACTATTTTCATGGGTATATTTCCTAATTTATTTTCGTGGAACATGGAAAATTGATTAAAGTGAATTAATTATTTATCCATAAAACACCGCAAACCCAAACAGTCACAAAAACCTATACCTCTACTTATCTGTTTATTGTTTCTTGAACTATTCACCTATATTGCAAATTGATTGAATGTTTAATGCTTGACAGAGTTCTATTGGATCTAAAATGATACTTTTCTTCTGTAAAAAACAGTATAATTTAAACATTTAGTACCAAGAACTATTTGCTCTGTTTTTTTTTAGAAAAATTAACCTGAAGATCCATTCAATGGTAAACACCTTTCTTGGATTTGCTCAATTTAATCTAGCAAGTTCTGGATTCATATAGCTATTTCGCTGCCACTTTCTACTTTGGTTTCAATACCTATTTATCATTTCAATTTTCTATTTTCCTGTTTTGATGGGAAAAAAAAAGGAAAAGAAAAACCCTAGAGGAATGGAGCCTTCTGAATCGAATGGAATGAAACTCTTAACTAAGGATGCGTGCATGTGGGGTGGGACCAGTGAATTCAGCCATATAGAAGGGGGGTTAGATTATCTATCTAGAAAAAAATGAGCCTCTTTTTTTGCTAGCGTTTAATGAAAGGTATTGATTTCAAATTTCAAATTGTTCATTGTTTTTATATTTATTCTCTACCTACATATCCTTTGATCAGTCATCAGACAGCTTATAGTGTCCAATTATGGTGATCATTTTAAGATGTCTCGTACCCCAAACCCTTCGTGTGGCAGGAATGGTGGCCACCATCTCCATGCCACTATATCCTGTTTAAGACTTACTCTTCTTTTCATATCCAGAAGGCATCATTAGTAAACATGTTGAAATTCTTTTTTTTCTCTAAACGATCTGTCAACCCATTCTCTGCTCATGCATATATAGATATTGGAGAAACGAGAATATTATTGTGATTCAATTTGTTTTGATTCAGTTGCATTGGAAGAACTATCCAAAAACATGGCAAGAGGGAGACGCAAGAAATGTCATGTACCGTGGCCAGATCTTCCCCTGCATTTACTTGAATTAGTATCAAGCCGGTTGCCTCTTATCGATTATCTTAATTTCCGCCGTGTTTGCTCAACATGGAGAGCTGCGGCGAAACAGCACAATCCGTGTCCGGACTATCCATTGCTTATGACTCCTGGTCGACGTGTTGGTCGGCGTGTCGACGATGATTGTCGTTTCTTCATAAAAGCATCAGATGGCAAACGATGTGTGATGGTGCTACCTGAATTCGGTAAGAGATACTCCTATGTGGGTTGCTTTTATGGATGGTTACTGATTGGAGACTTACATTTGAGACATTTGCTCTTTCTCATGAATCCATTTACGGGAGCGCGGATTGACCTGCCACTATGGGATGTAACAAAGTCAGTCTATCGAGCCACACTTTCATCGCCTCCTACGGAACCCAATTGCGTAGTTATCATACTGAATTTCTGGTATTCAAATATTACATTTTGTAGGATTGGAGACAACAAATGGACCACACAAGAATGCCATTTAGAAAAGCCGGAAGAGGCTCTGTTGTTTAGAGGGAAGTTCTACATTTTGTGCCATCAATTACGTCTACCTGATGCAGAATGCAGCTCACAGCCTAAGCTAGCAATGATGAAGCTACCCCAGGGTCCCCACCATTCATATACTTCTTGGAAGTGTGTTCCATACCTGGTTGAATCTGGTGATGAGATATTGCTGGTTGTGAAAGGATATAGTAGACCGAATGGAGCAGTGGATCGGATCATTGTTTTTCAACTGGATTTATCAACTTCGTCATGGTTAGTGTTGGAAAGCTTAAGGGATCACATCTTGTTCTTGGGGGAAAATTGTTCTCTGTCGCTCCAAGCAGCAAGCCTCGGGTGTAGAGGAAATCGCATCTATTTTACTGAGCCTCATCACAGTGGTTGGTGGGAATTTGACATGGAAAAAGGAAGCATCGTTTCTATTTCTCGTCGGAATGGGGGTCACAAATATACTAATGTGAATCCCCCAGTATGGATTACACCTCATTTTGTTTGAAGTATGTAGTTACAAGTGATCCTAACGAGCAAGTTTCTGGCTGAGGCTGTCTCTGGAGCTTTATTTCTACCGAGGATCAAGAGTTAAAAAGAGGTAAGAAGAAAAATAAATTTTTTCGTATTCTTGTTAAAATGGATAATCTGTCAACTTGATAGACAGTTTCTCTGTAGTTTACTTTGTAGAACTCTTGCAGGAAATCCTAAATTGATGATGGGGTGGTGCTATGATGATGTTGTGGTTGTTTATTTTTATTTTTATTTTCTGTATTATCCATTTGTTAGATAATGTCTTGGCTTACATGAAAAATGAGAGCTGTCCTCAAAGGTGTTACAAGAAAAATGAGAGCTGTCCTCAAAGGTGTTAGAGATGAAGATTCAGTTATACACTGTTCCTATACTGATGATGGTATTTTCCAATGCTGTACCCGGATGCACGTGGGCCAGCTTTACATTACAGCCTATTGCTTTCTTTCTCCTTTTAGTTAATCTGTATTGTAGGGCCCTCCTTTGACAGAACCCAATCCTTTCACTCTCACCAAACCCCAAGAATAGACACTCACTCACCCAAACTTGACTCTGATTTGGCTATCAACCACCATTGGATTCAATCAGAGAGTTTACTGCATACAAAAATGGTTTTGAGGGTTTAAAGCTATTTTTAAGATTATGTGATCATAGAGATATTTGACCAACCTCTATCCTCCATGCCCTTAAATTGGGATTCTATAATGATGTAGCCCACGGAGAATTAATTAGTCAGGCCTGCATCTTAAATCCATTACGCTCACAGAAAAGAAGGGTGCTTGATCTGTCTGTCACTTCACCTAAAGTCGCTCAAAATTTGGAAAGGGCCTACCATCTAATTGATCATATGTTTTAAACCTTATCAATTTTGCATTAGATGAGGTTCACTCTGATTCTGATTGGAGTGAAATTTTATTCAGATGTAAGGCCCACTGACTTTTCTGTACCGCGGCCTCAATGTAGGGAGGAAAGCTGACTGGAAAGGACCCCAAAATTTTCCAGATGGGTTCACAGACTTGAAAGACTCTTAGCTCATCAACCACACACCCATAAAAAATAAAAAAAAGTAGGACTAAGGTCACTTTTGGGTAATGCCAAGAATTCCAGGGGAACGACTTTCCCTGCTCTGATGCTGATGCAGTGATGCTTTTCCATGCAATGCTTTTCCATGCATTGAGAGGAAAATTTTGAATCAAGAGGAAATATGGGTTTCTTATAAGGGGTTGGAACTGCTTTTCTTTATAATGCCACGCAGAAACGAATTTACTTGTAACACACGATCCAACTGTTAAAACGCAAATAATCCATTAACGCTTATGCTTGAAAAAGAAAAATGGGGTTTTGACCTATAGCTTACATTTGGACTTTTTTTTAACACTCTACACAACTTTCACAATAATATATGAAGATTTAACAAGTGAAAATAAATCTCAAATGTAATATAAATGGCGCGTGGATTATAAATTTGTAGCTCAATGAAGTTTTAAAAAACGACTGTTAGCCCAGGAATTCCAAAATCCTACATAAACAAAACTCAATCCCCCAAAACCTTAATCAATAATGAGAGGGTTTTATCTGAAAAAAATACTTTATGTGGCCATAGGATCGAAACAAACAAATAGGGCATTTCGTTCAAAAACCCTTTTTTTAACAAGATATTTTCAAAGGTCAATATCGATCCTCATTTTATATGTTGAGGGTCGACGTCGACCTTAAGCAGGCATGTTTCCTCATCTTCTTCCTTCTTCCTCTCTTCCACAAACTCAATTCAATGATGGAGAAATTCACATGAACACCTTAAATACATTAATACATTAATACACTATAATGCCTTTTAGGAGAAGGGCCGCAAATCAATTAACGAGGACCAACTCCTATTCTAATAAATTTGTAGACATCTTATACTTTATACTCAAAGGAGAGCATTCAGAGGAGCTCAGAATTTCAATACATGGGACCCTAACAAAGTCCCACTCGTTGAATCAAGGATCAGGGATCCTTTGAGACGATGAGAGGATCTGATATTGGGTATGAAAAGTCCACCAAGTCGGTGCATCAGATAGGATTCAAAACTTATGTGATGATTTTCAAATTAGGGACACGGAAATGAGTTCTTAGCCACTAAAAAACAATATTGCTGTCTATTCTTGTTACTTGTAGGACTTCTAGTTAAAAAAAAATAGTGTGAATTGGACGCTAATATCTTGTATTTAGTAAACTTAGGTCCGACAAATGTTAACATCCATTAGATTAAAATATATTTTCTAAGGGCACGTTTGGTAACAAAATCTACAGGAAAAAGATTTTCTCTTTCCACTATTGTATGCAATATCCAAGTTTGGCAGCCGCAAATCAGCGCTGATTTTTTGCGCCTAAAATATGAGATTGATATGATTTTGGGATCCGATCTCCCCCCATCGGATATGCAAATCCTGCGTGCAAAAGGGGTGGGTATAAAAGCTAAAATCCCACCCCCACTTCCTCCCGTCTCAACCTCTCCCATAAACTCACATATTGCTATGGTAGATTGGATGTTTGGAGAGATAAATGGATCAAAGTAAAAATAAAAAGATAAGATGAAAATTCTCAAGATTTATTAAAATTTAATATCAGGATTCCGATTTAAAATGATTTTAAGCTACGTAAGTGATAAAAAAACACATTTTATAGCACTTAAAAATTCACAAATTGAAAAAAATCTAAAAAGCAGAGGACCTATGAGTATACACTCTGAAAAAAATATACTGTCGTTACTATTAAAACATGGATTGATGAAATCATTGGTGTCTCCACACTTACAACTAAACATGAAATGCAATGAATCATTAGCTATGCAAATTCTTGGCAATAATTTTACTTCTCCCTTGGAAGAGAGGAATCCTAAATTATGCAGATTCCTCTCCAGTTACCAAACATGCCCTAAGTGACAAATTGAGAAAAGCTCTAGTAGCAGTCGGGTCGAGCTGGGGACTTGTTGAATAAAATATTACAAAAAATTCATGTTTTAATATATGATCAATATGGTTGTAGGCGATCTTCTATTATGGTGAAATTTGGAGAAGGTCCGTATGAGGGGTCGTTTTATTTTAGGTGATTTAGATTTTTAACAAGTGAGCCCAATGTAAGGGAAAATTTCATGCCTAAGAGGATCTAATTGTAATGCTCATAATGTCCAATAGGGTCCACCTACTAAAATTTTAATTGTAATTGCCCAACTAATAGTGTCGAGCCGGGCCGCATAGGACAACATGGCTAAACCCACATCTGATGTTAAAGAAGGCCGACTGAGCTACCCCTTAGAGTTGATTAATCATGAATAAGATACATGAATTGTTGTATGATTTTTTCAAGTATATTTTTGTACATGTCTTACGGTGAGCCCAAAACATATTGGGATGACAATTTTCATTCCCCATAAAAAGAGGCTTTCATTTTGAGAAATACGTCAATGTTTTGTTCTGCTTTTTTTGGTGCAATATACTTGATAAACCTTAAAGGCCCTAAATATATTAGAGTGTAATATTATCGTGTCATGGGGATTTGTTTTGAGAGCTTCAAACTTTAAAATAAGTAAACCTCACAGTGAAGTCTGACAGATTTTCTATCTAAGCAGAAGCCTTAGAATGACATAAGATTCAAAATTTAGAACCTAGGAAAATAGGATTTTGACGTCTTACAACTTCTTCTTCTTATTTATTTTTTTGGGGGATTTTTACGAAAATAGTAGCCCTAAACTGTGATTAGACTAATTTGTTGTTATGAAATACTTAAAATCGATCGATTAAGGGGGTCCGTATGCATGGAAATGACTAAATTACCCCAGGCGATCGATTTTTCTCTGGCAAAGGCCTTGATGATATTGTTAGCACGATTAAGAAAATTCTCATTTCTCCTTTCCATTTCTTCCCTATGTGCACTTCTCATTTTCGTCTTTTCTTCCTTTCCATCTGCTACATCTCTTTGACTCAAACAACCTCGATTTTCACAGGACAATTTGGATTTGGATTTGGATTTGGATGTAAGTTTTCATAGGACAATTTGAAAAACCACACGAGGAACAACATTTGTAGAAGAAAGTCTCCCCACTAGGAAATCTTCCAAATTCGAGCATTTCTTGTCCAAGAGTTTCCAAAAAGAACTCTACATATCCAAAATTTATGACAAGATATCAATGGTTGTTCCCCAACGTTGGAACTCTTCGATAATTTGTGATTTTAAAAAACTCAGCCTTGCATATTGTTTTTTAATATCAATGCTTTTGATTTACAATTTTGTTTTTTCAAATTTAACTTTCAAAATGCTTAGGGCACGTTTGTCACTGTTGAGGAAAACCTTTTTCACATTATGTGGAAAACCAAGAAAGAGGCCCTCCCATTGAAGACTGTCAGTTCATTTTTTTTATTTTTTTTCATTTTTTTTTTCTCACTTTTTCAGAAAAAGCAGCCGCATCAAATTTAAGTTTTACTATAAGACAGAAACCCATATATGTTTTTTATTAAAACGGTTGTACAAAATGCCCATAATTTCTCAAGTATTTGTGAATCAAGTTGGGGGCAACAATTAGAAAATCAGCTATCCCTCAAAATGAAATTCTCTTCTGAGACAAATAGGGCAGGTAGGAAAGCTAATGGTAAGCGTATTCTTGTCTCCAAGCTTTAGTTGTCGGGCAAAGGTCCAGAGTCTGCCAGTTAAGAGAGCATTAGTTTTAAGCCTCCATTATTATATATATAAAAAAAAAAGGAAATTTTTAATAAAGTTCTTAAATTTTTGCCTTATTTCAAAAAAGAACTCTAATTTCAAAACTTTTCAAATTAGTCCCTAAGCTTTCAATCAAGAATATCCGTCCATTTAAAGCTACTTCTAGCAACTTTTTCCTTCAATATTTTAAAACTACCCAAATCACCCTTCATTTGAAGCCATGACATAGTTTCGACCGCCACTACATGCAACAAATCGCTGTGAAAATACTGATTGTCTTTGATCACCGTGAGGATGTTGATGAAGGAAATGAAGAGAATATAGAGGAAGTGAAGGAGAATCTTTATTTCAATGAACGGTGAATTGGATATTTAAAAAAAAAAAAATGAAAAAAAGTTACCGAAAAATCACTTATATTCTTAATTGAAAACTTCCTAAAAAATCCAAGGATTGATTTGAAAAGCTTAAAACTTATATATATATATATATATATAAACTTTTTCTAATAAGGCAAATACCTAATGACGTTTTTGAAATTCTCGCTTAAACAAAGGCAACCGCGTCCGGACTCCTTGTTGGGGCGGGCCACACAAGGTCAAAAAGCTTCCAACGTATCGGTATCACATGGTCTCCCTTTAAAAAAAAGTAGCCGTTGAATACTCTTCCCACAAAAGCTTGGCACTTGCGTCTTCTTATAGTTCTTAATTTATTCCTACCGTGTTCATTCAGACAACATCTCACAGCTGTATATACGTGTGACACACCTTCATGTCCACCAAAATTACAATAGCTACATTTACCGGGGGCTGCACAGATGGCCCACTGCGGAGTCCATTAATTAACACCATCCAATGATCACAGTGCTAATTTTCCCAAACTACACAAAACATATTGAGTATTTGGCATGGGACTCTGGGACCGGTTCACGGATCGGTCCCAAAGTCAGGCCAAGTAGCATTTTTCAAACATATTTGGTACAATCTTATCGGAATTCCCCTGATCAGACATTGGACCATCAATCAATTTTTGTCCTCAAGTCTCTTGGCAGAAATGTTATGATCGAATATAGTGATTGGTTGCCCAACTGGGCAGTCTAGGACAAATATACAATCGGTTTTAACATGCTTCACCGTTTTTCCCATATTGAAAGCATAGGTTTATTATTATTATATATATAGAGACCTACAGTTATAGTCAGTCTTGTTGACCGAGTGGCACACGGCACACGCCACCGTCTCAACGGAAAAGACAGTGTGGGCCCACCGTATAAACGAAGGGGAGACGGGTGATGATAGTAACTCGGTATGTTGCACGTTACAAAGGTACTTTCTTTTTCAGAGTTGTAATTCAACGCGGTGCATCAGTCGTCTGACCCAAAACCCACACACGGCCCTCGAGGCCTCTTCCTCGCTAATTATTATATTCGCCTTTTCATGATGCCTCCACTCCTTCCGCTCCGCATCGATTATAATGGTAGAGGAGAGAGTCCCCGATCGTCGACGACCCAACCGTTAATGTCTTGTTCAAGTTTGTTTTACTATTTTGATAAAGTAAAGTAAATGTCACCTCCTAATAAAGATCAGAGAAATTATATAATCAATTTCATTTAGTTGGCATCCTTGATGTCACTCTTTTCACCTGATTGCCGATGTCTGGATATGCCACTCTTTTCACTTATTCGACTTTCTATTCATACGAGCACGGTAAAATATATATATATAATAAAGCATATTGAAAGATAAAGCATAGCAAAAGATGAAGGTTTATATTTTTTTAATTCACTGCACGTAATAATGCTTTATTAGCATGGGCTGTGCTAGATGGATCCTAGTGGGGTCAATTGGCCTTATTAAAATTTAGAGAGGTATAAAAAAAAAAAAAAAAAAACTCTTTAATGAATTGAAGTTATGAGAAGTTTTTTGACCCATTCAATGCTTAAGTTAATGAGCCATTTGTTTGCTAAAAAAAATAAAAACTAATGGGCCCAATTTTTATTTTTTAAAGAAAATTTCATTTTTTTAGACATTTTGTTGGTAAGTCTTTGTTTATCCTAATTTAACCTCTAAATACTGTATTTTTCCTGTATTAGAAGGAGAAAACCCTAAAATTACCAAAAGTAGATGACAGATGTTGATAAAGGTAAAAACAAATTTATTCAATTTGTGAAATATAAGTCTTTTGTTGACCTCACTGACTCGAATTTCTGAAGCTGCCACTGTTTATGAGGTATTAATTTTTTTTTAATAACGTAGAGTTTTTCTAACCCTTTGGGCGAGAATAATTCATAGGGTCCGGGAGAGAAAGCCGAATAAAATCTCCCAGTAGCTTATGGTAAAGCATGATAAAGTATGTGGATTTTAATAATTAAATTCTCTTTTGCTTAATATAGATCAGTGGTAAAGTAACTCATGTGAGACCTATCTAATTTTTGCAGAATTATGTGAGATGAAACACCCTATCTCATATTTTGATTTAAATTTTACTTTAACACAGAGGTCATCTTTACTTTAATCGATGGTTAAACGAAGTATGGATGGGTGAGGCTGAGACGACACACACGAGTGCTCCAAGCCTTGGACTCGTTCGTACATATTAGGTTAGACTTGGACTTAAATTTTTTTTTTTTTTTTCAAAAGCAAAAACAGCTTTGAAAAAGCTGTAGTTGGATCAGAATCCCTGTCATCATTATGATTAACGACAAATTCCCCACGCACATTGACCAACGACCAAACATGAGGGAAAAAGCCAACATACCTACGTCACTCCTTTGACCAGTCCCCCCTTCAAAACACCCCCATCTCCCCTTGCCCTTCCATCCCCAATATTCCATCTCTCTCTCTCTCTCTCTCTCTCTCTCTCTCTCTCCAAAACTTCAACAACATTTCCACACATTCTTCTCTCTCACAATCCCTTCACTTCACTTTACTTGCAAAGATGGTGAAGAACGGAGACCTCATAGTAACAGTCCCAAGCTTCTTCAAATGCCCTATTTCACTAGACGTCATGAAATCCCCGGTCAGCCTCTGCACGGGGGTCACCTACGACCGCACCAGCATCCAAACATGGCTCGACCATGGCCACAACACCTGCCCAGCCACGATGCAGCCCCTTCTCTCCAAAGACCTCACCCCAAACACCACCCTCCAGTCCCTCATCAACACGTGGCACTCATCCTCCCGTTCATCTCACTCCCAAGCCCTCTCTCTCCTCCAGCGCCTCTCCACCGCCAAAACCGGTCATCTGCTCGTCGAACCCCTCCGGACCCTATCGGATCTGTTATCGGACAGGGAAACCAAGCGGATCCTCGTCTCGTCGGGTATCGTACCCTCTCTCGCGTCTCTCCTCCCCAATCTCCGCAAGTTGGAGGAATTCGAAGCGTTTGTTAGAGTTTTGCGTTTGATTTTGGGGAAAGATTGTAAGAAAGTACCTGAGATCGAGGCGATTGATCCGGATCTGATGTCTTCGCTCTTGGCTTCTGTTTTGGAGAAGGGGAATCTCGAATCTCGGATCGATTCCGCTGTTGTTCTCGAATCGATGATCGCGACTGGGGATGGGAAGAAATGTTACAGATCGGTGGCGGAGAGGGAGAGATCCATGGAGGAATTCCTCCGGCTGATGGGTCCCGAGTCGGAGCTCCGAGCGATCGACGCCGGGCTTTCGTGTCTGACCGCGGTCGCCGCTCGGCGGAGGTGCCGGCCGGAGATTGTGCGGCTGGGAGCGGTGCCGGTGCTGACGAGGCTGCTGACTGAGAGATCTGAGCTGTCGATCGCGGAGAAGGCGATGAGATTGGTGGAGGCGGCATCGACCTGCGCGGAGGGACGGGAGGCGATCTGCGGCGGCGGAGGGGAGTGCGTGTCGGCGGTGGTGAAGAGGATGCTGAAGGTGTCTCCGGCGGCGAGGGAGAGGGCGGTGGTGGTGGTGTGGAGCCTCTGCTGCGTTTTCCGGGATCGGAGGGCGGAGGAGGCGGTGGCGAGGAATGCCGGGCTGGCGAAGATTGTGGTGCTATTGCAGAGCGATTGCTCGCCTGCGGTGAAGCAGATGGCGGCGGATTTGGTGAAGATATTTCGTGTGAATTATAAGAGTTGTTTGCTTAGCTACGAGACTGAAACCACACATATAATGCCTTTTTGAAGGATTTCTCTTTTGTTTTTTGGTTCTACAGAGGAAGAAGAGAAGAAGAGAGAATGTAGAAATGAAAGAAGGTTTTTTTTTTTTTTTTTTGGAGAAACGTACATACATTTATTAGATTTATACAGCAATTCATTGATACTGGAATTCATACATGAGAGAACCTGGAAAACTTTCTTGCATTTCTGTTCTTGTTGTTTGTTGTCTTGTGTATCTGAAAATTATCATCCTGGGGTAATGTTGAATATTTTGAGTTTTGAGGAGAAAATGTTGCATGAAATGAACTGAGTTTTGGATGATTTAGAGCTTGTTTGGTATCTCTACTCTTTTTTTTATAGATCCATCTAAAATAGAGCCATTAAAAAAAGAGCCATAAAAAAAAGAGGCTAGAATAAAAAAAAACGCGTTTGGTAATGCATGAATCTATTTTAAAGACTTTGCCTCTATATTTTAAGACTCAAAAGCTCTATTTCTCATCTGCCCACTTTTGGAGCATTTGGATTTTAGAGGATTTGCCTCTAAATGTCTAAACTGGACAGAGTTTAGAATCTTGTGCCAAACGCTCTAATTGTTCAAACCTCTGTCCAATTTAGACATTTAGAGAAATAGAGGCTTGAAATAGACATGCCAAACATGGACTTAGTATGAAATGAACTGAGTTTTGTATGATAAGAATTTAGAAAACAAATTTGACATACTGTTAAACACTTTTTTTTATTTATTTCTATTCTGATTTATTTTTTGAGAAAACCATCATTTGAGGAAAATGTTGTAATATAATGCCATATGGAGGATTTTTTAGATTTTTATGGGGAGTTTTTTTTTTTGGTAATAAAACTATAAGGATTTGGATGATTTTCTTGAATTAGTCTTCTTGATATTGTTTATTTTAGGAAATTCTGTCTTGCCAATTTTTGGTTTATTAATGAAATTCATTGTGTCTTTTGGAAAAAGAAAACAACTTAGGATCTAGTCTTATACAATGATGCAATGATCTAGCCTTATACAATGATGCAATGTGTTTTTAAATTTTGTTGAATTTATTTAGATTAATGCTATCGGTTTTATGAATAATTTTCAATTTAAGGAAGTTTTCATTTTCAGAAAAAAAAAATGCATGCTTACTCTCATCAAAAGAGTAATTTATGAATGATTTGAAATTCAGATAATATCAAAAGAGTTGTTTGATTCTCGTCAATAATTTTTTAAACTTTTTTGCTCTAAGTCCCATAATATTAGAGAACCATACATGTCATAAAAATTGATAAATTCGATGATATTACGGCACTATCCCCATGGCTTTTAAGTGGCACAAATTTTTTCCAAAAATAGAACATATGAATTATGCTTTTTTTCTTAATGACAGAACCATGACAGAACCATAAACATGGTGGTCACATTTCACAAAATGCCATTTCTCGTATATTTCTAAAAACTGAATTGGCTTGTTTGTTGCAGAAAGTATATAATACGAAAATTGATGGGATGTGGCACAAAAATGTAAAGAAAGTGTTGACATTATTTGAGTTTAGATCATAAAATTGAAAAAATCTAGATTTAAAGGGGACAAAGGATCTATTTCTTTGCTTAAAATTCAAAAAATACTTTATATTTGAGCGTCCATAAATTCTACCAAAATACAAAGAACTTGAAATTTCTAAATTCTCAAAGGTCATTTGAGATCTTTCATATGGTTGAGATTCTAAAATGCTTGTGAAAAAAATATGATATTTATAAAAACCAAAAATAAAACTAAATTCATTTCAAAAAATCCCCAATGTGAGAAGGTCTCCCCATGAAGAACCCCTGCTTTTTCTTGACATAAGTCCCTTTATGATCCATCCAACCCCCACTATAATCATTACTCACTATATACTCCATAAATGGACAGAAGTCAGAATTTCAAGCTCAATATTCTACGGTTACTTGTACCATTAAAATTTTGAGTCCACATGAAAAGTGCACGAGAGACGTGGTCACCAAAGCACAGCCCATTTATATATATGACAGACAGAGAGAGAGGGGTTGGCTTTAAAAGAGTATTGTATGTGTGAAACCTGTCTTTCTTCAATGGTGACACACTGACACCTACTCTGGCTGGTTTGAAAAGTCCTCTCTCAATTGGGTCAGTTAAGAAAATTTGCATTTGATAACCATCCTGTTTAATGCATATTTTATCTTGGCACAGTTGGTCCAAATTCAAAGATGTAACAGTGCTCGCATTGCTGGCTAAATGTTCCTATGCAAGAAATTCTCAGGCATTAAATTTGGAGGCTTAAAAATCAAGACTTGAGATCAAATTACCCTCCCCATGCATTCGGTCCATTTATGCCACTAAGAAGCATCTGGATGGGTCCATACAAGCAAATGGAATGCACACATGGTGCTTCATAATCCATATGGTAATTGAAACACAGAGAAGAAGAAAAATTAGAGTACTAGGGAGGTAGGTCCTCTGCATTATAATACATAAGAATTGGAAATAAGTTATGTCAAAAGTGGTTAAAAATAAAGATAGAAAGTGAATATAAAAAAATGCTCATAATAATAACCTCTCTTTTATTGGAAATTGAACAAGGAAAGATGAGAAATGAATATCCAGCCATGACCTTACTAATTCAATAACTAGGACAGTCAAGATGTCATATACGCCACCACCTTATTAATTTATTCATCCCCTCACCTCATATCCTTCATCAGTTCACCCTCACCTCTTAAAAAGTAATTTGCAGACCTTATTTGACCTTGAATTCTTATGAATTCAATTTCCAATATTTTAATTTTCATAAAAGAGAAGGGAAGACCGGATAAACCTAAACACAAACGGTTTTAGGTTGGATGGAAATCTAACGAAGGCCATATTTCAAATATGACGGAACAAGAAAATGGCTCCTTACTAGAGTGGTAAGGAGTAGTAGTTCTCACCTGGCTGCCTAGGTTCGAACCTTGGGCACGCCATACCTCTTCCCCCGTATGCGGACTATTTTTCCACATGTGTGAGCGTTTTTTTTTCCACGTAAGTGAGCTGTCTTTCACTTTGTGTGTGAGCTCTCTCTTGGGTGGTGTGGTTTTTTAAGTCTCAACCCGTTGGCTGGGTAAGAAAAGAAAGAAAGAAAAAAAAAAAAAGGACAAAGAACCCATGACTGGACGGGTGGATGATGTGATCCGACATAATATAATGCAAAATTTGAACGATTATAATTCCAAAACCATGCAATGATACCGTCAACGTATGGCCAACGTGCAAGGTGCTTTAGTGGGCCCACGCACCACAATGGGGTTGACAATGATGGATTGGCATCTTTCTCCCCTACCAAACGCATTTACGTTTTGCCTTCTTCCCACACACAATAGGTTTGGTGGGATTGTTTGGAACATCCATCCCATTCCCTTTATATCAATGAATGGGGATTTGTTATGGTTTTCCTGTTGAAACAGTCAATTGGGTGTGTGTTTGGATTTGAGGTGATGCATTTTCCTTGAATTGGATTGCTTTTCCACTTTGTCTAGAATTCTCTGTGGAAGGGAAAGTCATGTGCCCACTTAGTGGAATGGTATCGATGGTTAAAATGATGAAAAAGTTATTAAAGAAATCTGTCAAATTGAATCCACAGTTTACTCCACTTCTTTTGGCAGAATCCTTGCAATTTTAGAAGTCTTGGATAAAGATAATTACTTCGTGCATTGCATTATAAATGATGACTTCACTAATAATGTTGGGTTGTATTACTTTCATCCAAGGTTACCACACGAGAAGCCTTCATTTTGGAGCAAAATTATGAGTATAGGAACTAGAATTAAAGGACTCTAACCATCATGGGGCATTTTAATGAAGTCCTAAATAAATAAGAGAGAAAAACAGGGAGGACAAAAATTTTTTTTTTTTTTTTTTTTTAATATGAGTAAGGCTAAATAGTGCCTAGAATTATGATCTAAAGATGATTGATTCAAGGACTTACATGGCAGCCCAGGGTTCGAACTTTGTGTATAGTGTTTACCACCTCTTTCCATTTGTATGGGCTCCCTTTCCGCTCGTACAAGAGCCGCCCATGTATAATAGGCTTGATAGAGGGCGAAGGATGAAAGCTTAATAGAAAAGGAAATTTATTAAATAAAACAAACAAGAATCTGAAAAAGGAGAAGATAACATTGCACAGAAATGTTCTCCTACAAGCAGTTGCTTATGCACTCCAGCTTTGTGGGGCCCACCTAGGCCGATCTTTAATAAGTGCAGGCCTTTTCACACTCTCATCCCCCCGTGATCTTGCATATGACCAAATTCACTATCATCAAACCTTTATTCACCTTTGGACTGAATCTCAAAGAAATCTTTGATTAAAACACCATCAAACACTTAAGCTATTAAATCAAAGGCTAAGATTATCTTTTTGGGCTAATTTTTTTTTGTTTGCCCTTATCAGCAATGAGACCTTTCCATGTACCATGCCTAACTAGTAAAGAGGCATCTTAAGTGAGCCCCATGAACTGGACTGCATATTGCTTAAAATAATCATGGGGTTTTTATGAAAAAAATAAACTATAAACCCTAATTATACGAATTGATTAAGAAATATTCAAAAATATCGAATTAAGGTGCCGTTTAAAATAAAACCCATTTTCTTTGTCGGAACGACATCGTTAGGGCACATTTAAAGAAAGAAAATCTATTCTTCCCCTCTTTTTCCTGATGGCTTGAGGAATTACGGTGATCTTCTTTGGAGCTCCCCATATCTAAATACAAAAGAAAATTAGTTTGGTTGATCTAACAACACAAACAACATCATCTAAAGGGAGGGCAAATGCATTTGTCAAGAGAAAAAAAACGACCACAAAAATGCCACAGACAACCACATTGCATAGAGTAATGGCATTGGTTGGAGAGTGGTGGTGACAAAGAACAACAAAGAGCACAATGGGGAGCACGATCAATGAAGAAAATATTATAGGGTTGGTGGGGCGACGAGCAATGACATGTAAATATGGGGAGCTTCAAGGAAGATCAATGTCGCCCCTTGAGCCACTGGGCAAGAAGAGGAAAAAATCACAAGTTTTTTTTTTTTCTTTAAATGAGCCCTAACGATATCGTTACGGGGTATTTTTCCTACGTACAACACTGTAATTTGATATTTTCAAATATTTCTTAATCAATCTGTCTAATTAAAGTTTATGCATAACTTTTTTATTTGTAAAAGTCCCAAAAATAATTCAAAAATGATTTTAAAAAATATTTATTTTTTAAAAGGGACTCAAATGAAAAATAAAATACACCACTATTGATGCATGCACAAATATCCTGATCCACTTACACTAATTTCCAGTTCTCTCCTAATCTCAATCTTTAAGACCATCTCCTTTGTAGACATGTTTGTGATTTTCCAAAATACTTTATCTCAAAGAGGCAAATGGTTGAGATGGACAAGTGACCATCAAAATGTTGCTTGTATGGTTAAATTTATTTTCATAGAAAGTAGTGGGAGGGAGCTTGCCAACCATCATTAATCTTTCCTTGAGAAAAATGTATTAATCTGTCATTATCTGAATTGCAGTATATTCTTCTAAGCCATCTATTTGTAGGCCACCCATCTACATGTCATGGTATTCTAAGTTCTAACCAGAAAGATATATACCCTAGGAATCCTCGTCGGCCCGGCACATTTAGTGGCAGACAGCACTAATAATGGCCACACCACATGTTAGAACTAGGAAATTCTGGACTTAGAATGAGTCTAGATTCTTGGGGAATCCACTACGTGTAGAATTCTTATGGCAGAGATTTACTGCTTTTCTCTTTACAGTATTTCTTAACTAGCATACTAACCTGTTAATCTTAGCACAGGTTTATGGCAAATATTACAATTTAAATATTCATGCATAAAAAGAAAAATTCAGATATTTTTAAAAAAAGCAAATGAATAAAAGGTTATAGAGTGCTAGTTTATATTATCTAAGAACTAATGACATAATAAGTAAGGGTGCTCATGGGCTGAGACAGCCTGAGCCCGATCCAGGCCCAGCCCACTTTGGATCGGGCTTGGATATGTCATTAGGGCCTGTTTAATATTTGAGCAGGGCTTTGATTATGTTATAGAAAGCCCAAATTCAAGCCCGGCACGGCACATGTAGGAAATGCATGTAATATAATTTAATTTGTCCAAACAATCGCTTCACTGCCCACAAAATTTATAAAAAAGCCCGGTTCGGGCAGGCCTGATTGATTAGATGGGTGGGCTTGGGCCTGACTTTTATGGCCTGTGTTGGGTTCTGGCCTAGCCTGGGCTAGTGTTTCTAAAGTTGGGCTGAGCCTACAAATGCCTTAGCCTGGGCTAGTGTTTCTAGAGTTGGGCCGGGGCTAGATATGCCTTAGCCTGGCCCACGAACAACCTTATAAAAAGGAAAGAGAGAAGGAAGGGAATCGTGGGTAGAAAATGAGGTATTGCAAAAAAGGAAAAGTAAAACTTTGAGAAACGTGAGTGGTTTCAATAAAGAGATAAAATCGGTAATTTGCATGAGATAAGTGGGGGGAAAATTGAAAAGATTTGAAAAAAGAATAACTTATTATCAAAATCATAACCGGCAGTCAAAACTAAAGCCAAAACTCTTGACCTTAATATATTATAATTGTGATGGCATTTGAATTAGACAAAGCTATTTTAGAGAAACTAAACCATTTTGATGTCTTTAATGAATAACTGAATAATTATTTTTATTATAAAAAAAGATTAATAGATAGTTAAATATTATCTTCTATTAACAATAGATTCTCTCTCTCTCTCTCTCTCTCTAGAAAAATGGTGTTTTACGTGTCCCTTCATGGGAAAACGTTTTCTTCTTCTTTTACCCAAACGACTATTAAATAGGAGAATTACTTTTCTAAGGTCCTGTTTGGTTGCTAGTATTTGAATCTTGGATACACGTTTTGAGCATTTAGAGAATTTCAAATACTTCTCCTCCAAAGTATAATTCCAAAGTGCTCAAGGCAAAGTAGCATTCTAAAACCCAAATTCTACGAATTTTGTTTGTCAAAAGTGACTTTTCATAAGACCAACTCAACAAATTCTTACCATCTAAACTCAATCAAACAAGGAAGTCATGATTTCTAGAAACAAGCTCTGTAATATCGTCAAGGATTCCATACAAAGGGAATTCCCATTAGAAATGCATGCAACCAAATAGGCCATAAGGGTGAGTTTATACGTCGATAGAAGTCTATGATAATAAAGAGGGAAACTATTTTGATTTTCCATGCAACCCATTGTTTCATTGTTTTGTGCGACACGTTTTTTTTCTTGGAAGAAAAAAATTGAACTGATTTCCTTTAATAGAGATGATTTTGATTTCCCATAAGGAGGAGGAAAAGAATGAGATCCCTCAAATCATATGAAAAATCATTTTTTCATTAGGGTGATCCCAACCATTTTGTTGCAATCCATGTAAATTTGAGTTTTTGCCTGAGCGTGGAATTCCAGATTTACACAAACATGCCCTAAATGATGTATCTTACATCATTGGAAATGAATAAAAAAGAGAAATTAAGAGGGATAAAATGCTGCTTTCCACTTCTGCAACTTGGATTTCCCCTTCATCTTTTTCCTTACTCTCCCACAAAGATTTCCTGGCGTCATTGATTCCACCAATGAAAGGCAAAGAGATTTTGGAGTTTCTTAAACATGAAGTGGAGCCTGCACATAAGCAACTTTTTGAATTTCTTTGTTGGGCTAGGAGATTAGATCCCAACATAGTATGATCATATTCGCTATCCAGAATCCAGGTACAGAACTCTTGACATGACTAGCAAAATTCCTCTATGACTACCTTGTACCTACTACCAACGTTGGCAACTAGCAGAGCCAACCCCTAATAAAAAATTAATTAAAATTTAAAATAGAAGCCCTTTAAATGTTTTTTTTTTTTTTTTTTTTTAATAATTAGAATCATTGCCCCTTTTGTGAAAGAAAAAAGTTAGAAATAAAAAGCATTGAAATTGACACTATCAATAACAGAAGAAGCAGAGGATATAAAATCTTAATAATTAAAAAACATTGATGCAATTTGAATTGGCTAGTGCCCAAAGTTTGCAAAATAAAGATTATATTAGAAATAATAGATTGAAAGATATACAATAAGTAGTAAGATTTAGACACATATTAGGAATGTAAAGTGCATTGAATATAAAATCTCATAATTATGGAGCAGTAGGAATGCATGCAAATGTGGTTGATAAAACACCCAAACATATGTGATCTAAATAGCTTAAAAACACTTCGAGAATAACCAAAAAAAAAAAAACAGAAATAAAAAGAAAACTGTACACAAAAACGCACATGTGATCTAAAATAGAAGATTGAGTTTTATTTTACCAACAAAATCCCCTTAGATTTACAGTAGACAAAAAAGGACCCAAAACATATATGCACTGTAGTGGTCCTAGCCTCCTAGGGGTCTCTTTTGTTTTTGCCCTACAGGTTGATGGCCCATTAAAGGGAAGAAGTACGCTAAGGAGGATATGAAAGAAAATAGTAATAGATTTGAAGAAATGAAAAGGGAATTGGCTTACGATAGATTTAAATGAAGATAAAAAATTCATGTAGCCATCACTATAATTGGGACAAGGCTTTGACGATGATGAATTTTAAATTTTTTATTAAAAGTATCACTATTTTCCTTTAAATTATCTCTAACCTAACATAATCATCATTTGTATTCCTTACTTAACAACTTTATGTTGAAAATAAGAAAACTAATACAGCTTTTATGCACCAATATACTTAGTACAAAGTAACAAAGCTATATATACTACAAGTATCCTCAGGATATTCTATGCCATTACCATTATCGTATTTATTTTCTACAAGCATATAGGTAACGTAGGTTAAAAGTTCTCTCTCTCTCTCTCAAATCATGATGCTATGAATATAAAAATAAAATAAGAAGATACCAAGATTTATGTGGTTTAACGTAACAAATCACAAATCACGATGCTATGAATAAACAATAAAATAAAAATACACTAAGATTTATGTGATTTGGCCAGTATGTCTGCATCCACAGTTAAATGAGAGCAATTTTCACTATCGCCAAGAAGTTAAAATCATGATGCCATGAATGGAAAGATAAAATAAGAAGATACCAAGATTTACGTGGTTTACGGTAATAAATCACGATGCCATGAATAAACAATAAATTAAAAATACACCAAGATTTACGTGATTTGGCCAATATGTCTACATCCACATGCAGTGAAATGAGAGCAATTTTTACTGTCGCCAAGAAGTTAAAATCATGATGCTATGAATGAAAAAATAAAATAAGAAGATACCATGATTTACGTGGTTTACAGTAACAAATCACGATGCTATGAATAAATAATAAATTAAAAATACACCAAGATTTACGTGATTTGGCCAATATGTCTACATCTACAGTGAAATGAGAGCAGTTTTCACTATCTTCAAGAAGTTAGGGTGACAACTTTATGAGAGTTACACTCCCAGCACACCTTACAGAGTTAGACTGATTTTTATAACCCTACTTAGAGATTACTTATATTCGGTACAGATTACAAAAGTACCTCAGAGTCTCAGACCATACTATTAGAATTCGTGTACAGTTCGATGAGAAGATCAGTCACCACAGAACTAGTCAAAATTCATCATAACATTTTCTTTCTCTCAGTTTCAAACTGGAGGAATAGGCATTAAAATTGTGGGTTCATGAAGTTGTTTCTTAAATCCAACCAAGATACATGTTACACATTATTCAGAACCATTGATAGTTTGATATGATAAATATGCCCTATAATGCACATTTTCGAAAAAAAAAAAAGAAAAAGAAAAAGAATATATAGAGTGGTTAAAAACGAATAGTAAAGGTGAATTTCCAAAAATAAACATCAAATAACAGTTCTTCCCTTGATGCTCATTTTTGGAGATTCAAAAGAAAATTCTATTTGATGCTCATTTTTGAAAATTCACCTTTGATTATCCTTTTTAATTATCCAATGAATGCAATTCCTATCTATTTAATGCAAACAAACAGGCAAAAGTCACCTACACTAGCATATTCTAAAATGGTGACTCAGGACCAAAAAAATAAGAAAATAAAAATAACCATGATGGACCCCATCATAAGTCCTTTCCATTATTGGATGCGCCCTACTTACATTGCTTAAAACACTCTAAACAATAAACTCGACCAGACCGACTAAACCAAATGTTCAAACTCCATGCACAACTTAAAAATTGTCACAGCTTAGTCAAGATTTGGCTGCAACTCAGTAAAACTCAGGAAAATTACCAAAAATAGTAGTTATATTTTTATCGAAAAGTGACTCTTTTTTTTTATAACAAAAATGGAGTGAAGAAACATGAGAAACAGAAAAATCATGTCTAGTAACTGTATTCCTTTTCTTTTTAAAAAAACATGCCATTACATGAGATAAAATTATAAACTATCTTAAATCTATCAACCTAGGGGTCATTCCTGGTGTCCTCCATGCACTGCCTGCTCCACTCTGCCTTTGTCCTCCACCCAAGTATGCTCCATCTTCATCCTCCGCATGGGTATGCTTGGGACTGTGCTCTGCCAGTGACAAGGGTAGACCCCAAAGCACTGTTCGTGGGAAGGGACACCCATGACCACTTGGGCTATCCCACACATTCTCCGGTAGTAGTATACTTTGGCCACTGTCAAAATGTTGCAAAAAATGTATATCTATTACTATCAAGATCTCTCTCCAGAGCCAGTCATTTCGGTTTCAATCCACCAATTAGAGCTCCACTTCTTGGTATTGTCGAAAAACTTAGGAAAAGTAATTAAAGGAAAAGGAAATAGGCTCCGGTCACCGGCAGGGTGTGGACATAACCTATTACTATCAGCTGATACAGAAAAAATGCGCAATGACACAAATTTTAAACTACAGAGAGTGCAATGAGCATAACTTTCGGTCAGTTTAGTAGAAATGATTACTAAAACCCGCAACCCATAGTTGAGACACTGAACAAATTTTTTTTCCTATCATTAACAGTAAAATTAGGTTAACCAAGGAGTACAAAGATTAAACCAACAAAAACAAAACAAGAAGGGTCAAGGTATAAAGAGCACTATACCCATCACCCAAACAACAGAAGGTCAAAAACAAGCTACAAAAAAACTGCACCAAAAGAGTGGTTGTCCAATTCCAGCTGTGCGACGGGTTGTAGTCCAACTGCAACTCTGCAAGCCTGTATGGAGGCTAAAAAAGCTGGCGATTAATTCTAAAGAGTACTCACCATGTGCTCTCACTGTTAATATTTTGGGCTCAAGATGTCAACTACTTAAGTTGTAAAAGGCAAAGGCAATAAAACAAAATAAGACATGACAGCATAAAACAACCTTCTTTTAAAGTTACATGAAAGGCAAAGTTAGAATCAAGGGTTCAACTCTGGTGGGTCAGGTCATGTTTTCAGCAAATCCGAACTTGAAATGCTATAAAAATGCCAACCCAAATCCAGTCCGACCCCAACTTCAACCTGACTTCACAGACCCACCTCCCAAAGCAACAACTCAGACTTGACCCACACCTTACTTTACCAATGCTACACTTACACTCGTTTATATCACAGGTAAACATAAATAAATCCAACCCCTAAAATTTTAACCAGCTTTTGATTTTCTGGCCCAAACCCAAACTAAACCAAAATGCCCAATCCAGATTTGGGTTTCGGTTGGGTTCAACTTGCATTCATAGTTTCAATCCCCCACACCAAAAGTCAGTGATATATAAGCCTGACTACTATAGCTAAGGTTCTATTTGATCTTATGCTCAAAATTCACTTAATAAACGTCACATTATAAATTATCCTGCATATAATATGCATTATTCACGCTAAGAGCTTGAGACTTGAAACTTGCAGAATTTAAGGGACTAATAAAAATTCGCCAAAATGTTCAAGAAAATGTCATCAAATAAGATAAAATAATAAGATTAATAAGCCATAGTCACATCTTGTAAAGACAAAGGAAACCACAAACAACATACAAATGAAAATTGCTTAAAACTATGTTGTAAAGACAGCCAAACAGAGTAAGATGCTTCTTTTTGTTGTAGTGTTGTAGTTTGTAAACTAAGAGACTCCATGTTCAAACTCAACATAAGCAGAAGCAAGAGCAGACTTACTTCAAGATGAGTGGTAGGAGCTCAACCGTTTCTTCAGTGTGGCTCTTTGGCATTCTCATACTCCCTCCAACCTATCTCCCTTCAGCTTTCACCAACTGCGAGAAAACTCTACTCATTGATACTCCCGACAGATCTTCAACACTCGACATCTCGTGCCTCTCAACAGTAACACTGTCTAAGCGATCAACATTGTTCAGCAGCGGAGAAAGCTTAGATATTTGTTTCATGCTGTCCACATCAAGATCGTTTTGCATAACAGCCTCTTGAAGTTGCAGTGCATACTCCAAATTCCACAACACATCCCCCATTGTAGGCCGATCGACCCCATAATCAGCTAAGCACTTCTCAATTGTGTCTCCAAACTTCCTCAGAGAATCAGAGTTTATCTGACCCACAAGACGGGGATCGATAATTTGCTCCAGCTGCCCCTTCTGCTGCCACTGCATTGCCCATTCTGCGATGTTCACCATCTCTCTTGGAAGAGACGGATCAATAACGGGTCTTGCACAAAGGACTTCCAACAAAACCACTCCAAACGAGTACACATCTGATTTGTCTGTCAGCTGCTGCCTTCGAAAATACTCGGGATCAAGATAACCGAAGCTTCCTTTCACTGCAGTGCTCACGTGGGTCTGGTCGAATTCTGGCCCTGTTTTTGACAGGCCAAAATCAGCAACCTTCGCCATGAGGTTCTCATCAAGCAAAATGTTTGCCGATTTGACATCACGGTGGATGATAGCCTGTGCAGAACCAGTGTGGAGGTAGTGTAGTCCTCTAGCAGATCCAATGCATATTTCAAGCCTCTGCTTCCAATTTAGATTAGGAAGATCTGAACCATAGAGATGACTCTTGAGAGTCCCATTTTCCATGTACTCATAAACTAGGACCATCTCATTGTGCTCATCACAGTACCCAATCAATGAGACAAGATGGCGATGGCGGAAATTAGACAACATCTCAATTTCAGTCTGGAATTCCCTGAGCCCTTGTTGGGACTGAGGATTACCTCGCTTCACCGCCACTTTTGTACCATCTCTCAGCACTCCTTTATAGACCTTCCCAAAACCGCCAACACCAATGACCCAATTCTCATCGAAGCCATTTGTGGCTTCCTGCAGTGCAGCAAATGAAAAACGGAACCCAGATAAGGTGGAATTCGTAGTTCCATTGGAGAATTTACTCCCCATACTGTAGGAATTCCCTCCGCTTGTGGAGAAGGGAACCCATGTCTTTGATGTTTTCCGCCGCAGTTTCCGTCTTCTACACAGCAGGAAGAGAACCACAACCAAGATCACCGCAACAAACACCCCAACAACTGAGCCCACTACAACACCAATGTTCTTCTTTGAACCTGCTTGCGAGATTGGTGTTAAAGGAACCAGACCATCAAGACTTCCTATTGAATTATTCATCTTCATAATCTCCAGTCCATTCAAAATTGCATTGGGATCGTTAGAATTCAGAGTCGAAGGCCCAATACTCACACGAAGTTTTGAAGACTGATCATCAACACCCACAACAAAATCCTGATAAATTGGTGAAGCCAAGGTATTCACCGTCAGCGAAGTGAGGTCAAAATTGCATAATGCCGACCAGCTGTTGATATAGACATTGAAGTAGAGCTCATTATTTGCGCTGCTAATGATATCACAAAAATGCATCCTGATCAAATACATGAAATTCGTATCCACAGAGAACTCCCAAGTTACATTGAAATTCATGGAGGAAACATTAGCTGGATTCATCTCTGTTCCAGTAGCATAGACCACATCAGGTGCGATATCTCGAGTCGGGCCCCCCTCCACATAGTTGATACTTCCTGAGAAATTGACAAAATTCGCGAGTCTCCTATTTAGTAAAAACGGCAGATCAGGAACCCATGTTCTAGACAAAGTATCGTTGGAAGGAGATACCCTTGGTGAGCCCATGTTAACCCTATAAACTGTCTCTAGAGCATAATTTGACAGACCCTGATAGCTCCCAACAGGGTTAACAGTGCGGGCCATATCCGAGATAAGCTGATCAGGCACAGAAACAACTTCAATGGCGTTTATGAACGCGAATGAATTGTTTGAAGGGGCGAATGCAAGTACGAGACTATTAGAAGTTATGTTCACAGAGTACTCCTTCAACACAACAGAAGTATCATTGGGCACCTGGAAATTTTGGAGGAGGACGACTTTGTTGGCAGAAACACCGAACCTTGCTGTTTTCAGATTGAAATTTTGGAAGTTGAATGGGAAGAAATGAAGGCGGATCCAGTGCCTCCCTTGCTTTTGGATTGGGAATGCGTAGGTAGAAGTTCCAGTGAGGATCCGGGCCGTCTGATACAGAGCCGACTCATCATCACTAGATGGGATAGAATTTGAAGAGATGCTCGCCAAAATAGTTTGAGGGGTTGATAGGGTTGGAGGAACAGAGCTATCGGCCGCGAAAACACGGTTACCCACAGTTGTTTTTATGGAGGATCCACAGTCTATCAGGTAATTGTCTACAGGATCAAATGCTATGGAAATACATACCAGAGATAACATCAATGAAACCCAAAGAAGCAACTTAGGATCCCTGATACTACCCATCATGAAACAAAAGTGGATATAAGTAAAAAGATGTAATCTTTGAGTTTCAAAGAAAATAGCAGAAGCTACAACAAGAAACCCTCACTACAGATCTGAAATCTGAAACTCGAGGAACCAATTTCAGATCCAAATACCCATCATGGCGAAAGTGGAGAGAAGCAGGAAAAAAATGGCACCTTTAGGTAGTCTGAGATTGAAATAAGCATTCACCATCACTCATCATGAACTAAATCGAGCCATGTGGAAAAAAGATGAGATCTTCAAGTTCTGATGGAGCAACTAAACACAAATTCAAACAAATGAAACTGACAGTCAATGAATCAAATGAAAATCTCAAACGCCCATCTTGCAGTAGTGAGAAAAGGCAAGGAAAAACAGAAAAAGGTGGCACCTTGTCTCTAAGTTGATAATGAAAACAGGACTTTTATATCACAGACCCAGTTGTAAACAAACATCAAATCTCCTTTTTTCCCCCCCCTCTCTCTCTCTCTCTCTCTCTCTCTCTCTCCTGGGTTATCAAAGATTTCAATAACAGCATGAAAATCAGTTGCCTTTAAATGCAGAAAGCATCCAGAAACAGTGAACTGACATTCATAGAAAGTGGGTTACTTTCAATTAAATATCAGATGGTTGACAGATACATACAAGGAGGAGGTGGAGGAGAATGACAACATGTACCAATTAAAAGAAAACCCAGAAAAAAAGAGGCGGCAATGGCCTCAAGCAGAAATCCAATGCATTAAAACCAGCTATGAAAGAGCTGACCTTTTCTTACAATGATAGAAAGGGTTCTGGAACTTTGGCTCTGGTGAAATATTTTCTCAAGAGAAGAAGAGGGAATCCTTGCAGTCCACACTGAGGATGGTTTTTCGGCTTTACCGTGTGATTTCAATTTCAGTTTTCGTTTTCTAGTAGAGCACATAAGTTAGACAGCTTGACTAGCGTCTGATTCTTCCACAAAATAAGATTCTTTGGGTGCAACTCAAACAGATTCTTTGGGGCAACTCCAATGTCCCGTATTACTAGGGAGGTAAATGGGTCCCATTTTTTCTGGAGGTTCCGATCGTTAAAAATTAAATTTGGGTTCTTATTTAGGTCTCGATAAGCCAATGAGTTTGGTTTTACCTTAGTTCGGACCCGCGGACTTGAGACTCTCCTAAAATCTTTTTTTTTTTTTTTAAATATCATTCTCTACTTAAATCCGGACCCGGATCCAGACCCGCCTTTTATATGGTTCCGGGTTCGGAGCCTAGAGACCGGTTCCAAAATAGTTTCGAGTCCGGATCTGGTTCCACTTCTCTTTAATAGTTTCAATTCCGAGCCCACCATGGACTCAGACCAGAGCCGACCTGTTTATAACGGTACATATTGTTCTTTGGAAATTATCATTTTAGGAAAATGTTTTAGATTTTTTGAATTGGGGTTTTCTTGAGATATTATCAGAATTAAAAAAAAAAAGATTAATCTTTTATTTTATTTTTTTACTGCTTTTACCATTTTTGGTCTTATTATGTTGCTAATCTTTTTTTTATTTTTTGTACAATACTTTATTGAGAAATTGAGATATTAATAAAATTAGTGTTTTAAGATAATGTGGGTTTTTTTTTTTTTTTGGTAAATTGATAATGTGGCTTTTATTATAGTGATATTTTTAAAAAAATGGATGCCAATCTATTAGAGGCCATGTTCATATGATCTAAACCGTCGCATGGTAGGAAATGTAAACAGGGCTTAGATCTGGTCCTTTAGATAATTGGTTTACAAGAATCCATGATCACCTTGTAGGATGTAAAATTGGCCTAGATTGGGTTGAGTCCATTCTCATCCTGCAAGTAAAGTTGGTCACTTTAGCCTTATTTGGATTCTCAAAACTCAATTGCCCTAGAACCAGAGATTAAACTATGGGTGATTGGTTGAGAACAGGTTGGTCTTTGTTCCATCAAATCAAGTAGTCCCCACATGGAGCCCATGGGTACAAGAAATGAACCAATGATATGATTTCCAGTGAAGAACACAGTAGGATATGCCTAGGTGCTTTACAACAATGTTAGAAAGGTCGATGACTATGCCTTTTCCAAGATCTAATCGCTTGTGCCAGGGGTCCAGCTCCAGTCTCCTTTGCTGGGATGAAAAAAAAAAAAAAAAAAAGAAAAAGAAAAAAGAGAGGCATCCTCATTTGCAGGTCATTTGGTGGACCCAACAATGGTAGATAATGATTCCCTCCAACCCCTGCCAAGAAGCAACCATAACCCATTTAATGAAAAGAAGTTTTTATATTTGAATGTAATCAATTTTCCTACAGCCTTACCTGCTCATTAACAATCTCACCATGAAGAGTGTAGGTCCTCTGCCAAAAGCCAGAATGCAAGCTAAAAGCCCCAAGGTGTTAGTACTCAATACTTTTCTATCCTTCCAAGGGTCTAGGAATTGATGGTAAAATGTGTTCCGACAAAAGAATTATAGAGACCAAGGATATACTGGTGGTAATTAAGTAGATGGGAAAATGATTTTACTAAAATTTGATTGACTAGGATATATGATGGGCGAATAATCATTTTCCTCCAAAGGAGAGACTATTTGACGGAATCCATCTTTGGGTCTTTTTTTTTTTTTCCAATTTTAACCACTATGAAACATGACTGCATTTTTTTTAGGATTCTTAAGAACTCAATTTCATCCAAAGAAAAAGGCCCTTACTTTTTTTACTATACTCTGACAAAATCACCAATTTCTTGCAATATTCTCAAGTTTTTCAATGTTTTGAAAATTTGTTGAGACTTCGCTGTCATAATAAATATAAACAAATCTGGTAGAGAATAGAATTTATTACCCTGAAGAAAACTAATGAGCTAAAAGGGAAGTTGGATGAGAAAGCTGAAAACAAAGAAATAAACAAAGAGGTGGGCAGGCGAAAATGCCGGTTTAGTTGGCAGTGACATCACATCAATTCAAATGCATAGCTTACCTAACACTTATCTTCTCGAGAATTTAAGATGACAAGTTGCATACTAAATTGCAGTGCCTTTATGATATTATATAGTATAAGTTTCAAGAAATATGAATTGGAAAAGGAGGAGACATAAGTGACAGAAAGTTGTGGGCTCGCATCACAGTTCATTTGAAAAAAAAAACAGAGAGAGAGAGAGAGAGAGAGAGAGAGAGAGAGAGTTGTGGGCATCACTATCAGTGTACCCAGCTAAAAAAAAATACACGCATTTCATTTGAACTAGGTGTGTGTTGGAACTTGGAAGATGAATGCCAATTGAAGAGATAGAGAGCCATCTTTTGTTTTATTTTCCAGGGCAATTTGTGTTTGTTAGAGACAGCAGCTTTGCATGTGATTAAGAAGGGAAAAGATATAATTGTTCTACACCTTGAAGTAGGGGTGCACGGCGGGCGGCTTGGGCGATTATTGGGCGGTTTAGGTGGTTTTATTTTATGGCGGTTTGTAAAAAGTATAAACTGTAACTGCCCAAATTAAGTATAGGCGGTTTGGGCGGTTTTTTTAGCGGGTGACTTGGGTGGTATGTTGGGCAGTTTGGTATTTATACCTATCTCTCTCTTTTTTATTTTTTTTATTTTTAATAGAATGTAACTAAAGTTTCAAAGTACTTAACATAAAGAATAAAAATTAAGCATGATTTTTAATAAAAGTCAATAATCAGTAATAAACAAAATTTTCAACTAAGTATATTAATGTAAAATTAAAGTCCAAATGCATCACCAAAATTAAAAAATACAATCACTTATATAATCTAACGTCCAAAAGTCAAAAATCTAATAAAGAAACATCTAAATTCGAAAATTCAATGTCTAAATTTCAATAAATAAACCTCAAAATTTTCAAAATTCAATGTCCAAATGCTAAAAGAAATTCAAAATCTAAACTTCAAGTTCATAAAGATTGATATATAATTTGAAGCAATCCTGCAACAAAAAAAAAAAAAAAAACCATAGTTAGAATAATAATTGATAAAAGATAATAAACATCAATGTTTAGTTTAGTGATAAGATTGTAAGGTCGTCAAACTGTCATACAATATAATATAGACTTGTATTGGAATTGCACTAGGATCATGAAGAGTTGCACTTATATTGTTCTCTTCTTTTTTTTTTTTTTTTTTTTTTTTTTAAATAATGAGCGGGCGGGGAGTTTGAAACCGCCTACTCAAATGTCAAACCGTAACCGCCCGCTTATTAGTACGGATTGAAACCGCTCCGCCCGCATAAAAGCGGTTTTGACGTATATCCACTTGTAGCGGGGCGGGGCTGGGTGGGGAAGAGTGGGCGGGTTGGCGGCTTACGGTTATTTTTGTGCAGCCCTACTTTGAAAAGGTCGGCCAGCTGGAAAATATTTATGCAACAATGTAGACCGAAACCTGTTTAATATCCTTCACTTAAGATGCACGGATACTTAAAAATGGGCAACATATCATGTCGTATCGTATCTGATACTTCACTTTTTACATGTAAAACCTGTATTCCTGCCATGTCTATAGCGTGTCCCTGCCGTATCCGTGCCATATCTGGGCATCATAGTCCTTCACCCCTCACCTCTTTATAATTCTTTGTTGAAACCCATTTTATCATAAGAATTTTTAAAAGCTCAATTCTATGAAAATAAATCGATTTTAAAAGTATGATGGTCTAAAATAGTTGTATTATATTAGGAGAAATGTATGACTTCTTTTCAGAAAACCAATTGCACATGATCTGGCAGCCAACATACATTTATTTTTATGCTAACTGATACTATGATGCACACGGTCGATATAGGGTGACGATATTTGAAACCATGGATGGAAATGGAGACCCTTCAAAGTTTGGGGCTGCTAGTTGATCTGGTAAGAGACGTCAAAGTCTTCAAAGAGGAGGCAAATAGCTAGGTTTGAGTGCCAGTTAAAAAATATGAGGAGCATTGTGCAAGTGGCACCTTATAAAAAAAAAGGGAGCAGGTTGAAAAGAGTAGTTTTGAAAGTTAGATTAGGATCACCATTTTTTTTTATTTTTTTTTGAAATGACAGATACCTAGAGATCGAAAGAGAACCCAAACATGGGAAAGAAAAATGAAGTTGTTGCTACGTACTTTTGTGGCTGATTGATTGCATTCCAACTCCAAGAATCTGTCATTTACAATTGACAAAAAGAATAGAGAAGATGGTTTATCCAAAGTAAATGCCTATTACAATAACATTTTTGTTTTTGTGTGTTTATTTTTCCTGGGCAAAGGAGCTGGGGCCTGGGAGCCTAAGACCCATGAAACACCCTCACACATAGAGTAAGGACTTGCACATGCGGGGTGAGAAGACTCGCACATGTTCAGGGAAGGAGAGACCCATGGATCATCTGAATGAGGTTTCTAACTAACCGGGCAACCTCTAGGTCACAATAACATGAAATTTTCAAATTCGGAAAAAGAAAGGTCAATTTTCCTCGGGCACAAATTTTCAGAGTTAGGCGTGGCCCTTAAATCTTTTGTGTTTTTTTTTTTTTCTGTGGAGAATGAGAAAATATTTGTTCTTTTTTTTTTTTTCAGAAAATCTTTTCTAATGAAGAAGTCAAAATCACTTTTATGTGCCTTTACATATTCGATTACAATGCTAAACTAAGAAGCTGATGCTCATTCTTTAATTGGCAATACCCAAAAAGGAAAAAAAAAAAAAACAAACAAACAAACAAACAAAGAAACTAGGTATGGACAGAATTCAACTAGTTGATATCCACTACTGTCAAAAATGACAGCCATGTGATCATTTTGGAGTTATTTCACATAGCCAAAGTGGTCCATTTCCATGCAACCTGTTCAATAGATCTGATTGGGCACCGACGAAAATGCTCTTGCCGGCCATTAATAGTGGGGCCCACCTGAAAACGGTTGTGATCTGGATTACCCAAAGACCACAAGAATCTGATTGGTTGCATTTAAAGGAAATTAATGACGTGGCTTTGAAGTGATCAGACCACGTCTTGCCTTCCAAACTCATGTTGGTTGAGTAATTTAGGTGTGGGTTTGCTCCCAACGTCTTGTGGTTGAAACTCATCCTGATATGCCCCATATGTGGTTGTGTGAGTTTAGCAGGTGCCATGCACCTAGGGAGAATAATCTTATTGGATAAAAGACCTTATGGATGCCCATGTCATAAGAAAAAAATAAAAATACAAAGGCCATTATTTCAGACAAAACCAAATTAAACCAAGTCATGTAGGTGTAGTTGGCGTCTTAAGAAACCATAAGGGATACAATTTATGTTTTCGAAACATGCAGGCATCAAGATTCTAATGATCCAAAAGTATCAACTATTTTGGGAGTTATAAAGATTTGAGCATCTCATAACTTTCATAATGTAATGGTGGAAAAGTAATTCTTCAAATGCAATATTGTGGATGAGTCGTTTGGATAAGGGCCCTTGAAAACTTCAATACTTTTCATTTGTCTTCATCTATGACTTGTGTGTTAGCAAAAGACATGGTAGATGCTTTGGCAAAATTATGTGGGGGTTTTCTTTACTACTGCTATGTAATTTGTTGTTTTTGGGTGGCTATTTAACTATTATGCCTTTGCATGCTTTTCTTTTCCTCTCTCTGTGTCGTACTTTTTAAATCTTTAATCTAATCTACTGTTGCTGTTAAAAAATGTTTTCAGGTAAAATTGTTGCACAACAGTCGTTACAACAGTGTAAGCCATTAAAGGAAGATTTACAACTCAATGAGGCCCTGATATTGTAGCAAAGTTTTTAGAGGAAACATCATGTAACAGTCAGCTTGAAGGTTTAAACCATTGCATTATCTTTGCGCGCAATATCCTGATTTAATTTCTCTCAATTTACTAAGAGATCAACAAAGAGCCCGTGGCATGGTCGAAAGTGCTCGCTGTTACATCCCTAAGGTTACGAGTTCTAGTCACATTACCTGTCAAGAAGAAATATTAGCTGGAGAAACTTACAAATATATGAGCACCGCCTTTACTAGAATTTATACATAACTACCTCTTGTTTTGGTTTTAATACTCAACCACTTGTACTTGCTGCAAAATTTAAGTCATGTGCCACATTTACTCCCTTCACAATTTTAAGTCATGTACTCTCAAAGAGATAATGATGCAAATTGTCAGATCCATGCACGGTGAAAAAATACTGACTCGAATTTGTCTTCATCCATCTTGACCTATATATCTCTGGGATCCAAAAATAGTTTCCATACATTTTTATTCAAAATTGGAGTCTTGTATGGTGGGATACCCACTTGCTATCCTACTGAGAGATGGTCAGAAGTGTCGTTACAATATGTTGACTAAATATATTTAGTATTTTGAAAGAAAAAAAAAAAAAAACTCTTACCTTACTATAGTTTGTAATTGATTCCTCTTTGGCAAGTTTGATCTATTTGAAATATATCCTATTAAGTTAGGCCCTTATATTCACTACTAAAAAACAATGATTTTATATCGGTTTTAAAAATCCCTTAATATCGGTTATTAGTAAAACCGATATAATATCCTGCTCCAAAATATCTTATATCAGTTTAAGTTTTGTAATATCGGTTACTACTTTCAGATATCGGCTGGACTTAAACCGATATATTAAGGTAACCATTTTATATCACAAATATTTAAACCGATATATTAAGGTAACCATTTTATATCACAAATATTTAAACCGATATATTAAGGTAACCATTTTATATCACAAATATTTAAACCGATATAATATTTTCACAAATATTTATAATATTTTCACAAATATTTAAACCGATATATTAAGGTAACCATTTTATATCACAAATATTGAAACCGATATAATATTTTCACAAATATTAAGGTAACCATTTTATATCACAAATATTTAAACCGATATAATCTTTTAGAGTTTTTAACATCATTTTAAACTCATCTGCTCTATTAGCTTTTAATTTACAGTTTAAATCACTACAAGAAAATGTGGATTCATTGACAACTATTTAGTGGGGGAGGTACATATTATCACTGAAAGTAATCGATCAGTGACAAGAACTTTCTATTGTCACATATAAATAGTCGTCACGTTTCACTAGTGACAAAAAAAATATATTATCACAAAATTAAACATTTCAGTGATAAAGTGTCTTCAGATCGTCACTAAATGTTGTCGCTAAATAAATCAAAAAATTTGTCGCAAAATACACCGGACGACTTGTTTTGGCGTTAATTAATTAATCCCGCGCTTTTTTTATCTCCCGCGCTGCCCTAGCCACCGTTTCCCTCTTTTCCCTCACTCACTTCTTTCTTTCCTCTCCTCTCCTCTCCTCTCCATTCCATCTCTGCATCGTCGTCCAGAACCCGTGCTGCCCTAGCCACCATTTTCCCTCTTATCCCTCACTCACTCCTCTCCTCTCCTCTCCATTCCATCTCTGCATCGTCGTCCAGAACCCGCGCTGCCCTAGCCACCCTTTTCCCTCTTATCCCTCACTCACTTCTTTCTCTCCTCTCCTCTCCTCTCCATTCCATCTATGGATCGTCGTCCAGAACCCATCTCCTCTGATGCTTTTCTATCTCTCCGTCTCTCCCACAGTCGCTCCTCTCCATCCCTTTGTATCTCTCCCTCTCTCTCCCAGGCGCTCCTCTCCAGATAAAGATCGTCGTCCTCTCATCTCCAGAACCCATCTCCTCTCATTCCTTTCTATCTCTCCCTCTCTCTCCCAGGCGCACGATCCTCTCATCGCCAGCACTGCCAAGCGCGCGAAAAGGAGCTGCGGACACCAGCAGAGCTTTCATCTTCCTCCTCGCACCGCCGGACGCCTCCCCTGCACCAGGTACGCCCCTCCCTCTTCCTGCACTCCGCACACACTGCATGCCATTCCCCCTCTCCTCTCTCTTTCTTCTCTGTTCTCTCTCTCCCTCGTTCCCCATCTCTCTGTTTCATCTCTGTCTCCTTTCCTCCCTCCCTTCCTCTCTTCTTCTTCCTCCCCTGTCTCCCCTCGCCTGCACACCTGCACACCACTCCCTCTCTCCCTCGGTTCTCTCTCTCTCCCCCTCCTCTTCTTCCTCCCCTTTTCCTCTCCCTCTCCCCTGTTTCCTCTATTCCGCCCTGCGCCAACCTGAACGCCACTCCCTCTCTCCCTCGGTTCTCTCTCTCTCCCCCCTCTCTCCTCTCCCTCTCCCCTGTTTCCTCTCCCTCTCACCTGTCAAGTGCGTGCCCCACCCACTCCCATCAATACTCCTGTTCGTTGCGCCGAACACGTCACTGTTCTACTGCCACATCTCCACCGTAGATTCCACTCGAAGGAATCATCCAGATCGTCCATCTGGTAGACCACACATACAGATCCCAGATTGGCCATTGAAATGGAAGATGGAGATCGTAAACCCATCTGAATCATACTCTCTCTGTCTGATTCAATCCAACTCTGCATGCTACATTTGGCAGAGTATCTGTGAATCCAATCGATCATTCATTTTCTGTATTCGGAAGACCATTTGGAGACTTTAAAACTGTTTGTCTGCCTATCTATCTATATCTCTATTGGAATGTGGTTTGCCTTCGATTAACCACAGACCTCCAAACTACGAATCCTGATTTTAAAAATTACCTCAAAACAGCTGTCAAAATCTCCTTCCATAGGACTCTCTCATCTCTCTCCACTCTTCTCTCTTTGAAGTAACTAACCCGCATAACTTCCTTAAAAAAAAAAAAAAATCCCACTTTATAACTTCTCTCCTATCTCCTACTCCAAATAAGGAGATCCCACCACAATTACTTCAATTACTTTCTCTGTCAACGTCTACAGAGGCCTTGCTTTGCACAACGCCCAAACGGTACTCTCTCTCACTATATATTCTTGCTCTCTGTGTCTTTTACATCCATAGATCCCCATCTTTTAATTTGATGATTTTTAAGGAACTCTTTTCTGATTTCTACTGTAATTCTTGGGAGTTGAAGGAATGTATGATTTTGGTCAGAGATGTATGTGAAACAGGTCCTGTGCTTTTCGGGAAATGGAATGGTTTTAGGGCCAATTTCATTATCCAGTAGAGAATCCACTTTTGAACTCAACTGTAATGCAAAATGATTGTTGGTGATTATGAGATTCGGGGAAAAAATCTTTGCAGGTTTTGCACAAACAGGTTGTATGCCTCATGAGAATTGAATGAGTTTTTCTGCCCAATCCCGTTTCTTTGAAGAGAACCATTAATGTGGTCTCACCTGCTGAAGAAATTTGTGCGTCTTTTATACAATCAAGTTATGTGCTTTGTGAGAAATGGAATGAACGGTCGTTTTCACCATTTCATTTTCTTCATTGCTAATAATTTCAAGTTATTGTTCAATCTTATTTGATACTTACGCTACGGGGGAACACTTGACTTCAAAAGTAACCATCCATTAAAGGATAAACATTGCAATTTGACCAAGTGTGAACCAGCCTAAAAGATTCAACTCATTACCTTAACTCTGTAAATACTACTCCTAACTTAGGATCCGAGTACAACATCAAAATAATAGCAAGAATCCAAAAAAAAAAAAAAAAAAAAAAAAGGAAACCCAAAAAACATTAAAAAAATACCAAAAATAACCTAAAAGACCTCTCTCTCTCTTTATTTTCTACCCAGACACTTGTGTTATTATCCTAACAACCTAAAAGACCTCTCTCTCTCTCTTTATTTTGTTTTATTTTTTTTCCTCCCTTGAGACTCTATTTGATCACATTATATATCCTCCCGTGAGACTCTATTTTAATGAAATATATTGGACCATAGCTGTAAGTGGGGAGTTTGACCAGTTTAATTTTTTGCATTCGGCAATCTATAAATTATTATAATCAGTTCAATAATCTTAAATTATTATACTACATAGTTTTGTTTTGTGTATTTGTTTGCAGAAATCTATTTTTAATAAGTTATACACGTTTTTTTTTTTACGTAATATTAGTAATATATGGCAATGACTTTCTGATTATTGCTTGTCTGTAGGGATTTTATTGGGCTATACATAAATGGACAAGTCTTGGATGTCATTGAATCGGATTTCTATTGCATACGGGGAAGGGGTTGAAAGTTTTTTGATGTTTGCCAAAAAGAAGTTTGGTGAACTTAATCCCATGCCATGTCCATGCAATACATGTGGGAATCTCAATAAATTTGTAGCTAAGGATGTTGAGTACCATCTGTTTTTTCATGGTATCGATCGAAGTTATACTAGGTGGATATGGCATGGAGAAGTATCTCCTAGTGAAGCTCCCTCAAGTGTGCCTTTAAATAGGTCCACCCAACACCATTTTGAGAGTGATGTCCCAGATGATACTACACCCCCAGATGATGCTGCAAGCACATTAAAATTGGCTCAGACTGCTTGTGACCAGTATTCATCTAATCCTGAAAAGTTTCAAAAAATTCTTGCAGAGGCTGAGGAACCTTTATACACAGGTTGTCTAAAGTTTACCAAATTATCTGCAGTAGTTACATTGTTCAATGAGAAAGCGAGGAGTGGGTGGTCTGACATAAGCTTTTCACGGTTGTTGAAAATCATTAGAGACATGCTACCCGACGATAATAATTTACTGCCCCGAAGTATGAGAGAGGTAAAAAAGACATTGTCTGTGTATGGGATGAGCTATGAGAAGATAGACGCATGTCCGAATGATTGCGTGCTTTATAGAAAGGGATCTGATAATGAGAATAAAACTAGTTGCCCTACTTGTGGTGAGTCAAGATACAAAGTGAATAAGAACCTGACTGAGCAACGTAAGGGGGTGCCGACAAAAGTTCTATGGTATTTTCCACCTATCCCTAGGTTTAAGAAATTATTTCAATCGGTACAGACATCGAAACAGATGACTTGGCACGCTGATGAGAGAATGGTTGACGATAAGTTACGCCACCCAGCTGACTCCCCCGCATGGAAGTTGGTAGATGGTAAATGGCCGGAGTTTGCACAAGAGCCAAGAAATTTGCGCTTAGCACTTTCAGCAGATGGGGTCAATCCGCATGGTTCGATGAGCAGCAAGTACAGTTGTTGGCCAGTAATGTTAGTCACTTACAATCTCCCGCCTTGGCTGTACATGAAAAGAAAGTTTGTGATGTTAACGATGTTGATATCAGGTCCACGACAACCTGGAAACGACATCGATGTTTACCTAGAACCATTAATCGATGACTTGAAAACACTGTGGAATACAGGGGTTAAAGCTCATGATGCTTACCGACAAGAGGCTTTTACATTGAAAGCAGTGTTGTTGTGGACCATTAATGATTTCCCTGCTTATGGTAATTTGTCTGGTTGTGTTGTAAAGGGCTATCATGGTTGCCCCATATGTGGCGAAGAGACACAATCATGCAGATTAAAACATTCGAGGAAGAATGTATACATGGCCCATCGAATGTTCCTTCCAGAAGATCATCCCTTTCGGAAACAGAAAAAAGCATTTAATGGTGAGAAAGAATTTCGATCAGCACCAATTCCTTTGACTGGTGAAGAAGTGGCAAAAAAGGTTAATGGAATCAAAACCTTGTGGGGGAAACCAATACCAAAAGAGAAGCCCAAGACAAAGAATAAAAAATCAAAAAAATCAACTTCATTGAAGAGGAAGCGAGTGGAAGATGTTAGTGATGATGGTGCTAGAATTTGTTGGAAGAAGAAGTCAATTTTCTTTAACCTCGACTACTGGGAATACTTGCTTCTTCGACACAACTTGGATGTCATGCACATAGAGAAAAATGTCTGTGAGAGTCTTATTGGAACCTTGTTGAATATTCCAGGTAAAACAAAGGATGGACTGAATAGTCGCCTTGATTTGCAGGATATGGGTTTAAGGGATGAATTGGCACCTGATGTAAGTCAAAATAGAGCGTACTTACCACCAGCTTGTTTCTCATTATCCAAAGAAGAGAAATTCAGTGTGTGTGAAACATTGCATAACTTAAAAGTTCCAGATGGATACTCATCAAATTTCAGAGCATTGGTTTCTATGCAAGACTTAAAGTTGGGGGGTATGAAATCTCATGATTGTCATGTGTTGATGCAGCAATTACTTCCTGTTGCTATACGATCCGTCCTACCAAAACATGTGAGGGTTGTACTTATCAGATTTTGCTCATTTTTTAATGAATTATGTGCGAAGGTAGTAGATGTACCTCGATTGCTTGAAGTTCAGAAGAATGTGGTGGTCACCTTGTGTTTGCTAGAAAAATATTTCCCACCATCATTCTTTGATATTATGGTTCATTTAACCGTCCATCTCGTTCGAGAAGTGCAGATTGGGGGCCCTGTTTGTTTGCGATGGATGTATGGATTTGAGAGGTATTAATAACTTTAAATATTCCTCAAGTACAATTTACTAATTTAAATTATTTAAAGTAATCAATGGTTTACTATGTTTTAGGTATATGTCTATTTTAAAAGGTCAAGTAAGAAATCGTTACCGTCCAGAAGGTTGCATGGCAGAGTGTTATATTGCGGAGGAAGCGGTTGAATTTTGTAGTGAGCACTTCTCTGGATTGGATGCAGTTGGAATTCCACCATTTGAAGATAAAACTTACCCTGAAATTGTGACCGGAAAGAATCCTCCAGGAGGTGATTTTGTTGAAGTTGATGCTAAGTCCTTGGAGCAAGCACATTGTTATGTATTGCACAACACAAGTGTTGCTCAACCCTATATTGAGTAATTACATTTTAACTTCTTGACTTACAAATTAAAACGTTACACTAGTTTTAGAGCTAACATGCGGTTCGTATGGAAAACTATGCAGGAGACACATGAACCACCTAAGGAAAACATTTCCTCGGCAGTCCAAAATTCAGAAATGGTTACAAGATGAACATAACCATTCTTTTAGTTCTTGGCTTAAGAACGAGGTAACAATTGTCAACTGTAAGACTTGTGTTGTGTCTATTTACTAAATGTGACTAATTTTCTTAAGAACACAGGTTTTTGAAGATAGGCGTGTCACCGGTAACAACATCTCAGAAATCTTGAGATGGGTATCACAAGGTCCTCGTATGCATGTTATGAAATATCATAATTATACCATTAATGGTTGTTATTTTACCACCAAGGATCGTGATGCTTCACGTGTCACCCAGAATAGTGGTGTAAGTCTAGTGGCCACAGCGATGAACGTTTCTAGTGCAAAGGATAATAATCCTGTTTTCTGCGAATCAGGGTACTATGGTGTTATTGTGGAAATATGGTTGATTGATTATAGTCATTTCAAAATCCCATTGTTCAAGTGTGATTGGGTTGACAACAAGAATGGCTTTAAGGTAGATGAGCCGGGATTCACCATAGTTGATCTTTCTAGAATTGGTTATAAATCAGATTCTTTCATTTTAGCCTCTCAAGCAAAGAAAGTCTTCTATGTACCTGATCCAGTCAATCATAAATGGTCCATTGCTCTAGCAACTCCTGAAAGAACCTATAATGTTGATGACAATGAAGAAGTCCTCTTTGATGCTGGCATTGAAGATCAAACTCGTCCTGAAGTAATGCAATATGATGAACCATTGGATGCTATAAATGAATCTGAGGCAATGTACACGCGTGAAGATCATGAGGGGACTTGGACTGACATTTATATTTGAAAATGTATTATAATCATGTTTTTTGTGTAAGTGTTTTTTATTGCTAAATATTCCCTTATGTACTTGTTTGTAAGAAGCATATTTGAAATGATGTCACACTTAGTGGTAGTGTTAGTATGCTATGCATTGCATCGTTGTATGTATTTCCTATTCCATGACATACACAATATATTTATTGATATGTATTGTTTTTTTTTTTTTTTTCACAGATAGTAATGGATCCAGAAAGGAATGGTGAATCACAGGACAACATAAGTAATGTTGGTCAACCCCGCATTCAAAAAAAAAGGAAAGCTAGAGGGACAACTTTAATGCTTGAGTTGACGAAGAATTGGGATGGAAATGTACTTACTGTTGAGTATGATCAAAAGGGTAGGCCTACACCACGAGAAGTACGCAGGAAAATAGCTGGTTACGAAGGGGCTTTGGCAAGAGTGATGGTCCCACTTAACGCATTTAGTGATTGGCGTAAATTGAAAGATCTTAGGGAAGGGCAGCTGGAAAGAGATTTATGGGCTACAATGAAGGTAAATAAATATGTGCTTTCCTATTACTTTTGGAAGACCTTATAATAATATGTGCCTTACTAAGCTATTTGGCGTGAATAATATGTGTATCTTGTGTTGTATGAATTGTCACAATATTACGGGAAGTTGCTTACCACTTAATTCATTTGGTATAGACGAGATTTGTGTTGGATGAAAATACGAGGGCTCAAGTTATATCTGATATTGGCCTCAAGTGGAGGACGTTTAAGACAACTCTGACTACTAAGTATATACTTCCATTCAAAGATAATCCCGAACTACTTGTGGAGCCACCTACGAAGTATAAGTTTATCGACAAAGTAGTTTGGACTGGATTTGTGCAATCAAGGTTGACTCCAGAGTTTCATGTATGTATCTACTTTTATAGATTACCTTTTTTTATTGAACATTTTGTTACTGGTTCATCAACTTCAGCACACTTAAAGTCCACTACAGCACACCCTTGCACACCACACAGTCTTATATGCTGATGTATGTATGTTAATGTCTTCTCTTCTTTGTAATTTTAAGGAGTTAAACATTCTACAATCTAAAAGGCAGTCCAATAATGTGTATACACACCGACTAAGCAGATCAGGCTATGCGGGTCTTGAAGAAGATATTGTAAGTACATTTAGTATAGAACTATTTTAAATAGTTCCTTACAGTTGAACTAAACTAACTTAGATGTTTAATTGTGTTTTCATATTTCATGTATAGAAACAAAAATTCATAGAGACAGGCATTTTCGTTGATCATGAGGATAGGAGTGTCAAATGGAAATTGGCTCGTCAAAACAAAAATGGGGAATATTCAAATGATTCCACAAAGGAAGTAGTAGGAAAAATTGTAAGTTTCCATTCTCAGAAAAATTGTAAATTGTTTTAGACTTTTTGTAAGAGTGCATGACCATGCATCAAGGTATTTGAATATTAGTTGTATATATATGGCTCGGGATTCATTGATGTCATGGTTGTTGTAGGATGATCTGAAAAAGAAAGTAAATGAGGGGGCTATAATGACTGAGGGGAGCAATGATGTTCTTACTATGGCTTTGGGTACCCCGGAGCATTGTGGACGAGTTAGAGGGGAAGGGAAGCATGTCACTCCAATGGCCTATTTCAAAATACCAAAACGCGGAACAAAGAAGTATAATGAGAAGTTGTTGGCCCAGTTACATGAATCTCAGGAAAGGGTGAGAATTTTAGAACAAATTGTGAAGGATAAAGAGGCACATCAGAGCTCTCCCCATTCAGAAAATATTGCATCCAATAGTAGCGGCGTTTTAAGAGGTCTACAGGTAGTTAACCAAACCATAGTTTTTTTGTTGTTTTGGTAGATTATGTTGAATACATGATTTCTTAACTAAGGGACCTAACTATATGTATTGCTTAATAATATATGAATTCGTATTTAACTCTTATAACATGCAGCTTGCAGATGGTGGTACTTCAAAAGTGAACAAGACATCATCGAATATTCTTAGTTCCCCGCAAGTATGTTTTATAGGCCTGCTATTAAATTATGAAATTACAACCAACATTAGTTTCATCATATTATATACATTAGTCAATGTAAGATTTAGTACTTATATATATTATTTAAAGATGCAGAATTGTAGATTGGCTTTGGGATCAAAGGACAAGATTGTTGCGAAAGGAAAGGTTTATGGGAAGACTGGACCATTGGAAAAAGTTCACAATATTTCTTTAGGGGAGCACAATGTACGAGTGTCGATTGATTGTGTATTGTGTCCTGATTACCCTCTTCCTATACCTGTACGTGGTATTTTGACCACTATTTTAGATGCACACAACTCATTTGTGGCTTGGCCTGAAAAATGGGTGATATTAGGTGATAAGGTAAAGTGTATTTTCCAACTCTTATTAGTTATGCTTAAGTTAAACTACCGTAGTTAACTTTTTCATTTTAATTTGGATTTCCATGTAGAGTGTGGTTGATGATTCTTCTGCAGCTAATGGTGATGCAATTAATGGTGAAGGGGCAAGTCAGCTCCAAAAGTTTGGCAAGATTATAGAAAAGATGATGAAATCAAGTCAAATAAGTATTCCACTTGAGAAAGGGGTATTTGAAGAAGATATAGAATTCAATTATTTTTTGAAATCTGATTTGTTAGATCTTTGTAACATGAAGAAGCTAGAGGTTAACTCAATGACTGCATACCAAAGGTAAACTATTTGTCTTTTCCTAAGAACTATTAGTCTTTAATATATTTGATATTATAACCATTTTATTTACCTTATTTCTTTAGGTTTCTCTACGATCGATTTGAAAATTCTCGAGCAAGATATGGATTTTTCCATCCTGCACATTTCAATGATTTTGGAGACAAAGAAGAGATGAAACGCAACATGATAAAGAGAATGAAAATTGCAAAAAAGGACCAACTGATTTTTGTTCCATACTCCACCATGTAAGGGTGTACTATATTTTCACCTGTCTTCAATTTATCTTAGTAGTCATTTTAAATCCACTTGTGTGTAATTAAATCTTATTTGTCATTTAATCTGTCCGCTTTTATGGAATTAGGGGTCATTGGCTTCTATTAGTCATTGATATGAGATCAATGGAAGTGTTCTGGTTGGACTCCTTGGTACGAAAGGTTGTTGACTTGAATGTAAAGTTCATAGTGAATGAGTGAGTAGTTCATTAATTCTTCTTGTTCATTTGTTTTCAAGGCTTCTCTTTTAAATTACTAAGAATTAATGGATATCGTTGTGTGAAGTGCGATGAAAGTGGCAGCTATGGAAATGGGAAAAAGAATTAAAGGAAATCCAACTTGGGAATTGGTGAAGGTGAGCAATGAATAATTGTGTTTATGATATCACACATACTTCCTAATCCTTTTTGTATGTTTTTTATGGTCTCTATGTAGTGCCCTAAGCAAACTGGGAAAACGGAATGCGGGGTTTATGTAATGAAATTTATGAAGCACCTTATGGAAGATCCTCTTGTGTCGTCAAAATCTAAGTTGAAAGAACTTGGGGAGGTAGCGACATATGGCGACGAGGAGCTTAATGATTTACGTTTGGAGTTGGTTGAATACATTTTAGATTTTATCAACGATGGAGAATAGGTACATTCTATGCTTTTGCCTCTAAATTGTCATGAATGCATGTTTTGTCTTTCTTCATGGAATAGGGGAAGTGTCAATACTATGATTGACTGATTTGTTGTACTTACTAGATTTAAGTTTGTGGTATTTTAGTGGATTTGTTGTGATGGGTTTGTTGGTCTTTTTCAAAATTTATACATTTTCCGTATTTTACGATTATTTGTTGTTTTGGCTATGTGTTTAATATGATTATCAATTACTAAATGTTGGTGTAGTAGCTTTTTAATTTACATGTATCATGTCTCAATTTCCATATGCTAGTGTTGTAGGCAGCATGGTGTATGGTATGACATGAACTAGACCTGACATTTTACTAGGAGCATCCAGAAGGAGAGCATGGTGTATGCATGGTGTATTCAAGTGTTCAAAGTATCAAGTAGTTTATTTCCATGACAGCAAACTAAATTCAAGCAAGGTGGAGAACATTACGTAGAAATGTCTTGCATTTTGTTTGACCCTGGTGACTCTGTAGCCTCATCTTATTTTGGTTTGAAATGTTTCAATTACCGATTTGAATTTCTGATTTGTAGATTTATGGTTTTGGATTTTCTTTATTCTGAATTTGAACAATGGAGATCTTGATTTGAGGGTTTTTTTTTTACCTGTTGAATTTGGGATTGGTTACTCTAAATTTGGGCATTGGAGTATGGGATTGGGTATCTTGATCTGTTGGACATTGGGAAATTAAGAAATTCATGATGTTAGTAAGTGGGTTTGGAGGTTTTGGGTTTTGATTTTTATTTTTTATTGTTCTATTTTTTTTTTCTGGTGAGTTTGAGATTGGATAATTTATAAATTTCATATAGTCAACAATAATTAACACTCTTAATTTAGTTTAGTTTGTAGTTTAGTTTGTCATTTGTGTTGCATCTTTTTTAATTGGGTGTGATAAGACTTGTTGTGAAATAATTTCCATTTATTTATTCTCCCAGGTGATAAGACGTGTTTGTGTTGCAAAATACTCTGAAAACTGGTTGCTTTCAACTGTTAATCCTTATTTTGGTAAGGTTGAAGCAAGAGTCCCTCTAATTCATGAGTTAAAAAAGGGTCCCTTCCAATGATTGGCTAGTTTGTATGTATATATATATTAGCTAGGTTTCTCTTGCAAAGTATTGATCATTGAAGTGATTTATGCCTTGTAGGTCTATTTTTGATTGGAGAACTGATCGGGGAAGCAGCAGCTGGGTTTTGGAGGCATCATATGCTACATAGTACATATGCATACTTAATCCTTATTTTGGTAAGGTTGAAGCAAGAGTCCCTCTAATTCATGAGTTAAAAAAGGGTCCCTTCCAATGATTGGCTTGTATATATATATATATATATTAGCTAGGTTTCTCTTGCAAAGTATTGATCATTGAAGTGATTTATGCCTTGTAGGTCTATTTTTGATTGGAGAACTGATCGGGGAAGCAGTAGCTGGGTTTTGGAGGCATCATATGCTACATAGTACATATGCATACTTAATCCTTATTTTGGTAAGGTTGAAGCAAGAGTCCCTCTAATTCATGAGTTAAAAAAGGGTCCCTTCCAATGATTGGCTTGTATGTATATATATATTAGCTAGGTTTCTCTTGCAAAGTATTGATCGTTGAAGTGATTTATGCCTTGTAGGTCTATTTTTGATTGGAGAACTAATCGGGGAAGCAGCAGCTGGGTTTTGGAGGCATCATATGCTACATAGTACATATGCATACTTAATCCTTATTTTGGTAAGGTTGAAGCAAGTGTCCCTCTAATTCATGAGTTAAAAAAGGGTCCCTTCCAATGATTAGCTTGTATATATATATATATATATATTAGCTAGGTTTCTCTTGCAAAGTATTGATAGATGAAGTGATTTATGCCTTGTAGGTCTATTTTTTGATTGGAGAACTAATCGGGGAAGCAGCAGTACACGGAGGCATCATATGCTAGTATATATGCATACTTTTGGTCTTTTTTGTTTAATATATAGTTCAACTTTTTGTACACCCCATGGAAGACAATGTAGATATATACTAGATATGATCCATAGGGATTTGTTATCTAGTCAAGTTTTATGTTAATTATTAGTTATGATCACTTTGTATATATAGGGCAAAGTTTTATTGGTGGACAGGGTACATTGGTGGACAGGGTACTGCAGCAATGCAAATTCTTTTGATAAAAAAAAAAAACATATATTATATTATATCGGTTACATCACAATCGATATAATGTAGTTTTACAAAAAACCGATATAACAAAGCCGTTATAACCGATATTATGTAAAATATTATATCGGTTTAACTGATTTTTTATATCGGTTTTACAGTAATATGTGTTATAATTTCAGGTTCAAAAGACATCAGCTGTCCAAAAACCGATATTTCACTGATTTTTTATATCGGTTTTACAGTAATATGCGTTATAATTTCACGTTCAAAAGACATCAGTTGTACAAAAACCGATATTATAAATATTTTTATATATCGGTTTCACTGGCTTTTATATCGGTTTTACAGTAATATGTGTTATAATTTCAGGTTCAAAAGACATCAGTTGTACAAAAACCGATATGAAATAATGCACATATTATATCGGTTATAGTTGTTTATTATATCGGGGGTACTTATATCGGTTTGAAGTTTACAGAAAAACCGATATAATAGGTCTTTTATATCGGTTTTTAGCCGATATAAAAACCCTTTTTTTTAGTAGTGATTATTAGATTGTTTGGTAAGTTTGTAACTATAAAAAGTAAATTTGTTATATTGTAAAAGTTATATGAATAAGGTTGGTGAAAGATATGATACGAAAGATATGATGGAAGGGGTGGAGGCAGGGGCGGAACCAGGAATTTTATTTAGGGGGGGCCAAAGAAAAAATAGACTTTAAATAAAATAACTTTTTTTTTTATCTACATAGAAGAATTTGCTTCAATCAAACATGTTCTCCCATGATTAATCATAATTTTTTTTTATATTTATCTATGGTAGATAAATTCTGATTCGATTAAAATTGTATGTAATAAGGAAAAAGTTTAAGGCATCTCAAAATAGGCCAAATCCTCAAAAATTTTCATTTAAATAGGATTTTGGCCCACTTTCATATTGATCACTTGCAAACAATTGTGAACAATAAATCATGACAAATTTGTTTATTTTATCGATCAATTTGATGGTAGGCCATCTTTCATTAGAATGAATTCTTGCGAGGGCTTAAGAAGGGGGTCATTTACTTTAAACATTTTATTTTCATAAATATACCCCAATAAGGAACCTCACAAATTGTTCTTGAGTCAACTTTATAAAATTTTCATACTTATAGTTTATATTTATACTAAATATAATGTAATAAATTAATTTAATAACCTTTAGCCCTTTTTTAAAAGACTCCGGTTGCTTCAAGACTGGATAGCTGAAAAGTGAGACAAAAGTCACTCCCTATTCATGCAAAAATCTCAAAAGTGACATTGGGGGTTTTTTGGTACAACTAACATAGTATCATCATCATATATAAATTTGTAATCCAGACCCATATTTGAAACCTAAACCATTCAAAAAACACGTTCCCACCAATTTTTATCAATTTAAAAGATTTTCCTCCATTTGGATTTATTATGACAAAAAATCATAATAAAATGGCACATGAAACTAATTATTTTTTAATCTGCATTGTATACAACTACGATTGGATTAGAAATTCATTTTATAAAAGAATACAAAAGCCAAGTAATTTTGAGTGGTTTGGATTTCATGTATGAGCATCAATGAGTGAGAATCACAATGATGAATCGTTTCCTACTATATGTACCAATTGTAAACTACTAAAGCAAATAAATTTCAGAGATGGGTTCTGTTCTTCTCAAACATGCCTTGAACTTTCAGTAAAACCTCAAAAATTTGTAACGATAAGGGAGGACTCTCGATCTAGATCCCAACACTCCAAGCAAATGCAAATGTAAGATGGGAAGAAATCTATTCTTTGATCCTTTCGTACTTATTTCTTTCTTTCTTCCTTCCTTAGTTCCTTCTTTCCTTCATTCCCTTGCATTTCCTTAATGCCTTTCCTTCATTCCATTTTTATTTCTTTTTTTTGCAAAATTAGCTAAGATTGTGTCAGCATAATTCTAGGACCGGTAATTAGAATTGCTAATTGCTAACAAAAGGGTGCAATCCATTAATTGATGGGCATATGATAGGGGGGGCCACAGGATCTCTCCAAATGGAGATTTTCATATCTTTGGGGGGGCCATGGCCCCTGCCAGCCCCCCCTAATTCCGCCCTTGGGTGGAGGTTATAAAGTAGAGATGTAGATATGGCCATCACTTTTCTATGTAATGAATTACTAGGGTATTCTCCGGGGCATTCATTTCCTTATCTTCTTTTGATTCTATTTCTATAAAAGAAAATATTATTTGAAGCTTAATTTTAAAAGTTGACTTTAGCCATCATTTTTAACCACTTATGACATCAAATCTTATGTATTGAATTCCGATGTATTCTAATGCAAACAAATATGAATATCAAAGGTAGCTTAGTTGGCCTACGATCACGGTTTGCATCCGGAAATTGTAGGTTCGAAACCGCATTAGCATACTGGAGCTACATGGGAGTTTATCCAGCTTCTCTCTGGACCCGGAGGAATTAGTCTAGCCCAAAGATTTAGTAACCCTCCCATGAAACAAAAAAAAAAGAAAAGAAAAGAAAAATTGCAAACAAATATGCCATAATCAGTGTTTGTCAAGTACCCTTTCGTAAAGAGTCTTTTCCTGATATTTCGAACTGGTTGCTTTCTCAAAAAAGATTAAAAAAGAAAAAGAAAAAGGGTACAAACTTCTGTAGACCACGCAAACACAGCATCAGACAACCAATCCCTTACTGAAGAATCCAAATAAACGTGGAATGGTTCACTCTCAAAACGGGCTGTGCTTTTAAACCATGATGGAGATGGTTGGATCTTTGGCTGAGGTGCAGCTGTTATGCATTTCCTTTGTTTATTATTGTATTATTTGAATACATACATGGTAATTGGTCGGTTGTGCGTGGAGGCCTTGGTGCATCTGCATGTGGCATGATGACTCTGGCTATCATAACAAATCTCTCTCTCTCTCTCTGTGCGTGTTTGGAGCTGTGTGTTTGAAAATATAGACTGTTATAAAAATGAAAGAAGATACCACTCAAAGAAAGGGATGTACTAGGCATATATTACGTGCAATAAAAGCTGTATTTGCCTTCTAACCCATGATATAGAAATCCCATTTCCATCTATGGATCTTTATATAAAAAGAGAAGAAGATATGAGTATGACACTAGCTAGGGTTAAAAGGTGGCAATGTGGGTCGGGTTGATTGCTATGGATAAAATGCATATGTTCAAACACAACCCAATCCCTCAAAACCCAAGAAATTAAAACGGTCAATGGGTTGGGTTCAGATTGGTTAAAGTGTGTAGGTTGGCATGCAACCCAATCCCTCAAAACCCAAGAAATTAAAACGGTCAATGGGTTGGGTTCAGATTGGTTAAAGTGTGTAGGTTGGCATGCTCAATATAGCAAGAATGGACTCCACTCAAACTCGACCTTGAGTAAAGATGACAAGAAAGGAGCTTAAATAGAAGTGTGGAGTAGTGGGGAAGCAATTAAACCCAATTAACTGTCTTGAGTCTTGAGTCTGACCCAAGAAACGGTCAATGGGTTGGGTTCAGATTGGTTAAAGTGAATAGGTTGGCATGCTCAATATAGCAAGAATGGACTCCACTCAAACTCGACCTTGAGTAAAGATGACAAGAAAGGAGATTAAATAGAAGTGTTGGAGTAGTGGGGAAGTAATCAAACCCAATAATATCAAACATGGGCTCGGATGATCATACTGGTTTGGGATGGACCAGGGTCATATATGGTCATTCTCACGTACAGATGGAAGCATCTCAGTCAACACATCCAAAGGCAGCTCTAAATGGATCCTCCACCGTTGATATTGACCACATGATATTGGACTAGCTGCTCCATACACCGCGTTCCAGTTGGAAGTCAAATCAATAAACAAGCCCTGTGCATGTTCGAAAACGACGAACTGTGAGCCCACCCAAGTCTCCAATCTCTCCACTTTTCATGGAAGTGGGTTCACACGTTATTCTTGCTGTCTAAAAACTTCATTATATTTCCATTGATTGTGATTGAGAAGTATATAATATGATCCACATTTGCTACCTAATAACAACCACCAAGGTTCAACTCTCTACGCAATTTAACAAGTCATAAGACATGTTCATATGATTGACGTTGCAAGGGAGCTTTTCACCTGTATATAACCATTAATTGTTTACCTTATGTGAGGTTCATTTGTTTGCATGAAACTGAACTTGTAAAAATTGATGGTAAATTGGGTTCTATTGTAGGAGTATTAAAGAGGTCTTCTTTTGTTTTTCTTTCTTTCTTTTGTTATTTGGCGAGAGGAATATTAAAGAGGCTGAGGTTGAAAGATATAAAGTTGAGATGTAAATGAGATACTTATTTTCTTAAGATTTGATTTACTGATTTACTAAGGTGATGAGTGGACATTCACTCTACGAAAGGAAAGACTATTTGATTGTTAGTTTTGAATCTTTATTTACTATAAAACTTTGTTTGCCAATATTTTTGGTTGGGTCCAACTCTAATTCTTGGGTTACAGCTAGCAGAGTTTAAGGCTTAGTCTTAACAAGATGCAATTTGGATGAGGTTTGGGCTGGTCAATATACAGTGTAGCCTGCAAAATAGGGATATAAACGGGTCCTTGATTCTCCGATTACCCGGAGGTTCCAACCCGTTAAAAACCGGGTCTGGATCCTTATTTAGGCCCCGATACGTAAATGGGTTCGGGTCTGGTTCCACCCTGGTTCGGATCCGTGTACTCGAGACTCTGACATATTACCTCAATTTTCTAAAATCTCTCCTAAAAACCATATTGTTTTAATATCATTCTTTACCTAAATCTGGACCCAGATCCGGATCCAGACCCGTCGCATATATGGTTCTGATTCTAATTTCAGAGCTAAGAAATCGATTCCGGGTTCTAATCCTGTTCCACCTTGTCTTTAATGATTCCGGTTCCAGATCCATCATGGACCCAGACCGACCCATTTACAACCTTACTGCAAAAGTTATATCTTATATATCTACTTTTACTAAATGGGTTAAGATGTATCCAATAAAAAACATAGTGGGTAAGATTACTCCACCTTCAAACTATATGGGTCAAACCCAACCCAAGTCAACTATTTAAAAATTGATGTATAATATAGGCAAAAACTTGCAGTCAAACTTAACCCAAAATTTAAAAATTGTTGGAGTCAGGCTTTTGACCGGGTCAATCCTATTCCAAGCTGTTTCCTTCGGTTCAGGAACCCAATGCATGCATTTTGCGGGTCAAAGTTATATATGTCAGATGCAGGTTGGATCAGGTTTTGCCATTCTTACACTCTACTCATGGTGGCGGACCTCACGCTATGACCATTTCTATCTCTCTCTTTTTTACTTTACCAGATGTGAACAAACATTACCAGAATCAATACATCTACCAGGAAAGACCAATGGCCACAGCAGGCAATGCAAGGGTGCGGCCCCTGTATAAATGGGCTACCTACCATTGGTCCCTCATTGCCCCTGTTTCTAGTGCCTGAAATATCAGAGAGAAAAGTGCAGTCAGAATGGCATTTTTAATTGTCAACAGAAGGTGGAACCCTATTACTTGGTTAATCCAAAGATGAGACTCAGAAGACCTGGGTATGGACCCAGTTTTTATGCCCAATTAACAATTGGGTCTGGGTCTGGGTTCATGATTTGGATCTGAGTCCAATTAGGTTCACAACCAAATACCCGTTTACCTGAGTGTATAATATATAATGTATATATTATGGGTAATATGATAGTAAAATATTGAATAAGTATTAATATAATATTATACTCAGTTTTATAAAATATCAGGTTTCAATCAGATCTATCAAAGTCAGGGCCTGGTCCTATAATGGACACATGTCCTCATAGAAATCCACATGGTTACACATCATGGCTAGTGGGTCTGTTTCTTCTTTGATTATTATTATTTTTTTGTAATCCAGAGATGCTTTCCTTATGTCTTGAGCTTCTTCATGCCTCAAACTGAGTTGTGAATGTTAAAAGTTTGGACATGTAAAGTGTTCTTCTAGAACAATATCTGAAATATCAAATCTGAAGTCATTTAAAACGAATACTCTTATGTTTTTCACAAAACAAACAAAATATAACTGAGAACAAACACATTTGTTCATTATAAAGTCCATGTTACACACCAGGCAAAACAGACAGTACTGTTATATTTGCAATCAAGGAGCATTTCCATGGCTTAAAACCATATGATTATTAGTTGATCCTTGGTCATTATCCTCATCTTCATTCGCCTATCAACGCCTCCAATGACCATCTGAGCTATAATTACTTTGCAGGATTGGTTTAAAGACCATTGAGTTCTACTCCTGCTTCTCTGGCCATTCTTTTTTTCCTTGAGTGATGGAGAAATGCCAAGAGTATGAGGCAAACAGCTGCAAAGCCCAGCCCAACCGAAAGGCTTACTATAAGTGCAGTCATCTTTCTTGGGTACTTCAGATCAGGGTTGCCACTTACACTGGGAATTCAGGGCAATTGGAGTTTAGAAAGTGAACCAATCAAGGGATTTTGTTTTAGTTGATCCTTGGTTATGCCAAGTGCCATTAGAGTCCTGTCTCTTTCTTTATTTTTCTTCTAGTGAAAAAAAAGAAGAAGAAGAAGAAGAAGAAGAAGAAGAAACATTTAGTGATGGTGCCTGTGATGGGTGCTACACTTTGTTCATCAAAATATTCAATCAATCACTATTCCCATGGAGATCATATATATCATTCTGGAGCAAATTTTGGCTATAAGCCACCTTCAACTTCGGAAGTGGTGAATCTGGCAGTGGGCACCTCTAGATTTTTGCCAATCAATGGGAAAAAGTGGAATTTGATGGTATGATGGATTAGAGGTGATCCTCTACATGCTGCATGATCTGATGATTTTAACCATCATATTGTTGAGGAGTGGCCTCCACTCGAAGGTGAGTGTTGAAAAGTTTTTATGTTGTCTCTACTAATTGAGGTTCCGTACGCCGGCCGACGCATTCGTAGAGGCTGCAGAAATACTTTTTAATACTTCCCTTGGGTAGAGCCTACTCCTCAATACACTGCCTCATGTGGAACCCAGTTGACGCACTTTTGGCGACACGAGTCTTGAGCTAACCACTCTTACCAAAGCTAGCATAAATATTTTTCAATACTCTCCATTGGGTAAAGTCCAATGTTTTGGTAGAAATGGTTAGGTAAAGAAAGTTAAGATTGTTGAAATGGTTTAAAGTTTTTAACGGTTTTAAATTGTGTTGCAAAGTTGTAAAACTTTTGTGCCCTTAAACATATGGCTTGGATGATAGGTCTCCCCATGTGGGCCCAAACCTGACCCCAGTCCAGTGTTTGGCATGAATCGGCCGGTATGGGCCAAAAACTAGGTTTGCAACTTTAAAAGTTGAAGTTGCAGCCTGGGCCCAGTCCATTATTTGACGAAAGTTCACTACAAGAAAAAACATGTTTGGTGACATGAAAAAATGTCACCGAAGGTCCAATTTTTATCACCTATAATCATTGGTGACACGGGATGTGGGTGTCATTGTATCCATAATACTAAAAGTCAAGGGTGACAAAGTTTGTGCACTTGTCACGGAATGATGTCAACAGTGACAAAAATATGGTGTCGTGGAAGAAAGATTTTCCATGACATAATAGGGTGTCACTGAAAGCAATGGTGACAACAATGCGATTTTCCATGACATAATAGGGTGTCACTGAAAGCAATGGTGACAACAATGCGGGTGCCATAGAAAAGAGATCTTCCAAGTATTGTCACTGAAAATATTTACCTTGACAACCAAATGCGTGTCACCGATAATATTACCAGGTTGGCACACAAGGATGACATACTTTTTTTGTCACAAAAAAAAAAAAATCAAAATATTTGTGCCACCCAAATTATCATTTCGCACCTGCTTACAAAGTTTCAAATATTTGTATCTAGATACACCCATTAGCAAAACTTATACCACAAAGACGCAAAATATCATCCAAACCAAATATCCAACAAGTTAACATTCTATCATCCAAGTTCACAACCCTTCAAAATATTCATCCTTCAATAATAAATACTTCAAAGTTAATAGTTTTAGCATAACTACAAAACATCCATACACGGTGTGTCGTGCCAAATGACAAAAATAATTCAAAACAAGTGTTCCAATTAACTACAAAAAGTCTTCAACTCCATCTTGGTCATCTTGGTTAACTGCCAAAAAGTAACTCCATCTCGATCGATAGTTACCTACCTGTATAAAAAAGTACAATCAGAATTTTCATGATGTAAAAGTTGTACAAGAAAACTTGTTATATAATAAAATTATATGGAAAAACTTATAAAAAAAATAAAAGGGATATTGTCCGTACAACGGTCCTTGGACCTTACATTCACCTAATAACTGTTTAAATGTAAGTATTTCTTATAGAACTGTTCATGCGATATCATAAGGTCATGCGATATTGCACACAACAGACTGCGATATCCTAGGGCCGTGTAATATCACACATTGATCGCCTTATGCGATATCTTAGGGACGTGCAATATCGCACCATTATTGTACGAACAACTCAGTAGAAAATATTTAAACTTCACTTTTTCCATGGATAAATATCAAGTTTAAGAGTAGTTACACGGGCAATATCCCAAAACAAAAATAAAAAAGTGTCTACATTTATGCCTATTTGGAAAAGTTAAACTTCAGGTTATTTTTGAAAAAGAACCAACAGGTCTTGAAGCTTATGTGAACTTTGCCAAATAATGTAAAGTACATGGAGCATCTATTTAAATTAGTTTTAAGTCAAATATATGTAAACAGTAGACATGCCAAATGGCTCCTTAATGTATTAGGACTGATCTCCGCAACGGATGATTCTCCTTTGGCAAATGGAGGCTCCAATATTCTTTTTATTTATTTTTGTCTAAACCATCCATATCACGTGCATAGGTGCGTGCTGGGTAAAATTTTATTTATATCATAGTAATTTCTACCATTAACTGACCCTAATATAGTTGGACAAGGCTTTGATAATGATGATGAGTAATATCTACCATTAGACGGACCAATATATGAAAAATATGGGATTGAGGATTGATTTGAGTCCCCTAAATCCCTACATAAATCCATTCAACAGCACTTATCAATATAAATAGAGTGAAATTTGGCCATGTGCATATACATGGAAGGGCCTATGGTTTAAATTGCATGGATCAAGTAAATGTGGGCCCTAGTTATTCCAAACTAAGTAACTCATCCAGCATATGATCATTCTCTCTTATTGTACAAATAGGGCCCACGGTTTCCTAATTAAATGGGTTTAGGACCATGAATTATAGATTAAGTACTTGTCACATGGCCCAAATGAATAAGCTCAAAGCCCTTGGATAAATAAAACAATAAAGTTTCATGTCTAACTTCAATGATATTTTCTTGTTCAAAAGAGACTCTGGTATGGTTCCTTCCACTCTGTTGTTTGCCAAGTTCCTGACAAAAGGATCATAATGGCTAGAAAAACAAAAGGACAAAAGGACTATTTGCAGTTTAAATTTATACTATAGACAATTTTCTCTATTTATTTTCTCATTATTTTCTACACATCCAAACAAGCCATTAAGCTTCTTGCTTGTAAAAGAAAATGTGATTTACATGAGGTAAAATGATGAAGGTAGTAATCCTTTGAGAATTTGATAAGAGTCTGAGAAACTTGGGACAACCTAGTTGTAAGGGCATTTCATCTCACACACCTGTCCAGGGATCGATCTCTAAGATGCTAGATGGCCTCACAAAGTTTGAACAAAAAAGAAAAAAAAAAAAAACGGAATAAGAATTTGATAAGATTTTTTATAAGACAAAATTATTGAGAACTAAAGTTATGAACAAGACTTGTAGAGGAGCTGCACAATACCAGTCATAGTAAGGCAAAAAGCTTGTTTACATGGAATTTAGTATGTTGAGATTTCATGGTAAAATGGGTTCAGCAAAGAAGAGTAGAAAAAGGTGAGGGAGTGGAGAATATAAGGCGGAGATGTAAATTAGAACTTGACTTTCCTAACATATGATTTACCAGGTAGATGGCTAGGTCTAATCCTTTTTCCATCCTAGTGGAGAATTATTTGATGGTCATCTATGGATATTGTCTTTTGTTTCTACAGTTTTAACCATTGTGATTGGATTTCATGTTTTCAAATTCCTCATCATTCTTTCAAAAGGCAAGGAAGAATTCTAAGAATGTAGTTCTATATATGCAAACAAACAGACCCTGAGTGTAAGTTAATTTATGTGATGGGCACAATCATATCAATAATAAATGAAACTAAATAACCATACTTACCTTGTACTGACATTTGAACAAACTCCACAGGCCCTTTTTTAGTCTCTCTCTACTTCTTACAATTTGCACCAATAATATATGCTCTATTTTGTAAACATTATAGGAGGCTTCCTAGAGAAAATCAATCAAGTTATTGCCTCTTTAATCCAAAAGGATGGAATAGTCCATGGTTTTTTTTTTTCCACAAATTTTGTCTAAAATCCGAAAAACATTTAAAAGGAACTAGATAATGAGCCAACTGGATTAGATAAGCCCAACAGCTATACCTTCATGCTCATTTACATAATGATTGAATTTTCTTGTGGGTGTCTAGTAACAAAATTCTAATTAATCTGACAGTGCCACTTCATGCTCATTATCTGAATTACTAATAACTAACTCATTTCAAATATCATTACTTACAACACTCTCAAGTTGGGCAGTTCCCCCAGGAATTCTGGTATTGTCCCAAAAATTTTATTGTCCTGTAGCTCTCTGCAAGGAGAAGAAATTCCTGAGTTGTCTTCATATCTTCATGGATGTAATGACAATCTCCCTCTAACTCTCTCTCTCTCTCTCTCTCTCTCTCTCTCTCTCTCTCTCTCTCTCACACACACACACACACCCTACAGGCGCGCACATAAGCGCACATACCATCATCAAATTCTACATTATATTGGCGATTAAAGACTCTTAGACTTACTTATACTAACAAAAAGTAGCTCTAAGGTTCTTATGGCTAACAATCAAAATTCTTACAAACCGAACACCGGTTGTTTGAATGGCAATATTGATCCTAGAAATTCACGGTGAAATAGGTTCCAAGAATGGATTATTAACAAGCCAGAAGTCTAATAACACACAAACTAAATAGATAGACCCAGTGCACACTAACTAAATAGACAGAACCAGATGATTAACCATCTAAGCTCCCAGTTGTGTCAATTGCATCAATTGTTTGTAAAAAATAACACTAGCTAGCCAAACTGGTAAGTGGCCTGGACATTGCAAAAAATTGAGAAATTGACTCAGAATGGTACCAATATATATAAGGAACTCAGTGAGTCCAACCTAGTACTCAATCATACTCATTCGAGTTTTGAGTCTGAATAAGTATAATTTTTTCCACCAAAAATCATACTCATTCGACTCAAAACTCGTTGACCTACCATTCCGAGTTGACTTGGTTGCGTCAGAGTGAGTTTTTAAACCATTGGCTGCAATTTGTCAAACAGGGAGATTTGATCCAATTATTTTCTACCTGAAAAGTGGACCCTATAATGCAGATTTGTAGGTGAGATATGATCCAGCAGGACCTAACTTCTTTTGCAATGCAGTAAAATTGGGACTCAGATGGGACAGCATGCATGCTTAGTGATATATGAAGGGCCCATTATAGATTGTAGATGGCCCAAAATACAAATTAAGATCGGATGCAGAAACTCTTGTGGAAACATAAATGAACTTACATAATTTCAAGTGCCTCCATTTGGCTGAAGTTTTCTAGAAAACCACTGATACCATAACCTAAGAGATGGCTGAAAAGGATAAAAGCAACACATATTTACTGATCTAACTCAGAAGGATAAACAAAACTGGCTCGGATTTAAACTGGTTGACAATTCAGAAGGATCAAAACATGGTAACTAGTATAAATATGTAAAAAAAAAGGGCTATTCATGGACCCGATAAGCACCCTAGCAAACTAACAGGCCCAATAAAAAAATTAAAAAAAAAAAACCTAGAGTTATAAGCTTTATATGGAGAGAAAGAAGACCACTGGAATGTTAAGACAAGAAAAGAAATTTGACAAGGCATGGAAATGTTACAGTGCTGTGATTCTGGGAGGGTCTTCTTGGTTGCATTCCAACCATTCTCCACAGTCCGATCAAGGGTTGAGAAATTGGCAGTCACTGCTTTGTGACCGATTGGATTTGCTGGGTCCCATTCACGTCGGTATCTGTCATCTGGGTACCTGCAGAATGCCAACAAACATGGGTCATCTGACTGCAAACTGCTCGGGTTGCTCATGGGCTATTCATAATTTATTGGACCTAATATTTAGGCCCAAACCCAGCCAAGGTCATGAGAATCATGCCCAGGTTGAATTGCCCTTTGGGTTATTTGTGTTGGTTAGGATGTTCCTTTAACCATGTATAGGCCGATCCCACGACCATATGAGGGTTGCATCTGGGCCAGGCCAAGCCCAAGCCCACACTTCCGATTTTGGTTGGCTTGTTTTAGAGATCAAGGTCTGATTTTTAAGCCTGATCAGAACTTGGGTCAGGCTGGAGCTCCGGCCTCTGGCACCTGAATTGAGCACAGCATATGGATCTTTGCACACTGGGCCTCTCTTGACTGCCAATAATGTGTAATCACTTCTCTAAATACATTCTATAAATACAACACAAATCTGAAATCACAGTATTTTGTGTGAACTAGTTGAAAACATTACTTACCCAACTGTTTCATTTGCACCAAAATTCCATCTATACTCCTTGATCATGGCATAAGTAGGATCCATCCATCGGTACAAGATCATTGGAAGCTCTATTAATTCCAAAGAATAGATGAAAGGGATCTCACCGTCTCTCGTCTGGGCCACACAAATGCTAGTTTTATTCCACAATGGCATGATGATCACTTCTTTGAAAATGGGTTGCTGTTGGAGTAAAGTAACAATGGTGGCCCACTTGTTGCCATCGATCTGAAGATCAAAAGTGGGTGGTCTCATCTGGCCATCATAATTGCCATAGTAAAACCCAGCTCTGATCAGGTATTTTTTGAATCCAGTAGAGATATAGACTACATAGCAGACCTTATTTTGATCTGGGAAGAAGCGTAGAGAGTTCATCTGTTGGCTCCAGATGCTTGTGTTTTGAAGTACTTAGGCTGAAATGCCTGTTTCTATGTAAGAGAGGTCATAAGACCAATACATGCTGTTCTCGTCCTGGGGTAGTGTGACAACATCCAACCCGGAACCCTAGCACTATATTGTCCGCTTTGGGCCTCGGCCAGCACAGTTTTGTTCCTTGGTAGCTGGCCCACAGGCTGCCCCAAAACGCGCTATACCAAGTCAAGGGGGGTTCGCACATATAAGCCCAGTTTCTTGGGCGGCCTCTTGGCGATGTGGGATCTGACAATCCCCACCACTCAGAGGAGAGCATCCTTCGGCTCTGATACCATTTCGAGCCCGAGATCAGAGTAATCAGGGCTCAGGTCGTGACAGGTAGTCCTCATTTGCTCCACAGTCTATATTTGTTTCACTGTAAGCAACACCTGTAGTTCCATGCTGCATGGTTTTGAATTATAGGGGAGGCAAATGGGTGGAGACCGATTTAAATGAGTCCGGATTAGGAGTTAAGAATTCGAATATTGAGATTAAAATTGTTTATTAAACAGGTTAGATATTATCAACCTGGTGGTGTCATGGGTCAAATCAATCTCACAAGCAGAAGTTTTGGGCTAGGTATGAAAGCCATGGACTTGGACCTCTGACCCGAATTAAAAACAGGTCCATAACCCAGACTCCTACCAGCTAATTTTCTAGGTTGAGCCCATCAGTATTCGGGTAGTTCGGGGACCTATTGGGCCAGCATATGAGTGGGCAGCATTTTTCATTGACCAAATGAAGATGCATGTCATTAGCCAAATAAAGAGAATTTAGAGGGCTGAGAAACAATCGAATTATGAAATTCACCTTGGAGGGTGACCAAAACCAGCAACAAGATGATCAAACCTCCCTAACTTATATGCAGTTATCAAGTTAAAATCATATTCGGAATAACTGCCCATTTTCTCTTTTACGGCAATACTATCTTTGATGGAAAGAGTGTATGAAGAAGTTTTCTTGAGAGGGTCCCTAATTTAGAAAGAAGAAAGCTTATGATTCCATCAACATCATATGTAAAGAAGTTTTGCATAGATTAGAAGACTGGATTTTTTTCTTCAACAAGATTCAAACTTTCAGTGATCTTCAAAGGCTATAAAGAAATCGATCTAATTATCATGGTAGAATGTAAATTCCTTGTATTCCGCATTAAAGTACTGATATTTTGACTACAAGTAAATGATTATTCACTTTTGTGATGGTGCCCCATAAGTGATGGTTGTATCTATGTTGACATCTTACATCCTTCACTTCTGTCCTCTCTAGTACTCCATCAATGAAAACCTTATACTAAAATTCATTACAAAATAGGCAAATGGTGCCCCAAAAGTCAGTGCCGGCTCATAATGCATATTGATTTCCTATTACCAGAAAAATATGTTGCTTTGAATTCACTGTTTAAATGAGCAGAAGAGTTGTGTTTTCTTATTTTAGCTTTAACTTGTTATTTTGGTAATTTACTATTAAAGTAAAAGTGATGTAAAGCATCAAATCAAGAGAGAATAAAATATAAAGGGATTATAATGATATTTTATCTTTAGTGGATTGATAGGGAATCTTTTTTACTTTTTGTGTAAAAAGTGAGTATTTTTTATCATTAAGTGGAGAAAGGAGGTTGCTTTTTAATTTTTAAAAAAAGGAGGGAATTTTGAAAATGTACGCTTTTGATGTAATCACTTGTCTAAAAAATTGAAGCTTTACATTACTTTTACTAACCTAGTAAATTGCCAAACGGGCTAAGAAAACCACTTAAAAGTCAAGAAAAGTCTTAAAAAAATATTAAAAAAAATTAAAAGAGGATAATCTTTTCTTAAGACATAGGTCATCTTGTTTGTGTTTTAGACAAGTTTTTTTTTTGAAACGGTAACACAACTTTATTAAAAGAGAAAGCAAGTACAAAGCTGAAAAAGGAAAAAAGACAAAAGATAAAAGAGAGGGTACAAGAGTATTATACCAATCCCAACCCAATTACATAATCACACCCACCCATAGAGACGACCTCTCAATCCCTTGCTTGGCTAGAGCATCCGCGATCGAGTTGGCTGATCTAACCTCATGACGAAAACAGACATTTAGAGTGGCCGAAAGCTCCCTAATTTCATTGAAATGGAATTGAGATTTCCAAGGGCAATCTTTTTTGTTGGATACCCAAGTGATCGCATTTGAGGAATCACTTTCCACCACAAGAGGACCAATATAACTCCTTGCAAATAACCTAAGACCCTCCAAAATAGCTAACACCTCGGCTTCGTTCGAGTCACAAATGCCCACATTCTTAGAGAACATAAGGAGCACCTCACCCTTATAATTACGCAACACGCCTCCAATTCCTGCCGGCCCTGGCTTACCCCTGGAAGCTCCATCCACATTGAATTTTAAAACCCCAAAAGGAGGGGGAGACCAAGGGACAGATCTTCTATCCTTAAAAGGGAAACACCTCATACAACCTTCCCAATTATAGATAATATCATTCAAGTTAATATTTGTAAACTCCTTCCGAATTGAAGCCCATTTCGCAATCCTAAAAGCAACCTTATCTATCAAATCAAGTTAAAATGGAGATGGACTCATTTGTATCACTGAATGAAGACAAAATTTATATCTTCATACATCAATCATCTACTGTGGGTTTTAGTTTCTTGTTTTTAATGAAACTCAGCTGATGCCTACTTACAAGAGAACAACTAGATTCTCTCCTTTTTTTTATTTATTTTTGGGGTTGTTAATGGGAAAAGAAATGCAGCGAAATAATTATTGACATTATGTCAGTCGACCATCTTTGCCCCCACAAAAGAAATTCATGGCTCCGCCATTGCAATTAAATGTTACATCTATAAAATCCATTTTCTTAGGCATGAGTAAAAAGACAAACAACCCCTAAATGGCTGTCAAATAACTTTCATTTAATGGATAATCAATTATAGAGAGATGGAGAATGAATACCTAGCCATGACCTTAGCAATACAAATCCTTGAATATCAAGATAACATCTATAAAAAGTCTCCACCTTTACACCCTTGACAATATCCTTGTTTTGAGCCCATTTGACCATATATTTCTATATATTCAATTCCTTGCAAACAAACATGCTCTATAAATGTTCTATTTTGGTTCGTCTTGATTACTTCATTGAGAGTGTGATGTATATGGATACTTCATTATCGAGAAAATCAAAGGTAATATGGTGAAGTTTTCTAAAAGTGGGATGTTACTATTACAGCCTCATACACAATACCGCCCACTAGCATTATGTATTAGATAAGGCTTGAAACGTTTAAAGTACGGACCTCTAAGGACTTTCTAACCACTCAAACAATTTAAGTGTGGGTACAATTTATGTGTGATTACAATTTAAGTAAGGCAAAAGGAGGATTGCAGACCATTGTTTAAGCAAGGCTTGAAAAATTGGCAATTATGTTGGCGTATCAGCCTGGATTTGCTAGATCCCATATATGTATTGCTGCTCGGGAGCCAGGCTAGCCCAAGTTTGGCAAGTGTTAGCTGGGTTTGGGTTCTTTTCTTAGGCTAGTGAAGTTGGTAGGTCACAATGGCAAATACGAATTCAACTTCAAACCGACCCAAAAACGCATCCTCCCTGACTCCAGTTAGGAGGGGCCAATTTAAATTACAAGGTCTTTTTTTTTTTTTTTAATGTCGACGATGTGGGTATCCCTAGGGTCTTTAATCCATAACATGTAGCCATGTGGGGAGTAAACCAACCCACTCTACCAATTCCCATGCGGGTACCAAGCCTTGTGTTCTTGTCATGGATTCAGAGATATGGCTAAAAACAAACGAGTATAAAAACGGAGAGAAAACGGAAATTTTTAAAAAAAATTATAACTTTTGGCTCATTTTAAAAATAAAGTACGTGAAGATTTGAATATTTCAAAAAAAAAAAAAAGTATAAAGTTTTTCACAATTCTTTCAATTGAGGCCTCTCCATAATTTTTTTTGACAAATGACAAAAATACCCTTCCCTTATGACATGTTTCTATCTTTTTTTCTTAACCTCTTTCCTTGTAAGTCTTACCATTTTTATTTTGATGATCATAACTAAGGAATATGTAATGAAGCTAGTTTCATAGTCATTTGGAATCCTCTTTTTTCTAGCCATCATGTATAAAGATAGTTAAAGTAAGCCCCACTAAGTTATTTGGGTTGGACTTGATAATTTCTCTTAAATGACTTATTAAAGAGAAGCGCTACACAGCGCCTGGATGTTTTTAGGAGAAAATGTCCCTACTAGTTGGGCCCACTAGAATGCATGATGATCATAAAAGTATATTGAACAAAACAATTTATATGAGGCCTATCTATATGAAAATTTTAACATTTTGATCCATGGCCTTCAAATTTAACGATTTAGAGATATCATTTTATCATTATTTCAATTGTTGAAGAAAAGTTAGATGAAAGTCAAACATGAACTTATGACTATTCATGTGGGTAATGTATGTGAAAAGATTAGATTCGCTGAACATGGGTTCAATAACTTAGAAAAAAGAAGGGTGGAAAAAGAGGTATCTTTTAAAATAGGTCGTACTTGAAAATTTTCCTTTATTAAATAAATAAACTTTGAAAAATGACTTTTTTTTTTTTTTTTTGAAATGCTTATATCTTTGTGTTCTTTGTTGACAATGAGTCAAAAAGTTTTGTAACTATTGTAAATTTCTCATATAACAACAATAAAGAGAAGGAGGCAGGAAGCACACCTGCTGGTAGGTCAACATTCACCACCTAATCCTAATCAAGATGACGACGATTACCAGATGACGACAGCCAGGGGCGGACCGGCCCTTACATACCGTGCCAAGTCAAATTTGAAATTGCATTATATTTGAATGGGCCTGAACCTCTTCCATATATGTCTAGTAGATAATTGGCCCACGGCTAAATATTGTAATCGTCCCACGACACAAAATCTTAGTAATCTCTTTGAACATCTGTTTCTCACCAAGAGTACCATATCCTCTTTGCACGGATCTCTTTCTACGAAGAGTCTCAGATCCTCGCACTGATCAAATTCTCATTGTCGGTTCTCTCGTAGTTAGTCTCTCTCTCACCAAATAACCTTAAATAAAGCAAACTTCATCTCTCTTCAAATGTAGTATAATCATAATTACTCTATACCTAAATTTGAACTCTTAATTTTCAAATCCTAATTTCAAACTCTAAATTTCTAAATCCTTATTCAAACTTTAAGCCCTAAATCACCAAATCCCAAGCATATCTATAAGTCCCAAGCTAACCAAATCACCATTGGGCACACTTTAAACTTCAATTCATACATAAATATGGCCTTATGACTCATATATTTGGATAACTTGAGTTGAATTTATGTAACGATTTTTCTTTTTTGCCACGGGCCCATGATTATAGGGAATGATTTTTACAGCTAGGTAAGTGCAGGTAATCAAATTCATTAAATCCAAATAAAATCCCTTCAGAAACCTAAATTGAGTACATGGGCGTTCACCCAAATCATCGTTGCAAGGTATCCAAACACTTAGAATTAAATGAAATATTATCTTAGGTTGTTTTGGTAATGATGAATTAATGACCACTTAAATTTGAAAAAGAGAGTGAGAATGCACTTCAATCGGACAGGAGCTCTAAGCATGAAATTTTTTTTGTGTAAATACAAAGTTAGCAAAGTAAACGTTTAGGCCCATTCAAATAAAAATTTTGGATCCGCTGCTGTGACGACTACACCACCGACAAAGATTTCTCCTGTATGTGGACATTCTGTGGGGGCCACCTCAAGGTAGGATAGGTCATAACAGTTGAACTGACGCGGGAGCTTTTCCAGTTTGATGAAAAACTGTCAGAAACAGACCAGAAACGGAAAACACGTAAAAGCAACTCCCGACTTTCCACTGTTTTGTTTCTCACCCGCTCCTTCCTCACACTTTCCTCTTTCCCTTTTCCTAAAACCCCATCCTATGCAATTCCAATGCACCCGAACTTTCCTCGTTCCTCTCCCTACAAAAATCCTCTTCTAGGGTTTCTTCACAACAATGGCTTCCCAAACCCTACACGCAATGCCTCCCCAACCCCTACAATCAATCACCGATCCGTCGCCGTCGCCGTTTCCATCTCCGTCTCCATCGCCGTCCGCCGCCACGGCGGCTCCGGCGCTCGTCCTCTCGAATTCCGGCAAGGCGATCGACAAGTCCTGCAAGAAGAAGTACGTGAAGCAGGTGACCGGCCGGCACAACGACACCGACATCCACCTCGCGGCGAAGCGCGGCGATCTGGCTGCCGTGAAGCAGATACTCGGCGAGATCGATGCGCAGCTGGTCGGATCTTCCGCCAGCGCTGAGTTTGATGCGCAGGTGGCGGAGATCAGGTCGGGGATGGTGAATGAGGTGAACGAGCTCGGGGAGACGGCGCTGCTCGAGGCGGTGGAGGCAGGGCATATCGAGGTGGTGAGGGAGCTGTTGAAGTACTCGAATAAGGATAGCATCTGCAGGAAGAACCTGTCCGGGTTCGATGCGCTGCATAAGGCGGCGAGTGAAGGGCACCATGGTGAGTAGGAAGGGAGAATAAAAAAAAAAAGATGAAGCTTGGAATCATTATTTTAACAAAAGATGACTATTTGAATGTTGGATGTTACTGTAGAAAATCTCAATTTCGCTAGTGAAAAGAGTGTTTTGCAGAAAGTAGTTTAAGAGAAACTCAATAGTAGAAATCCTTAGATTTTGCTACCACTTTTTATTTGATTTAGAAAGCTCAGCCATTTCTTGTTGTTCTTGCAACTGCTTTCATTGGGAGTTTCAAGTTTGATTTAGGGCTGGTTTGTGTAATTGGTATTAAATTCCTAAAATTTCATACAATGCCTTTCTCTCCAAGGGAAGTGAAGGATTAATGGTGAAGATCCACAAGGGACATCAAATGATCTCCCCTTTTTACCAGAAATGGTTACCCGCCCATCGCCTTATTAAATTAAACTTACAGAAAACTCATCCTCCCATCTTCTTCTCCACGTTAGATGCTTTACTCCTCACCTATTTGACTCTCTGATAAACCTCTTCTACTATGAATTCCTTGGAACTCATTATTAAGTCTCAAATGGCCCCTTTAGTGAACCTCATCACAATTTTTTTTTATCCGTAACCGGATCGCATTGTTTAGAGTTGTGAATTGTGTATTTAATCAAGGTATTGGGCTATTATCATTTGAAGTGGTGATGGTGGATATCTGAGTTGGTTTTTGGTGTCAGTGTGTAAGTTTATTTTGATCGGTTGCTCATGCTCAAGGCCATTTCGGGGATCTTGGTTAAATGTTACTTTTATAGATTTTGAGTAATATCCTTTGCAGGTTAAACTCTTCCTGTTTAATCCACAATCGCAGGTGCGCATTTAAGATGGAGACTATTATATCAGAATATTTAGCTGATTATCCCTCTATCTTCTTCTTCATCATCATCAAAGCCTTGTCCCAACTATGTTGGGTCGGCTATACGAATCCCTCTATCTTCTTATAAGAACAATTTTCTTTGCAAATTGATTGCGATATGGACCCATCGCTTCTATTATTTTTTGTTCTTTTTATCTAAATAAATAATACTTCAATATGCAACTTTAATCTTGAAACTCCTTATATGTACCTATCAGATCATCTAAAATTATAGGGTTAGTCGGACAATACTAGGGCAATCACCATCCTTCGCAATCCTATTCATTTGTGCAAGTGTTTTAACTTTTCCTTGTTGGAGAGGCATGAGATTGCTGCACAACCTAACTTGTATATGGCTGGAATTATTACCCATATGAATCCTTTGGGTTCCTGCAGACTTTCGTTTATGATGATGTCTGCATGAATCTTTTAAGGCTTACTTCGGGAAAGAGGCTCTACTTAGTTGTTTGTGCAGGTTATAAGTCCATGCATACTATAGCCTTTATTGGTTGGCAAGTAATTGAGCCTCCACACACAACAAAAACATGGCTTCATTGATCTTTACATTCTGTCCTTTGTATTCTTCCAATTGCAGGCCAAGGATATTTCTTATGAGTTATCACTTATCATTTATCCATTGTTGAAGGATGTAATTATCCATCCTTACAATCTGTGCAAGTTTCTTCCTTTCCCCCCTGTAAACTTTGTACAAATTCTGTCAAACTGAGCCAGTATGGTTTAATGACTTATTTTTATACAGCCATCGTGCAGGTACTTCTAGACCATGACCCCGGACTAAGCAAAACACTTGGCCCTTCAAATTTGACCCCTCTTATATCTGCTGCATCAAGAGGGCATACAGAGGTAGTTAAGCAATTATTATCAACGAATTCTAGCTTGCTAGAGATCTCTAGAAGCAATGGAAAGAATGCATTGCATTTAGCTGCCCGACAAGGGTATGTAGAAACCGTTAAAGCATTACTTGAGAAGGATCCACAGTTGGCACGGAGGACTGACAAGAAGGGACAGACTGCACTTCACATGGCTGTGAAAGGGGATAGCTGTGAAGTGGTAAAGTTGCTCCTTGGTGCAGATGCAGCCATCGTAATGCTTCCTGATAAGTTTGGTCATACAGCATTGCATGTCGCTACAAGGAAGAAGCGTGTAGAGGTATTGCTTTTCTCTAGTATAGTGTTGTCTGTCATTTCAGTGTTACTTGTACTTATTTTTTGAAGATAGATTCCTTGTAAAAATAATATTAAAAAAATTGATTCCTTGTAGATTCAATTTGTCTTTATTGGCTGATGATTCTTCCCCATTAGAATCCTTTTCACTGTCGTGCGGCACCCTTCTCATTCAACAAGACAGTATGAAATTTGTCGAATTTCCCCTTTGATGCTTCATGCCTCCATCAATGAAACTTGGCAATGTGGAATCATGCATAGACCCATTAACCCAATATAAAAGCTTCAATATGCCCAACATCCAAAACAGTTTTCCTTTTTCCTAGGACTCACTTCTCAACCCAAACCTTGATCAAAATGTTGGTATAGTTTCTCATTGCTATTAGAGATTATTATTTTGCCTTTTTTAAATTGATCGCATGATTTCCACCAGCATCACCTTACATATAATTTGGTCTCTTCTTTGAAATGGACTGTTACCCCACAACTAGCCTTTTAAACTGTAAAAATCATTGTTTCGCCTTTTAAATCATTGCTTTCTGATACATTCGAGAAGTGTCTTGGTTTCATCAGCAAAGGAATATTTAGCCATCTAATGATCAAGCCTTTCTCCCATCACTCATAGGAAAATCCTTGTAGGATACCGAATCAGACTGCAATCACCTGAATATTTCACCATCTAATGATTAGGTGTTTCTTTTATCATTCATAAGAAAATCCTAGTAGCATTCTGAATCAATTTGACTATCACCTGCTCGGTTTTTTTTCTTATATCTCTTTGGGTTTTTTCTTTATATATATATATATATTTTTTTTTTTTGAGAGAGAGAGAGAGAGAGATGATGGTGGTGGTGGTGGTGATAACTGGACATAGGTTTAACATGTCTGATATGGTGCCTTAAGAAGCTCAACAGGCTCATAAGATCTGTACAACTACAAGAATAAATAGAAAGATTATCATATACTGCAATACCTTTATGATTATTATTTTTATTTTTTGAAAGGTGAGCACTCACACATAAATAGTATCTAAGTCCTACTAAAATATAGGAACGAAATTGGAGTATCAGACAACCATGTCTCCAATACGAAGTATGCGAATCAAATAAGATTTTTTTTTTTCTTTTTAAGGAAACAGATATCCTTGTTTTGTAAGTTCATCTGTTGGGGAAAGATGGCTCTCTGAATCCTTTGAAGCTCAAGATGAAGATTTGTCCAATTGTAGTTTCTTTCTTAGGCCACTGGTTAGACAGACAGATCATCTGTTGGAGAAATGTTGGCACTCAGTAATGCCCTTTGGGGGGCCTTTGTGGTGCTGTTAGGTCTACAGAATTGTTTCTCTTACAATTGAGCATTATAAAGTGCCTTTTTATGGCAAGTCAATTTCAATGTTGAAATCTCATTTTGATTTTATGGTGACCTTGGTTCACATATGGATGCAATTCAAATGTGCATAAATTATTGACCTGTGAGTTTGTGATTTACTGTTCTGTGCTCTCTTTTCCTGCAGATAGTGAATGAGCTCTTAGTTCTCCCAGACGCCAACGTTAATGCACTAAATAGGGATCACAAAACACCCTTTGACATAGCAGAGGGGCTGCCTCTCTCGGAGGAAGCGACTGAGATTAAAGAGTGTTTGGCTCGTTATGGCGCAGTGAGAGCGAATGAGCTGAACCAGCCAAGAGATGAGCTGAGAAAAACTGTTACACAGATTAAGAAAGACGTTCATACCCAACTTGAGCAAACTAGGAAAACCAACAAGAATGTCCACGGAATTGCAAAGGAGCTCCGGAAGCTGCACAGGGAAGGGATCAACAATGCCACTAACTCTGTAACTGTTGTTGCTGTGCTCTTTGCCACTGTGGCATTTGCAGCTATTTTCACTGTACCTGGCGGAACCAAAGACACTGGGAGAGCAGTGGTCGTGGGAAGCCTTTCATTCAAGATCTTTTTCCTGTTCAATGCTGTCGCTCTCTTCACTTCACTGGCAGTGGTGGTTGTGCAAATCACATTAGTCAGAGGGGAAACCAAAGCGGAGAGGCGGGTTGTCGTGATAATCAACAAATTGATGTGGTTGGCATCTGTTTGCACATCAGTTGCTTTCATGGCTTCCGCTTACATTGTTGTTGGCCGGCATTATGAGTGGGCAGCAATCCTGGTTACTGTTATTGGGGGAGTGATAATGGCTGGAGTTCTTGGCACAATGACATACTATGTGGTGAAGTCCAAGCGCAGCCGGTCTCTGCGGAAAAAGGAGAAGAAGTTATCCAGAAGTGCAGCATCAACGTCCTGGTTTCCCTCGGAGTTTTCTGATTCCGAAGTTAATCCTATTTATGCTCTTTGATGGATCCTAATAGAATATAATCTCTGTCAATGCATTACCCAATTCCCTGACAGAGAATGACAACTCATAGCATATATGTACCTCATTTCAAACTGGCTAAATTGTGGCCCATTCTAGATGAGGTGAGGCATAACCAGATGATAAAAATGAACAGATGGCTCTAACTATGTCTTTGATGTCCAGCAAAAGTACTTTCAAAATGCAAATTGTTTTGACAATTCAAATTCATCTAACAAAGGCTCATTGATCATGTGTGTCCATGTGAATGTATTGTCAAATGTAGCCGGAGCACCAATGTTCCCCAGTTTATCCTGAACTTTACAGCTGATGATTATGGAGGAAAGGGTGGTTTTTTTCCCTTTTTTATGTAGCAGAAGAAGAAGAAGTTTGTGTTGTAAGTTTTATATTTTACATGTAGCTCTTGCATTTTGTTTTGTGCCAATTTACAGACAAACCAGTAGATTTACCCTTAGAGTTTATCAAAATAAAAGGTAAAGCTTGCTAGGGAACTTGATGGTGAAAAGATGGCAGTTTTCTATGTTGTGATAGAGACCCTGATATTGCAGGTGTTGTTTGAATTATTATTATTTTTTGTCCCCTCTTTCATCCACCCTCCAAAAGAAAAATGAAGGAAATAATAGATGGAAAAAGGAGGAAGTCTATTCACCCACTTCTCTTACAAAAAGTCTTAAATGTTGATTGGACATTTTTCTTTTTTTGTTCTTATTGAACTCTCCCTTTTGATGACCTTTGAATTGGTGACTGTTGTAATCCTATTAGAAGATATTTTTTAGAGAGATTACATTCTAAAATGGTGCCTATGAGTGAATGATGACTGGTGTAATCCCAGTAGAAGTTAATTTTTAAGAGATTTTACAATCTAAAATGGTGCCAATGAGTGGCTGATTAGATTAGTTACAGGACTTCTCTCATTATAATCGTCTGGCTCCCCTGTTTTGGTGGCCATTCATTTACGGATCATCTTTCAAAATTCTGCCTGTGTTCTTGCTTTGTAGTCTCATAGAAAGATATCAGACTCCATTAGCTCCTCAGAATTTTAACATTAATTAGCCAGGTTTTTGTTATCGTCCTCATCAATGGCTAATTGCTTCTACATTTTCTTGTATTGTTGTTGTACAAGACTAGAGTATGTGTGTGTGAATGAATGCATGTGCAAAAGATTATAAAGGGAGCTTTCATCCTTATCAATTATCATCATCAGCTTTTCTGAGTTTTTCTTTTCCATTCAACTCTATATGGGACTGTACACAAATGCAATAGCTTCACGTCTAACATGTCTTCTCTTTCTGCTGCTCCAAAGATCTTAATTTAAAATAACCCTGATCTAATTTTATTCTGCTTCACCAAAGATCTTAATTTACAATACCCTTAGTCCAATTTTTAATTTAAATTAGTGCCTTTGTTTACCCTTTCTCCTCTTATTTCTTCTCTCGGTTCTCCACTGTCATGGGTCGCCACTCACCACCATAAGGGTATTTGGCTTTCCTTTTTATCTAACTTTCTGTAACTTGGGTTTACTTGTATTATAAGTTATATAGCTCAAGAACTGGAGGTTGTGGTTTTAATTCTCTCTCTCTCTCTCTCTCTCTCTCTATCTAAGGCCACTTGCCCAAGTAAAAGCCTAATTTATCTAGTGCATGGGAGAGGCAGGGACTTCACATGCCCAAAAAATAGTCGGTTCTTGAAGAGGCAGACACTTCGTCAGCAATAAATATTGTTTGATATATATGTGTATTATAAAAAATAATAATAATAATGGAAGCTAAGGAGATGGGCATTTCCCTCTTGTAGTTGATTTTCAACAAAGTGCTTCCAGATTTTTCTTGCATTTCAAGATGTCTCCATAATCATTGATTTAGAAAAATCAGAAAAAGAAAAAGGGAAATTTAAACACATGTAAATTAAGTCCTACCAATTTTTCCTCTTTTAGTTAGTAATAAGTTAATATCATTTTTCTTAAATTAATACATTTCTTGAGTCAAAGGAAGCTCTACTTTAAAGATGGCCTGTTTAGTTTAATAAACTCCTGGGAATTTTAAGCAATCCCATATAAAAAAATACTGCTAAAAGTAAAGGATTAAATGTGAATATCTACAAGAGGCCACTTATCGTCCTAGTAAATTAAAATCTTGTAGAAGTGACGACGGTTTTATTTAGATTTTCACCTTGCACCCTTCTCTACACTCTCTAATATACCTTGGAATTCCAATTAAAAGTAAGTTCAATGTTCCTTATCTGATTTTTTTTCCATCATTCTGTGGATATTTCGTTTCTATAAAGTCAAATGCAGCTTTTGTGAAACATTTTGCATTTTTTTTTTTTTTACCATCTTGTAGGAGTTCGTGTTGCATGGAATTCCAGTGATGCCTAGAAAGCGTCCTGAGAGAAGAAAAGTAATTATCTTCTTAGAAGAAAGGATTTTGTCCCTAGGAGAAATATAAAATTCCTGTTTTCTCTGATAAAATTTGTTTTTTATTATAAAATTGATAGTTATTTGTTACTTAAAAAGATCTAAAAATAGTTTTGTTTTATATATTTCTTGGTAAAAATATCAGCACATCGTAAAATCATTACTAGAGTAAAATAGTGAATCAGCACAATGTGATTTCAACCTTTGGGTGCATTTGGATGTAACAAAAAGTAAGAACGAGAAAAAAAAAAATCTCTATCAAAGTACATTTTGCCCAATTTAGTTTATTTCTAAGGAAAAAATAACTAACTTCTAGAAAGTACTGTGAGGAAAACAATATTTTCTCTAGTGGGATTATTTTTTATTATAAAAATTTGATATTAAATTTTTATTTATAAATTTATCTTTAAGTTTTCTTCAAGTCCAATGATAATGGAGAATCACTACTAGAGAAAAGTGTTATTTTCCGTGAAAAGAGTTTTCTTCTCATTTCTTTAGTCGGTGGAGATTCTTTACACTTATTTTTCTCCACATCCAAATCAGCCCTAGATTTCTATCATGACCTTTATCACAAATTTCTATCGAGGGTGATTATTGTCATGGGAAAATGTCTAAAACACTTTCAAATTTGGTGTTTTATTTCATATCCTTAAAAATAACGAAACAAGAAAACTTGATTTTTAAATAATAAAATAAAAATGAATGAAAGTATTTGATATAAATGTTACTATTTTGTTTTGATTCTTCATTAACTTCATCACACTTTTCTAGCTACATTTTCAATTCTCAATGTATTTAAAATATCTCAATGTTATAATACTCACAGTATTTAAGAATGACCAAACATGAATCCTCATCTGATTTTAGATGATAGAAATGCATTGCACTGGGACAATTTGACCGCTCATATCCAACTAGTAGAATTGGAATTACATTGTTGGATTGGACATGCATTGTCTTGACAGTCCCTTCCTTTCCACCTGCCACACCTTTCCATGCCCATTTTTTCTAGTTCATTGTGCTTGACCTGGAAGTCATTGTCAACTAAAGAGAAGATTAACCTAATTTTTTGGCCGTGACTTGTTCTGGTAGGACCCATGAGTTTCTCCTTTGGACTAAGGGCACATTTGTATATTGGAAACTAACAAGAAACGTCGGTGCTAAACCCAGGCCTCAAATAAAATTTATTTAAAATACTTTATTTTTTCTAAAACACTATATATAACTTATATTTAAAAGTTAAATTAAAATCTAAAATACATTATAAAATTTATAAAATTTTATTATATTTATGTTAAATATCTAGCACTTTTGTAAATAACAGAATTCAATAAAAACAATATCAATGCATTTTGAAAGACATAGATTTAGATTATTTACTTGAACTACCGTTTGATTTTCTAACTTTATTAAGGATGTGAAATTAAACATCCATCTAAGAAGGCATATTCTTAAATTTATTTTTAAATTAATCACCTTACTAACCCTTAATTTTCTAACTTTCTTTACTACATCGTTTATTCATTTATCTGATACATTACAAGCGTACATTTAACTAATCATTTCCCAAAACCATCCCTAACTAAACAATGCATCATCATCATCATCAATTTATCATCTTACTCTCATCTCATTCTTCAGACAATGTATTATTACGAATTGGTTCCAACAATATGGAGATCCCTGGTTGACTTGGATGACACAGGGGTGCAACTCCGGGTCAGTTAGTATTGGATCCATCCAAGTTTCACCTCTATTTTATGTAGGTAAATTTTATGGGGATCATCATGGGTCACTGCACTCTGGCCCATTTAGCTATAATGCCAAAATATAAAGCAGATCCAGTTAAGATCCAACCAATTTACAAAATCTACAAGCGTACAATTAAGGGCTTTTGTGCCCACTATGTTAGGCTGGGTTGAGCATTTTAAGTATACATAGAACGAAGCCTGACCTGTTAGAGTGGTAGGGCAAGAGGATAATGCCTGGTTTACTCTACAACCACAATCACAATTTGGACTTGGTTCATGTCAGGCTCCAGTTGGGCCCTCCCTTGTGCACACCCTATGTAGATTGGAACTTAATCCGATTTAGATTATGTCGTAAAATTTTTTATCTCAACTCAAGTTGAACTGTAAATTGAGTAGCTAGAAGGATTCAGCAATTCATAAGCCTACTTCGAGGAGAAAGAAATATGTGTATGTGCCCAGAAAATAGAATTTATAAAACAAAACAAATAGAAAATGAATGGAAAAGTACCAAACTATTAAACCACCGAATTGTTTAAATGAGTTTATGTATGCAAGTGGGCCCTAAACCAACCCATTTAAATAGTTCAGGTGGTTGTGTGGGCTGACCTTCTTTTAATTTTAATTTGACCCAACCTTTACTTCACAATACAGGTAAAGCCCACGAATCCAATAAAACGCACATCACTATTTATCTTGGTTCTAATTCCAAACACTCGAATCCACCATTGCCATTTGATGGAGAAGACGCCCGAGATCGATCCAACTCCTTACAAACTATTGCTTGCCTGCCCCTCTGGTTACTCGCCAGAGCAGGTTAGCACCTCCCCTCTCTCTATCTCTCTCAACGATAGCAACTTTTTTTTCTCTTCTCTTCCTCTTCCTATTTACTGCTTGAATTCTAAGCAACGTGGGAAATGCTACAGAAAAAAAAGATGAGTTTTTTTTTTTCGTTTTTGGATCTCCCTGAATTCATATTCATATATGATGCATTTGCAGGTTATGGGGGGAGTAGAATGGAATTTGATTTTAATTGATTTCAGAGGAAGTACCCCATTATGCTCTTTGAGAAAACTAGCGCTTCCTTTGTCTCGTGCTTTTATTTTGTTTGGGGGTGGGGTGGGGGTTCATTTATATGGGCTGCATAATCATTTATATGGACACAGTTAGCATCACCTTTTTTTTTTTTGGGGTGTGTTCAATTTGCATTTTACTTGCCTCTCCATCCACTGAAAAAGAAAATGAAAGTGAAATTATTGATCAACCCATAGTTCTGATTATCTCATTGTTCAAATGGGATTAAGTGCAAAACAAAAAAAAGAAAAGTGAAATTATTGATCAACCCATAATTTCTGATTATCTCATTGTTCAAATGGGATTAGGTGCATCTGCCTTTTAGTTCCTGGCAACTTATCTAGCATGATATACAATACTGTGGCACAGTGAGTGGATCATCGCTTGTAGATTACGTTTATAATCCTCGCCATCCATTTGCAATTTAGATTTACTTAAATGAATGTTATCTGTTTACTGGATAAGTTGCCCGAGAACTAAAAATTAAAAAATCCATTTGGTGAGCATCACAGCAGGGATAAGTAGTGGTTACTGCTCCAAATTCAATGTGTTTACTAGGGAAAATCAGATGGTTAAGATTATCCAAACATCATGGTTTTTCAGGCTCTAGGTGGTCGGGACTTCTGTGCTTTTGTGCAATGTGTGCTTTGGATGAGCTAACATTCCCCCTCTTTGAATTAGATTGTGTGCTAAAAAATGAAACTGGTGTATCACTCACTGCATTGATAAAATTATATCGTGTTCGAACTGTGTGATATCTAGGATATATATATATAAAAATATATTTGATCAGTAAAATCAATCATATTCTAAGGGCATTGATATGTTGTTTCCATGTTCTCCACTTGGAGTTACCTTTTAGAAGCTTAATGGAGATTTGGTTGGATCATCTCAATGAGTGCGGGAAATCTAAATTTTAATTGTTAAGGAATAATATGTTTTGATTTATTTTTCTTGGAAACTAAAATACTCTTTGGCATTGTTGACTGAGTTCAATTTATTTGATGATTTATAAATTTATCTTTTTGTGCATATTAAATGAAGGTTCTTGTGGATTTTAGTGCATCCTTCGACCGGGTTCCCCATCCTGATAATGACTTGGAAGATTCCATTTCCGAGGTTGGTTATTAGTGTATATTCTTTTCTTTTGTTGATCATTGTCTTAGAATCTCACCCATATTTACATCTGTGTCGGTGTCACCATCATCATTATCATCATCATTTTAGCCCTATTCCATCATTCTCAGTTCGGCTTAATGCTTTCTAAGTTAATAAATAAATAAATAAAGAAAAAGCTTATGACCATATATACCTTATCTTTGCAATTTGGAACACGAAGGTGATTTCTCCAAGTTTATGTGTGCGTTGGTGCCTGAAATGAGGGATTTTCTTTCCAACATGCCAATTCTTTTTGGCATGTCAAGAATATTTTATTCCCATCAGTTAAATACTATACCTTTTCTTGATCTTCCAACTTCCAAGCTGGTCCTGTCATGGGGAATCAGCCGCAGTTAGCAGTACGAGTGCGCGTAAGCAGACTCAAAATACCCTTTTGAAGACCATTGTCAATGTAAATGATGTAGGTTTTCTTGGTTCACATTCGCACATTTGATTGCAATTTTAGTTTCATGCCCCAGGATTTATAGATGATCATTTATGGACTTTTTTTTTTCTTCCTTTATATGTTTATTTCATGAAACTATTTGTGGTTTCTTGGTTCGTAAAGAAACGAGGACAAATGATTGTGTTAAAATTTTAAAATGTTGCTTAACATTCATACAGATTAAGAAGATAAGACATAGAATTTAAAAAAATCTCCTTCAGTTGCTTGATATACTACTCCATTGCATATATTGCCTTCGTCAGGTTTAATAGAGATTTGACTCCAATTTCATATATCATACCTCATGTGAATTTAGTATTATGCTAAAGTTTGTAGTAGTTCATAGAGTTGGCTGGATTACTAACAGACTCCCAGACACATCTTGGTCCTTTTATTAATGGTAAAAAGGTTATATTTCACGAGGGTCGTGATAGATTGGAATGGAGAAACACAATTCATGTAGTGGAACCCAGCAGAGTTGGGACAAGGCTTTGATGATGATGATGATGATGATGATAAAGACTATATTTCACCAAGAGAAGAAATACAATGACCAAACAAAATAATAAAGAACTGCATTTCACCAGACACGTATTGATCCTTTTGTCACCATTGCAGACAAGCACGGGAACAACGTTGTTATATCATAACACCTTTTTGTTCTAGCTGTTATCACTTTTTCATTGGAAGTTTTACCATTTTGTAGATATGGAATCGGCGGATTCAAGAAAATCCATCATTGTATAATGGAAAGAAGTTCAGGGTACATCTTTTGACTTGCTGAAGAGTTTGTATGTTATGCTACTATTCTAACATTTCAGTTGCATGATGTGGTTTAGTTCCATGTATTCCACTTGGTCTCCTTTTCAATGATTATTTCTTTCAGTTATTATTGCAAGTGGCAACAGTTAGATGCACTTTAGTTCTGTTTCTCAAGGTAACTTTACGAGATGAAATAGGGCAACAGATAAGAGAGTTTTTATACTTAAAGATGAAATTGTGATAGATTTTTTGAGTTTCTTACATTTATCCAAGTCTTGGATTACTTACGGGTCAGGGAATGGACTGACCTTAGGAACTATACAATTCTCTTATTAGGATGGTTTTGGTGGAGATGGTTCTCTAATTCCAGCATGGTTTTGATGGCATGGTAGTTTGCCTTGGAAATTAGAACTTAAAACTCCTCTTTTGAGCTGATCATTGAGGTCTCTCATCTCCATGAAGATTCCATTTATTACATGGTAACCAATATCAAAATTTGCTCCATAAGTGATAAAGGGACAAAGACGAAAGCACTCTTCACTTTAGACTTTTGGGTGAGTACACCCTTACCTTTTCTTTTGAACGGTAGTGAGTTCTCACTTTAACTTTCACTATAACAAATCCCCTGATTGTTGTTTGTGAAGTTCCATTCCATTACAAATTACTCCATGCAAATCATCATGAGTTTGACTTATCCTTATGTGAGTGAAAAAGTCAAGTAATAAGATGAAGCCCTTGTTGAAATTGCCCCTAGCAAACTCCCGACTGTCAAAAGCATGACAACTCTAGACTTAATTCATATTCAACTCATACCCTTTTATATTACATATCTTTGTCTGTCTCTTAATCATGCCTCTGATTTTTGTGGTAGAAGGACTGGAACAAAGTCGGTGTCGTTCATGCCAGTTTTGCCAGTTCGGTACAGTCATGTTGCTCCTAAAAAGTCTAAAAGAAATTCCAAAAGATCCATAGAAATAGGAAATAATGGAAAACAATTTAAATGTGCAAGTTGAGCTATTTAAGTGGTTTCTAATCTCATTCATAGAGACGTTTAATTTTGTTGAATGGTGAGTTGCTGACATGGTGCTCATGACTGGTAGGAATCTATCTTTTGATTGCTCAAGCTTTTTAAGCCTGTATCTTAAAAGTAAGCCTCGTAATCTTCATTTCTACCTCGAGAATCGGTAAATTCAAGCCCCAAAAGCCTTTAGAGGGAGAAATGAATGGTAGGAAGAAAATATGAAAATGGGAGAGAAGAATTGAAGAATTTTAAACCTGAGGACTTTAAATGATGAAATCTTGCAATTAGAAAGGTGTCTCTTGCACGAAATCACCTCTTCGAGGTCTAAGAAGAGGGGAAAGGGGGAAAGAAAGTAAGCATAACCATGATAGGATTGCAACAATGAGAGAATTGAATTTATAAGATTGTTGGAAACCTTTCTGAATGAGTCAGAAAAGTTACCTGGGGCGACTTGTCCTGAGTCCTGACTCATTGAAATTTGTTAGATTTTAGACGAGTTGGGATAAGTCACTCCTGACTCATCTGAAATCAATTGATATAAGGTCTAGTTCATTGTACTGGACCCAAAATAGATGAGCAAAGTCATGCCCACGATAGATGAGGGGAACAAAATCTTCTCAATCTTCTCTGTCTAACAATCTACTCATCCGATTATTTTCTTATTTTGCAGTTATATGAGAACCGATGGCTATATATATATATATATTAATTTCCATTTTGCCAGTTTTTAATCAGATGACTTTATTTGTTCCATGGAAATGATCTTTGGTTTGGAAACCATCCATAGTGGGTGCTTCATATAAATAATTTGGATCATTTCGAAATGGCCTCATCTTTATAGAAAGCTTAGCGTGTATAAATAATAGGTACATATATAATTTTCTGACTCAATGGATTCGCTAGACTCGTGGATGCAGGGGTCGAGTCATCCAGGAAACTCAACGGATTGTCCAGGCATGTTAGTTAATTTTTTTTTTTTTTTGGATATTTATATTATGAACATAAATATTTGGAATAATATAACATAGAAAATGTGTAAAAGTCTACATGAATTCACATGAATTGCTTATTCAACTTTTTTGCTTTCATTTAAGTAGATTTTATCTTCTTTGATTTTACTTCTACAAGGCTTGTCTATTATATTTTCTCTCTCTGTTTTTTTTTTATATATAAATATTTTAGGGGTCATTGCTTTGGTGCAATGCTAAAAGTCTCGAGTGCCATGCATGACAACGCAGGTTCGAGACCTGTGAGCAGCTAGTTTGTGCAAAATTGCCAAAGATTAGGTCTGTCTCCAGTCTAGACCCTCGCAGAACACTGCATCGGTGGGACCGCACCGGGTTACCTTTTTTTTTTGTTAATATTTGAAGCAAAAATTCCATAAGGTTGCCCATCTGATTCGGCCAGAACAGGATGAGTCATACCGAGTCGCAAATCGACCAAATGATTCAACTGAGTTTCAACTAAAACTCATCGAAATTGAGATCAACCCTACTATGTTACCCAATGTGTGACAGTGACAGGCTCAAGTTTAGTCGGCTGGGTTCCAAGTCAACCCACTGGATCGGAAAACTATGGTCATACATGGGTCGTGCATGTGAAATAAAATGGCTATAGAAATAATAATTGGTGAATTTTTTCTTATGATTAACTAAATAATAAAATGTGATTGAAATCATTACCATTTTGGTAGTCTAAATGATTATACAATCTGGTGAGATCTGTAGATTTGTATGTTCACCTCCAAGATCCTTTATTTATTTAAAAAAAAGGGTTCCAATCAAACTTTTCTTTTCTAGTGGGAAGCAAGAGGCAACCCTTCTTTTCTAGAACCTTCACTCACATCATGCATGAGTGACCCTCTTATTCTCTTGTAGCAATATGGAAAAATCATCCATCTGTCTTCCTTTTCTATATATGAGTTATCTCACAAGAATCTTTTCATTAATCAGATAGATGAAAGTAGGCTTCAGTGAATTCTATCCTTTACTTTCTCCATTAACATCATATCTCATCATACACTGACATTTATTTCTCAAGCAATAACTTTTGATATAAGTAGTTGTTTCACTTCAGCCTATAATGAGTGTTTTATGTCATGCTGTCATTGCAAGTGAAAAGTCCTGCTTGTATGAGACTCTTTTTCCCTTCACTCGACATTCAACATGCCAGTCTTTCTCCAGGAAAGGGGGACAAAAGAAAACAAATATGTTTTAAAAAAATTTCCTAATGCCCCAAGTTGCTGCTTAGCTAGTTAGGGACATAGTGTAGAGTGAACGCTTGTGTGAGTTTGAGTCTCTTGAAAAGGGAAAAAAAAAAAACTTTCGTGATGCATCTGAGACTAAATGTTTTGTATAAAGCATGAAATTTTACCCTGCACTTTATTGTGCAGTTTTGCTTAGAGTATTAATTATATTTTACCTTTTGTTTTACAGTATGGAGGTTACTCCATGCATGATGTAGGTGTGCCCAACCAAGAGTCCAATGTGTGCCTTCACCTTGGTTTGACAGATTACAGGTCTCTCTTTGGCCTTGTCATTTATTTTATTTTTATTATTTTTTATTTAATGGGCTCAGACTCGGTTGACACTTGATTATTTTGTCCAAATCTTAGCCAACTTTCTGTTTGTTTTGAGTGTATCTACGTGGAAAATCTTTCTTCAATTAGGGAATCTCCATAAAAATGATTAATTTTCTCTTCTTAGGTAACTATCTGGAAAAGTGTTATCATACCTTTTTTGTTTATGACATAGATAAGCCTAATCTTTTCTAAAGCTTTATCAGAATAAAGGAGAATTAACTCTGCACTTTAATGGACAACAATTCTGCTGGAATTCTACTCTTAATGGAACTTTCTTCTTGTAGTGAACTCAGTCTATCTACATCTAAGTCTTTATCATAATACTACATTTAAGGCTGTATCAATTATCAAGGAACTTCAGCTGTTATATTAGACATCCTTAAAGGTCTGAATGAATTGTCATATATGTAATATAATTGCACAGATTTTGTTATTATGATAATGTTAGTTTATATCACACGTCTCTTTGCAATTTGGTTTAACATTTTGACAATTTTAACTACATAGTTTGGATATAGGGGTCATTTGTCGTTTGTTTTCACTCATTTACATATTTAAATGTTACATGTGTAGGGCCTGTTTGTTTGCATAGAATACATAGGAATTCATGCCATGAGTGGTTAAAAATGAAAATCTTGGGTGAATATATGAAAATGACCATCAAATAATCTCCTTTATTTGAAAGTGAATAAAGGGAAGATGGGAAATGAATACCCAGCCATCATCCTAGTAATTCAAATCCTAGGAAAGTCAAGGTCCCATCTACATTGCTACCTTATATCCTTCACCCCTTACCTTATGTCATTTGCACTTTACCTCTTTAATAATTCTTCGGTGGAGCTTGTTTGACCATTAGTTCCTATGTATTCAATTCATATGCGTTCTATATTTCTAATGCAAAACAAACAAGCCCATAATGTTTACGCTTGAATATGTTTATTTGCACTCATTTATGCATCATGTGGTTATAAAAATAAAAATAGAAATACGCACCACGTGTAAATTTTGGTGCGAAAATTGGTGTAAATGGATCCATTTTCACACAAAAAATTTCACACCTGTTCAGTTGTGAAACCATGACACACACACACCCACCTCATGCCTCAAAGGGGTGCTGATACAAAAACTACCTGCAAAGGGTCATGGGATCAAAACCCAGTGCCAAGTTTTTTTTTTTGCAGTCCTATGAGCCCCAAAATTGTTATCTGAACGTTCAAAATTTTCATTCTAATAAACCCCAAGATGTTTAGTTTCATACGTTAAAGCTTCATAGATTCTGAGAAATATGTGAAAACACCAAAAAAAAAAAAAAAAAAAAAAAAACCGAACCTATAGATCTGCACTTTTGTTGGCCCCAATTCATGATCCGAACTGTTATTCGCATATAATTGATAAATCTCAAGATGTGAAGAGTTTCATATCTTAAATAAAAAAAAAATGTGAAAAACCCAAAAACAATTAAATTCCATTTCACTTGTGTGAAACTGGTGCTTCCAAACAAACATTGTAATATGTTTCACATATGCAAACCCATTTCATATCCCGTGCAAGAAGACAAATGACCACCCCCTAAGTGGTTTTTTTTTTTTTTTTTTAATGAGTTCGGAATGTTCTTTCCTAATTTTCAGAGTTTGAGAACGACACTTGGATGTGCCATTTCTGAAATTTTTCTAAGCAATCAGCGAAGTGCAATATAGTCCCATCAGATGAGAGATCTCCCTTCGTTTCATTATTTTTTTACTTACTTGCATTGCCTACCTTTGTTTATGATAACTTCTAAGTGCATGGATTTCTTAAATAGGAAAAGAAACTTCCCACTTCTCCCCCACAAAAAAAAAATGCGAACTTTTTTCTGGAAGGTTCTTTACTAGAAACTGTTAATAGTCTTAGAAAAAAGGAAAGCATTTTGACTTATCCAAAGTTTGATGTACGATAAATTAGAACTATGAATACAACTCTCACAATCACTGCCGGTTCCAATTTACTTTCCAGCATGTTAGAGAGCAACTAGAAGATTAAAAACACTTTTTACTACTAATGCTTGTAAATTGAATGATAGAAAGATCTCAAGATCATGACTCAATAAAAATAGATCTAAAGATTGTTTGGAAGCACAAAACAATTAGAAATGGAAAGATTGTTTGATGAGGAAGGACGACCCATTTGGAACCTTATTAGCAGGTATAGATCCAATGGCCACCCAATGCGTACTGGTTTTAGCCATGACTTCTACTGATCTTTTATGGGTTTAGTTTGAGTTTTTGAGACCTAAAGCGTATTACCATATTCTTAAAACTTGATACTCGCCTCAACTTGGCTGAGTTGACTCAAATGATTTGATGAGTTAGGCAAGTTGGTCCCATTTTTACCAAAGACTGTCATTTGGTCGAATAACTCAAATGGGCAGGGTTTCGAGTTAGGTTCGATTTTCAAGTTTTAAGCACTGATTGGAGCTCCATACTTACCCTGATTGTACTCTCTCCGTTCCCACCATGATTATACTTTGTTAGAGATATTATGAATAGGTTATAAGGTAGGTTAGACAGGATACGCTTTATGTTTTTGAGTTAAGATTTCAAATGAGTGATTCCTCATCTTATTCTTATTCTTTTATAAATTGAGATATGTTCTCATAATGAAGTAACAGTGAAATTTCTTTGAAAAATGTGGCCTTGAGTTTCATCATGGTATTAGAGCCGTGGCCCAGTGGCGATCTGGCAGTCAAGCTGGACATGGTGCTGTGTCTTATGCTTCTGCAATAATCTCAGTATCATTTTTTATCTCGAGTAAAAGTCGAGCATCCTCTCATTTACACATTCATCCGGCCTCAAAATTTTGTCATTTTCATAAAGTAGCACGATTGAAAGCTTCTGGAAGAAATCACGACAAATTTGATCTAGTAGACCATATGCACCGAGACTCAAGAAGAGGGTATGCGATAATCATTTTTGCCAGATATCTGCTTTTACTTTCAAGGATCAAGGGTTTATTCTTTTTACTACCAATCACACCGTCCTTAAGACCATGTGATTACGGGAGGGTGTTTGACATATTAGGAATAGTTTGCAGAGGATGGCCTTTAGGTTTTTGAACTGAGATTTCAATTGAGTCATGCCTTATCTTATTCTTGTTCTTGTCTAAATTGAGATGTTTTCTCCTAATAAAGTCACAGTGAAATCTCTATGAAAAATGTAGCCTTGAGTTTCATCACTCTATTTTATTGATTTATTTACCTCTAAAATACCCTATAGTCAGTTAGTCACTGGTCTTTGGTCTTATGGTAATCTTCTTTGAGCTATCCCTTGAGTTCAAATGTTCGAGACTGTGACCAGATTCCCAGAAAAACCCTAAAACCAATTAAAACTTAAGATTTGCATTCTTTTGATTTCTAGATTTTTTTTTCCAATTTTTCTTTTTGAAGAACATGACCCAGACAAACTGAGATACAGTCTAGTTTCATCTATGGCTGATACAATGAATCTGTGTTTTGGAACCATGTTGCTGAGTAACAGTATCTGTATAGGGATGAGTAGAGAAGTGGAACTTCCAGCCCAAGACAAAAATATGGGATAATGCAATGACGATTACACTTCCATAAAATATGTGATAATCTTTTGTACCGATAACTATTAATATCTCATACATTTCTTAGATATTTGGATAAATTTCTTTGCCCTTTAACAAAAAAGGTGGTTGAGTTTGTAGCTCATTCCATCATTTCCATTGCTGCTTATTTTTCATATTGAACTTGGTTACATTTGCTATATATGACAAACGTAGCATGTAAAAGAGATTTTGAATTATCAATTTTTGTGTGTTCTTTCATTGGAGATTCTCTCCCATTATATAGAATACAGATGCCTCATCAAGGCTACAAATCAGCTAATCAAAGGCTACAAATCAGCTCTACAAATCTAATTACAATCTAATTAAAGAAAGAGTATTAGACTAAATCTAATTACAATCTAATTAAGGAGGAAAGGAAACTGTACAAATATTTGACCAAATCCAACGAGATTGGATTTGACCATATTGGGCCCAAGTGGGCCTGAGCCATCTTGTATTTGACACCCCCCCTCAAATTGATGCTGGGGAATCCACAAGCATCAATTTGCTAACCAAGAACTGATGGCGAGGTCGCGGAAGTCCCTTTGTGAGGATATCGGCATTTTGAAGATCAGAAGAGATGTGAGGAAGGCTAATGACATCACGCTTGTATTCGTCGCGTATAAAATGGCAATCAATCTCGATGTGTTTAGTGCGTTCGTGGAAAACTGGATTGGCAGTGATACGAATTGCACTAGTATTGTCTGCATAGAGAGGAGTGGCACCAGCAGCAGGAAAACCGAGATCGGAAAGCAACCCGCGAAGCCAGAGAATTTCTGAACAAGCAGCAGACATGGCACGATACTCGGCTTCGGTGGAAGATTTTGAGACCTTATCTTGTTTCTTACATTTCCACGAAATCAAGCTATCTCCCAGATACATGCACCATCCTGTGGTAGAGCGACGAGTATACGGACAACCAGCCCAATCAGCATCTGAGTATGCTTTGAGTGTTAGGGAATTGTTGGCCGGATAGAACAATCCACGTATTGGTGTCCGAATTAGATATTTAATAATACGTCGGACTGCAGCCAAATGAAGATGTCGAGGATCAGTCATGAATTGACTGACTAAATTGACTGCATAAGAAATATCAGGACGAGTTATCGTCAAGTAGATCAAGCTGCCAACGAGGCGACGATAAAGTGTAGGATCAGAGAGAGGATCCCCACTGTCTTGCTGAAGTTTAACATTGACTTCAACTGGAGTATCGACGGGAGCAGATCCTTGGAGTCCAGCCATTTCAATTAATTCAAGAGCATATTTATGTTGATGAAGTACAATGCCTTTTGCAGATTGATGAACTTCAAGACCTAGAAAATAGTTTAGAGGACCAAGATCTTTCATGTGGAAAGATTCATGAAGAGAGGCCTGAAGGTGGTGAATCATATCTGCATCGGTACCTGTAATGATGATGTCATCCACATAAACAAGAAGAACAGTAATCCCCGTAGTAGTATGATGAAGAAACATGGATGGATCATATGGACTAGGATGAAACCCCAAGTGGCGAAGAGCATTGTGGAACTTTTCAAACCATGCCCTGGGGGCTTGTTTGAGGCCATAAAGAGAACGCCGGAGTTTGGCAACTGCACCTGTGATGATAGATGAAACCCCCTGAGGAAGGCGCATATAGACATCTTCTTTGAGATCGCCATGGAGAAATGCGTTCTTTACATCCATCTGGTAGAGAGGCCAGGATTGGGATGCTGCGATGGCAAGAATAGTCCGAACAGTTGTCATCTTTGCTACAGGAGCAAAAGTCTCCTCATAATCAATACCATATTCCTGCCGATTACCCAGAGCGACAAGACGGGCCTTATACCTATCCAGAGTTCCATCAGGTTTAAGCTTGATAGAATAGATCCATTTGCAACCAATTGGCTTAACTGAAGGAGGACACGGAACCACATCCCATGTATGATTTTGCGCAAGAGCATCCAATTCATCCTGCATAGCTTTGTTCCAACATTCATGCTGCACAGCCTGAGAGTATGAGTTCGGAATAGATGTAGAAGACATGGTGGCCATCAAAGAAGTGTGGGTAAACCCATAACGAGTTGGAGGTACTGAAATCCGAGATGATCGACGCAAGGGAGGGTCTCCAGTGGGACCAGATGTAGTTGGGCGATCGTTAGGGGGACTATCTGTGTTTGCCGCATTACTCCGCCTATGATACACAAATTTAGGATCAAATTTAACAAATGGAGTTTTGTCTGAAAAATCAGGTAAGGAAACAACATATGGGGACTCGACAGACTCAAGATATTGCTGGAAAAAATATTGATTTAAAAAAAAAACAACATTACGGGAGGTACGAATGCGCCGTATTTGAGGATCATAACAAAGAAACCCCTTTTGATGACTAGCATATCCTAGAAATGCGCATTTAGCAGATTGGGCAGTAAGTTTGTTATGCTTAGAAGGAGGTAAATGGACAAAACACACCGATCCAAAAACATGAAGATCATCATAAGACGGTGTAGTTTTGTATAATCGAGAATAAGGACTCTCACTTTCTAAAGAAAAGGAAGGTAATCGATTTATAAGGTGGACAGCAGTGCTAAGAGCTTCTGTCCAAAAACGTGTAGGAACAGAGGATTCAATAAGAAGAGAGCGAGTAACATCAAGGAGATGTCTATTTTTCCTTTCAGCGACCCCATTTTGCTGAGGGGTATAAGGACAAGATTTTTGAGAAAGAATTCCTTTTTGTTGTAAAAAGGTTTGAAACTCTGTAGACACATATTCACCTCCCGAATCAGAACGTAAAACTTTAATGCAAGTGGAAAATTGATTCTCAACATATGCTAAAAACATTTTGAAAACATTAAAGACATCAGCTTTAGAATGCAAAAAATAAACCCATGTAAATCTACTATAATCATCAATAAATGTCACAAAATATTTATAATGAGCATGAGACAAATGAGGAGCAATACCCCAAACATCACTATGAACTAAATCAAAACATTGAATGCTAGTAGAAGTGGAGACAGAAAAAGGAAGATTTTTACTTTTTCCCATCTTACATGTAGCACAATCAAAGGAAACAAACTTAGAAAATCCTATTGAGTTTAACAATCCAGAATTAACCATGTGAGACATGGTTTTAAAATTGGGATGTCCACTATGCCATAATTGACAATTATTTTGAGCTGAAAAACAAAAATCATTTGCTAAATTATTCCTAATTGGAGTAGATAGATCAAGAGAAAACAAGCGTCCATGTTTAGGCCCCCTTGCGATCTCCTTCCCTGACATCTGGTCCTGCACAACACAACCAGAGGAAGAAAAGGAAACATTATAGTTGTTTTCAACAAGTTGTCCAACAGAAAGAAGGTTTGAAATTAAATTGGGACAGTGATAAACATTCTTTAAGGGCAAGATACTAGAAATATTTCCAATGGCAGTGATAGGAAGATGTCCGCCATCGGCTATTTGAACATGAGCATTGCCAGTATATTTTGTCAAGCTAGAGAGTTGTGCATTGGAATGAGTCAGGTGATTTGATGCTCCGGAATCAAGATACCAAATGGAAGAAGGGGTTTTAGATTTACCTGTGATGCCAAGTGCAGAAAAAGCATTGACGATCATTTGTTGAATTAATTTGGGAGTGAGAGTAGGGGAAGACGAACCAGGCTGTGAAGGCACAGATGTGGACGCAGCATCAGCAGGAGAATAGTCTACTTGGGCAGCATAAGCATTGGGAGACCGAGTTTGTGGACGACAGCGACATTCAGTAATGATATGTCCCTTCTTCTTGCAGTAATTACAGAACTTCTGGTTGCATTGAGTTGCAAGGTGTCCATATTTTTTGCAAGAGTAGCATTGTACTTTGCTTATATCACGAGTTTGAGGAGTCGGAGAAGACTATGAGATCTGAAGAGATTGAGTGTTCCCTTTAGCAGAGTATGCAACAAGATAGTTTTCAGTGTGCTTTTGTTCCAGATGGGCTTTTGTGCGAATGCGTTGTTCTTCTAGCAAAAGCTCATTCAAACAAACATCCAAAGATGGTAATGGGCTCCGGCTCAGCAGAGATGACGTTACAGTCTCATACTCGGGACGCAATTTCATCAAAAACTGTATTCTGCAGTTTCACACTCAAGTTGAAATTGTCGTGCAGAATTATCTTGGTGATAAACTGTCTGCAAGTAGCCCCACATCTCCTTGGAGGTTGTATAGGGTTTGAGGTTTAGAATCAGATGAGGTTCCACAGCCCCAAGAATCCATGTTTTGATTTTTGCATCTTTTGTATTCCAAGTAGAAATCTTTTTATCATCTTCTGTAGGCTTTGGATCAGAACTAGAGACAAATCCCCATAATTCCTTGGCTTCAAGATACAATTGAAATTGAAAAGCCCATGCTGGATAGTTTTTCCCATCAAATCGAATCAATTTAACTTCAGATTTTTCCATTTAATCAGCACTAGAACCAAATTGCAGCAAACAGAGGAGAGTAAAAAATCCAAACAGTGCAAACAGTCTGTTTTGATGTATCTCCAAGCTCGATTACAAGAGCAGCAACTAATTTTAAACCAAGCCAAGAGGGATCAGATCAACTCAGAATGCTTGCAAATAGTGCAGAAATGTCAAACAAGCTGTCTGAGGGTTTTTCCACAAAATAAAAGGCCCAGGCGACCTTGATTTTTGCTGTTGGATCCTTGCGTGGGGTCCACTGCTTGATCTGAGTGAGGATCAGATCCACAAGGTGCAACTAGGATCAATTTATCTTTCCAGTGGTACAAGATTTATTGAAATCCATCCATAATCCAAGATTTTGTATGGCTGTGATCAAATTTATCTTAAAAAACTGGGAAATCACAAGTTGATTCAAATGGCCTACCTCTGATCTTGTATAAATGCTGAAAAAATCTCCAAAATTACCAGTAGAGGTGGTCGACCACTGCTGAAGAGATAGTTGAAGATACTATGATGATCGCAGGTGGGCCACTGTTGATCATAACGACAGAAGACTGTTCTGTTTACAATGAACACAGATCCCTGATCTGGTTGTTGCCAAGGTCACAGATCTTTGATCTATTTACTTCTTAGACACAAGATTGTATTTCCCAAGACTAACAGTGCTGATCTCAGATGGGCCACAGCGATCAGACTTCAAGATCTTATGGTAATCATGCACGAACAGCCATAAGCAATGACTGTTTTTACCAAGATTCAACAAGAAATCAAAGATGGATAGCTAGAAGACAGAGAGCTCTGATACCATGACAAACGTAGCATGTAAAAGAGATTTTGAATTATCAATTTTTGTGTGTTCTTTCATTGGAGATTCTCTCCCATTATATAGAATACAGATGCCTCATCAAGGCTACAAATCAGCTAATCAAAGGCTACAAATCAGCTCTACAAATCTAATTACAATCTAATTAAAGAAAGAGTATTAGACTAAATCTAATTACAATCTAATTAAGGAGGAAAGGAAACTGTACAAATATTTGACCAAATCCAACGAGATTGGATTTGACCATATTGGGCCCAAGTGGGCCTGAGCCATCTTGTATTTGACAATATAAAGTGCTTTTCTGATTTGAATAATGTTCAATATTTTTAAACCCTTCATCATAGTCATAAAAATACCCGGGTGTATGAATTCCAGCAAGAACTTGGAGCATGGCATGGTTTGACTTTAATTGTAGTTAAACTCTTGTTTTTTCAGTATGAATCTCTTTCTCGTTGATAAATATTCTTCTGTGATCTGTTTCTCTCCAGGACATTTGTGGGCACAAACTTAAATCCTTTGTGGGAGAAATTTCTTGTTCCTTCTGAAGGTACTTTCATGTGCCAGAACTTTTTATATTGAGCCCGATATTAGAGTCATGTATTAAGTTACACAGTCTCTCATCTTTTGGCAATATAAGCTTTTTGTGAGGCTATTGATAAGCACTTAAGCCTGTAGGTGGTTGTATCTTTTTCACTTTCAGTTTTTTTTTTTTTTGTTTTTTGCTCATTGGTCAAAATCCATTAGCAAATGATGTTGTTTCGAAGTGAAGTACAAAAAAATCTGTTGCAAGTATTGTGCTTATTGGTGTTTTTCCATTTACATATTAATTGTATCTTCCATTGTTCCTATTGGGTTAAGTTAGTAAGCAACTTTAAAGTTGTGATCAGTTTGTGTTTCTTTACTTTTATTTCTTTACTTTTAATGCTTGTGTTTCTGGAGTTATATCTGTCATCTTTGTTTATTAGTCATATTTTGCAGATGACTCTATTCGATGCCAGTGCACAGCAAGTCCCTTGGGTAATGGTGCAGTTGTAGAGACAGCTGATAAGAAGATTCTTGTGTTGCAACGAAGCTATAATGTAGGCGAATTCCCTGGCCATTTTGTTTTCCCTGGGGGTCATTCAGAGGTATCTTGTGTGGAAGTTGGTAAAGGGTTGCCTAATAAACCTTTCATGATTTCTGAATTACTATGATAGTTAAAAAATAATAATATGCTTGTTAGTGATACAACCGCATGATTTGATGAGTATAAAGTTGCCCAAATTGTTGTATGAGTCATCTTTAATATTCTCATAAACAAAAATAGCTTCCCTTTTCCTCTAGAAATTTTAAATTGAGATCTTGAGGGTTTAGAATAGTAATTTTCCCTTTTCCCATTTTTGACTATAAAGTGAAAAATGAATTAAACGATATTTTTTAATTTATAAAAAACTCTGACTTTCTATTTTCAAATAATTCCTGATAATTCCCAGATTGTGAACCATTGCCTTGTCAATATTTCGTAGATCCTGAGCTGTAAATGCGTGAGCGTTATATATATATATATATATATTCTTTTTCTTTTTCTAATGGTAATGTATTGATCAAATAACAAAATAAGAACAGCCGGATCAGTTCACATTATTAAGTGTCAAATACAAGAGAGTCTAGAAACATCCCTTTTTAGCTAGTTGATCAACCTTCAAAATACATCAACCGAACTGGAAATATGAGTGAATAAAAACCCTTCTAAAGTTGCAGATTTTGCATCTCATTTAATAAAGTTGCTGTCTGCCACAGATAGTTAGAAGCACCTGAAGGCCACTTGATAGCACAACCAATGAGCAAAACCAGGTTGTCATAGGCACAACTTGGAGCTAGGCGCAAACATGGGCCTGCAGTGACTTAACAACCTATTAGTTGGGTGCATCATAATTAGGCAACCATCCAAGGATTTGGCTTAGTATGGATCGGAATGGAGAGACAGAATCCATGTGACCAACCCTAGCATATTTGGGACAAGGGGCTTTGATGGACAACCCTAGCATATTTGAGCCTAGGCACCCCCCCTCATCCCTCCCTCCCTCCCTCCAGCATATTCGGGAGAACCCTAGCATTTTATTTCCTTAAAATAAAAGATTCATTGAACCTATACCCTAATAAAATATGAAAAGTAAATTAAGAACCCTCCCAGGGTTGTGGGTTCTAGTCCCTTTACCATTTAATAAAAAAAAGGTTCAGATTAATATCTTTGCAAAAAACCCTCTCAATCTCTAGCAAGGCCTCCAACACCAGCTCTACTTCCCATAACTGTATGCCGTCAAAATTAAGATTCAATTGGCCTAGAGGATGGAATAACTAGTGCACATCAGGGGCCATAGACATGGAATTAGCATGAAACAATCATACCAAAAGCATCATAAATCCAACGGAGAACACTCTTGAACATTGTATTTTGTTGAGGCCACTTGAATCACCATACGACAAACTCTCATGACACCACTGTGTAGACTGAATCAATTTTATTTTTGTGAGTGTAGTTATTCTGCTCTGTCCGAAGTGCCCAACAATAGAGGCCAAACTTAGGTGCCACAAAAGTAATTTCCCTCTTTTGAGCATATTCCCTAATACCATTAAAAGAAGAAGAAGAAGAAGAAGAAGAAGAAGAAGAAGAAGAAAGCATATCCCCTTACACTAAGAAGAAACCAAGTGGTGCAAAGATATGCACATAACCCATGAGATATGGAAAGCTCCAAAATGAACATCCAAACCTTGTAAGTGAAGCTGCACTTGACCAAAAGATGATTCCCTACTCTTGTATTTTGCAACATGAAAAACACCCCTTCACTATAACGGTGATGACTGTATCCAATCAATCAACTGTCAAAATTCCGAAGTGGCCAGCCAACAAAAAGGATGTAACTCTAGGAGGGAGCTTTTCTCTCAGATATAAGCAACCTCCTCCCCTGGTAAATTGAAAGAATGTAGTTCATAATAGAACTTTAGATCAGAAGAAAGCCCTTTCCACCCATGTGCGCAAATATGATGATCATTTCCATAACCTGGAAGAAGATACTCTCGAGTAAGTTAAGAAGTCAAATAAAAGAAGGTGCTGCATCATCATATAAGTTCTGATGAAATCAAGAACACCACACTACTACACCACTGCACTCATAATTTCACTGAACCAGAGTGCCCAGATTCTCTATCCCATTCAAGACACCCATTTCTCATAATGTGACGACAGCTTCATGATTGATCAACTGACAAAATTTTATCTGAAGTGTCTAACCAACAAAAAGCAACTACTCTAGGAGTCCTTTTTTATATAGCCCACCTCTTGATAAATCAGAAGACTGTGGTTCATAAAAGAAACTTTTAACAAAAAATAAATTATCTTTACTCAGGTACCTAAATGTGATATCACTCCCATAATCTGAAAGGCATACAATCTCCAACAGGTTAAGAAGATGAATAAAAGAAAAAGCTCCATCATCAGATAGGTTCGAACAAAACCAAAGAGACCATGGTACTTATCTACCGGTGTTCTCCTAATTTTTCTGAGCCAAGCACTGGATCTACTGCTACATTAAAGAAGAGGATATTGGCCACATAGAGGGTGGTTCTCACACAGTGCTGGAACAAAATGTATCCTATCACGAGCCTGAGCAATAGAGTATTCTAGCAAAGAACTTTCCAGTCAGTCAAAGCAAGCTTTCAAAACCCAGATGCAGCTGTACTGCTGAATTCCAAACACCCCAATTAGTTAACTTAAGTGGGTTATTTTGCTGGAATTAGATTGGATAGTCGTATATCTGTCTGAGCTTCCACTTTGCATTACTTGTAGGGTCACATTATTATTCTTTAATGGAATAAGTGCTTGCTAGATTTCTTTCTAATTGCTGTTATTCATATCTTGGGTTGAGTATTGCTAGTGTGAGCTTAGAATTGCCCAGGATTAATCCAACCAGTTGGATTTGCGTGAAAGCAACAACTCCATATTAAAACAAGATAAAACAAGCTTGATTAATTCTTAAAATAATGTCAGAGACATCCCTAGCAGTGGTCTGCTGGAGCTTCATGGTGCTACTTTCTTAAGTCATAAATCCCCATTGACTATGGACCTTGTATATGCCCTTCCCTCTGTATTTATATCCATAAGCCTAGTGGCAATTTACCTTTCAAGCCGGTCCAAATTTGTACGGGCAGCATGTATGATGTGGTCCTCTTCCTAAATTTTATTTTCATGAATAAGATGTCCTAGAATGTCAAGAGTACCATTGAAGTTGCTTTTTTCTCTAACTTGTTTAAGATATTCTATAGATATTTTTTTTTCACTCAGCAGTTTTTGCACTATTTATTTATTTGACTTGGGAGTTGGGATAGAAAAGAACAAAATGTATGGGTTGACAAACTTGGAGTGGCAAATGAGCTTCTTAGCTTAATGATGGGTTCATGCTTGTGGATAATTACACCATCTAGTTCATGCATCATGTTGTGCTGGTGATTGTTTCAACTTTCAAGTGCTTTTGAGACCTTTTGATTACTCTTTCTCTCTCCTAGACCATGATCATAAAAGCTGACTTGTGGAGATATTGCTGAAATTTATTTTCTGTCAATTGGCAGCCTGAGGAAATAGGTCTGTCAGCCCACCATCACAAAGAAGACTTGACAGAGTCTGGAAATATAAACAATAAGGTCTCGCAGGAGATGTTTGATGGAATTATACGTGAAGTAGTTGAAGAAATTGGAGTGCCTTCTCCATCTCTTGTTAAGTTATCCTCACTCAGTTGGATTTGGACATCAGTAATTGCAATAGATTTATTATATTCTTTTATTAGTGCTTCCTTTATTTGATAGTAGAAACTAATTCGCTAATACCTCACGTGGCTTCTTAAGTTTTGACTTTTTATGTTATATTTGCTTCATCTGTATTTCATATATTATCCAGTAAATTATGAAGTAAAATATTAATGCAATGAATGCATATTTCTTCTGGCATAATGAAATCAGACCCCGTTGGTTGAGGTTTGTTAAATCCACTAGAACTTTCCAAAATACTGTTTTTTGGGTAGACTAGCGACTAGGAAGGTTGATGCGGGAGTATCATGTGAGTTTGATGATATACATTCCACTCAGTCATTGGATTAAACTAGGGAGGAGATGATTGATTTTTTATTAGGTTGCATGTGGTCTATACTCTATCCTTCATATTGTTCGTAGATAGAAGAATTTATAGTTATTGTTAAGGCCCCTTACTGGTAAAAAAAAAAAGAATGTTAAGGCTCCTTCCCGTCTTGCGTCCCGTACTGCTCTTCTTTGGTTAGCAGTTGTCTATTGCTTCAGCACTGAGCTCGTAAAGGCCCCAGCCTCTTTGAGAAGAGACCTTATGGTGCATATGAAGAAGTTTGAAGGATCCTAAAGGGCCTATATCTAACTATGGGTTTCAGATGTCATAGAACTTAAAATGCTGGGTACTTTGTGTTTTAATTCAAAACCCATATGGTTCGCATGACTTTTCCTTTCTTTTTAGTTCAGATGGTCCACGTGTCCTAGATTATTTAGGAAAATCTTGTTGGAAATCTCATTTATTTATTAAAGTGTCCTAGTCTTGTTAGCAGCAATAATTTGTTTATTAAGTAACTCCTTTTTTTCCTTTTCTTTTTCATTTTGGAAATAGCAAGAGGTGGCCAAGTTTTATTATGAAATGATCCTTTAGTTCTCCTATGTAGCAGACACAACATTCATTGCTTTCAATCAATTTGGAACAAGATTTAGTTTGTTTTCACGGTAGAAAGGATTTTACTTCTTTTGTGTGACTATGTGGTCCCCTTGTGTGACTCCAAGGAACCTCTAGGTGCAGCTCCTAGGTTTATTAAAAACAGTGGAAGCTTGATGTGCCACTTCAAAGGCTAATCTGCATTAATTTGGTACCAAAGTGGGTGGGATCTTGTTGGGTTTGCTCTGTTTTCTGTTACTAACCAATGCTTCATACAGTTATCACCTTTCCCTACATTCCTTTTTTCTCCTTCTTTCAGTTTGATCCTCAAATACTGTGCTGTCCTGGACACCAGTTCCTTGCCCTGATTTCTGGCCTAAACCTGCACCAAATTAACTCAAAATCTTGCCCTTAACCCAGTTTCAAACCAGCCTAAAAGTTCCTGTCGAAATCATTACTTGAGGCTTTCTCTGCTTGTATCGTCAATCCGGATAATCCACATGTGTGGCAACTCATTGAGAAAATGTGTGGCAGATATGTATCGTCAATCCTGATAATCCAAATTATAATTATTGATTGTGATTTGTGATGACTCATTGACTGCCGGCTGCAAGAATAAGAATTAAGCTCTGTAGTTGATATGTGTATCAATTGATCAGTATGGAGGGCCTTATATCTCCTTACAACTGAGCAAATGGTTACAATACGTTGATTAAAGATTGTTGCTGGGTAATTGATCCATTATAGATTCTGTGGAGATCATATGAGCACATGATGTGCTAGTTTCTAAAGTGCCCCCATGCAGTATTTGGTGGACAGTTACAATACTTGACATGTGTTTTATACTGATTTGCATTACTGCCTTCATGAAGTTCAGTAATCTTCCCTTGCTCTAGACCATATCTTATTTTGTTTGTTTGCTTGCATTGACCACCTACACAGACTGGATCCTGTCTTTATTGGTATATCCCGCAGGGAGCTAAATGTTCGTCCAACAGCTTTCTTCTTTCTCAAATGTAACCTCAACTCTCAAGAAATTCAACAACTGTATTCCAAAGCACAAGATGGATACGAGTCCACGCAGCTTTATACTGTTTCAAGGGTTGGTGCATACTTGATTTTCAAAAATGTAGAATTGGGTTTTCCTTTGCAAACTACAAAGATCCTTTTTTTTTCCTACTTTCATTAAGAGCAATAAGTTATATTTGGATGTTCCCCAAAAGGTAGCTGGCTTACTATTTTGGCTAAATGGTGGATTACTGTTGTTTCAAACTCTGCCCTAGATGACATAGGCATTTGGTGAACGATTAGAAGGTGAAAGGAGTTCACCTATGTGGTTTCAGATTCCACACTGCCCCATATGCATTGCAGAACAGGGCAACATCCGTTTGCCAAAATACAGGCCACTTAATTTGGACTATAGTCAGACCTGAAAGTACTTTTGATGCATATTTCTGTTTGGTATTTATGTCTCAGTGATTGTTGATCTCTTTCCTTAAATATCAGGGCGAGGTGGCAAACATGGCATTGAGAATGCCTGGATGCCATCAAGGTGGATTCGCCTTGTACGAGTTGATGATGGAAGTTGCAAAAGATATCTGAGTTAATGATGGAAGTTGAATAGGATTTCTAGTAGTCCTGGCACTCCTGCTACAATTGGTTTCCAATCCTTATTGCTTGCTTCTCTTCCAGTTACATTCATAATGGCTGTGAGTTCTTCCCTTTATTTTATTAAATACGAGTTTTTTCCATCTAAATAATTAGGAAAATAACATTATGGAGTGGCATTGTCATCCATTCATTTGTTAGTTTCAAAAGAAATCCTTCTATGCCTCTAATGCAACAATTACAGTATGCAGTGTCCACATGTGCCATAAATGCATAGAACCTAATCATGTAAACTTTCATATTCTAAAATGTACCTCTATGTTGGATTTTTATTTTATTTTATTTTCGATAAGTAACATGACTCAAATCTGCAACTTCATGGTGGCTGACAGTAGGAGATGTTATACCACTTCCACCCTCCCAAAACCCACCTAAAAGCTCTTTGAAGCTTAATACAGCTTCAGATAAAGCTAGTTGAGTGAAAAAAAAGATAGCTATCTCAGGCAAGAATAAATGGGCATTGCCAAAAACTACACTCTTGATGAAATTGGCAGGCCACTAATCTCTGATGTGGATTTGGGGTAGCAAAGTCCTTAATTATTTAGATGGATGACAATGCATCTCCATAATGTTAGGCAGGCCACTAATCTCTGATCTTTTTTATTTTATTTTATTCAAGGAACTAGGAATAGAGCAATACCTCTGAAGTCCTTAAATGAAGTGAGAAAGATAATGGATTGTGGAGTTACCGAAAACATTAGCTGCAAATGGGGTTGTGGTGAGAACTGGAACTCACAAAGCCAACCTCAAATAGATAAGATCAGTTGGTTGATGATGATGATGACCCTCGCTTTTAACTTAGTGTGAATAGGTAAAATGTGTGACAGCAGTCCTAGTACAGAAATTTAACATTAGGATGACTTCGACAGTTCGACCTGAAACTTAAAGCCTGTAGAGGCTATTTAGTGTGACTGGAGCTGGAATCCCAAGTACATACAATTATCTCATTTTTGGTTTGTAGTTGTATGTTATCAGAATCCACAAGAATAAAGAAAAAGGGGCAGCTGAAGTTTATCTAGTTCTGCTGGATATAGTTGTTGGCTACATAATAAAAATTAGGAAGGAGTCATTTGCTTTAGGCTCTTTTATCTATTAAGTTTTCAATGTAATGGGCCTAACAAACAGCTTATCAGATGATTGTTTACTTTGTTTTGCTGCTGAGTTTGGGTGGCAATTCCTGATCTGACCTGAACCTGACCCTGTAATTCAGGGTTTGGGTTAACCTCACTTCTGCTTGAGTTGGTTTCAGGACCACATTTCTCACCCAATTAATATAAGGGTTGGGTTCATGTTGAGTCCATTCTGGCTATTCAACCTGTGAACCTGACCCAGCCTGACTAATTGCACCGACCCATAAACGCAACCTGAACATTACCTACCAAATAAAGGTTCAGTTGGCCCATTTTAACTCCAGGCTGGATTTGGTTTGACACTTTACAACCTGATCAATTAATATACAGGACAGTTTCAGGTGGAGCTCGTACAAGCCCCCCACGGTTCGCAGCTCGACCAAACTGGCTAACCCATTGCCACCCCATCACTGAGGCAATTGCAATGATCCATTCACAGTCCATCCTGAAAACTTCACAGGGAAAACTGGTTGTTTCCATTGAGAATCTTGAAGAGTCCCCTGTTTGGATAACCCTTCATTAATGAACAGTTTACCAGCTAAGTGAACTCTGTGATGCCCCCACTATAGTGTCAATAGTGCAAATGCAAATAGAAGAATGTCATCATCTTATTATATAGTCTCCCTTTATGTGATGTAAAGGGACGTAGGGGGAAAAGGAGGTGGTTTTTGTTGTTTTATGCTTTTCAACAGTGCAAGTGCTTAACAGCATTAGTGGGTTTGCTTCTACTTCTTTCTTTGTCATTAATACTGCCAAACCTTTCATTGACATGTTCACTTAGTTTAAGGTTTTGCAATACCTACTTTGCAAACCAAAAGGCATTTGAATGGCCCTTTGTCTGCACTTCAAGTTTTCAGTCCTTACTATTAAATAATCAAAGAATCATATTGCCTTTAAGTGGGTCTCTATTAGCATGATCAATGGTGACAAGTATGTAGGGGGAGACAAGTGGCTTTTCTTAATCACTATAGTATGAGTATGATTAGTAATATCTATTAGTTTTTGAAAAGGTGAAGACTATATTTATAGGTCTTGCATATAAAGATGGCCTCACAATGCTTAGTTAAATTGTAGTGCTGAGATGTAGTGCTTCATAAAAAAAAAGACATAGTTTTTTTTTTTTAGTTAGTTTTTTATGGTAGTGCTGAGATGAAGGGTGTTTCATTTTTCACAATATTTGACAAACCAATTTGGAAGTATCTTTATAATAGTTGATTATAAATTGTTGCTACTATATTAATTCATATGGTAGTTCTCTTAGGGGCGTTCGGTCAAGGTTGGAAAACTTGGGACTCAGACTAGACTCGTTCAATGCAAAAAATTTGATTCAGATAGAGTCAATGCGGTGGGCCGGTGACTCGAGAGAGTCATGTCTTTTTTAAAATGATTTTAACGTTATTTTAAAAATGGTATAAAATAAAAATATACATTTATTTACATGCATTCATGATAATAAATTTATATATATATATTATATATATATATATATACAAGAAAAATATTAAAATAAAAAATAAATTAAATAGATTACATATTACATATTACATAATTTGTTAGTCCAAATATTAAATGTAAAATATCAAATATAAGTTTTAAATTACATACCAATCATCATTTTAAAATTGTTGACTCGTGCATACTTATTTAAAAATAAATGTTAATTATTTAAAATTAGATCTACCTATCAAATGGTTCAACTGTAAATAACTTAATAAATCGAGACGACTCGAGTGAGTCTCCCCTATATTTGACTCGGTCTTTTGTCAAAACGAGATTACTCGGGAGAGTCAAGAGTCAACTCGGGGAGTTTTCCAATCATGCGTTTGGTAACTCAAAAAATAAGCTCTTACTTTGTAATTTATACCTTATTTATATATTAGAGTGTTTGGTAAACCTCTAATTGTATTTTCTAATTTTAGAGCTTATTTGCAAATTAGAGCATTTGACTCTACTTATATAAGGGATGCATTTTTTTTTTTTTTAAGTGCTTTTCTAGCTAAAGTGGATGGAGGCGAACAATGCAAAATTTACTAGTGTTTTAAATGAAAATAACTTCATAAAATATAAAGATGATTCAAATAGTGGGTTTTACTTTGTAGTTTTTAAAGGGTGGGCCCTAATCATCACAATTCTTAAAGGCGAGCCCCAATTACCTCATGAAATAAGACTTTTTTTATATATAATTTTACCAAACATAATAATTGTAAATCAAAATTTAAAAATCATAGCTTTTATTTTAGACCTTAATCTAATTAGCTCATTCTCACTGGACTAGAGTTTCCAAACGGCCGATATAATGTCTATTTAATAGCAATAACTATTGGCAAAATTACATGGGGCATCTGAATTTTTGTACAGCTGATTGTATTGCCATTTGCTGATGGGAAAGCTGAACATATTAAAGGTACGGCCTCTCAGTGCATAGAACATTTACACTAGTTACACTAATTGGATGATAATCAATGTCCCAAGAACATGACCTGAAATTGAGCCATACTAACTGCTGGGAGATGATGTTAGAAAATGCAAGCCATGTCAATAACCACCCAATCCATCTGGTGCTTATCAATGATGTTAGAAAGAGATGTTACTGTGTTTAATTTTCTTTGATCTAGAACATCAATAAATATTTAAAGTGCATTTTCACCTTTTTCTCAATATTCAGAGATTGAGTTTTAAACTGAGGAAGAAAGAAAAGACTTTTCACTTTCTCTAAAAACCTTTAAGCAGTGTTAACTAATCCTTGATTAAATTAATGGTTCATGATTCTTGGATCGCAGTTCATCTCACATTAGTGATCCCAGTTCACCCATTCTTTTTAATTCACACATGGGGTCCGATTTTAGATTCGATCTCAAGCCGGTGATTTGGTTAATCTACTTTTTTAAACAAATCTATTTCTCATGAAATTATCGCATTTAACAGAATTGAGTTTTGACCAAAAAAAAAAAAAAAAACAAAACAAAACAAAACAAAACTGAGTTAAATCCGAGAGCATCACAATTAGGACCCATTGACAAATAAGATAATGAAGAAAAATTTAAGTGTGATCTTTCCACTTTTCTTGAAGGCTTGAATCAAGAAACTTGATTATTAAGAAAAATAAATTGATAGTGCATGTCCATAACCCCAAGGGGTTGGCCGAGTGGTCAAGACCACGGTTCATCCCTCCTCTCTTCAGGAAACCGAAGGTTAAGTCCACTTGTGTTACCACCTAGGGGCCACAAGGGTTTTACTCAGCTTCTCTCTGGGCCTGGAGAGAATAGTCCTAAAGGATTGGGAACCCTCCGTTAGCAAAAAAATAAAAAGATAGTGCATATCCATATATAGTTGCGTATATATCGGTCCTATCAACAATAATACAAGTGTGAATCGGGTATCAAACTGATACTAATGTTCCTTTGTAGACCAAACAGGAAAAAAAGAAAGGAAAGTCTGATACCTCATTGGCCAATATTTGAAACTGTGAACCACGAGATAAAAAAAAAAAAAAGACTAATTCTTTATTTTTATTAAAATTTCAAAAATAAAATTACATATAGAAATGGGAAAGTATAACTTCTTACTTTCTTTGGTTTTCTTAATTGAGAATATCAATAACATAAAAGAAATATAAACCTTTTGCCTTTTTTTTCTCAATTTTCTACATCAACTCATAAAAAAAAGGATTTTGCATTTTGAAGTTTTAAAATATATGCATAGAGAGAGAGAGAGCGCGCCCGATAATGGCGTCTTATCATTGTGGTATGATACGATAGTTCTCACCAGGGTGATTGGGTATCGAACATGCCCACCCCCCTCCCCTTGTATATGCGAGTTTGTTTTCCTTGAATGTGCCCCATAGTTGTAGTACCAAAAAGAGAAGTTTCAAAATATAAAAAAAATGATAAAAAAGTCAATCTTTTACCTTCACCAAATTTTAAAAACTGAAATTATATAGAAAGGAGAGAAGGTTTCATAGCTTGTTCTAATTCTCTACATTCAGAGAACCAAAAAATATTGAGAGTGTAAAGTTTCTACTAGAGGTGTTTTCATGTATGCTCTAATCTGAGTTGTATTTTATCTGTAAATTGTTACTTTTCCAAAATCCAATATATTCCTATGAGTCATATTAGTGATATGGATCAGTGTATCAGCCATATTGGAGAGATTTGATTTCAATTGAAAAACACAACGCCATTCTACAATGGATGGTTTTATGTAGTTCGTGTAAATTAATGTATGCCTATTTAATCTGGGGCCAAACACAAAACCAGACAAATAAGTAGAAGGGATGTATATTAATGTTTTGTCTAGTTCTTATGATGAATCACCACCTTTTGTAGAAAATATGTACTTTCCCTCATAATGGGCATAATGGTCCTATTGTTCCAATGTGGATAGCAGTTTATATCTTCTGTAGATGGAAGAAAGGCCAATGGTTTTCTGATCCAAACCACTGATCTGATGAACCCTAGACCTAATAAACTGTTCCAATAGTCTGGCTGATAGGGTACTACCAACCTTGATTCTCTAACTTTAAACTTTAAATGGAAGGTTATTGGGGAACAAAAAAAAATAGTGCATACATGCATGGAAAGGCCAACATTGGGTGGACAGGATCTTACTATCTAATGTTTATTTTGGGCCATTTCAGTTAATGATCTTGATGGTGAAGCAATTGAATCCCACATGCACAAGTCTCATGGAAATGGCATTATTTATATCCCTAGGTTGATAAAGGATCATGTAATTAGTAGTTAAGCCATGCTAAGACAAAAACCAGGAAAGAGAGAGAGAGAGAGAGAGAGCATTATACAACATGACCATACTGGTATGTTCTGGACTCTGGATTAAGCATGCCAATCTCAAAAGGACAAAAAGAATATCTTAATCCATTGAAATGGGTGTCCTCCTTTCCTGCAAAAAAGGTTCACCCCCTTGCACATTCCTGCCCGCTCTAGTTTCTAACAAGCTGAAATCGCAGAAGCAGACAATGAACAAAACCCAACTTCACTCGCACTGTTCCTTGCACAAAATAGTTTCTGAGACTGCTTACAGTGAGCAATGGCTCCTTGAATTGATCTCTCAACCTCTGAATTGGCACTGCTGCTCCTCTTCAACAGCTGCAGTCCATCAAACCTTTTGGAATTCGTGCTTGAAGAAGAAGAAGAGGAGGAACTAGAAGAAGAGTTTGATAATGAAAATGATGGCACTGACGGTGATTTGGTCCCTAAATACCATTTGATTGCCCCCGAAAATGACCTTCTATGGCTGCTACCATCTTTAATAACCTTCTCTACACCAATGCCCCTAGAGACAGCAGCTCCCATTTGACATCTGTGTCTTTGAATTTGTCCAAACGGGTTCTTCTCTGTCACTTTCATGGACTTGTTCAAACACTCTTTGGCCTCTGAAATGGCGTATTCATCACCATTTTTTGCTGCAGCGGTAGATGTCTCATCTGAGCATCCAGACTTACTGAAAAGAGACTTGAGATAAGCTCTTGATGCCTTTAGTTTCAGCCTCAATGAAGAGTGCTTGATTGACTCGAGCTTCTTAGACCATGACTTCTTCCTGTGATCATTGATAAAACCAGCACCATCGGTTTCGCATTCATAGAAGTACTCAGCTGGGTTCAGTTCTCTACTGACTTGGCATGAATCAGTGGGTGAGATGTTGCAAGATTCAAATGGGGTACTATTATTGGTGCTGATGTTTTGTGCAAAGGACTGTGTCTTTAGAGGTTCAAGGATACTGTCATTTCTGTTTTGGAGGAGCTTTTGGACCATTTGCAAACGTGGGGGGAGATGGAGAGGGAGGAGCTTTCCATTGTAGAAGAGCTCATCAGCAGGAGAGGTTGTGGGTTCTGTTTCATGGGGGTTGGAGGACATCTGGAATTCAAATTCTCTTTTGGGCTGTGGAGGGGAACTGATGGAGTAGCAGAAGGTGGTGGAAGTGCTAATGTCCATGTCTATGTAGTCATCCTCATTTGGGTCACATGGAGTGTGGTCCATAGCCATCTAATGTGAGAATGGAAACTGTTAATGTGAGAGAGAGAGAGAGAGAGAGAGATTTTGTTGGATAAGGCCTTGAGAAAGGAGAGGGGAGAGCATATATAGAGTGAGAAGGCGCCAATACTGGGGTATAGTCAGAAACTTTAAAGTTTTAAAATGCCTTCCCAATAACAAATTTAGAGAATTATGAAGGCTATCAACAGGGGAGACCACTTTCCTTGGTTCATGGTTTTTAATGGAGGCAATTATTTTAGCCTGTTAGGCATCAGACTTACAAATTAGACCAATTTCATGCTCATTGACTTGAGCCAGCCACTGATCAGTTAATATGGCTCACAGTGTCAGATGATGGCATCACGGAAATCTCTTAGATCGTTGATCTTGTGACATGATAAGGTTACAAACAAATCTGGTTTTGAGTCCTCAGATCGGAAAATGTATGGCTTTGGAACCAGTTTCGATTTATTAAACCCGAAAATAGGCTCTATATCCGTGTCTGGTTTTCTATTAGAACCAAATCAGGTTCCAAACCCAGGACAATAAGTATCAGATATCCTTTTGCAACTCTTATGAGAGGTTTGGAAACAATGAGGTTAGACCCTTCCTTTTGCTTAGGAGTAGTTTGTTTGCAATCTGCATGTGTAAATGACTCACATGCATAATTATTATGCATCATTTAGTTTATTTGCACTCGTTTATGCATATTGTATATAAATAAAGTGTGAAAATGATGTTTAAATAAAGTCATTTACATTCCAAAATTTAACACCGCCTGCAAAAAGGGCACTAGTACGGTCTCACATGGTGTTTGCATTCTTATAGACCCTATATTTGCAATCCAAACCATTCATTTGTTTATTGAAGTACTAATAAAACTTTTGAGCCTAAGAAGTCTTTATAAATTTTGAGTAATTTATGGAGAAGTCGCTACTTATAGATAAACAACGAATGACAGCTCAGACTCCGCGCTTCAGGAAGCATAGAGGCCTTGTGTTCAACACATACTTTTATTTGCCACTTCTCATAGTTTTACCCACTGCATGTAGATATGACAGTTTGCATGTGCCCTTAGGAATTAGTTCTCGGCTATCTAGAATCGAATGTCCCTCAAGCTCAGAGCCAAAGGCTCTTAGGCTAAATTGGACAAGAGATACCTTGGGTTATGAAAAAAAAAAGAAAAAAAGTCTCAACTTATAAATATGATTTTCTGTACTTCTATAGGCCACAATTCATGATTTGAACTATTCAATATTCTCGTACTAATAATAAGCATCGGGATGTTTAGTTGCAGAACTTAAATCTTCATAAGTTTTGAGAAACTTGTGAAAAACATCCAAATGCATTACTAAAACTGTTGGATGTACACTTTTATTCATTTGAAAATAGTGACTTTAACAAACATATATATATATATATAATGCTTTTCACATCTAAGAAGCCCACTAGGGTCGCCTTTAGGCTCAATTTTTGTCAAAGTGTAGCCCATTTGATACTCTTATCATCCCATGAACTGGTATTAGGCTCAATTTTACACTCATCGATCTTTCAATCACTCTTTCATTGAATTAAAAAAAATCTATGGTTATGTAACTTAAATCAAGGGATATAATAATGTGGTGGGTCTGATTTTCTCTGTTCTCCCTTTCCTTAAGTTGAATTTTCCATTTACCCTCCTCCTATTGGTAAACATTCAACTAAGTGAGCCCGTCAAATTGGACCGTATATAAGCAACATGCAGTCTGGTCATAGAAGACCATTTGCATAACTAACATATATGCATGTAAAACCCTTTTTCCAATCTCACCAGCAAAAAAAGAAAACAACCAGTTAGAGGGTAAAAACATTATAAATACAGTGTCCCAGGAAACCTGGGAGAGATTAGTCTAGACCAAGTACCTATGCCACCATTGTAATAGGTGTATGTGTGCATTAGTACATATCATTTTCACTTCACACCAAAGACAAAAATAAAAAATATGCAGTACCTATTACTCTGCTGCAAGTTAAAATTTCGAATTTGAACGAAACCCATATCCCAAAACCTGGTTTTTTGTGCTTTCACAAGGAAAAAAATTACATATATCTATAGGAACACTCTTCTCTATGACAGTAACAAACCCTACTTTATCTCTGTGCATGCATTATTATAAACACCAACACACCCATGAGAGAAATATTACATAGAACTATGATGAGAAAGTAAGAAGAGAAGCTGCTCAGCCCTTTATCATAGTTTCTTATTACTTTTACTGGATTCTAGGCTTTGTTTTTCCAACTTCTTGTGCTGGTGCTTTCTTACCTATGCATTTGCATACTTTGACCTGTACAAACTTCAAAGAGAAGAAAAGGAAGAGATGGGCTTTTTGTATGTTGGAAGTTTCTGTTTCTTATATTGATGAAATGATGATTTAAGATTGGCTCTTGGCATCCGACAATTGTTGGTGGGTAACATTGAATAAAACACCAATGTATGTGAAGCTCGAGGCATTCCTGGTCTTCCTCTTCCACTTTATGTTATACAGCACAGGGTGTGTTGCTTAGGTGGGGCCCACCTAAGTTCATCTGACATCTCCAAAATCCCCCCTGGTGAGCTGGAATTTGGATGGGCCACGGCCCAATAATCGCACTTTCTAAAAATCATGGCTTTAAGAAACTCAAATCACTCGGAAGGTCACGTACCTGAGTTATTCGTTCAGTCAGATTTTCAATCCTTTGAGCTGGACTAATTCCTCCGTACCGGAAGTCGAGTAAACTCCCCTGTAGCCCCATTGTAGTAGTACAGTTTCGAATCCACAACCTCCGGGTGCAAACTGTGGTTTTAGACCAACTGAACTACCCCTCTTGAATTACAATAAAAAGGATTACACCAATGAATGGTGATGTATTGGAAAAATGAGAGTTAAAGAGTTAAATCAACCCAACAATCTATATCCCTCTTCTATGAAGTAGGATTTACACCCATGCCGATATTGGGGACTTGTGATAAACAAGAGAAGTGTCATGTGCTCGTTAACAGATGGATGCAATTAAATTGACAAAGATGTATCGATCTGTTGGTCCCATTTGAGATTTATATATCTTAGAAATAGAAGAGAACCAGACTTCCTCGGGAGACAACAGCATGATTTTGATAATCAGGAGGTGGGGCACTGATGCTGGGATGATGTGGATAGCCATTTGATCGATTGCAAGCCTTTTATTGAACACTTCCACGGTTTTTATGCAAGCTTTTTTTTATGTTTGTCTTTTGGGGGGTTAAAGTTCTAAAACCACAATTCTATTGCTACATGTAGAGAATACATGGAAGCCCTCTTACCATGATGGTGCCTTTCAAGCGCCACAACAGAAACCTTTTCGGTTCATCGTGTGCAATGAAGTTGTTTGTACTTCCATCTTTTCTTATGGATCTAGAAATTGATCATGACCCACAGCCACCCATGAGCATCAGGTGGCCCACCATCTCCAACTTTGGAGCAACACAGGATTCTTATATATGGCCCACCATCTCCAACTTTGGAGCAACACAGGATTCTTATACAGGCCCAGCCCTTAAGGGGGGCTGTAAGTGCGCTCGCCCCGGGCCCATTTTTCGGGGGGCCCAAAAATCAGGCCCCCAAAATAGCAACTGCATTTATTTCAATTCCAAAAAATAAGACCCCAATTAAGCCAACTGGCATCTTTCAAATTCCAAAAAAAAAAGTTAACGGCCATCCTTTTGTCTCTCGAAAAAAAAGAAGGCCCCAACTGCATCTTTTCACATTCCAAAAGAAAAGTAATTGCCACTTTCCTCAAGAAGTTATTGCCATTAAAGAAAAAAGGAAACCCTATAGCAAGTTCTGAAAATCTTTTCATTTGCACCTTTTTTTTCCTCTACATCTTCTCCCCTATATGTTTCAGATGTCTTTCCTAGTTGCCCATCTACAAATGTTGTCGCTGCAATCCGGAGGCATCGAGTAGAGGAACTGAATGCTCTATTGCAGAAGCCAGAATGCAGGTATCAGCTATGCATTTTTATATATTTTTTCTTCCCTTTACAAGGTATGCATTTTTATATATATATTTTTTCTCTTTACACGTCTCAGTCTTCCTCTCCATATCTTTCTTTTGTTCTTTACAATAGATAATTGCCCTTGCACAACTTTTGAATTAGTGCCGTGGTTTAGTTGGATGGTTATAAATTGCTTATAATATATGTTGTAACTATCATCGATCCTAGATGGGTATCTCTGTACTATCTTATCAGGTGACCCACCCTTGTATTATCCCCGCCTGAATTATACTAAACATTGCCATTATTAGAACTTGGAAAAAGGCCAGGTCCAATCACAAAAAATAGATACATGGATGGCAGTAACCATTCAAGCATCATATTCTTTAAAACTTGAATTTATATATTGAATGTTTATATATTGAAGATTGAATTTTTATGCTTTGAATGTTAAATTTTTAATTAATTTTGACATGTTAGATATTGGTTGAAAAAAAATGAACGAGGCCATCACTAATTTTTACTCTTGCCCTGGCCCTGAAAAATTCAGAACCGGCCCTGTTCTTATATATGGCCATCATCCTTAATGTCAAAGCTGCAGACACTGTAACATCAGAATTCGGATGATGTGATGGACTTGATATTTTGTACAAAGCTGACTTCCATCCTGTTTTTCATATGATTGGTGGGGCCTTAGATGAGGCCCAAAGGGCCATTAGTAAGAAAGTACGGTCCATTATATATATATATATTTATTTATTTAGAGAGAGAGAGCAATAGCTCTCCTAAGCTGCAGCTTATGTTATTCTAAACTGAAACAGTGCTGGTCCCATAAATCAAAGTCGACTATCTCTATTTTGGGCATGATGGAACTGGAAAATCCAATTTTGATTGGATTTATCATGATTTTGTAGACGAAGCTTTGAGGCAGTTTACGATGGAGATGATTTTGCAGACGATTTCAGCTTAGGATAACATTAGCTGAAGCTTATGAGAAAACCCTCATATATATATATATATATATATATGGACTGGACAAGGGGCTCTATTGGGTCTAAGGCTGGTAACAGGTAGGTTTGGTATGGTTACGGTAGACCCAAACCCGCCCCATCTCAAATTTATCTTATCCAAACCCTACCAGCCCTATAATGAGTCACTAATATGTGATACCAAATTTAACCGTGATGAGTTGAGTTCAAGTTGAATGAAAACTTAAAAATTTTAAAATATATAAATGCATAGGATTAAGTGAAGTAAAGATCAAACATGTCGCCTTCTCTTCCCAGATGTCCTAAGTTAATGCCCAACACCACCTACACTATATGAATTTTGTTTATAACTATAGTAAAAATAATACATTATATTATATATTTAGGGTAGTAGGTATGACAACAAAACCCAAATTCGCCTTGAACTAAGAAAAACACCACCGAATTTATATATAATAGGAGTAAATCAGGAGGCGGGCACCTATTTAAATCCAACCCATTGCCATCCATAACTAGATATTGTCCTCAAAATTTGGTCATATTTGCCCCCCCATTGGTTTTCAAAGGCCAAAGCGGTTAGGCCTCGTCATAAGAGGGTCAGATTGGCAAGAGTAGGGATATACACGGATCGGATTGGTGGGGATTAGGCCAAATCCGTCACCAATCTGTTACTTACGGATTGATGGATTTGGAATCCGTCATCAATTCGTGGCTATTAAAATTGATCCTATCCTCTAATCGGATCGGATCAATTTAATCCACTCAATTCGTTGAATGTAATGTTAAAGAAAGAGATCAAACATGTTGTAAAGAGTTTCAGCATACAAGCTAACAATACACAAAAAAAATAAATAAATAAATAAAATTACAAATATTTCTTTTTGTCCTGGAAGCTACCCAATTGATCAATACAAAAAGCTATTTCTATCTACATTCAACCAAAAGAGATCTAATCAACAAATAAAGCCAAGCATGTTAAATCTCATGAAAATCACACATCATCTATTGAAATTTTGAACTCTCACATTTTGACCTTTGAAGTGTTTTCTTTTTTTATATGTAGACTTCTTAACTTATATTTTGACCCCTTAAGTCTGTTTTTTTATTTATATTTAATGTCAACGGATCGGATTGAATCCACGGATTGAGGGTGAAATCCGTCACCGATCCGTTGCTAACGGATTACAAGATTTTCAATCCGGCACCAATCCATTTACCTTTGGTTTGGTTAAAAATATGCGGATTGGATCGGATTAGTTTTACGGGTCGACAGATTTTTTTGTTTAGCCTAGGCAAGACTCCTCACGAGAAACCTTGGTGAGACATCAGGATCCAAACTTACCATTTTCATCCCTATCTCTTATTGAGGTGGGACCCATTATAAAATGGCATTTATAAAGAGAGTCTAGATCCCACAAGTGGTCTTCCACCCACTTCCTGTGAGCGGGATGCGTGAAACTCCATTATGGGGCCAACCTAGGATAATATGGACAGTTCAAAATAACTTTCTAGTACCGACCACAACAAATAAATATTGAGCACGAGTCAGGTCAAGCTAAATGGACATCGAGCTACACTCTTGATACCCGATCAAGACATGGAGAGGTAAACCAAGGGAAGATGAGTCCGGCCAGATTCTACCGAGCAACAAATGCCCCCGTTAAAATACAATTAAAAATATGGGGAAACAAATACAAACCACGTACATTAAAAAAATACATTATCACTATCATTATCATTATCATGAATGCATATAACAAGAAAGAGGCAACATAGATGTAGATGCCAATCTTTTGGAGGGAATTTACAGAGAAAGAAAGAGTTAGTTCCTCTAATTCAAATTCAAAAAGAAAGAAAGAAAGAAAGAAATTAAAAGTAAGTGGGTTGCTGAAATCTAAATGCATATGGTTTGTTGAGAAATTGGGCTTTGATTGTAGCAGTACCCATGTTCAATCAGCGCTCATTCATTTGTATGTATATGGGAAGTGCAACAAGATCCAGCAATCAGTTTTTGCTGCTCAATGAAATTCTGAAGAGAGAGAAGTGTATAGTGCTTCAATGCATTTTGTCACATCTTTATTACACTGTGGCCTTCCAGTCCAGAGGATGTTATTGATATGTCTGGACTCATGGTAGATGATGAAGCAATGAGACCTGATCATGTGACTTTCTCTGTGACGCTAAAAGCATTGTCATCCTCAACTTCAGCGAGTTTTAATGGGGTGCCAATTGCTGCATTCCTGTGTAATAAAATTTAGATCAATAACGTGACCTTCCAAATCTTTGACGTAGGAGATTGATTGGAATTGATTGATTGAAGTGGATTTGCAAAAAAATCATGTAAACGGGTTTTAAAGATGATTTTATGTTAATGTTACGGAAATATTTGTTGAATCTAGAAAGATTTTGAATTTTAACAGAGCCCTTATCAAAAGTTGATTGAAGTGGATTTGCAAAAAAAATCATGTAAACAAATTTTAAAGATGATTTTATGGTAATGTTCTATAGTGTGAGGCACTGAAAATCAAACTGAAATCTCTATAACCAAAACAAACAAACAAAAACTCACATATGGATGAGTGCTTCTTTTAGAAGAATAAAATAAAATAAAATTCATCAAGATTCATCAAAGTATACCACAAGGGTGGAAGCGTGAAGAGGGAGATGTGATCGAGCACATAATTGAAATGTCATTAATGTATATAATCAATAGTTCATAAGATTGTGCCAATCATGTTATCAATTTTGTGCTTACTAGGTGAATTTTTCTTGAAGTAAAATTTGAAATTACATAGTGAGGATTTTGATTTTATATGTGAGGAGTGGGTAAATGATTTCACTCAAATACAAGCTGCCAAAATCCCTAACCAATAGAGCATTAGTTATAGTATCTAACATTACAATCTCTACTTACTTCTGCCCAAAACATAAAAAAGGGTTTTCAATAGAGAGTTAAACTGTTCAAAATTTAGAATATATTGTGTTGTAAGTGAAAGAAAGTGGCATAATCGAGCATTACACCTTACTACATCCAACAATGTGCACTTCCTTTCTAATTTTCTTGTCATTCAATTTTTGTTCCTTGCTGTAAGTCTAAGCATTTTTAAAATTGTGTTTAATCAAGTACATGTAAGTATAGAAATTTCCTTATGGGTGGGTTTGGCCGGACCTGTTATGTCCATTTCTGATCTTGTTTTGGCCGGACTTTAAAATCATTGTCTAAGATCAACCCTCTAGTTCGACTCAATTTTTTAACATTCTATATTTTCGGACTTGGGTTGGGCCAGGCCGAGTACCCATTTCAAAGGGGGTCAATCGACAGGCCCTGATGGCCCTTCCCCATTCTCCAAGTGGAAATCTGAACTCGTGAAGGGCAAAATTCATAGTCCATCTTCGTCTTCGCTGATTCTTCTCTCCTTTCATCATCTTCTCCTCCGCAATGCCAGAAACCCCAAATCATCAGAAATCAGCAGCAGCAGCAGCAGCAGAAGAAGACGATCTGGTCGTTAATCCATGGCAGGTATCTGCAGAAGGAGGCAAAATCGACTACGACAAGCTCATCGATCGATTCGGCTGCCAGCGACTCGAACAATCCCTAGTCCAACGCGTAGAGCGACTTACTTCCCTCCCTGCCCACGTCTTCCTCCGCCGCGGCGTCTTCTTTGCTCATCGGTAGGGTTACAAACAAACAACCCCTTCATTCATCTCTCTCATAAACTCCTTTAATTGGACAAGGAAGGACTCAGGACTCGTACATATCTGAATTGGGTCATTGGGTCTTCTTTTGCTTGCTTGTTTGATTGATTGTTTGGTTTCTTTAGGGATTTCAATTTGATTTTAGATGCATATGAGAGAGGGGAGAAGTTCTTCTTGTATACGGGCAGAGGGCCATCGTCTGAGGCACTGCATTTGGGGCATCTTGTTCCTTTCATGTTCACCAAGTGAGTCTCTCTAAACCCCACACCCCCAAACTAAAAAAAAGTAAGGTTCTTGTATTCAATTCGCCCCCCTTGAATTCAATCTAAATACAATTTTTATCGTCAGAACATTCCACTTCCAATAAAAAAAAAAAGTACTGCATTTGGTTAGTAGATGCTGGCTTACCATTGTCTGCAGGTATTTGCAGGATGCTTTTAAGGTTCCTCTTGTAATACAACTCACAGATGATGAGAAGTGCATGTGGAAGAATCTTACTGTGGAAGAGAGCAAAAGGCTGGCTCGCGAAAATGCAAAAGACATCATTGCATGTGGTTTTGACATAACAAGAACCTTCATTTTCTCTGATTTCAGCTATCTTGGTGGGTAAGTGTATTTATATGTACTTGCTTTCAGTTGCATACAAGTAGCATGTCCATAAATGCATAACCCTTAAAACCTCATCCTTGGAGCATGTCTGAGGATTTGGCTCAGGATAGATTAGAATGGAGAAATATAATTCATGTAGCCGATCCCAATATAGTTGTGACTAGACTTTGATGATGATGATGGAAACGACTTAACTTGTTTGTTGGTAAGTCAAATAATAATTTGAGTGGCCACCACCCTTATGCTGAGATTTATTTCTGTTTTCACTTTGCAGTGCCTTTTATGAGAACGTTGTGAGAGTTGAAAAATGTGTCACTTTCAATAAGGTGGGTTCCATTTTTTTTTTTTGTGAGCTCTTTCAATAAGGTAATTTCCTTGGTGAAACTCTCTTTATCTGATTATATCCTTTGTTCTCTTTCATCTATGAAATTATTTGAGTGAACAAATGCAGGCAGTGGGGATTTTTGGCTTTACTGGTGAGGATCATATTGGAAAGATCAGTTTTCCACCTATCCAGGTTTGATCATTTACTACCAGTGAAAGTTCATTACAACACTTTATAAGCTTCTTTCTATACTTCTGGCTGTTTGATTGCAGGCTGTCCCTTCCTTCTCTAGTTCATTTCCACACCTATTCTCTATCAATGATAATCTCCGTTGCTTGATACCATGTGCTATCGACCAGGTGCCCTCCTTTTTATTTGTTTTCTTAACATTTTTCATTATTCGTATGTGCGTGCGAAAAAAAAAAACCTTGACATTGGGAAAGGATTCTGTTGTCTCGAATAGGGATGTAAATGAGCTGAGCCTGAGCTTGGTGTTTACATTAAACAAGCCACCTCTAGCTCGAGCCGAGCTGAGCCAAGCTGACCATAGCTTAGCTTTAGCTTGGGCCGTTGAATTAAGTTGAGCTAGGTTTGAGCTCCAACTTGATTTGTAGCTTGATTACAAATCAAGCCACACTAAACGAGGCTTGAGAATTAATATCAGCTTTGATGATGCATATCAAGTTTGAGTCAAGCTCGACTAAAACACTATCGCTATTAGAGTCCACTATTTGGGGTGCACTTTTGGTTACCAAAATTTTTCAAGAAAGGGATTGTCCATGCATGGATAAGAAAGGCCTAAAAAAATTTTTAGTTGAATCTCAATAGATGTAGATGTAAGGGCCTTAAAGTTCAACAGTGAACTAAGTGTTAAAATAGGGTCATTTGATTATATTTTCAGTGGTTAATAAGGTCAACAATTTAGTTAGGATGAGATTTGATTATTTCTGATGTTATTATGCCCTATTGAGTTATTTCTCAAAAAGTTTTAATGACTCTTGAATCCTAAATTTACTTTGTATTATTCATTTCTTCAGGATCCTTATTTCAGAATGACACGAGATGTAGCTCCCAGGCTAGGATATCAAAAGCCTGCATTGATCGAGTCATCATTCTTCCCTGCTCTTCAAGTATATTACTGATTTCTTTCCTGTTATGCATTTTGTATTTACAGTTCATTGAAAATTAGCATTGGGTACGAATCAAATATAAATTTCTATAGGACGTGGATGGAGGTAGTAAAAATAAATTTGAAGAAGTGTAACTTATCTGAGGATTTGGCTTAAAATAGATCAGAATGGAGAAACGAAATTTGTGTAGCCGACCCCAACATAGTTGGTACAAGGCTTTGATGATGATAAACCAAATCAAACCAAACCAAACCAAATCAAGCCTTTTCCCATTAGGTGGGGTAGGCTATATGGATTCGACGATGCCAATCAAATCTGTTTAGGGCCATGTCCTCCGTTAGATCCATGTAGGCAAGGTCATGTTTAATAGTTTCTTTCCAACTTCTCTTGGGTCTCCCTCTCCCTCTTCTACTCCTGACAATCTCTATGCTTTCACACCTTTTAACAGGTGCCTCCGTTGGACGCCTTCTAACATGGCCGAACCATCTTAGTCGATTTTCTCTCATTTGATCTTCAATCGGTGCTATTTCTACTTTGCCCCTAATCTCCTCGTTCCTAATCCTATCTCTCCTTGTGATCCTGCACATCCATCTTAGCATTCTCATCTCCGCAACTTCCATCTTCTTAACATGATTATGCTTTACTGCCTAACACTCTGATCCATATAACAACGCTAGGCGTACCGCCACCTTATGATACTTTCCTTTAACATTGATGATGATAATGATGATATATCTATGTGTACTGAGTAAGCTCGTAATCCACCATTCAAAAGGAATAAACAGAAAAAAAGGAAGAAAACAATAGGCTTCAAACACTTTTAAGCTTGTCTAACCATTTTAAGGAAATTGAGTGGTTTATAAATTGTGGTAGTTTTTTAGTTCTTTTTCCGGATGCATGCAGGACACGTTTGTGCAAATGTCAAGAGTTTATCGGTGGCCATTGTGTAATTTTTCTTTAACATTTCCACAATCAATTAGTAACAAGTGGGACAGCCTCCATGTATTTTGTAGTCCTATGAAAGAGTAAGGCCATATAGATGGCACACAAGCAAATATAACATAGTGAGTGCGTGCGTCTTATGCTCGCAAGGAGTGGGGGAGGCCTCACGTTTATTCATTCATTGTTCCTCTGCAAATTTGGCATGGAACTATTTTTTACAGCCTTTTGCAGTGCAATGGCATTGCCTTGAATGGTTAAAATTCTTTTAGAATGTTGGAGTATTGCCATGGCTTGGATAGGAGATCTAGGCTTTTGAGTTGCGGTTTTATTTTTTTACCCCGTTTTGCAATGCGGTCGACTTGGTTAGAAAGAAAAAAAAAAAAAAGGAAGTATATTTTGTAATAAATTTATGTCCACATATGATGTTTCAGTTAAGACCTGAGCTCACTATTTCTTGGATTATGTATTATATCACTTGGTTGGAATTATTAGGTCTCCTCTTTCGAGATATGATGTTGGAATGGTGCTGCAGTGCCATTGTAACATGTAATGTTGTTCTCTGTAAAGCCCTTATTGGATCTATATTTTTTATGATTTAATAAATTTGTTGGTTATTGTAAACAAAACCCTTTCCCTATTCATGATATCTTTCAACACAGTGCTCTTCCCTTTCAGAGTACACAAATTTCAAGAGCTTAGTTTTTACTTTCTACTAACTTCTTTACCAACACATTCTTGAGGAGTGGGAACCCTTCGTAGCAAAGAGTGCATTTGCTTTGTGTTACTTTTAGGTTATGCCGTACCAATCCATGCTCACTTGCTACTGCAATCAAGTTTTGTCACAGTGTGCCACCATTGGAGAACGCCTTATAATATAAAATTAGTTCCTGCTGTAGAACTTTTATTGAAGTATCTGAAAATTTATATAACTGATTCCAATCTGAAGTGACCATCCTTTACCCGGAATTGGGAGTGGCACATGACAAAATATCAACACATGGAGGAGTTTAAGCATCATAGAAATAGTGATTAGAGTGGTGCAAGTCAAATTGAAAATCATATGATCATAACATTGTAGCTCATATTTCACATGATTCTTGTTTGTGAAACCATTAACTTGAGTGATGCTTTTGGTATTTTATACCGTTTTTTAAAAAAATTAAGGCTTTATTCATAAAAAAAACAGAAGTTGGGTTTGTGATTTCTTAGCTTACAACTTCTGTAAATATGTAACTTCCAAAAAAAAATTGTAAATATGATTGGAGACCTGGATGATTATTTTTTTAATTTTTTTACCTTTTGTTTATAAAACATGACTAGAAAATTTGAAAGACCAAAGACTTGTGATATGATGAGTTAAATTTCTTGAGTTCTTAAAATCCGCATCAGTTATCTTTAATACCATATTCTATCTGGGTTGCAAAGAAGGAGGCACACAAGATCCTTTTTGACTAACATCGGCATTTGTAATTCTTCATTTATGCTTTATTAAGGTGGAAGTGGGCAAAGCACATAAACCATCATATTAACTTGATCTCCCCATGCCTTCTCTGCTCTATATATTTATTTTTTTATGGTAAACTCTTTAAGTCTTAACTATGGGTTGAACAATTTACATCTCTGTTCTCTATTCTTGATGTTACATTTGAGCTCATTACTTTTAATGTTCATCTTTTTTATTGTGCGAGTTTGCCATATACTTGGCTTTTGATATAACTAACTAGTTTCTTCTCCTGTCTTGTATCTGGATATTCTAGGGAGAAACAGGAAAAATGTCTGCCAGTGATCCAAATTCTGCTATTTATGTGACAGATTCTGCTAAAGACATAAGTAACAAGGTTAGTCTTCAGTTACTATAATTTTATTCGTGCTGTGGGAAAATGAAACACACATTATGTGCTATTTATATTTAATACCAGTATCATATCTACATTTTGCCATTTTTACAATCAAAATTTATCTTTTCAGCATGAAGCTGCATTAATGCCATATTATTGCCTGGTCTGATTCCACTAGAAAATTGCTCATGTAATCAGTTTTAGACATAAACTAACCTGTTTATTTGTTCATGGGATCAAGTCTATATGTATGTACAGGCGCGTGCGCTGACATCAAGGAGCACAATGATGAATGTGCACACCTTTTTTTTGGGCCACCTGTCTCACCAAGAACAAAATTTAAAAAAAAGAAAAGAAAAGAAGGAAGAATTGTTACACAACCTGACAGTTGACATGGGGTGGGGTGGGGGCATTCCCTTTTTAGAGGATTTACCATCAACAGTTGCTGATTTTGAACTTGAGTTACTCATGTTGAATGATTAATGTCTCCAGTCTCCACCACTTAGAACAGAGAAAAAAGAAAAGAAAAGAGCAGCACTTGAATGCCTCGGTGGTCAATCTGCCTTGTTCACTTTCTGTGCTTCCCTTGCACTGCCTTTTCCTGGATTTACAACCAAACCGTGTTGTTCCTTACCAAAAACTTTACCTTGACCTTGGCCTCTGACCCGGAATGGTTTGTAAAGTTACTTTAGTTTCATAAACTAGCTGCAGTTTCTCACATGTCTTTGAACCCTTCTCCGCCTGAAACTCTGTCTAAACTGAAGCCTAGTATTGCCAAGACCTGCAGTTGGTCCTTTTATCCCTGCTCAGTAATGTCCACAGTGCATCGATGGAGATTGCCCAGCTGCACCCAACTTCTTTTATTTGCCTTTTCCAGAATCAGCCCAGCCCACTATAACTCACTTCCATTTCACCTCCCTGCATTGAATGGGAGTGCTGTCTCTGTACCTCTTGGGAGGGTGAATTCCAGTGCTTTTGATGTTTTCCCAATATAAGTGTGTTGACTGACTGTTTCTTATGCAGAAACATGTACAGATGTGCGCACCTTCTTTTTCTAGCCGCCTGACTAATCCAAAGAATTGGAACTCACTCAATCTAATACTCGTCTGGCTTATATTTGTGTTGGATTTGATTCTGTTTTCAAAACACACACACACACAGAGACACAGACACAGACACAGACACACACACATGCGTATATAATTGTTTAACTTTCAGCACATAATCAAGGGCTTAGGATGACGTGAAAAACCTAGTCCACAGAGATCTTTCCAAACCATAACCCCCCCAACCAACCACCAAACACACCAACCCCATGAATGTCATGCATTATAGTGCCCATGAAGTCTTCAAAATGAATACTTATGAATACGTCATTTATGTGTAAAATCAGAGTTCCTACCTTATACAGGGTGTGTTGGGGCATCATAGGTCATGTCATGCATTTGGGTAGGTCCCACAGTGGATGTTCACTTGATTATTACTCAAGATGTAAATATATAGGTATATGGATGTGTAAACCCTTGCATTTTCACCTGGACCACATATGATTGTATCCCTGTTTGAATTGGCATTCAACCCAATTTGGCACTCCTGATCGTCACTGAGAGAGGTGCAGTTCTTCCATTTTCACCTGGATCACCTATGTTCCTCTTCCTCCCTTTTTTGTCGGAACTCACCCCAATTTGACACATCTGATTGTTATTTTGTTGGATTGAAAATCCAAAATATTGTTGCGCTTAAGATCAACTAACTTTGAGGTAGAAAGACCAAGGTCTTAGGATGATGTGATGAGGCTGATTATTTTGTCTGGCCCTAGGTATCAATGAGATCTTTACATCACCCTTCATGTGATTACCATGAATCAAGGTGGCCCACAGCTAGGTTTTGCACCTTAGTCGCAAATCGTGTGACACACACATACTATATATATAAGGAAGTATTCATGTGCATCTATCCCTCACCATATTACGGTGAGGGACAATACGTTGGAACCGACTTTATTATCCATCCGAACCATCTACACACATGGGACCCTCTTAATAACGCCGGATGCATATTTCATTGAGTTTTCACCTCTATGAATGGATTGGACTGTTGGATCGAGGGTCAAATTTTTTTCTTTAATATAAAGTCGTTAAATATGTGGGTCACCGATGAAAGGGTTCGAGACATGGGATTGGCCCTAAACTTCATATATGGGCCCATCCAAGTTGCCTCTTTCCATCCCCCCAAGTCCCATGATCAGTGGGGCCTTGGGTGGGCCCCATCAAGTTTGTCCGTCGCCATATGTTGAGGGATGGATGCACATGAATGTTCCCCATATATATATATATATATATATATTGGAAATATTCAGGTAAGTACTAGTTCTCACCATACTTTCTTGAGAACTATTGGTGGGGCCCACCTAGCAGCCCATCCAAACCATGAACAAATAGGGATCCCCCGGTAGTCATTGATCTCAAGGATTGGGACACATCCGAATGGACTGAACCGTTGAATCGCGGGTTGAATTTTTTTTTGAATACGAAGCCATTAAACTTGTGGGCCACGGATGAAGGGGTTAGGGGCATGAGGTTGGGGTTGGGGTCAAACTTGATACTTGGGGTGGTCTCACATAGATCTTTCCATTCCCTCTGGTTCCATCCCCAAATGGGAACCACAGTGTGTGTAGAGAGAGAGCGAATTTTGATCTAGTGCGATGAACTTATGGTGCGATGATGGCTGGCATCTTTCCATCCCCACCTTTACCATGCCCTAGGTGGGCCATCTAGGGTTCATCACAAAATCAAAACCCCTGAATTGTTATATATAGACGGATAGATAGAGATAGAGAGGGAGACAGATCTTAGAGGACACACTTGGGTTATGTTTGAGTCAACCCAACCTTGGCTGGACATACATATCCTCAATCCAACTTCAGCAACATGAATTTTGGCCAACATCTACACCAAATAGGCCTAATTTTGAATTTTAACAGAAGCCCCAATTCCAACAATTAAATGCCCATTTTAAGTTCATCCAACCTTCCAACAACAAAGCACTAGGATCCTAGAAAAAGGCCCCAAAACCCACAAATTTGAAAAATCCCTGCCATGAGAGAGGAGAGAAAGAATGAGATGAGAGAAACAAAATTCTTAGTTTTTTTCATTTTTCCACACAAGGACCTCCACCTTGAATGGCTCTGACTTCAACCTTTATTTTCTCTTGATCTATCCATCAATTTCAATGCCAAAGATCAATCTTCATCTTCTCGCACCTTTGCTGCTAGTTACTGTAAGCTCTTCATTTTTCTCTTTTTCTCCCTAAGGCATGGGGCTGATTGCTAGTTCTTCAAATCAGCTCTCTATGCCTTATTTCTCTCGTGGAGAGGATGGACTATGAACGGGAGAGGAAACAAATGGGTAGGGTTTGGGGCTTTGAGCTCTCAGTAGTCTCTTTTAATTTATCACCTATTGATGCACTATTATATCCCTCCTGAATGCACACATTTCTGATTCTATCTTTCCTAGTTTTACCACACGTCCATCTAAACATTTTCATCCCTGCTACACTCATTTATTGCATGCTTTATTTCTTGGTTGGCCAACATTATGCTCTATAGGTCATAGTTGGCCTAATTAACAACTCCAATATGGTTGAGACGAGGCTTTCATGATGATGATGATGATGACGACGACCGTAGTCTGAGTATATTAATATGACACGAAGGAATGCATGAATAGTAATTTTTTTAATATTAATTTCTGGTCAGATCAGGTTGCGTCCCAATCCTGATTGAAATTTCATTTTTTGGGAAGACACTTTTTCACCTGAAACTGACCCAGACCTGATTTGGATCAACTTGATCAACAATTGGGTTGGGTCAGTCTTGTTCGCATCAGGCCTGACCCCAGTTGCAGCTCTACCCTTGATTTTCCCATGGTTCCAGTTCCTTTGATGAATCTAGCATCATGAATATATATATATATATATATATAGGAATGATTTAGTGGAATCTCCCACTCATATGGTGTTGCATTAAGATGCAGGTTGCATCATGGGTCCCATCAAGGCCCTCCAGTGACTAGCTTGCACCACAAATGGATGATGAGTAGATCGCTCATGGCCCAGATAATACCTTGATGGGACCTGAAAAATGGAAGGTTGAATAAATTGTTCTAACCATCTATTGTGGAGATCATCATCTGGCTAATATCATCCAACCCATGTGTTATGCAGGCCATATGGAATCCACATTAGCGTCTCTTACCCAAATGTTTAACCATGATTGTAGATGGTCCTCACAATGCACTTCAAACTATACTAATGTTCATGGGATGGCATTTGGTCATTCTTTTTTAATGAGCTACAAAATTCTGATTTTCAATAGACATGTTAAAAATGAATTATGCATATAAACTTGTTTATTTTTTTGCTCTTTTTTCTTTTTCTTTTTCTTTTTCTTTTTCTTTTTGAGGGGACAACTTATGTTGGGCATATGCATGTTTTTGGAGTGTGTGCGTGCTAATAATTGTGATCTTTGTACTAAGTATGACAATGTATAAATTTGTAGGTGAAGAAGTATGCCTTTTCAGGTGGCCAAGATTCTATAGACAATCATCGAAAATATGGAGCAAACCTAGAGGTAACAGTCCAAGCCTCTCTGTAGGAACACACACACACATGGATGTCTCACACTACGCGAGGTTTGACACATCAATTGCAAGGCCCCACATGATCAGTCCAATCCAGTCACCACCCCATCGACTGTACACAAATCCGAATGGACTGGACCATTGCATTGAAATAATAAAAAAAAGTTCATTCTAAAACCGCTAAAACTTCAGGGCCATAGATCAAGGGGTTAGGATGATGGGACTGACTTGAAGTTTTATTAATGGTCCGATCCCCTTTGGATCTTTCAATCCCCCACCTCATCTATGATTGTTAGGGCCCTAGGTAGGCCCCTCAAGTTGTCTCACACAGTCACCCTTGGGAGACATCCGCACCTAAGTGTACTATATATATATATATCTAGAGAGAGAGAGAGAGAGAGAGAGAGAGAGAGAGAGAGAGATTGTATTATGTTATATTATATATGGCTGTGCTCTGTAAATATGGATCAAAATCTTTAAACCATTACTGGACATGACAACCCAGAATTTCCATGACACCGACATTTTACTGTACAAATTATATTTTACTCGCATGTCCAAGGTCAGAGTAATTAAATAGGTTGTGGCGTCACAGAGGATGAGTTACATAAAGCTTACAAAACAAGCCCTAGATAGATGGCATGAGGCTCAATTTTGGTGATAATGATTAGTTTATGTGATTCTTGAATATTGCAAAAATATTTATTAGGTTCAGTAGAATATTTTGAAACAACATGCATAGAGAAAAAAATGGTGAAAGTGTTGACTGCAGTAGTGCAGCCATGGGCCTCAAGACCAAGAAAATGAGGCCTGAGAATAGGTTCACTGTCAATCAGCCCATAAGCCCAACCCATAGTGCACCGGCCCATCCAATCCAATCCATAGTGTGCTAGCCCATTCGGCGTAATCATACCCCAATGTCCCAAGCCTATAGATGTCTGATCGATTGAATCTAATCCAAGGTCAACAAGCTCATTTAAGATAATTGACTTTCTGATGAAGTTTTCTAGATCTAGATAAGTCATCTTAAATCCAGCATGATAATTGATGTCATGTAACCAGTAGAAGATAATTAATTGATATGTAACCAATGAAAGAGGAAATCAAGCAACAAGAGATTGGCACTCAATCAATTTCATAAAAGAGAAAGAAAATCCTATCTTGGTCCCTAATACGAAGGATTGCCCTTCCTTCCTTTGTAAATAACTTATATCTCTTTTGTGAATAAATGAATTTTTTCTTTTCTTTTCCTCTTATATTGTGGTTGTATCGATTGGGCAATGGTTTCCCATTTGTGTGATGACTCTTTGGGGGCTTGCTTGCCAATTGTGATGACTCCGAAGGCTGGGTATTTGTGGTGAATGTTTGAAGACTTCATCCATTGTTGGGTCCCATCGTACTAATAAAGGGAAGCCTGATAGATAGGATGAGGCTTCAATTATATTATATCTAATGAAGTGAACTGATTTCAATTGTGAAATCAGCCGCTTCATTTCAGTTTCATTTTGACCATCTTTGACACCAATGTGACCCTCTTTAATGCCTATTTAAATTCCTCTTAATTTTCACCTTACGCTATTATTAATTCTTAAAACCGTTATGGAGATTTGTAACTAAATAATGAAGCGAACTGATTTCAATTGTGAAATCCCGCTTCATTTCAATTTCATATTTCATGTTTCTACTAAAAATTTAAAATTTTTAAATTTATTATTTATTTAAATTTTCAATTGTGTGATTTTTAAGAAAGCTTATAATTTTTTATTTTTTTTTGGTTTGAGAAACTTTTTTATTTTAGCTTTTATTTAATATAAACATATGAAATCGAAATTAAAATTTTTATTTATGTTATAAATTAAATTATATTTTTTGTATGACTTTTAATACCCATGCTAAGCACAGGGGCATTTTGCTAGTGATAGTGATTAAGTTTTTATCACGGTTCAAAATGGTGACAAAGCGGTCACATTATCGATTGCATCGGCTGAGGCCGTTACATTATTTTGAAAATAGCGGCGCTCACATGCGTAGGAGCTGTTATTTAAATTTTCTTTTTTTTTCTTTTCTTATTTTACTCTTTTTTTTTTCTTTTTTTCATGAACCACTTCAAAATGCCTTCGTAACTTTTAGATCTATGTTTCCCATAGATCAATGCCAAATTATTGGAGACTTACAAAAAAACAATAGTTTTGGTATTTATTTTTGGATTTTTTAAAATAAGTTTTTTTTTTTTCTTAAAGTGGGCCAACAAATTCACATCCAAATTCATTCTAACTTGTATATAAGTGTTTCCCATAGATCAATCCTTAATGCTTTGAGTGTTTTTTTTTTTTTTGCTATTTATGTTCAGATTTTTTAGTTTTTTTTTATAAAAAAATTCAAAGTGGGCCAACATCCTAAAGCATTCCAAGTAACTTTCTATGTTTCCTATAGATCAATCCCAAATTGTTTGAAGTTTTTTTTTTTTTTAATATTTCCTTATTTACTTGTTGATTCTTGTTTTTTTTTTTTTTTTTAATCCCATAGATCAAGCATACAATGATACATGACCTCTTTCCCATGGAGGGAGGGGGTCTGCTGCACCTCTTATTTTAGTTACTCACGAAAGAAGACATGAACTTCTAGCGTTTTCCAATATTATGGATTTTTTCTGATTTTTAACCACATTTTTTACTCATACCGCTACGCTTCGCTGGCTATTTATCATTTTGGCTTACAGCTGCTATACCTACCGCAGCCTCTATTTTGAACTATGGTTTCTACAAATATAGAACACATGGACAAAAGAAGATTTATTTACCAGATTGAAGATGAATATAAAAAAAGGTGTAAATTGATTATGTTGACATGCATGCTTGGGTATTTGATCATAAGGCCTCTTTTGTTCATCTGTTGATTGTTTTGACCTACAAATTCATTCCTTGGTTATGTCAGGTTGATATACCAGTAAAGTACCTTGGTTTTTTCCTCGAAGATGATTCTGAGCTCGAACATATCAGGATGGTGAGTTGAGATCATTCTATTTATTTTATTTATTATTATTTTGCTGTGTTTTCTTATTTATTGTGGTAATTTACATAATTATCTAGTATTTTGCTTCGATATCTTATGCCTACTATCACTTGTTATTTATCATGGCGAGATCTGTTTCTCTCTGAAGCCAAAATTCATATTATTAGAAAATGTTCTGGCTGAAAGTCGTAAGTTTGTCTTGGTGTATCTGTTCTTAAAGTATGTGATTGGTATTTCCAGGAATATGGTGCTGGCCGGATGCTGACAGATGAGGTAAAAAATTGTCTTATTGAAGTTCTAACAGGGTTGGTGGAGAGACATCGTAGGGCCCGAGCCCAAGTCACAGATGAGGTAAGGAAATCTATGCTTTGATGCCCTTTTGAGGTCTACTAGTTTCTGACAAGTGACAATGCTGTGTATGCCACAAGTTTCTTTTCTGACGTAAGATTTGTTTGAAGTTAATAGGATGATATTGTATGTTTGTAAATCCTTTTCTTCTTACAATAGAAAAGATACACCCCCCAAATCAACTATGATGTTTCCTTTTGCACTAAATTTTAGTTCTGTTCACAATATTCATTGGCAGTACAATTTCTTTAATAACAGTAACCATTTTTAAAATATATATATATATATTCATTGGCAGTTCTTTATAGCAATTGAGATCATATGTTGCATATATTGATATTTTGTGGGCAGTGTGTTCTTGATAACCTATTAAGTGACCTACCTCCCTAGAAACTTGATTGAGTCCACAAAAACTTGGCAAGCAGACTCGATTCAATGATATCTGTTTGGAGATTAGCTTATTATTCAATCTTTATCGAAGGCACGCAAGAACACAGAGAGACCCAGCTGACTGCTCCACAAATGAGTCATTTTACAATTGAGTCGTCTTTGAGTACAAACCTAGTTGAGTTATTAAGCATTGAGTAGTTCTAGTGTATGTTTATAAGGCTGCATGCATGTATGGCCTTGATATTATTGGTTTTTTGGATGGCTATCAATTCTCATATGATTTTGTCTATCATTAAAATTTTAAACTTTATTTTTGGTCAGATGGTGGATGCATTCATGGCTGTGAGACCGCTTCCTCATATGTTCGATTAAACTGCTGGCTGATAGAAAACTTTAGTACACATCTCATCTTCCAGGCAAGATACTCCAAATACCAGCCATGGACGACCATGGGTCCATGGATCCAAAGTCGGTGGACTAAACTGGGGGGATTTGTGTTTTAATTATTGGAAACTGCGAGTGTAAACATTCATTTATATTGAATTATATCAATGAGCTCATTTAGCTTTTTCATATTCGAATGTAATCTCCTTTTTTTTTTTTTTTCCAATCATTGCATGACCACTGCCTCTATCTCATGTTATTTTCTTTTCATTGGAAAGTTATACATTGGAAATTGCCAGTTTGCTAATGAATATTTTCCATGTCTTGAAGCTTAGTTCAAAAAACTTGATACTAAAAAAAAAAAAATCAAAGCCAAATTGAAGGTGATGTGGTTGGTCAGACGGACCTATGCGTGAAGATTATTGTTTCACGAGTGAACCAATAAGCACACTATAATCTCTCTTTGAAAGAACTGCCTGGATTAATGACATCTTGTATTCAGCCAAGGTTGTTGGAACCTTTTTAGAGACCCGCTGACGCAGAGCAAACCTCAACACATGCAGGGGAGAAGACCATCCGTGCACATACGGGGAGATGATCATTTGCACCCAAGGATCGTGCTCTGGGTGAGACACCAAATCACTGGGCTATTCATTTATTTTTGACATAAAAATTTACTTCGAACATAATATTTAGTTTTTCTCTTTATCCCAAGTGATGTGCATTTGTTATGAGATACAATAAGTAAATAAGCTATCAAGGCTAATTGGAGTAGCCATCTTTGCCAAATTTGAAGGGAATGGTGGTTAAAACAAATAAAGCTTGACGAAACCTATTGTAGTGATACATACAATTACAAGGAGAATATGAGTATTAATAGTATTAGCAGTAGCAACGCCAATGCAAGTTCATGTTAACAATGCTACAGCAATCGTTGAATAAAGAGAACCCATAGGTATCAAGCATTACAATCATAACAATCACCCACATGAGCTATGTAAGGCGCACTTGGTGAGTTCTTCTACTATTTCATTCATCATTCTTTATTAGTAGAATTTAGGAGTCATTTTGGTAGATAAATTATTTTATGCAAACAATTCTCAGATAAAATATATATATATATATAAAACAAAAAAAAAAAAACCACTAAGGGTATGGTCGTTTGATTGAGTGGGAGAATGTAAGAAATGTCTAATTAAGGTGGCTCCATAAGACATGTCTAATTAAGGTAGCCCCATACACCCACGTACGGCATTCTTTTTTTTTTTTTTGCTAGATAAAAAGAAGGGACAATTACCGTACGGATGGTCTTAAAACTGATAATTGCCCCAGAGCAGTAGGGATGTAGGATATCCCACAATCAAAAGTGGGAAGACTTGAACAATCTTTTTTTTCTTTTCTTTTTTTCCTTGATTGTGGGACCACCAAAACACCATCCAAACCGTTGGATAGCTGTATAAGTGTAAGAACTGATAGAGCACTAAATTTGAACGGTTGATCTATCATGGTTATCGAAAAATTTGCAAGAAAGTCATGTTGTTTTGCAAATTATAAGAACAAAGTCCCACAGTCAAGTAAACAAAATAAATATACGGACTGTTCAAGTGATTCTGGAGTATCCTACATCCCTAGAATATTCGCAGCTTTAATACCATCCGTACGGTAATTGTCCCTGAACACATATGGCCTCACTTGATTCACACTTTGAGTTTCATACTACAACGAAACTTGGTTCCAACTCTAGAACATGAGCATTGAAAGGAAGTTTCACGATTAAGATTAAATACAAGGCAAATAGAAAAAAAAAAAATGTACAGATTATGATCTTCAGGTGAACTTTTTCCTTACCTCTTGGGATCGTAAAAGAGATGTCAAAGGCCTTGAAACATTCCGACTATGGGGTCAAGTTGTACCTAAGAAATAAAAATAAAGTAAAATTCCTCTATTTTCCTGTATCGCATTTTCATTTTGTGTCCACAATAGAATCTAATATCCATCAATGATAACGACACCATTAAAATTATGGTAAAACAAAGCTAACAAGCATTCTTCATTAAATTTTGTCTGTTACAGGGCTTCATAATCAAAATACTTTGTTCAAGAAAAGCATGCCGATTATTTAAAATATTACCTTTTTCAAGTGAAGAGAGCAACCACCTTTGTCATGTCTTCATTCCTATATTTATGTTCTCAATCATCCCTCTAAAGTTCATAATTCATACCAACCCTCAACACACGCTTATGAGGGATACCAAACAAGTCATTACTGTGTCTGAGAATCCTCTTCAAGAAGTTAAACACATAGTCTATCATAACCTTCTTTCCAAAACTAGACCCTTTTGATGCAACCACCTCATTCACTCCAAAGAGATGAACAGCCCTTTCATTATATTCTCTATCCACAAACTCTACCTCCCTCTCTACCATCTCCCTCCTCTTAATGTATTCTTCCTTAGCCTTGTCACTTGCAGTCTCCCCCCCATCCATTTCACTACCATTCTTCATTAAGTCTTCACTATTGCGCGTAGCTGGCAATGCCCTTAATTCTTCTCTTATAAATTCTCTGAGTCTGTCCACCAATGCCCTCTCTAATGAACTTTCATCATTGTAAAGGTCCATGTACCCATACCTTACAATGCATCTAAACACCATAAGCTCCCGGGGGTGGACTCGACGGAATAAGAAGCGCTCTTCCAGTGGGACTGTTCTTATGTGAAGCGATTTGATGGAGACGAAGATGACCACTGAGTGCAATGAGGGCACATTTTCAGTGTAGTGCTTGAAGATGGGTGGGATCCCTTGGACTAATTCTGAGTAGAAGAAGGCGATCCCGGGCAGGCTAGGGAAGTTGAGCTGGACCATGATCCGCCTTAGCTCGTCAACAGGCACCTTATTTTCAAACTCATAAGTGTATCTCTTACGATATACGTAATTCCATACATACATCACAACCACGAGGAATACTCCAACAGCTACTGGGAGGTAGCCACCTTGAGTGAATTTGTAGAGAACAGAGGATAAAAATATAAGCTCGATAACACCTATTGTAATGATGTATGCAATTATAAGAAGAATATGAGTTTTCCATATCAGTAGCATTATAAGCACCAGCAAAAAAGATGTGAGTGTCATGACAGATACCACGGCGATCCCTGCACGAAGGAAAGCAACTTGTAAGCATAAACATCACAAAATATAATAACAACCCACCAAGCATATGAAAGGCTAGTTTACTTTTACAATTTTACTCATCGTCTTTATTAAGTATAATTTTCTCTGTCACTCCATGTGTGGCCAATATGTCACTTTAACTACCTGACTTTCTTGAAGCTGGTGTTGGTTTTATGTTTCCATTTTTTTCTTCTTACTTAAAAGAGCAATTTTCAACTCATTGTTCCATGCGTTTTCTAGCAATTGATGGAGAAAGGTGGAACCTTTAAGTGGACCTTGTGTCTCTCCACAATTCTCAAGGGGTTGTGAAGTAATGGAAATTAGGTTCATGGAATCATAGAATATTCTAAGGCATGTGATCTATGACCATGAAATGGATGTTCAATAGTTAAAACGAGATTTTCCATTTCTACATCCATTATAGCCTTGGATCAAATGGTTAGTAATCACTAATAGATTAACTTTTGGTAGATGGCCAATCTATGTCCTTTTGAATTAGTGGGACTATTGTGCCCCCACTGACATCCCTCATGTCGTATATTTTGTTTTTGTTTCAACCTCCATTCGTCAAGAAATGAAGGTAAAGATTTATCACTCTATGTGGTAATGTTCCTGTGAGATTCCAATTTGCCTGGGTAATCCCTTGATGTAAGATCAGATTAAATGATCCTGTGAGCAAAGAAAGGGGAATCCACAGGGATAAGGGTGGAGTGCTTCGGTTAGCACCATGAGACCTTGTCCAAGTCCCACATCGGATATACCCAAGTCTGAGGCTTATAAGTCAAACCCCATCTTAGCTAAATATGATGCATTTTAAAGCCGTTCGGTCCCAAATCCTATGAGAACTCCAAAGTTGGGCGGGGCTGTGCCAGTTCCACTTCCAACTACTACATGCATAGTCATTCATTTTTCTTCTATGTACTAAAAAGTCATTCATATTAGGGAGTTTAACTCAGTTATTGACCAAGTCCAAGCCAAGCCCATATGGCATGTGGGCAAGCCCCAGCCTCAGTTGGAGCTATAACTTCAAGTCATAATACAAGTACACATGTATATTATACTTACTGTATATATACATTAGCATGATAGTATGTAACATGGTATCATGGTACGCAAGACCTAATACCAAGCCCAATCCAATTCTGATCAAGCTTCAAAACTGAGGCCGGAGGCTGAGTCAATGATTACCTGATCAAATCAAGTTTTCATACAGAGGCAATGCTCATATTGTGCTGGGCTTGACTGATCCAAGTCCTAATCTATACTAATATCAAACCATACAAGAACCAGATAAGTAAAGAGTACAATGGGCTCTAATGTTACATACCATATGCATTGCTAATCTGCTCAGTTGTCTTAAATGCAGCAGTTACAGCAATGCAAGCTATCATGAGCATGTAATTAACTTCAGGAATGTAGATCTGTCCTTCATACTTGGATGATGTGTGAATGACCTTGACGCGTGGAAAGCATCCGAGAGCAAGTGACTGTTGGATGATGGAAAAGGCACCAGAGATCAATGACTGGCTGGCAATGATCGCAGATAAGACGGCCACCACAAACATGGGCCAGTATAAAGGGCCTGCAATACACAATTAACAAGCTGAAGTCAATTAGTTACCTGGTTTTGATTATGTTAGCAATGGACCAAGCCACACATTGAGGTCAGTTTGGCAGCTTTTCGAGCTAAGTACTGTTTCCATTTTTTTTTAACTAGGGGCTTTCCCACTAATGCAAAGCCTGCAAATTATTACTTGCTTGATAAAATTATAGTTGTTATACCTGGTATGGACTTGTAGAAGATATCTCCCACATTTTCAGGGAATTTGTGAAGGTATGCAGCTTGACCTGTATAGGCTAAAAAGACAGATGGAAATACCAACGAACATGAGCTTATTTGTATTGACCGAACCGTGAAATGTCCCAGATCAGCAAACATAGCCTCAGCCCCTGTTGCATCCAATTATCAATAAAAATTTAGAAAATGTAAAAAATAAAAATAAATATATATAAGGAAACCATAGGAACCTTTAATGAGGTTGTAAACAGTTTGGTCCAATTTGGGTCCTTCGACCTGGACACATTTATTAATCGGTACAAAGACTAGAACCAGGCCTGGAAAAGATGAACCAATTAGATCTGGAACCAAATTCTTTTTCCCCTATTATTTGCATCATTACTAATACTATATAACAATATATAAATCATATTCAGCCTTCTTAATTAGGTACATTATATATGTTATTGTATATTATTAATACACTAATTATACTGGTATAAACAAGTATTTGGTCTTGTTCCTTAGGAGACTCAGATGTAGACCCAATTATCAATAAGGACCATAAAATGGTCTTACAACAAATTTTCTCAATCAGGTTTGTAGGACAACCAGATAATCAGGGCCCTTGCCTTAAACTTTAGTGGATCCCACCCCAAGCATGGGACACGGAGGGGATGAGAAGGTCTACATTTTGATTACAACTTACAAGTGGTTTAAGATTTAGCCCATAGAAAAGTTTGGTCGAGGTCAAAATTTTAATCTTCAATCAAGATTTATAGAACATTTAAGTGATTCCAAAGGTGAATATCAACCCAACTAGTTCATAGGGGATAGGAGTGTGAAGTCTTGAAGTTACTGATAGGTGGGCCTCGCCTTACCACTTCAAATTTCTTGCACACACACCAACACACATCTCGCGGTTGGCATCATCATCATCATCACAAGACATAACAAACTTCCATATAGGGTGATGATGCAGTAAGCCCCTCTCCATAGGGGTCACCTGAATCCATGACAATTACGTGTTGGGAGGACGGCTGTGATCTCTAGGCTATGTTTCCCATGGAGATCATGGGTAGGATGACATCCCCCAATAGATCAAATATTTGTGTATGTGTGTGTACATCCATTTTGCAAAGGTGATGTAGTTAATTTAGACAAGGAAAAAAGCTTAACCTGTTGTGCAAAGAATTACACCCCCAAGGGAAATCCATGCATCTTTTTTATTCCTCTTGAAATAAGCAATGATGTATGCTGGGTTGAGTGCCTTGAAAACAGAAGGGTCATGCTTGAAGACATTGTAGATGCCAATACCACTAATTAAAAAGAACCAGATTGTAAGGATTGGAGAAAATGTGTAGCCCACTTTAGCAGTTCCAAATCTCTGAACTGCAAACAGCAAAACCAAAATTGCAATAGACAACCAGACGATCCTTCCTACAAACATTAAACAAAAGGGGGATAAAATTAGAGTGACTTAAAGTTACTTTTTCTCATGGAAAACAATTCAATTACTACAATTCCACATCAATACAAAATGATTGGCTCATAGAAACACTAGATTTTCTTCCCAGTCCACAGTTCAATTATCTATTACAATTTAGATGTTATATATAATTGCCCAAATACTTGGCCCAAATATACAGTACATTTGCTTTGCAATGCACTAGTCAAGAATCAACAACTTATTCATATAGTACCAACCACATTTGGAGCCTATCTTTCAATCTTGCCATGAATAAATACTACATGGTTTTAAACATTGAACAATATTTACTGTATCAGTTAATAAATGTCAAATTTTCAAGAAATCAACAGAGTAAGAATGCATTTCGATTCGCAGTTGTATCCAATACATATTTGCGTTAAGAGATATTATATTACCTTCTGTCATGGCTTCTGTAGCTTTTTTGATCCCTCCAACTGCTGACAAAACTGCCAGAAAATAAAAATATACATATATAATTTGTCACCAAGGAGGGGAAAAAACTATGAATTGACGCATATGAGGCTTGAAGTTTGATCCTCCCACTTTGTTAGTTAGGATGAGAAGAAATCACCATTGCATTATTGGATTATAGATAAATAAAGGTATAAGCTTAAGGCCTTCAGATTTATAAAGACAATTTAGAGCAATGTAAGTTTGGCCTGAACCTAATATATTGGCACCTTTTGAATCATAGTACAAACGCACACAGGAAGTCATAATCAAGAAAATGTTGTCATACCTGACATGCTAGGCGTGATAATTCCATCCCCGATTACCATTGCAGTTCCGAGCATAGCAATGAATAAAAGAAAATGCTTCACATTTCGACTGTTCTCCAATGTGGACTTCACCTTCGAAGCCCTGCGCAACCGGCTGCTTGGCATTTCTAGCTGATAATTCGATATTTCTCGATCTTCAGGTTCATGGCTTGGAAGTAACCCCACTTTAGCGTAACGACAAATCAATGAATACAATGCAAATGTTCCCCCTACAATGACAATTGAGTTAATCAAATCATAGCACAAAAGAAGGGAGATTAACATATGGTATAAAACTCAATGCATATATATATAATCTCTTCTCATCACAAATGAAGCAAGAAAAGTTGGACAAGTTTTGATAAATAATCCATACCGTCACCATTGTCATTTGCATGTAAGACGATAAAGGCGTACTTAATCACAGGGATTATGATGAGTGTATAGTAGACTAATGAAAGCACGCCCAGAATGTCATTTTTGTGCACTATGCCCTTGGGGAAGGCGCCAGAAAATGTATAAAGAGGAGATGTTCCAAGGTCCCCATATACAACGCCTAAGCTTTGAAAGGCAAGGATTAAGATTGTCCTCATGTCAAATGCCTGCAAAATTTTCCAAACTCCACATTTAAAAGTTAGTTAGGAAATAGATTTGCAGTTAAATAGTTAAAAGTTTTTAACTTTTGTCATAAACACTGCCTTTTACTTTGGAAATTCCATGTTAAAAGCACATTTTATTCTTCAAATATTAATAAACTGTTCCTTCTCATAATGAAAGTTTCAGTTACCGATCAAAAAAAAATATATATATATTAATAAACTGCCAGTTGAGAAGTTAGAGATTGCATCTCAATCATATTATTAATAAAGGGGTATTTCAAAAAAAAAAAAAAAAATTCTAACTCTTTTGGGTCTTCTTAATCGCCTAATTTTAAAAGGTTTATAAGTTTTAAACCTATCTAATTTAGATTTTTGGCCATTTCCTCAATCTTGACTTTTAATAGAGCATGTATTAAGATTTGAACCCACAGCCTTTTATTACTTTGGAGACTTTAAACTTTACTCTAAAACATTAGAGCAAATAAGAATTCTACAATAAATCCCATTAAAAAAAAATTGTAAAAAACATAGTAGCAGACAGGGAGGCTAGCACTGGACACACAGATGAAGAACAACTCCCAAACCTCAAAACCTCTCACTTATTGAAGCTTCAGGAAAGATACTCTATATCCACTACATCACACAAATTTGTTATAATGTAACTCATTAAAAAAAAATGTCAAAAATAGTTATAGACGTAATTGGAGATAAAAGATCCAATCCAACTCATGGCTACTGTGGGGAAAAAGTTGGACCATATCATTTCCATGATTTCTTATATGAGATCCTATTAATGTATCCTTAGAGCCATATTTTCATATAAATATTTATATTTACAATATACAAGGAATCAAAGGGCTTGATTTTAATTTGTTCTGAAAATGTTTCTAACTTTGCAGAGTTGGCTTTAGACATATATCTCTTTTCCCCCCTTTTTTTTTTTCATTTATAATTATGTATATTAATAGTTATTACTTTTGCTCCCTTTTATGTATTTTAAACATTCATGTTACAAGATATCATGAATCTAGAGGATCCATGGACGTCACACAAATATATCATCTGTCTTTAAATTTTAGGCATTTGTCTGTAACAACAGACATCTATTTTGAGTTCCATGATAATTTTTTTTTACTTATATTTTTTGGAATCTATCATTATTGACAGTTGCAAATATTTTTTCCTTTCTGATTTTTTGTACATATTCTTAAATATATAGACACTAATTTTTTTTTCTTTCGATTTCGGAAGCTTACACATTAAATTTGTATTAATTTCTTATTTCACATAAAAATTTACATTATATTATCACTTTCCATTTAGTATTATTTTATCACTTTCCATTTAGTTAATTTTTGAACATTAACACCCATGAAATCTTGGTCATGAACTCTTCATGAAACTAATTATATTTTTGAAATATTGAGTTCCATCAATACTATTATGACTAGTTTTTATTTTTTATTTTTTTCGATTATATAAAAAAACTCTGAAGCCTTAAAATCAAAGGTAAGGATTATACAATTGTATTGATACTTTTCCAATCAGTCACTAATCCACTTTGAGCCCTTTCCATCTCTCTCTACTTCTTATCAATGCATGGCCATGGAGGACCAAGGTAAGACCCTACCTTGCCAGCCCTACCTGTACCTGACCCAGTATTAGGGTTTCAGTTTAACCCTTTTAGCCCTTTCACTTTTGAGTTAGGTTAGAGCAATTAACAAATTACTCACTAGTTGACCTGTCCACCTAATCAATACCTGACCAGCCCATTGCAGTTCTACCAGCAAAATTAACCTAATAATTTTAGGTTTGGGTTGACCCTTAAAACTAGTGTATTAACAAAATGGAACAGACCGCCGATAAAACCAAATTAAACCAGCTTGACGAGTTGTCACAATTTGGTTAAACCAAAATTGCTCATCCTAAGATTTGCTTTGTGAACCACATGGCTCAACCCAGGAGCCATTTAAGCTCTTCGAATCAGGCGGCTCTGCAAGAACACCAAATCAATAAGATTGGAAAAAGATGACATTTGTTAAGATTTTAATTGTTGAGATTCCAATTAAAATCTGTAATTTTTTATTTATTTAATTTAATTTAATTTTTTTTTTTTTTGAAACTGAATGACTATTTTTAAAATTTTACATCTTCTACCTGGTTCTTTCAACGTTTTTCAATTTATGTGTTGGAAAAGCTTTATATTAATTATGTAATACTTATGATGTTAAGTTAATATCACGGTTGAAGGAACTATAGGTCGAACCAATTTCACTCGACTGTATCCTTCTTTGGTTCAATGGTTCGTTTGATTCTTAAAACTTTCTTTTTAACAAGAGGATTGGAATGGTTCCTGGGGCAGAACTTGAGCAGCACTGCATCATACTACGGTAGAACGTTCTTCTTCAATACATGGTGGGGCCCAACTTTTGAAAATCCAAGTCCTGTAATCAGCCCTAACACCCTATATAGTGATCATCTTTTGTAAATTGTTTATTCACATATGTAAGATACCCACCACTGCATTTGACTTGTTCAGAGACAAATGATAGAACTTGCTTTACTTTTTTTTTTTGTTGGAATAAAAATAGTGGGAGTCCATATCTGTGATCAATCTATCAGATGGCTCATTGAGATTTTCTTAGAAAATTTAGATTAGACACTTATAATGGGTGTAAAAGCTGATGAACGATTTGGATTTGGAAAAGATGGGCCCTACCATCCATCAAAGAAGGGCGCTGAACCTTAATATGATAAAGTGCCCCTGCAATAATGTAGGCACCTTCTGTTCTGTAGCAACATTTATAACATAATAATCAATAGCCAAATCAGATTCGATTGCATTCTAGATACAGAGGTCAAGTGGTCAACCCATTGGAATTGGCTGTATCTGTTCCTTTGAGATTTACTATTGGTTTTTTTTCTGGTCAAATTTCCTTCGAGATTTGAAATGCAATAAATACATAGACCTACTTTTCTTAGTCATACATGCATAGTAATTAAAAGCTTTTGAAAGGATCAACGTCTGTAATCCTTTGAGTGAAGGCGTGCGTTTAGGATCCAGGATTTAGGGTTTAGAATCAATCTAAACCGCTAAAGAGTGTGATCAGGTTTGGCCCATCAAAGTTGATATATATACGATGCCCGAAGATGTGTACACTTTTTGCTTGGTTTTTCCTCCATTAGTGTGCCACCGGCCCACCGTTCAATGAATGATCCAAAGCATTTAAAAGCTGACACTGATCTGATTTTGAAGGGGCATGCATGATCCTCTCATCTGGGTGAACAGAACAGTGGGCCACAGTGGAACATACTGACTGAAAAATGAAAATCCTATCAAGCATGCATGCATTCTTGTAAGTAACGATGCTCTACAAACCAGACTGGACACCTGATTTTAGTCGAGATACACGAGCCTGATTTTTTTTTTCTCTCGATCTCTTAATCCTTTTTGTTGGTGCCATGTCTCGAACCAATGATCTAATGATCTGTTTAAACCATTGGGCCAAGGTAGAGATAGGCCAGATCCACGCGTCTCACTCACACTTCCAATGAGTGAAATGGTTGGAACTCTATTTATATATATTGGTTAGAACAGCTTAAAATGAGAGCCAGGAGGTTGGGATTGAAAGGTCTCAATCTAAATAGGGGTCACAAGGGATCTGTTTCAATGGTTACAAATAGATCAAAAAATCATAGATAGATGATAGATCAGCCCTTAAATCTGAGCATCGTGTGGACAAAATCATGATGCTAGTGTAGTGTTGTAGAAGATATGAACTACTACTAATCCAGAATAACTGGCATGCATGAATCAAGTGGGCAGGTTAAAAGGCAACTTGAGAAACACTATTAGCTTTTAGAAGCAAGTGAAGTGAAGAGACCTTAGATCCATTGCCATGACCGTGAGAGATGGTAGCTGCTTCGGCGTCGAGTGAGTCATATCTTTGTAGTTTTGTATGTGAGACTTTCTTCCCTGCCCCTGGGTGCTCCTTGGAATGAGTATGCGTCTCTTCTTCTTCTACATCAACAGCAGCAGCTTCATCAATATCCATTGACAAAGTCCTTGTGCTCTTTCTTCTTCCTCAAATGAGAAAAATGAAAGAAAGATACAAGAGATTGGAACTCCTCTGCTAGTCAAAGGCAGATATATATAGAGGGAGAGGAAGATCACGAGACACGATACCGTCATCTATTTACAGGATGCGGAGACTCGTCGTGCTCAGAATGGCTATAACACGGCGTGTACGCGTAAACGGGGTCCTGGCTGGCACACGCGCCATCATTTAACGCCTGAATCTCAATCCGTCCATTCATCCCTCACCATGTATGTTACGAGGGACCACATATCAAGGTTGACTTTATAATATACATCCCTAACATCTACACACATGGGACCTCCTAATTTACATCGGATCCGTTGAGTTTTCACTATCGGAATGGATTGGACCGTTGGATCGAACGCCAGATTTTTTTTTCTTTTTAATATATTGTCGTTAAATTTGTGGGCCTTGAATGAAGGGGTTAGAGGACAGAGGTATGCAATTGATCCCAAAACTTGATATATGGGCCCATCCAAAATGTCTCTTTTCATCCCTAACAAGTTCCATGATCAGTGGGGCCCTACATGGGCCCCTAAGAATATATAAGAGTATCTCTCATCTTATTATAAGAGTTAGGGTGGGGGCCCTCACATTCACTCATAGTAGGAGCATCGACCTGGTTGTTGGAAAGTGTGGTGTAAACCAAGGATTTGGCTGTTTGATTCACTAGGAGTCCTATTATAGTTGATTCCTTATTCTTTTTCTTATTTTTGGCACCATAGTTGAAAACCACAAGCAATTGCTATCCCTTTTTCCCTCCCATTTTCACATTCCAAAAAAGAAGCATTAAAGTGATTACCATCCTTCCTTTTTTAAGTGTCTTTTCAAATCCTAACAAATCTCATTGAATATATATATATATATATATATATTATATAGGGAGATGCTTCTATGAGAGATATCTCTCATCTTAAATGAGAGATTCGGTGGGGACCCTCACATCCATATCTAATGCTAACAACTTAAATGTGAGGGCCCCCACCTCTATCTCTTATATAAGATAAGAGATATCTCTCATATGAACATTTCCCATAAAGGAAAATATATGTAAATGAAAAATATACATGTGCATCCATCCCTCACCGCGTAATGGTGAGGGACAACATAGTAGGATTGACTTTATAATATACATCCGAACCATCTACACACAAGGGACATCCTAATTTACATTGGATCCACCTAATTTACATTGGATCCACTAAGTTTTCACCTATCCAAATGGATTGGACCGTTGGATCGATGGTCGAGTTTTTTTCCTTTAATATAGAGTCGTTAAATTTGTGTGCCTCGAATGAAGGGGTTAAAGGTATACGATTAACCCCAAAACTTGGTATATGGGCCCATCCAAAATGTCTATTTTCATCCCCAACAAGTTCAATGATCAACGGGGCCCTAGGTGGGCTCCATGAATATATATATATATATATATATATATGGGAGCGCTACCTAGCATCCGGGCATTTTTTAGTAAAAAAACGCCCTCTAATTTGGCCCATTGGGATGTATGATGATCATAGAATTGTCCATTGGATTAAAGATACATAATTGATTCTTTTTTCTTTTTCTTATTTTTGGCATCATAGTTGAAAACCACAAGCAATTGCCAACCCTTTTTTTCTCCCATTTTCACATTCCAAAAAAGAAGCATTAAAGTAACTACCATCCTTCCTTTTCAAGTGTCCTTTCAAGTTCTTACAAATCTCATTGAATATATATATATATATATATATATAATATTCATATGCATCCATCCCTCACCGTGTTATGGTGAGGGACAACAGAGTATGATTGACTTTATAATACACATCTGAACCATCTACACAAAAGGGACCTCCTAATTTACATTGGATCTATTGAGTTTTCACCTACCCGAATTGATTGGACCGTTGGATCGATGGCCGAGTTTTTTTCCTTTAATATAGAGTTGTTAAATTTGTGTGCCTCGAATGAAGGGGTTAGAGGTATGCGATTGACGCCACAACTTGATATATGGGCCCATCCAAAATGTTTATTTCCATCCCCAACAAGTTCAATGATCAGTAGGGCCCTAGGTGGGATCCATGAATATATATATATATATATATATATATATATATTGGGGAGCGCTACATAGTGTCCAGGCATTTTTTAGAAAAAAAAAAAAAAAAGGCCCCCTCCTAGTTTAGTTCAATGGGATGTATGATGATCATAGAAGTCCATTAGATGTAAAAATCTATATGAGGCATACCTACATGCAAAATCTCGAACTCATAATTAAGATTATACTAACCCACGGCCTTTCCTAGGTGGAAATGGGCTATGGCCTGTTGTGAGTATTCAGGTCATCTGATTGTTGGAAAGAGTGGTGGAAACCATGGATCTGGCCGTTTGATTCACTAGGAGTCTTATTATAGTTGATTCTTTTTTCTTTTTCTTACTTTTGGCATCATAGTTGAAAACCACAAGCAATTGCCATCCCTTTTGTTCTCATATATATATATATATATAGAGAGAGAGAGAGAGAGAGAGAAAGAGAGAGAGAAATGGTTGACTTCTATTAAATTGGCAACCCAAGTTTCATTTCATATATAGCTATTAGGCGTAATGTAGGATCAAATGAAAAAAGGGCCTTTCACAAATAGGAATAATTAGCGAGAAGTCCCTAGAATCTCATAAAATAAATGCTCAATCCAAGCTATTTTACTCCCTTGCGGTTGGAAATATTCCAACTGTAAGTCCTTACTGAGGCCAATTCCATTTTTATGATTGATTTGTCCCTTAACTGCCAAGGAGATCATACCCCATATTTTCCTCCTAGTTTTCAGCTCAATCATAATAATTAGCATAATGATCACAAACATTTTAGCAACTTCATGTTATTTTCAAACAAAATTCAAAATTCAAATTGAAGGGAATTCCTTCTCATAGTAAAACTCCGTTGTCGTTTCGTCTCTACATCATCAAGCATGGCTTCGAGCAACATCTTCACGGGGATGATCCAACATCTTCGTGCAACATCTCTGCATCATCAAGCATAGCTTCGAGCAACATCTCAGCATCTCCGGCTTATTTTTTTCTTTTCTTTTTTTGGTGAACCTTTTTCTCCGACTTCACTTTCTCCACTCTCCACCTCTTCTTTTTCTCCGGATTCAATGTTTAGCAAGGTGAATGCGTTCATCAAATAAAATTATCTGAATTTGATTAGATAAACTCAGATAACTAAGATACTGTATCAAACTCAGATAACTTTATCTGAATCCAGATAGAAACTATCTGAATTTTGAAAGTTATCTGAGTTTTCATGCAAAACTCAAATAACTTTCTGAATTGAGATAACTTTATATATGAACTCAAATAGAAAGTTATATGAGTTTTGACAAATTTATCTGAGTATTAGAAAATTGATATATTTAGCAGAATTCAAAAACTCAGATAAATTTATTTGAGTTTTGACAGATTTATCTGCATTTTTTTAAGTTTATCTGAGTTTTGGCAAGTCCCTATACAACTTCACGATTTTTGTGGTTTTCTCCTTCTCGAAAGTTCTTCACGATTTTTTCCTTCACATAACAAATAAATCTTCTCTTTTTTTTTTTTGAATTTTGTCTATGCTTATGTGTCCATAATTAATGGAAATCTCATTGATGGGATATTCATAAATCATGGCCAATTAAATGGTAGTTGACCATTATTAATGGCATATCCCACTAATCATGGGATATATTTTATTTTAAAATAAATAAGAACTTTAAAAGAAGGGGTAATTTGGACATTTTAAGTGTTCAAATTTGAAAAAAGGACCTCCCACACTATGAGAAAACTTTGTGGACCTAAGGTCACAAAGAGAAAGGTACAGGGATCTACCGCCGAATTCCCCTTTCAAATTTTGAAATTTATGTGGGGATTGGCAAGAGTGTTCGCAATATATTGAGTTTCTGATATTATTATTAATTATAATTTGATAAGCCACATGTTATAGACTCAAACTTGATGTGATGCAATCTAACAACTTAATTGACACAAAAGATCTCCAATGGTATGAATCTCTAATCCATTCAATACTATCAATATCTTAATTATGATGTTCAACTTCTGTAATCAAGAAAATTAAAAAAAAAAATAAAAGGCTTAATTATAGTTTAATATCAATATTATAATTTTTTTTTCTCTAATAAAGCATAAAGCAGCAAAAACACCTATTTATCATACCACATCTTTTCCTTACTTCTTCCTCCCATTTATATGTGTCTCTTTTAACCTACTAGATTAAAAAGATTTATCTAAAACGGTAAGGTTAGCTAAACCAACGAAGGGGGAATTTACTATTAGTGAGAAAAATAGATTTTAAATAAAATATTTACAATAACATTAAAAAATAGAAAAAACCTTATTTTAGAATTGCCGCTTTAGGCCTCAAATTGTCTTGAGCCGGCCCTACCACATTAATTCAATGAAACTCACCTCTAACAATTTCAATTGAGAATGATTGAAATTCTCATTTATATAGAGTATTTATATATCATGCCCATGCTAAGCACTTTGTCAAAGATACAACACAATTTGTTATCTTTGGTGTGATTGACTTGGACAGGTCTGACTAATGTGGGTAGGTGTTGTTGATTCCTTAAAATCAATTGGAGACAATTTTGGTAGAGTAGGAGTGACAGATTCCTGGCATTCCTTAGAATCCATTGAACGTAAACCTGAACCTACTGGCATTCCTTTTAGTGAAAATGTCAGCAACTTGATCAACCATGAAGAACACAATCCTCAACAAAGTTATCGTCCACCTCAATAAATTTTGTGAGGTCATGATGGGCCGGATTGGATAATAGAGATGACTCTTTGTTTATCACAGTATCTCAACGTTCTGGATCTTAATTTGAGAAAGTAGAAGAGTCCTTTAGTAGCATTCGAAGTAAGCTTGGCAGTATGTATGTGATGATGAATAGAATTCAGACTCTGTACAGGATTGTGAAATGTGGCTATGTTTCTTTGCACTCCAGGAAATTTTTGTCAAGACTGAAAAGCAAATTAGCCACTGGTCGAGCTAGCGGGGTCATAGGGACTGCAAGCCCAGTTAACATCAGAGTATGTAGAAGAGAAAGCAACACCTTTGAAAAGAAACACCAGGAGTTATGATTCCTTTCAAAAAAAAAAAAGAAGAAAAGAAGAAGAAAAAACTGAAGAGGCCCATTCCTAAACTGACAGACCTGATCAGCTGCAAAAGCAATATCAGGTCAAGTAGTGGTTAAATATTGTAGGGCAATATTTTGTAGGATAGTCTGTGGGATCTAACAAAGCATCACTATCACATGAAGATTGTTTGGAACTAACTATGTAACAATTAGTACTAATGGTTATATCTCTTGTTTTCTAACCAGGGCTCGGATGTGAGTACCCCGCCTTCCCAGTTGCAGACTTGTGATGCCAATTTACTAGATGAGCTAACCGGCAATTGGAGGACATAACCAGTTTCCCCCCATACAATGGTTGCAGGTTGGGTTTACTGCAGGCTATTTCAAAAAAAACCCTCTAATTTAGAAGAGAAATTAAACATTTAAAATGGAAAACGCTCTTGCGTCTCTCATGAGAAACAACTTCAAAAAATATATGTTATAAATGCGGTTTAATTTGTATAGGTAATAAAATGTAGTTTAATTCAGATAGATCAGAATGAAAAAACAGAATTCGTGTAGCCAATCCCAACATAGTTGGGACAAGGCTTTGATGATGATGATAAAATGTGGTTTAATTAATTACTTTGGAAATCATGCATCTAGTAGGTGATAGAAGGAACAAAGTGCATTGAGGCTTTTAACACCTAAAATCCAAACCCACCTAGAACTCAGCTCTGACTTGAAATCTATAGAACTCACCAAACCATCAAAATCACTGTCAACCCCGGCGAAATTTTTTTTTTTTTTTTTTCACCTGCTGGACTCCATTACTCATGTGGTGCTGGGTTTTCAATCCTTGCAATTCAAGCAAAGGTTAAGGGACTCCTTGCTCGAACGTAGAGAGAGAAATCTCGCGATGGGGGAAAAGAGACGAACCAAACCTGTCCCTAATACTAATAGAGGTAAGCCGAACAGGCCAACCGCTTAACCCAACACATTGCCATCACCAACACAGAAGAGCTAGACATCCAAGGCGCATATCCTCCGAATGGAGATTACATTCGATCAAACATACAAGGAAAAGTTCAAATATAGGAATCCATTCATGCATGTAATAATCTGTCTCGGATCATCAAAAGATGATGGCACAATCTAAATGGTCATGCATGATTGACAATGTGTTATTATTCTTCAACTCACAGAGGCATAAAAAGCATATGCTACTACCACTTACTGCTTCAACTTCTCTCCCTCTTCTCCCTCAACTTTCACCTTTTCAGTTTCCACATCAAATTCCTTCAAACAGTTGAGATACTCGGGTTGCCAAACTCTGCTTGGCTTCAGGTGAAACACCATGTTTGCCTATCATGGACTCCAAGACAGCCTCAGACATCTGTTTGTTTTCTATAACTCCAGCAGCTTGTTCAGGTATGGAGCTATCTTTGGAGAATCCAATCTGTAATTGCAAAAACAGAGCTCAATTGATGAAACAAGCCACAGAAACAAGGAAGGCCGTCCATCATAGGTGGGCCTTGTAATGTGCTTACCGTGAGAGAGCCAGATGGATTGAGGGTAAAGAAGATTGTAGAGCCAGGAGGGAAGGTCTCCTCTTTGAAGACCTGTTTGAACTTTTCAACGGCTATGGCCTCTGCTTCAGTGTACAATCCAACCGCTTTCCAATATGCCACGCAGTTCTCTGTCACCTTCTCTGAGTACTGTTGACCAGTCAACGGCAAGATCATGGTCACTTGCATAAATTTCTCGAAGGGCCCTACACCAACCATCATCAACATTTCAACAGTCAGGCACAGCAATCATCCAAATTTTACACTCAGATCTTTTATAAGCGCTTGGATTGACCTTGCAAATTTGTCCGTCACCTCTCTACTCCAAATTTTTTTTTTTTTTTTTTTTTTTCGCCCCCATCTAATTAGTCAAACTAGTTTTATTGCATTAATACATACCCTATCAATTATAAGCAGTTGCTAAAATTCAGATCTTTGCCTCATTACTAACAAAAAAAAAAAAGACTACGGAAATTAACAGGAAAAAAACCCCATAGGTGGTTATTTTTCTTATTCTTTTGTCGTTTTGTATGGTCGATATCAACAATTCTATTATATTCAGCAAATAAGTTAGTTACAAGTTGGAGGAAATCTAATTGACAAATTAGTCGATGTTGACCATCGTTTGAAACTGCTCTATATTTCTCCCCAAGTCTGCTTTTCTTTATCGTGCTTTGTCTGTTCGATTCCCCCTTTTAGAAAGACCTATATTACTCCATTACATCGTATTTCCACATTTACTAGATTTCAGTTTACGTTTATGTATTTCAGAAGATCAACCCAATGGAGTGGATCAGATGATTTTACAGCCTTTGAATCACTGACAAACACAATTAGAAATTTAAGTCCTTTTTTCTTTTTTCTTTTTTTGGTGGGACAAAAATTGACTAGTTTACTAGTCCAACCTTGTTGCTTTCACTTGTACCAAAATTACTAGAAACCAAGGCCGCCCAATGTCAGGACTTAAATCAGCAGACAAATTTCCGACTAAATCTAAGGCACAAACAAGAGAAAACAAGAAGACGGAATGAGGGAAAAAAAGGGAGGTTGTCCCTTTTCTATAATTGCACGGATGTTCGATATCCACTTATTTGTAATCAGATTTCCTCTAAAATATAATTATCTTATTTGCTAAATATAACAGAATGGTAGATATTGACCATCTCTATTGTCAATCAGATTTTCTCCAAAACTGTAACTGTCTTATTTACTGAACATGACAAAATGGTCGAAACTATATCGCAAAACGACACAAAAAAAAAGTTAAAAAAAAAAAAAAAAAAAAAAAAAAAACACAACTTGAGGACCTTCTCCATTTCCAAAGATTTACTTGGTCCTCATCTTTATGGAGACCACCTATGGGGTTTTTTCTTATAAATTTTTCAAAAATCTGCATTATTAATTAAAAAGAAAAAAAATTCTATTAAAATGAGCTAGGCCTAATAAAAACCCTTTCATTGCCATACTGATCACTCTGAAGTTTTTTTTAATTATAACTATGGAAGTCACCACATCATTATATCATAGCCCAATTCAAACAGGTATTCAAATATAGAACCCACCAAACCTGATCAGGAAAAAAAAATTAGAAAGTATCTAAAACTGTAATGGCCCCACTGAATGCTTCTTGCCGACTTCAAAGAATTATAGAAAGTGAAATTCTCAATAATTTAAAAATAAAAAAGAAGAAAAAGAGTGGAGGGGGACCCACAGGCCCAAAATTCTTACTGGGTGGGCCCCATCAGAAACGAACATCATCTGACGCACCTGTGACGACGTCCCTGAAAAAATCAACGGCATCCGTGAGCTCCTGTCCCGTTTTCCCCTTCCACTTGGGGGAGAGCAACGGAACGGCCTGTTCCTCCAAGTAGACCCCAATGGCCGTGAACTTGACGAACTTGCCCTGGATCTCCAGACCCCTCGCACCTGCGCAAGATAAGCCTCACCCCGCGTCACACACGCACGCGCGCGCTGCCGCTTGCTAAAATGAACGGGAGAGGGGGAGGTTACTAACCTGCGCCGCCGAGAAAAAAGGTCTTGGAAGAGCCGAGAGGCTTGACCGCGGGTGGGAAGACCAAACTTTCGACCTGAACCGGCGTCACGCACTGCAACGGACCCATCTCTCTGTCAGATGCAATGGAAGCTTTAGAAGAAAAAAAAAATTGATCTGTTGTTGATCGATTCACAGGCACAGCTGAGAGAGAGAGGGAGGGACTGGTTTTTGCAGTGGAAAGAGAATAAGAGAGATTTCAGATGGCAAGTGCCTTTCAATATGTGGGAATGAGGCAGCGTATGTATTTATTTCTCAACCAGCATTTGCTGCTGCTGGTGGTGGCATTCACTAAAATAACGAAAATGGTACTCTGTAATTTAGAATAGAAATTAAACATTTAGAATGGAAAAAGCTCTTGCGTCTCTCGTGAGAAGCCACTTCTAAAAATATTTGTTATAAATGAGGTTTGATTAAATCATTGTCATTGTCATTATTGCATAACCCATCATTGGAAATCATGCATCTAGTAGGTGACAAAAAAGAAGAAAAAGCATTGATGCTTTTGACACCCAAAATCCAAACCCACCCAGAACTCAACTATTAATTGAAATCTATATAATTCACCAAACCATCAAAACTACTGTCAACCTCGGTTTTTTTTTTTTTTTTTTCTTTTCAGTTGCTGGGGCTCCATTACTCGTGTAGTGCAGAGGTTTTCAATCCTTGCAGTCCAAGCAAAGGTTAAGGGACCCCTTGCTTGAACGTAGAAAGAAATCCCACACAGCCCCATCAGGGAAAAAAGTCCGACCAAACCTGTCCCTAATAGAGGTGAGCCGAACAGGCTAACCGCGTGCCTAACCCAACACATTGCCATTACCAACACAGAAGAGCTAGACATCCAAAGCGCATATCCTCGGAATGGAGATTACATTTGATCAAACATACAAGGAAAAGTTCATATATAGGAATCCATCCATGCACGTAATAATCTGTTTCAGAACATCAAAAGATGATAGCACAATCCAAATAATGGTCGTGCATTATTATTGACAATAACATCAAAAGATGATAGCACAATCCAAATAATGGTCATGCATTATTATTGACAATATGTTATTATTCTTCAACTCACAAAGGCATAAAAAGTATATGCTACTACCACTTACTGCTTCAACTTCTCTCCCTCTTCCCCCTCAACTTTCACCCTTCCAGTTTCCACATCAAATTCCTTCAACAGTTGAGATACTCGGGTTGCCAAACTCTGCTTGGCTTCAGGTGAAACACCATGTTTGCCTATCATGGACTCCAAGACAGCCTCAGACATCTGTTTGTTTTCTATAACTCCAGCAGCTTGTTCAGGTATGGAGCTATTTTTGGAGAATCCAATCTGTAATTGCGAAAACAGAGCTCAATTGATGAAACAAGCCACAGAAACAAGGAAGGCCGTCCATCATAGGTGGGCCTTTTAATGTGCTCACCGTGAGAGAGCCAGATGGATTGAGGGTAAAGAAGATTGTAGAGCCAGGAGGGAAGGTCTCCTCTTTGAAGACCTGTTTGAACTTTTCAACGGCTATGGCCTCTGCTTCGGTGTACAATCCAACCGCTTTCCAATATGCCACGCAGTTCTCTGTCACCTTCTCTGAGTACTGTTGACCAGTCAACGGCAAGATCATGGTCACTTGCATAAATTTCTCGAAGGGCCCTACACCATCATGATCATTTCAACAATCAGCATAGCAATCATCCAAATTTTACACTCCTCTCGCTTTCCTTCATAGGCGCTTGGATTGACCATGCAAATTTGGCTTGGGGCTCAGCCGGTCACCTCTCTACTCCAATTTATTATTATTATTATTTTTTGGCCCATCATCTGATTAGTCAAACTAGTTTTATTGCATTAATACATGCCCCATCAATTATAAGCACTTACCAAAGTTTAGATTTTTGTTTTCTTATAATCTCGAAAAACTAATTCTTAGCAACACATGCAAACCCTCCTGTCCACATTCACCGTTTAAAATTTGAATCTTTGCTGCCCGCATCTCTGAAAACAATAATCTGCATTATGATTTTTAATTTGTGTAATCTTTAATTTATTTATTTTTCATTTTCAGTAAATCTTATTAATATTGAATTTTAATGATGATAAATAATACATATAGAACTAAAAGATATTGGTTTTACCCTATCTATTATTAATGATTTCATTACTTTATTAGGCCTAACAATAAATGCTTTCATTTTCATACTGATCACTGAGAAGTTCTTTGGAATTTTTTTTTTTTTTAATTATAATTATGTAAGACAGCACATCATTATATCAAAGACCAATTCAAACAGGTATTCAAATATAGAACCCATCAAACCTGATCAAGAACCCAAAAAAATTGAAAATATCTAAAACTGTGATGGCCTGACTGAATGCTTTTTGTGACTTGAAAGAATTATTGAAAGTTAAGATTTTCACTAATTAAAAAAAGGGGGTGGGGGAGGAAAGGAGGGACCCACTGGCCCAAAATTCTTACTGGGTGGGCCCCATCAGAAACGAACATCATCTGACACGCACCTGTGACGACGTCCCTGAAAAAATCAACGGCATCCATGAGCTCGTGTCCCGTTTTCCCCTTCCACTTGAGGGAGAGGAAGGGAACGGCGGCCTGTTCCTCCAAGTAGACCCCAATTGCCGTGAACTTGACGAACTTGCCCTGGATCTCCAAACCCCTCGCACCTGCGCAAGATAAGCCTCACCCAGCGTCACACACGCGCGCGCGCGCCCGCTGCCGCTTGCTAAAATGAACGGGAGAGGGAGGAGATTACTAACCTGCGCCGCCGAGAAAAAAGGTCTTGGAAGAGCCGAGAGGCTTGACCGCGGGTGGGAAGACCAGACTTTCGACCTGAACCGGCGTCACGCACTGCAACGGACCCATCTCTCTGTCAGATCCAATGGAAGCTTTAGAAGAAGAGAAATTGATCTGTTGTTGATCGATCGATTCACAGGCACAGCTGAGAGAGAGAGAGAGAGAGAATTTTCAGAGGGTTTGGTTTTTGCAGTGGAAAGAGAATGGGAGAGGCGTTGATGGCAACTGCCTTTTAAGATGTGTGAATGAGGCCGCGTATGTATTTCTTTCTCAACTAACATTGGCTGCTGGCATTCACTATAGTAACGAAAATGGTTACTCTGTAAATCCTGGTTTGACCTGGATCTCTACCAACTCTTGAAAAATAAATAAGTAAGAAAATTATTTCACTCCCCTAACGTTTTTGATCTAATAAGACTAATGCCCAGGTCACACATGCTAACGAAACCAACACAAAAACACATTGGGTGAATTAAGTACAAGTTTTGAATTCGAGAAGTAATGGGTAAATCCACGCCTCATGTCACTCCACCAACTCAGAGGTGGGTAGTAAGGCCTCCTAAGTTACGTGGTAAAGATGATTTAAGTTATAAACTTCAAAATTGTTCCTCAGTTTTCGCCCGCCATCAAATAAAACCTCTATGAATTTAAAATATGAAGACTACCATTATGTTTTCATGGTCATATCCAACAGAATCAGTAGGTGATTGGTAATGTTTTTTTTCTCTTCTAAATGTTAGTCGTTGGCCCACCTTTGACCGATCCAATTTATTTGCATAACACTCTTTACTAAATACAAATACAAGCCCAAATTTCACTCCAAATAAAATTAATCGATACAGTTTAATACATCATCGTGTTTAGAAATACAAATAAGCCTCCTAAGTAGGTATAATCAAATGGTGCAAATCAATCCATCTTCAGTGAAATTGTGCCAGTTCCTATACTGGGTGAGGTGTATAATATGGATTGATTAGATCAATTAAAAGCTGGCTCCACACTTAACTAGTGCTCCTGACTTCAGTACTTGATTATCTACAGCTTATCATGTGGCCTTGAACAAGTGGCCATACTATTTTCTTTATTTTTTTTTTTAACCCACCTACACTTCAAGGTGAGGTGACTCCACTGAAGCAGGTAGTTTGGGAAATTTCTATTGATACCATGGCAAAGTCAAGGGTAGATAGCAAAATATGAAGTAGGTAGCAGGGCTGCGTTGGTCGTTAGGCGCGTGCGGGCACGAGAATTTAAACGCGCGGTTGAGGGACATGGAGCTCAAACGACCGCACACTCTTCGAATTTTAGGTGGGAGATGTTGAAGGGAGAGCCTCCATATTGACTTCACCGAGATGCTCTAGTGGCTCCACCTTCGACTATGTGGAAAACAACCCCCATCTAATATAAGAGTTGTATATCGGCCGGTTTCGGTCAGAGTTCACAGTAGACTCAAAATTAAAATTATTAAAAAAAAGGTGGAATTGGATCCGGACCCAGAACAGTTTCGAAACCGATTTCTTGGCTCCGGAATCGGAACCAGAACCATATATGGGACGGGTCTGGATCCGGGTCCTAGTTTAGGTAAAGAATAATATTAAAAAAATATATAATTTTTAAGAGAGATCTTTTAAAATTGAGATAATATATCGGGTCTTAGATCCACGGATCCGAACTAAGGTGGAACCGGAACCGGACTCATTTACTTATCGGGGCCTAAATATCCCTACCTAATATAATAATATGCTGACTTCAACATGGGATTTTTTACAAGGATGAGTTAGTTTGATACAAGAAGGCCCGCCCTGCATTGACTTAATCCTAATTAATCACATAACATAGTCAGTCACATACACTTTTCCAAATATATATGCACTCCAACAAATTTCACTTCATCTAGAGTCATGAACCTAAGACCATAATCGGATAGGGGTATTCGGGGACATGCAACCACACCTCCAAAAGGGGGTCTATATTTGGATATGTTGGGTCGGGTAGTGCAGGCAACCCAACCGGAGCACAACCCAATCCACTTATTAATCAGGCAAAAAAATAGAAGTGCCTAACCTTAACATAACCCAAAAAAGGAAAAGCATGAACCTTGAATAATTGGGTCATGTTCAAATTAGGTTGGCAGCTCGAGTCAAGAAACGCCACACTAACTGGCCCATTAAGCCTTTACATAATGCCACGAGAGTAAACTGTAAACCATGTTATTAAAGATCCACTTAAAATCGGATATGACAACTTTCATTGATATCAATGAATGTCCACATTATTCATTGATATTAGTGAATATGAGAAAAAAGTCAAATAAAAGAAGAAAATTGGGCAGGAGGTCCTCTACCGTCAATATTCAAAGTATGGATCCACGATCGTCGTAACCCATTTTAAAAGATTTTTTTTTTAATTCCCAAAAAGAAAAAGAAAGACAAATCCCATGTGTGAAATCCACACTTGTAAATGTCTATAGTATAGGTGTGTCCTGAAATTTGTCAAAACTAATTCCAAACATGCCCTAGGGACTAGTTTCCTATGAACCCAGGAGAAAAGAATCCTACTTTCTCACCCACCAATCGGAAATCAAAATCTTCACTATCAAGGAATTTTTTTTTTTTTTTTCTGCTTAAAAATTATCACACCTAAGTACATGAACAGTTGGCTGCAAGAAAAATCAAAACAATTTCCTATCATCATCATCACTACCATCAAAGCCTTGTCCACATGAATTGTGTTTATGCATTCCTATCAATCTCATAATCCTCTCACTCAAAACACAGCCAAAGTCAAAGAATAAAAATAAAATAAAATAAAATAAAAAATTTACTAAAATTAATTCTTCAAACGTGGATTTTGGACAGCTGACAGGTCTCATTGGGTGCCTTCCTTAGTGTGTCTCAATGAAGAGTCAATAAAAAAAAAAGAAGGCCCCATAGTTCAATGTTGCCAATTAGGGCTCAATTGTTTCCCATCTGATAAGAGGTGGACAAAAAAGGGAACTTCTCAGGGCCACCAGAGTTTCTACTGGTTAGATGCAACCAACTGACAGGCATTCAATTCATGCAGTTAAGAAGTCACATAAAAATCTCTTCAAAAAAATCTCCATCTTATCATTGAAACACCCTAGTTTGGTGCAGGAATCCCCCCTGTGTGCCTGTTTGCTGGAGCAACAGCAAAGAAACAAAAGCATGGATAAAAGATAAAAGAGATTGAGAAATTAAAAAACTAATATAATCACCTCTGAAAATCTTAATATCTTCATATATAGTTCACCCTAATTTCCACTTCATGCGAGTCATAAACAAACCAACCTTCACCAGCAACCTCAAATTACACCAAAACATTGTCTCAAGTTCCCACTACACAACGATTCGCCTATGAATCCAAAATAGCTACTACACAACCACCACCACCTATCCATGCAAACCCTTATTTACTTGGTGGTGCCAATAAAACCACCAACATGCCATGTTTAATAACTAGGTCAATCCAGGCTACAATGCTTCTATTTAAGAGCATAACTATAACCTAGAATAAACATTCTAATTCTAAAACACTTTCGAATCAAGAAGAGACCTACCGTGGTCTGATTTTTAGCAAAAGATAAGAAATTCGTGTACTTATTGAAGGTAACAGAAATGGGTTAGCAAGAAAACAAGCTACCAATCAAGTTCTCTTTTGCAGGAACACCACTTGCAAAAGTCACTGCCATTATCCTGGATGTTCAGAGGGATTGGAATAGAGAAAACAACAGAATTATCTGATCAGGGTATCACTCAATTGATGATCCTAGAACATAGTTGGAAGTGCTCATTGTCACAACTCACAACCACAGTTAGAACTTAGAAGTGCTTGAGACTTGGAGGCTTGCTCCTTTTAAAGGTTGTGGACTTACTATGGAAGATCATTCCTTTGCTCTTAGTTGATATCTTTTGGAAGGAAAGAGCTGATAGGATTTTCAATGGGAAAGAGAGAATCCAAAGGATTTTGTCTCCAGTCATTGATTCGGCATAGTTAGGGAGGAGACTAAACAAGATGTAAAGGCAGTCACCTCCTCCAAATGGGGTTCTAAAATTCAATGTTGATGGGGCAGCAAGGGGTACACAAGGAGTTCTGGGTATTGGTGGAGTTCTTAAAAACTACAGGGGGGATGTGATGCTTTCAACAAATCACTAAAAAGACTACAGAAGCCCTTTCCGCAGATTAGACTTCCAGTGTCTAAAAATATGACACCACATTCAAATATGGAACATGAGGTAAATGCATGAACTGGATATTAGCTTTCAACTAATCACTAAAAAGTACCGACATACTTTACCAGCTCATAAACCATGGCATGAAGTCAATAATTTACTTCCCACAATATAAATCCAGGGTTATACACAATCATCCTTGTTTCCTTCCACAGATTCAGAGAGCCCTAGCATGAGTCATGCAATCCAACAATTACATCTAGCAATCACCATCTTCAAGAAATATCATGTCTTAGATTTCAAAGGCCTTGCTAAAATAATTCATAAGATCCTCATTCTCTTCTGGACAGTACAAAGCAAAAATAGTCATCTAAACAAACAAGTAACACTGTAATTCATTTTCCTTGTCTCATAAACAAGAAAATGGCACACATCACTCCACTCAAAGCCAAGCAACCAGGCCCTAAGAGATTGCTTTTATGAGCTAAAAAACCATTCCTCACTGGTTTTCCTTGAGACTAAATTCTCCACTTTCTCTTTTCTTTCCATAATTGATCATAATATTGCTTGTAACATCAACTTCCATAAAAATCTTACCCCTAGAACGAAAAGGTCCTGACCTCCATGAAAGAAGATTCCAACTCATTTTGTTGAACCCAATGAACTTCAAATAGTGATGCAAATTCTATCCAAAGCATTTGCAAAGTGACAATATGATGATTGAAAGTGTTATCATCCTCATTGCAAAAAGAACTTGTTACTGGAGCATCTGTCGGGAGTCTTTTCTTCTAAGATTCTCCTTAGCAAGTACCTTTCCTGGAACTGCCGACCAACAAAGAGCTTCCACCCTAGGTAGAGCCAACCCCAACCAAACTAGTGAACATGGAAACTGGTCCAAGGGGGAGGGAGCAAGAGCTTGAAGAAATGACTTGGCAGAACCCACCTAATGGAACCCACCTCCAACTTCTCATAACATTGCTTTCACCACATAAAAAGACAATGTCAAGTGATAAAAATAAAGTATCATAGCTCAACTGACTTAGACTCATATCACATTGATTGATGAGGACCCCCTTGTGGACAATACCTGTATACAACTGTGGATACCTAATCATAAAGGACTCACCTCCCTCCCATACCTCCTCCCAAAACCTGACTGTATCCCTTTCTGACCAAATATTAAACGCATATAGAAAAGAGGCTTCCAACTGTAGACTCAGGCTTCCCCACCCTGACAAATCATTCTAAACTTTTGAACCCTTTGACTTAGGAACTCCCATCTCCCTTGTCCCACCTCATATTTTTCTAGAATGTTTCCTTTCCCCCATAATGTTTCATTTTCCTCCCAAAACGTCATTTCCGTTTATTTAATAGGGAACAGTTCCTCTCCTTAATTCTTCCTAACCCCAATCTCCCTTTGTGTTTTCTGATGCCTCCTCCCAGTTCACTAAATGAACTTTTCTTGTTTTCTCTCTCTTTTCCATCACACAAAGTCTCCTGCAACTTCTCCAACTCACTTGCCGCTGCCATTGGTTTAAAGTGTGAGATAATAAACTGGAAGGTTTCAAAAGGCTACACTGATAAGGTTAATGCACCCTCCCAAAGAAAAGATATTTTCATTTCCATGTTGCGAATTTCCTTTCTACTCTCTAAATGATTGGGTGGCAGTATATTTTAAATTGGCTCCTAATGGTAAGCCCAAATATTTTAACGGAACTCCTTCGCATTACAATTAACAATTGCAGGCTCGTAGAAAAGACCGATCCAAAACATCTAAGATCCTCTCTACTTCCACCTCCACTCATACCATAATGCTCTTCCTCAAATTAATTTTCAGGCATGAGACAGATCCAAAACATTTAAGAATTCCTTTTGCCATCTCAACTTCAAGTGTCAACCTTTCACGAAAAAGTAACATGTTACTTGCAAATTGTAGGCGAGATATGTATTCCCCTCTTCCCCATTTCAATCTTTATATTAGTCCCTCTCAAGAAGCTCCCTCAATCCTTCGGCGACACTTGTGAACAAAAAAAGGAGAAAGTGGATCTTCTTGGTGTAAGATCCCTTGTGCAATTAAAGGTAGATGTCGGCAACACATTTTCCAACATTAGGAAAAAATACCAGAGGACTGCAATCCTTCATCCACCCTCTCCACTTCTCTCTAAAGCTCATCTTGTGAATCATGTAACTGTTCTTTGCTTAATCTCTAAAACCTGTAGCCTCACTGGCTAATAACACTCCATCTACTACTTATCCAGCGATAAAAAAGGCCTCCTGAGAAGGCCCAATAAAGCAGTGCATTACTTCTCAAATCTCTTTTGGCTAAGATTGTGCCAATAACTCATCAATGGTATGCACCCTCTAGGCTAATCAACCTACGGTAATTGAGTGCCACCAGATTTTATTCCTCAGACATCAAAGCAATAAAAGTAGACTTTAGTCCTTTGGTGAGTTTACCTCTTCTATGATATTAATAAGCATTGACATGAAAACACCTTTTAAAAACCTCCAACCAGCCTTTATAATAGAAAAATAGAATCCATCCAAGCTTGATGCCTTCTCTCCTGAATGTTCTTCACCGCTTCCACTGCTTGAAATGCTCTCTCTCACATATTGTTCCATTAAGACTGCCTCGAAATCAATGTCATGTCAGACAAAGACAGTCCTCTTTTGAGTATAATCTGTTAAAATGCTCCTTCAACCCTTCTTTAATTTCCATGGGGTCATCCAACCTTCTCCTTCCATTGCTAATGTACACAAAGACTATCTTCTTCTTCTTCTTCTTCTTCTTGCACAACCGATACTATGAAAAAATAAAAAATTTGTACTCCTATATCCTTCCTTGAGCCAAGTAGATTGCAACTTTTGCCTCCACAAGACCTTTTCATTCCTGGTAATGCTTCACAGGTCTTGTCTTTGAAGGTATGCTCTCTAATCATCACATCAAAGCCTCGTCCCAACTATGTTGTAACATTCGACAGTTTGTCTTAGAAAGTATCCTCTCTAACTACTATTTATTAATTACTGCTTATATTACCGTCAGATTACCTTCTCCATCAGGAATTATAGATTAAAAAATAGAAATAAAAAGGAGTACTCAAGTAAAGATATCAAGCAATTTCATGAGGAAGACACAAGTGCATAATTAATTATTCTTTACTGATTACAATGCAATGAGAAGAAAAAAAAGACAGAGAGAAGGCTGACTGTTGAGTCTTACAAAAGACTCAATACATAATTTTCATTTAAGTATTTGGATATCATTCAAGAAAGGAAATCGCTTTCTTCCTTTTTAAGTTAAAGGATATCACTAGCTGCATTGGTTAGGAATATCCTCTTTGTAAAGGAGGTATAGCTGATTAGCTGTACAGCTGCAAGTAAGTCTATAAAGAAACAACACCTAATGCAAAGCCATGAAAAAAATCTCACAACATTGACTCAGCAAATTGCATCAGATTCAATGAACCAATAGCATAAACCAAACTTTAATTAAAAAAAAAAAAAAAAAAAAAAAAAAAAAAAAAACAACCCAGAAAAAATAACTAAAAAATTCATTTGTTAGAATTCGAATGGAACTGCACACCACATCATTCCATTCCAATTGTAACTGCATGTCACCTATTTATGAAGCAACAGTACAAATCTGATTCCTTGAATTTCTAAGATAAGTTCATAGCTCAAACTCATCGCTTCTAAGCGCGACCTCTGCAGCCTCTTCTTCGTCCTCATCCAGAGCAATGTACTCATTCCTCTCCTCCGGCCTGACCATGTAGAACATAAACAAGTAGAAAGCAAGGCTGGCACCCTCCTCAGCAGCAGTGGTAACCCACTGAAACTTATAGGCAGCAATGGTCCGGAGCGCATAAACAATAATTCTAGTAAAATACAAGTAGCCCACAACAACAACATAGAATTGGCGGAAAAGGGTGAGCTTGGCAAGGTTCCGGGCGGCCTTCCCGTCTGTCTTGGATGTCTCCCTCAATGATCTAATGGACCAAACAGTAGGAAATATTACAGCACAGCAGCAGATGACATCAATTATGAGAAACACCTGGTTCCAGGTGACCCAATCCCGGATAAACGGTCCAGTCTCGCCAATTACCACGGAGGCGATATTGGCAAGCACCTGGAGAGGGATAACAATCATCAAAATCTTCTTCTCCTTCTCCTGCAGGAAGGGCTTGAGGAAGGACCACCCAGTCCCAATCAAAACAATGACAGTAAAGAGCAGAATTCCGCGAATGCATTGAAATATGTAAAAGAGAACATCCCACCCATGTGGGGTACCCGTAATTTTGATGTAATGCTTATCTTCCGCTGCACAGATGAGATAGAACGCCTTGATGAGGAGCAATCCCGCCATGAGAAGATGAATCCTATGAAGGGCATGCTTGTTTTTGAAACAGAATGAGACCCAGATGGCCAAAAAGGCCAAGTAGGCCAAGAAAACTGAGAAATAAAGGAATGGGAGCTGGGTTTGTCCGGCGGGGAGATAGTCCTTGGAGCCATTGGGGTCAAGATTGTACATTTCTGTGTGGACCTGCATTGAGACAGAGTTTGCAGGGGCGCAACTGGCGAAGAAGAGGGAGTATTCATTTGGGGCTGTGATTGGGAAGGATTGGTTGAAGGAGGAGGATTGTGGGGAGAGTTCTTGGAACTTGAAGAGGGGGAAAATGTATTGGGAGGAGAGGACGCAGAAATTGGGTTTGAATTGGGATTCTTGGATGACTTGGAGGAGGGATTCTGGGGAGAGGAGGAAGAAGCCGAAGAGGGAAGGGAGGGCGGATGAGGAGGTGGAGGATGAGGAGAATGATACTGAGGAGACGGAGACGGCGACGTGGCCGGTGTGGGTGAAGCCGAACTTTTCGAAGAGGATCATGGGACGGGAATCGGAGGAGATGGTTACGGACTTGATCTCGCCGAGGACGAGGGTGGAGAAAGGAAGGAGGAGGAGGAGGAGGAGGAGGAGGTGGTGGAGGGCGGTTTTGCCCATCTTGTGTTTGTGATTTTGTCTGTGAGATAGATTCGGGATGTGGTTAACCGGTTAGCACATGCAGATGCAGGGCAGAGGGGGAGAGAGGTGAGAAGGCGGCCCTGAACCTGTCTTTTTTTTCCCTCTTGTAAATACTCACACGTGACATGAAACACATGATAACCACACTAACCTAGGTCCAGATTTGGTAGTATTTATTTTGGTAGTGGGATAAAAGATATTGATACCATTTCATTCAATCCACAGTTACCAAATGTATAAAAAAATTTGTTTGATATTTTTTTTCATTCAAAAAATGCAATCGAGAGCGTGTGTTAGCAGCCATAAGAATTTATAAAGTTGGCTATTATGATAAGATAAAACAATATCTCCTTATTTCTATGAAACAAGTGATTCAGAATCTTGTTTAAATCACATTATGATTGTCTATGACTTTCGAAACTTTGACCCAAATTAAGTTTGCAAAGTAACTATAGTTTGTGGGTTTAAATATTGTCTTCTTCAAATAACCTTTTTCATATTTTAAATAGAAGAAGTCAGTAATTAACAATGGACTCGTAACTGTTATGGGAATGGGTTTGGTATTAAACACCCCAAATCTGTCATGGGTCAGGTCGGGTATAGATTAGTGACTGTGCCAATCGGGTCCTATGTAATTCAACCCTAAATTCAATGTGACAATACTGTAGTCATCATGTCAGGATTGATCTTTAGTTGCTTCTGTGGTAAGGAGACGTCGAACTACTAAGCTACTAGTGGATTGGCAAGAAATGCAGAACTCATAGAATGATTTACTATTTTTTTTTATCATAAGAAAAGAAGAAAAAAAAAATTTCTGAAAATCAAACTAGACCAGACCAATCTGTTTGAATTAGGACTGAGGTGTGTTGGGTTTTGGATCAACTACAGCCACGTCATTTAACCACTAAGTCATTAAATTGCCTAACAAGTTTTTATTCTATTTTATTTTACTAACTAATGTGTAAAATTGAGAATGAAGTTTATCAAACTAAATCTTCTTCCTTTTCCCAAACCCCTAATTGGAAACCATATATTTTTAAAGATTTTGCTACATATAATCTACAAACCTAAAAACTAGGTGTTTCGATAACTTAGAAGGTATTCTATAATATCCCACTTTCTTACAAAAACCTTCATGTAATAATATTCAACTGTATGCGGTATAAAACAATATTTCATTAAGACAACTAACCAAAACAAGGGTTTAGCCCACTGCATTTTTTTAAATATTGATGATTTCTATAGGAACCCTACAATATTGAGTCAATATTAGATGAGCCCTTTAGTGTTTATAAATTTTATATGGGTCCCATATCCTTGTTATAATTACATAATTTCTTTATTGATTACTAATATTAGGTGGTCCTACAAATATCATATTAGGTAATTTCTATCATGATTACCAACATTTTGTGGGTCCCGTACTACCAACTTTAGATGAGTCTCATACTAATTACTAATATTGGATTGTAGGACTAATTACTAGTCTACCATCATTAAATCATTCATATTGTTTAATTTCCCCCTCGTGATTACTATAATTAGCTTGGTAAATGTGATTATTAATATCAAATGAGTTTTACATTTATTTCTCATAGAAGGATTTCTCAATGATGTTCAACACTTATAGGGTTCTCCTTTATAATCACCATTAAAAAATATTACATTATGGTTATTAACATTTGGTGGACCTACATTAATTAAACAATATTGCTCGTGGTTTTTAACATTTAATCTACTGGTTTTCTAATTAAATGGGCCCTACTGTGGTTATTAATATTAAATCACTCTACTGTGACTTTTAGTTAGTGGGTTCACACTAGGTCAATCATCCATGTTTTTCTATTCATTTATTGTTTCAATGCATCATCTAGTGAAAATGTTATAAATAGCTAAACACTCAAAAGATATATTGAAATTTGTAGAATTGCCAAACGCCATAAATAACACAATATTATAATATGATACTATTTTATTATGTGATAATGAAATCTTACAATATTCAAATTTGATCATATTATATTCTACTTTTATCCAAACACAAGGCACTAGTAGTTTTACCAAAAAAGCAAAGCATCAATCCTTGGACTCACCTTGAGAATAACACTCCCTTATCTTTGGTCCAATGAATCTAGCAAAAACAGAATATAAAATCTAAAATTGTAATTAGTTTCATTATAAAAGCTTAAAAAGCATAGCTTCTTCAATATTCTCTTTTAAATTGGTTTGTTTACGAAAAATTAAGTTTAAACTTTTAATAAAATAGGCCAATTAAGAAAATTCTAAAATCATCTACAGAGTGCTTCATGTAACATCTCTTTATATATATATATATATATATATATATATATAAATACACTTAATCACAATATCACAAACAGTCACAATATCCTGACTTGTGTCACCTTTCTTTCAAAGCTGGCAACTTCCCTTCTCTAAACAAGGAAGGAATACCTTCTTTGACGGATGGGAATCCACATTAGTCTAAATTTTTTTGCTTTCTTCTTTAAATATATGGAATCTTGTGGTTGGGGAATATTTTTGCAAGCAAAAATTAGAAAAATCTAAAGAGAAATTTAATATGAGGATGACTTTTCCCTCCACCTTACATTGAACATATGAACAACCACTCCAACTATATTCATTGTATCACTTTAATAGATAAAGGTGGATTGTACACATAAAGGTGGGTCACACAGGGTGCAATGACTAAATGTTTGATAAAGAAAGAGAAAAATAGAAATCATACCAAGAGGGAAAAAGAAAAATGTAAAAATCAAGTAATGCGGATGCCTCAATAAAAGGTTTGGATAGTTTTGATATTTCCCCCGTCATTGAGAAGGTGTAGGAAAAATTAGAGTTTTTTGGAAGGTGGAGGGAAAACTCATCTCTAAAGATAAGTTATAGGGAAAAACCTATTTTCTAAATGATGGTTCTGATTTCAAATCCAGTTTTGGCTTTGGACTTGTTTGCTGGTTTTGGACCTAAATTTGATAAGAGGAATCGGAATCGGTTCTAAAATTAGTTCCAATTAGAGGACCATGATCCTATTCTAAAACGTGTTATACCGTCTTTTTTGCTTAAAACAGGAGTATTTTTAACCTGTAACAATACATCGAGTCTATTACCTCCACAGTTAAACACAAAAGTGTCCAACCTAAATTAATTTTGAGCTATAATTTGCAACATTAAAGACACATATCTAACCCCCTTTTTTTTTTCTTTTTTACTTCGTAGAAGATTTAAACTCAAGCACATAGATATGTGACACCAACCACACCATCTCCCTAATTGGTTGAGTAGCAGCTGAGGCAATCTATATCCAACAATTGAACAAACAAAGGAATAATATAATATGTGCAGTTTTTGTATTCTAATTGATAGAATCATTAAACGGAGCATCTGATATGTGTGAAAAGAAAGGGCAAATGGGTTGAGTCCCAATTCTACGGGTCGAAAACTGTATAGATCTAGAACAAGATCTGCTTATTAATTGGAATCTAAATTGGGGTTTGGATCCAAACCCATATATATATATATATAAATTATAATTAAAAATAGGTTTTAAATCCGATCTTTTATGGATCAGAACCTTCAGTTAATCGGAGAATAGAATATTTTGCATATCTAAGACAGAATGTTGCTTTTGGATAAAGAGGAAAAATAGTTCTTCAAGAAGTGAAGAAAGTAATTGACCAACATTGGTGAAGAAAATAAGTCACCAACACTGGCTCTTGACATACAGCACCTTTGTAAAATGCTCTCTTTCAAGAAAACTACCAACACCTTTGACAAAATACTCTCTTTCAATAAAGAATTAATTGAAACTATCGATCTTTATTTGTTTTTCGGAGAACAAGCTTCTAAGTTTATCAAAATAAGGAACAAGAGATACATGATAATGTGACTGGATTACAAACACCATTCAGGAAACATATGAAGTAAAATGGCTTCGAGCACGTCAATTCATTAAAACAAAGCCAAATACTACTAAAGTATCATAATTAGATAATTACTAATGGAGCCTCAGCCAATAGAGATGTTCAGTGAAAAGGATTAATCTCACCATTGCCTGAGTTTTGTGCCATCTTTACTCATCGACTTGCCAATTAAGAGCAATGCTTGAAATGTATATATGGGATTATATGATGTGTTGGTGGAGTTCAAAAGCTCATCAATAAGTAAGAAATGAATTTTGATTGGATTTAGTCACTTTACTTCTTTCTGTTTGATTTAATGGCCAATAATAAATGACATGTGTAGTTGATTTTTGGTTCATGACTAATCCCAAAACATGGGTCAAATATCTACATCCAACACCAACACAGTAGACATGAATTCATGCACATATTTGCCTATTTTGATATGCAAGTCAAACACTAATATTCTAATTCCTTTAACAACCAAAGCATATATGCAATTAGGGTTGCAAATGGGTATCCGACTCTCTGATTACCTGGAAGTTCCGACCCGCAAAAAACCAGGTTTGGAACCGATTTTACGTTCCGAATCATAAACAGATCCATGTCCAGAACCTAATTTATGTTCCGATTGATAAACTGGTACGATTCCGGGTCCACATACGTTCCAACCCGGGACCCGGCAAATAAGTCTTTGATATTGCAATTTGTACTTTAAAACCAACTCTTTATATATATATATATATATTTATGTATAATACTGGATGTTGTAGACTTAATGCACTGTTATCAGTTGAATGATATGCTTATTTTAAGAAAAAATGAAGAATAAAGAGAAAATAGAATTGAATTTGGAACTAGATTCAAGTCCTCTAGGTTGATCCGGATCTGAATTTTCTTATTGAAAGCGGGTCCGGAACCAACAAAACAGGTTCCGATTCAAAACCTAATCCAGAACCGGAACCATTATTTAAAAACGGATTCAAGTCCGGGTCCACTATGGTTTTGATCCGGAATCGTCCCGTTTGTAACCCTATCTACAATACATCCACATGTCTAATGTGAAATTCTCAGCATTTCAAACTTGAAGACAACCATGTAAGAAAATTGCACCAGTAGTTTTTGGTGTGGCAATCCTAATGGTGTTCGAGTGGTGGCGGACCATGGGTCAGAGCTATTAAAATCATCCACTCTTGTGTGTTTCGAAATATTGAATGAAGTCGTGAGACAAACTCCTACTAAAATAAAATTTAGCCAAATCCCAAATAAGAAAAGATCATCTATTTCAAGCAATTCAGATTTTTAATAGATGGGCCCTATCATGATGCCATACTTGTTTGTGTGACTAATGGGTTATTTGTCTTCCAGCTATAACGATTGAGGACAGGAAATCTTTTGGGTCTTTACAGAATCTCTAATATTCCCCAACATTCTGGATCCATTCAACAAAATGCTACTCGAGTCTGCTGGCCCAACTTTGCATTAATTTCACTTGAGCAATTGTTCTTGTACCTGCAATAGGTGAAAGGGAAAGTTGGAAATAGAGTTTTATGGCATTAATGGTATTGAATTTGGAAGGTGGAAGAGAGAGTTGGAAAATGACTGAGACTCAAAATAAAAGAAAAGGAGGGCTTCTAGATACACAATGATGTTAGCCCTTATACACATAAATTCTATCCACAATCATTATAAAAGATTTAAAATTTAGATTTTTCTTTCCACACACTCAAAACATACCTAAAATAACCATATCCTCTTTCTCTCTACACACAACTTACCACCTTCATTTGGAGCTCTCATTCCAATCGGTGAAAACCCTCCTCCTCCTTTTCTTCTTCTTCCTCTCTACATGTCATATGGTGAGTGTACTCAAGAATCAAGATCATCATCTTCTTCGTCTCCTTCTCCTCTATTTATTTCTCTAGCCAGCCATCCATCTATCATTACCAACCATTCTCTTTTGCCTCATTTCAATCAAGTAATGTTTGCTACATTTTCTCCATTTGTTGTTCATATCTGAATGTGTATTTGAGCTTCGTCATAGATAAGGTCATCATAGACTATAATCTACCATGTCTAATCAGGAGTTGGCAATTACAACCGGTCCACAATAAAACCCATAGCAAAGTCGTTGTTGATTCCAAAGTAAAGGAAAAGGAGAGAAAATAATCGATACGTTCAGCCCAATGTGGCTGAACATAAACTTTTTGTTCAACCAAATACGGCTGAATAAAATTGATATGTTCAGCTATAAGAGGCTAAACATTGGTAGTTTGTTTTACACTGAAAGTCTAAATGTTTTACGGCAACAGAAATTAAAAAAGGCTTTACAAGCTTTGAAAAATGATGAAAATCAAAATAAATAACACAACAACTCATCTTCTCACAGATGTTATGTTCAGAAACTACATTTTGTTTATTAGTTTGCTCATCTATTAGACAAAAAAAAAATGATATTGAGAGTGAGGTTTCACTAAGAAGTAATATGTTTGACAATGGTGGGATATGAAGGGAGAGTAGAATGTGATAAATGGAGAGATGATGATATAAAGGGAAGAGTAAGAATGGAGGAAGAAGGAAATGAGAGTGAATGGATGAATGAGACATCATAATGTGAGGAACGAAAGTAATGTGAATGGAATGATGAAAGTGAAATGAAACTACATGTGTGCAAATGGAAATTAGAAGTTATAAGTGTAATAAGGTGATTGTCCTTTTCGGTAATTTCAAAAAGAAAAATAAATGTAATAAAGAAGCTTTTAAAATTTACGTGTATAAAAGATAAAAATCATTGTGTATTTACTATTAGAGGCTTATCATAAATGTGTTGTAACTGCAACTGACTTATTCAAAATTTTGATCTTATTCAAACTTGTTATTCCTTAGTTTTAGGAATTAGTTTTCAGCAGTCCTATATTGTAGGATCTCAACCAATGAATTGTTAACTCATCTCTGTATTTAACTATTGTTAATGTTAATGGAAAAATATACTTCTCAGCATTTCCTGTTATGGTATCAGAGCACTAAACCGATCCACAATTTTTTTCCTTTAACTCACTTTATCTTCCCTCTTCTTCATCTCATGGCCACCGAAACCACTAGTGCCACCATTCTCAATACCAATGACCCAAACCAAACTCTTGTCAGCATTAATGTTGCTGCACAAACTCCTCTCAAATTAACCTCCACCAATTACCTCTCCTGGAAACTCCAGTTCCAAACTCTCTTTATTGGCTATGATCTTCTTGGCTATGTTGATGGATCCCACCCATGCCCGACAGCCACCATTACACAATCCACTACAACCATATCAAATCCCAGCTATGTTCTCTGGACCCGTCAGGATCAGTTGATCCTTAATGCACTCATTGGCTCCATCTCACCCACCATCATTCCATTCATAGCCCAAGCCAAGACCTCTCAACAAGCCTGGACCATCCTAGCCAATACCTATGCCAAACCATCCCGTGGCCGCATCAAACAAGTGAAAAATCAACTCAAAAATACCATCAAAGGTTCCCTTACCATCACTGAATTTATGCAAACCATCAAAACCAGAGCAGATGGTCTTGCTCTTCTTGGCGCCCCCATTGATGAAGAAGAAATCACAGATAAAATTCTTGATGGACTCAGCGATGACTACAAAGAATTAGTCCGAGCTGTCCAAGCACGAGACAACTCCATTACCTTTGAAGAACTTCATGAGAAACTTCTAAACTTTGAAGTCTCTCTTCAATCAGTCATCCCCAAGCAGCATCCCTTTCCAGCCACTGCCAATCCCACATACAAATCTAACAAACCTTGGCGCCCCTTCAGTCCTCAACAAACCACCAACACAAACTGGCGTACCCCATCTCCTTTTGCCCCTCGCCCGCCTGCTGCTACCAACGCAGGTTCCTCCTCTCCACATGGCCCAAGACCTCCTCCCAGACCATATCTTGGTCTTTGTCAGATCTGCAGACTCCAAGGCCACACTGCCAAGCGCTGCCCTTCCTTTCGCCTAGTACCCGTCCAGCCATCTTTCCCATCCAACACATCTCCAACCAACCCTCCATGGCAACCACAAGCCCATCTTGCCACCAGTCCTTCCACCAATCCATCCTGGCTTCTAGATAGCGGTGCATCTCACCATGTCACTTCTGACCTCAGTAACCTCTCGTTGCATACACCTTACCTGGGCAATGATGATATCATGATCGGAGATGGCACCAATCTTCCCATCACTCACACCGGTTCCACTCCTCTCCACACTCCTCATAATACATTTACATTAGACAATGTTCTTTGTGTACCCTCAATGCAAAAGAATCTAATTTCTATATCTCAGTTTTGCAGCTCTAACAAAATTTCTATAGAATTCTTACCAAACTCTTTTCTTGTGAAGGGACTTCGCAATGGGGCAACGCTGCTGAAAGGACAGACTAAAGATGGTGTTTATGAGTGGCCAACATCCTCTCCCCTGATTGCTTTTTCCACAATAAAGACCACCTCCTTCGACTGGCATCACCGACTAGGACACCCTGCTTTTCCAATTCTCAAACACATTGTTTCTAGCAATCATTTAGGATTAACATCTTCATTGTCTTCTGATTTTTCTTGTAATGCTTATCTATGCAATAAAAGCCACAAATTGTCATTTTCCAACTCTTCCATTGTCTCTACTCAACCCCTTGAAATCATATTTTCAGATGTTTGGACCTCTCCAATTGTATCAACCAATGGCTTCAAATATTATGTCATCTTCATTGATCATTTCACTAAGTACATCTGGTTTTATCCACTTAAACACAAATCTGAAGTCAAGACAGTTTTTATCAGATTCAAAGCTATTCACTTCCATTTATCCATCAAAACCCTATACTCAGACAATGGTGGTGAGTACATTTCCCTAGCCAATTTCCTCTCCACATCTGGTATCTCACATCTAACCACTCCACCGCATACACCTGAACACAATGGCTTCTCTGAAAGAAGGCATCTCCATATCGTTGAAACAGGCCTTGCTTTACTCTCTCATGCTTCCTTACCCCTTTCCTACTGGCCTTATGCCTTTGCCACCTCCGTATATCTCATAAACCGAATGCCCACACCCACCTTAAATCTCTTCTCCCCTTTCCAAAAAATATTTCAAACTACGCCAAATTACTCCAAATTAAAAATTTTTGGCTGCTTATGCTATCCTTGGCTCCGGCCTTACACCTCACACAAGCTAGAGTCCCGGTCCAAACCTTGTTTTTTTTTTTTATTACTCTCTCACTCAAAGTGCCTACTACTGTCTAGATCCATCTAACTCAAAAATATATGTCTCTAGGCATGTCAAGTTCGTTGAGTCTCACTTTCCCTATGCCTCACTGTCTAGTAAGCCTCCCTGTCCTTCATCCAGTCCCATTACCACCTAGATACCTCCACCGATTCGGGTTGTGCAACCCACTAACCAGCCGCCACTCACACTACCATTTGAAGTTGTTCTCCCTCAGCACCTCCCGTGTGAAGCTTCAACATCAGCTGTCGTGCCTGTTCCATCCTCCCGCCCACTTCCACTTGCCCAAACAGATGCCACCCACCTGCCCTCTTCATCCAATCCTAACCAATCCATAACCAACCCAACTTCACCTCCACCTGAAACCACAGAACCCGCTCCCATTCCCACTCACTCTATGACCACAAGAGCTAAGAACCACATTCATAAGCCCATCAAGAAACTTAATCTAAACACCCAGCTTGCAACGTCCACTGCAATAGAACCAACATCAGTAACTAAAGCCCTCACTGATCCTCAATGGCGCAAGGCCATGTCTGCTGAGTGTGATGCTTTAGTTCAAAATGGCACTTGGGACCTTGTACCACCTGCTTCAAACCAGAATATAGTGGGCTGTAAATGGATTTTTCGTATTAAACGTAACTCTGATGGATTTATTGACAGGTTCAAGGCACGTTTGGTCGCAAAGGGTTTTCATCAACGCCCAGGAGTTGATTATCTAGACACTTTCAGTCCAGTTCTAAAGCCAACAACAGTGCGGGTTGTTCTTAGCCTTGCTATCTCTCGGGGTTGGACATTACGGCAACTTGATGTAAATAATGCATTTCTTCAAGGACACCTCTTAGACACTGTTTTCATGCAACAACCACCTGGCTTTATTGATCAAGATCGTCCATCCTATGTCTGCAAACTTTGAAAGGCAATCTATGGTCTCAAACAAGCACCTCGTGCCTGGTATCAGGAACTTCGCACTTTTCTTCTTCAGTCCGGCTTCAAAAATTCACATGCTGACACTTCTCTATTTGTTCTCACTACTACTGGCCATATTGTTTGCATCCTTGTATATGTGGATGATTTAATCATCACTGGTGATAATACTCAGCTGGTTGATTCTTTTGTTCGTGCTCTTGCTCAGCGATTTTCACTCAAAGATCTTGGTCAGTTATCATATTTCTTGGGTGTGGAAGTAGTACCAAATCAACATGGCATCTTGCTCTCTCAAAGGAGATACATCTTGGATATATTAGCTCGAACTAAGATGACTGAAGCCAAACCTGTGCTCACTCCGATTCCGACAAGCCCACCTCTGCTGTTAAAGTCGGGTACCCCTTTAACTAATCCCACAGAGTACCGCACCATTGTTGGCAGCCTCCAATATCTCCTGATTACAAGACCTAATCTTGCCTTTGCCGTCAACAAACTCTCTCAGTATATGCACACTCCAACAACTGGCCACTGGATTTTTGTTAAACGCCTACTTAGGTGTCTCTGTGGCACTGTCAATGAAGGCCTACAGATATACCGTGATTCGCCATTCCAACTTCACGCCTTTTCAGGTCATATTCATAGTGATCTCCCACTGCACTTACAAGCCTTCTCTGATGCTGACTGGGCAGGAGACAAAGACGATTTCTCTTCCACCAGTGCCTATGTCGTCTACCTTGGTCGCAATCCTGTCTCCTGGAGCTCTAAGAAACAGAAAACTGTTGCTAGATCGTCCACTGAAGCTGAATACAGGTCGGTGGCTAATACAGCAGCAGAACTCAATTGGCTCTGTTATCTTCTTACTGATCTTGGCATCCACCTCCCTTGCTGTCCGGTTATATACTGTGACAATGTAGGTGCAACACAGCTCTGTTCCAATCCTGTGTTTCACTCAAGAATGAAACATGTTGCAATTGATTTTCACTTCATTCGGGATCAAGTCCAAAATGGTATCCTTCATGTTGCTCATGTGTCTTCCGCCGACCAACTTGCTGATGCACTCACCAAGCCTCTTCCACGTGCTCGTTTTCTTGATCTCAAATCCAAGATTGGACTTCTCTCTCTCGCTCCATCTTGAGGGGGCATATTAGAGGCTTATCATAAATGTGTTGTAACTGCAACTGACTTATTCAAAATTCTGATCTTATTCAAACTTGTTATTCCTTAGTTTTAGGAATTAGTTTTCAGCAGTCCTATATTATAGGATCTCAACCAATGAATTGTTAACTCATCTCTGTATTTAACTATTGTTAATGTTAATGGAAAAATATACTACTCAGCATTTCCTGTTATTTACAATCCCTCAAAAGAGAAGGTCCAAAAGGAAACACCAAAGGAAAACTTGTAGGACTCAGCTGAGGCTAAGTCTACCCACGGGGTGGGTCACTACCGAGTCCATAGTCGACTCGGACTCGGCCAAATTCTAGAACACTGCCAAGAAGACATCAGCGAGCAGGAAATGGTCTCGAGTCGGTTCGTCCTCACCTGACTGAGTGCGTTGTCTCATGCGAACCATGTTGGCCGTGGGCACCATAAATAAATGCCACATGTTTCACGTGACTTTTCTTTATCGTTGTCAATTGTCATCTCACCACCCCAACTCTTCAAACCCCCACATCACCATAGGATCAAAATGTCAAAGAGTAAAAGGATGCTTCCACAAAATTACCCGGAACCAATAAAAGGCATATTCCTGAAACATATATCTTACTTAAATTCAATGTATTTCCCTTTCTTTTGATGATCCAAGCTCCCAATATCACAAATTCATCTTTAAATAAATACCTTTCCAATTTAAATCTTATTTCAATTATCCATGGTTGCATAAAAATCAAGGAATACTACTATCCTCCGAGGAGAAAACACTACACCGAAAGTAACACGAGTGAAGCAAAACAAAAGATTATCGGTGATCATCAGGCTAAATTAAAATTACATCAGTTTACAATTCTTCTCATATAATTAAAAAAACACACAAAATTTCTACCGTTAAATAAATGGAATGATGTATGTTAAACTTAGGTCCTGTTTCTTTAGTGGAATTTCTATCAGGAATTCGCTATGTCCAGAAATTCTTGGACATGGTGTGACAAGCTGTCTCCAAAAATTTCTGAATTCCATGTTTTATTATTTGTATTTCTGGATTTCAGTCAAATGAAAGGTCTCTTTTGACCTTATGGGAATCCAGAAATTCCACTCCCTATACGTTTTGGTGGAATTTCTAGATGCTCAAAGTCAAAGAAGCATCAAGGAATTTCACTTTATCTGAGAATTCAGGAATTTCTCAGATGGAAATTTCAGCAAAGAGGAGGCCCTTAATAATGAAGTAAAACTCGACTGGCCTTCCTTAATATGAACGGCTTGGATCAAGTAAGTGTGGGGACCCACTCTGACAGTTGGAAAGTCCCATGGCTTAGGAAGATGATGATTAACATTATTATTACCTACTTACCTTAAACAAAGACTCAATTTGTCCGATCATTATCCAAAGTCCACATGTTTGGAGTTGTGAAAAGGCGGAGACTTCAGAGCCTATTTAAGGCCCGCAGCAGCAGAAGAAGCCTCGTCCGCTTCCTCGTGCTTATCTCTCTTGTCTCTGCTCTGTTATCTCTACCAGGTTCGTCCGTCTTTCTTTCTTCTTTCTTCTTCTTTCCTCGTAATAATCATCTCCCTCTCCTTTCCTCATTTGCTTTTATCTTCTCTGTAGATATCTAAATCTCCTCCGCGTTTTTTTTCTTTCTCTTCTCTCTCGATTTCTACTTTTCTCTGTACTACTCACCTTCTAATTCCTAATAGTTGGGGGGGTTTTTAGGGATTCTTTGGTTCTTTTTTTACACTGAACAGTCATATTTATGTGGATATTTTTAACTAATGATTTGGAATTCTTGATAAGTTACTAGGGGATGGAAATTGAATCTCCTCTGGATTTGGATTTGGATTTTTGAGGCTTTTTTTTTTTTTTTTTTTTAACTAGGAGAAGTTGATATTTGCTACTGTTTGTAGTTTTGGGTTCTGGAGGTTTTTGGGTTTTGGTTTCTGGGTTTTCTGCTGCTGAATCTCAAATTAAAACAATGTAGGATTTGAATTTGATATGGTTCTAATCACCATGAAATATTGATGGTTTGATTTATTTTGGTGATAAATGGTGGTTGATTAGTGTCTTTGAATGCCAAATTAGCTCACTGGAATCGTTATGGGAAAGGGATTACAGTTGGTAAAGTTATAGTGCTAGATTCTGTTAATGAAATGTTTTATTTATGGGTAGTCTCAGCATTTCTCGAACATTTCATTTCCAGTGGAGCTTGAATTGCATAGGGTTGTTAAGTCGGCGACAATTACATGAAATGATACTGATAGAAAAAAAATATGTGAAACAATTACAGATCAATATTTTAGAATTCTGTGGAAAGTTATTAACTTTTCTTTAGAACAGTAGATTGAGTCCTTTTCCTCCTGAAATTATATCAATAAGTATCAATTATGCTGCTACCAAAATCATGATAAAAATAACATAGGAAGCGATCTCCAATAAAAAAGAAGACGAAAACAGTTTTTCTTTTTACCCCATGAAGTTCTAGTAGTAATTTCATATTGGTTCAGGCAGACCCAAATTAGTATGAGCAGAGGAACTCTAATGCCTGGTCTTTTCCTTTAGGTAGGAACTAGGAAGTGCTCGATTTGTTGGCAAAACTAGTGCCTTATGCTATCGCTGTCTTAAATCTTGGGATTTGCTGCTCAGTTTTCTCTAAATTGCGTTGTTGCGGATAATAGACTGGGTTTTGGGTTGTGTTTTGGTTAGGAACAGGGTGGTTGATCTCGTTTGCATGTGATTCTGGTTATTATCGCACTTATATTTGCTTTAAATGTGGTATTTATGGGTTCATTTAGAGTTTATATCACTAATAACAGAAGTTGTCAATCTTTTTAACTTATTGGTTGAACTTTGATTTCATGCAGAAATTGTAACAGGGAGCAGATTGCATTTGGAAACAAATCTAGTGCATTCTTTATAACTGTTTGATTCTGCTGAGATTTGCTCTTTAGCTGTGTTGTTGAAAACTAAGATGCGAGATTTAGTATTTTAAGACTTTGTTACTGGTTTTATTTTTCCACATTTATTTATTGGCTTTTGGTTAGCTGGACAACATGAATGTGGTTGGTAAAGTCGGGAGTATCATTTCACAGGGTGTTTACTCTGTCGCTACACCTTTCCATCCTTTTGGTGGTGCTGTCGATATCATTGTTGTTGAGCAGAAGGATGGGACTTATCGAGGCACACCTTGGTATGTGCGTTTTGGTAAATTTCAGGGTGTTCTTAAAGGCGCTGAGAAGATTGTTGGCATCTCTGTCAATGGTGTTGATGCTGGGTTTCATATGTATCTTGATAATTCAGGCGAAGCTTATTTTGTGAGAGAGGTATCAGATCATAATACTGAAAATCATAGTGGCCCGGTGAATATTGACATTTTGGAAGTCGTTCAAGATGGTAATGATAATAGTGTCAGAAATCACCAAAATGAGAATGGTGTTTCCATTGATGATGGCACTAAAGTCTCTGAGGAATGTGTCTCATTAAGTATGGATCAAACCAACAGCGGAAAAGTTAATAATGAACAATTGTTATTTGGATATCATGATGGGAAAACTTCTCAAGTTACTGTTGAGTCTCAGGGGTACTATCGGTATGGAAGCGTAGATCAAGGGGGGGATTTTGTGAAAGCTCAAGGTTCTGATTCAGAAGTGGTCTTGGTCAGCGTGGATGGGCATGTGCTAACAGCTCCCATATCTTCATTCAAAGAAAACACGGACAACGTGCAGTTGAGCACGCCACAATTTCATCTGGGTCCAAGTGATGGAACTCAGGAAACAATTGAGCAAACACACGATTCAAGCAATGGGGATTTTGGACCTTTTGGTACTGGTGAAGACGCATGGGCTGCCAGTTTATTTGGTGATATTGAGGAGTCCATCTATAATAGCTCATCTGGAGGTGTTCTCCCTATTGGCGGTGATGGTACTTCCAACTTTTCGTCAGATGTCTGTAAAGAAGTTGGACAGCATGCTGTTCTACTGCAGGAGACTCCTAATGTTGACAAGTTGGGTAATGATTTGGTCATAAACTGTAGTTCAGAGGACAGCAATTCTTGTTCAAGTAGACAAGAGAGATCAGAAAGTTACTTGGATCCTTCAGATCTAACCTCACATGCCGAAGATGATGTCTTGGGAGATACTCTTTCTCTATCCGTGGGATCACCTGGGAATGCGGGTACACCTTCCTTCCTCTCTTCAGTGGAGGGTGCATCAGCTCGAGGTGATCTTAAGGTCAGCAATGGTGCTAGAGCGCCCCTTCCCTATTCTGAATCCCCATGCGAGTGTGGTTCCTTAGTTGAAGGCATGCACATGGAGGCCCTTGAAAGTACTGCCTCGTTTAACAAGAACGTGGACTCTTTGGGTTCTGAAAATATCTCAGTTTGTAATGACTCGGAGCTGAAGGATGAACAGCTTGGTGCAGCACAGCAGTCACAACAGCATGAAAGTAGTCAACCAATGGTCACTGACGAAGAATGCAATAAGAATCTGGAATCCCAAACTGAGGTATCTGATGAAGAGATAAAATCTGGTGCAGCCATGGGTAAGGACATTAAAGTGCTTATTTACTTTAGAAATGGACTTCCATTTTATAGTTGAGGGTGATAGATTATGTCTGCATTTTCTTCATAGTTTCTTATGGTCTGCAGGTTTTGAAATATCTCTTTGTGCAAACTTACTCCATCCTGGTATGGGATGGGGTCCTGCCAATGAGGTATTCAATGCACATCGTTTATCTGAAGAACAGTACAGAGTATCTGGACCATCGATTATTAAGAACGAAAAACTCATTGTTAGATATAAAGATACGTATATGACATGGGAAAAAGCTGCTCCTATTATTCTTGGAATGGTCGCATTCGGTTTGGATTTTCCTGCTGAGCCGAAAGAGGCTATTCCTGTTGGACAGAATGAGACACCAAAGGGTGGTGACAATAATACTGGACCCTCTTCCACTCCTAGTCGTATATGGAGGCTCTGGCCAATTCCGTTTAGAAGAACTAAAACCCTTCAACACAGTAATAGCAATGCTTCAAGTGCAGATGCAGATGTATTTGTTGATTCTGAATCTTGCTTCAGTCCAAGTGTGGAACCATTATTGACACGTAATGGTGAGAATGGGTCTCTTCAAAAGAAGTTTCTAAGAACAAATGTTCCAACTAGTGAGCAAATTGCATCTTTAAATCTGAAAGATGGTCAAAATTTGATAGCCTTCAGTTTCTCTACCAGGGTTTTGGGAAAGCAACAGGTATGCTACTTCCTATACATTTTAGTGTTTAAGTGATGAGGATGAAAACCAGTGTCATCTTCTTTATGTTATCCTTATACATGCTAACTGCTTGATACAAATCTTTTGGAACAGGTTGATGCACATATATACTTGTGGAAGTGGAATGCAAAAATAGTTATATCTGATGTTGATGGGACTATTACCAAGTAATTCTTATTAGATTATTACTTTGTCTTCATTTTAGTTTGGTTTTGGTAGCAACATACTTGGATATATTAGAGATGCTTTTTCTTTTTCTTTTTCTTTTTTTTGAATAATTTCTTTTAAACCAGTGAAATGTAGTGCTAGACTTCTGTTGTAAGTTAATGCTTTCAAATTAGTTGTACGGGCTTCCACAGTTGTATCATACTTGACATGTTTTGACTTATTCCACATTGAACAATCTCCTGGTTGTTTAAATTTTTTTTTTTTTTTTTTTGTTATGATTGCATTCTAGATCCAGAGATACCTAGTAACTGAAAAACTTGTAATGTAACTGATAAAAAAGTACTTTTGTTATTTATAGTAATGTTCGGTTACAAATAGTACAAAGCTCTATAGCTGTGAACCCTGGATGTGGGGCTGAGGATGGGATTTAAAGGTCTCATCATGTGTTAGTGGATTTGGTTCGAAATCATACAAAGCTTTAAAACTGTGGACCTTGGATGTGGGGCTTACCTGGATGCATGTGAATAAATAGGGCAGAAGTGGAGGTAGGGGGCACAGATAGGATTTAAAGGTCTCATTATAGATTAGTGGATGTGTCCCACATAGTCACAATCTAATGATTTTATAAGTGTATTTATAATCATTGAACTTGGGGCCTCTTAATTAGATGGTTACAATCATTAGATTGGCCCATGTACGACCCATTTGGTAAACTCTATGATGACACTTACCAATCCTTACTAAAGAGATATGCATGCAACTTGGTGGCTCCACATCCAAGGTTAGCAACCTTAACGGTTGTGGATGGTTTGTAGCTCAATATTGATATTGTAATTTAATATCTAAAGATCTTAAGCTAAGTTATTGGGCGTTCTAATGGGTGGTTTGTAGAACCTGGGTGTGAACATATGAAGTGGCATTGAAATATGAAGAGAGGTGTTAGACCCTTTTGTTTTTGTTTTTTTAGTAGTTGGTGTTAGACTGTGTGATGAATTGTACCTCATATGGTAACATGTCAATCGACACATTCAAATAGAATCAATGGTAACTATAATTTTTATTAAAAGAAGAAGAATACAATCAAGAAAATCACCCAACCACAAAAGGAAGAGGAAGAGAGAGGTATAAAAGTCTTATACGTGCCATCAAAAAGAGAGCAACAAGAAGACCAAACCAGAAAGGAAAAAAAGAAAAGAAAAAGAACAGGAATAAGAACAAGAAAGTTACAACGATAAAACAACAAAAGGAAAGGTTCTATCCACCCCTTCCTTGGCCAGCAAATCGGAAAAACCCATTAGCTGATTGCTGAACGAGGTGAAACTCCACAGAAATAGAAGAGGACAACACCTTAATCTCATTGAAGTAGAATTGGAATCTCTAGGCTGCCCAAAGGCTAGTCAACGTGTCATGGCCTGGCCCAGCGTAGGCACGGCCCGTTCCACCCATAGCCGTGTTGGGCCAGGGCATGGCACGGCGTAGCCCAGCCCATATGGTAAAAAATAGCTATATTGGGTATTTTTGCCCATTTACCCCTCCCAACGGTAAAACAAATGGCCAAATTTTGGGTATTTTAAGTCATTTTAATTTGGAAGGCTTTCACAAGCCGCCCCCCCCCCCCCCCCCCCCCCCCCCACCCACCAAACACACACACACACACACAAAATGGCCCGTGGAAGGCACAGCCTGTAGGGCTAGGCCTTGCCACCCACCGGCACGGCATGTGAACTTTTACGAGCCATGCCATGCTAGCCAGTCGCACGGCTGTGCCGTGAGTAAACGTGTTAGCACGGCCCATTTGACACCCTATTTCCACCATAACCTTGGAGTGAAAGGATGCAGAAAAAAATTCAAAGAGCTTCTAAAATAACCAAAGCCACTGCCTCATTAGACTCCATGCAACCCACACGCTTAGAACACAAAGCTAAAATACTGCCACCATTGTTGCGAAGCCCACTCATGCAGGCTAGACAATAGATTGGCCAACCCGTTGGGCCTAGACCCACCTCCTATACCCGGAGGAGGAGACCATTTAGAGACTTATTCAAATGACATACTATGCTTGAAGGACAATCTTACCCGGGAGGTGGAGACATATGAACAACCTTGCGAAGTTCCCCATTGAGGAAATCATTTTTTACGTCAAGTTGGTAGAGAGGCCACTTTTGGATAGAGGCGACAACCAAAAGAGTATGAACACTAGTCATTTTAGTGACTGATGCAAAGGTCTCCTAGTCATCTATTGTATATTTTTGTTTAAAGCCTTGTGCAACAAGGTGGGCCCTCTATCGTTCTAGTGACCCATTGGCCTGTACTTTCATAGAATTCATCAATTTGCACCCAATGATGGACCCATTTTTTGGCCAAGGGACAAGTTCTCATGTATGATTGGCTTCAAGTGTAGGAAGTTCCTCAATCACGGCTTGCTTCCAGCAATCTTCCTTTATAGCCTGCTTATAGGAGGTGGGAACATAAATAGAATCCACGGTGGTAAATAAGGAAGAAAATCCATATCTATCAAGCGATTTACTTACTTGAATAGAACGGCGTAGAGCTTGACATTCTGATGGATCTAAATTAGTGGATGGTCAGGAAGCAGGCTCCAAAGAAAGAAGCTTGGGTGGAGGCAATAGCTTTGCGCCGCCATATACCTGATTGGAGGACTGGAATCTGGGGTTATTAGAAATTTCGGAAAATAGGAGGCATTGGTGCAGTACTGAGTACCAGAACCGGCGTCATATCTGAAGAGATTCGGGTCATTGTGATATTAGCATCTGCAGGGATTTGGTCGACGTCAAGGGCTTGAAACCCTTCGACAGCAACTGTAGAAGATAAAAAACAATGAAGGGGGGCCCACTCATGAGCAGCTAGAAAAGGTGCTGTGATACCATCATACAAATGAATTGGGAATGTATTGTCTTGGGTTTTTCACAGGCAATCCTCTATTCATTTAAACCCATCCTTAAACCACTCTACATGGTAGATATTCGTGGAGAGTGATTGTTACAACAGGAAGATGAGGATAAGAAAGAGAGGGAGATGAGGGGATAAAGATAAGAAGAGATGGTTGTTGCAATTGTTGGGCCTGAAACAGTAATATGGGTCTACATATAATACACGTATTCAAACTACAAACCCCCCCCCCCCCCCCCAACCCCCCCCCCTCTCACCATCCCCAAAAGCCCCTCCTCGTCCTCTCTCTCTCATATATCTATGACCAAGAATAGAGCTACAGAGCGACACCTTAGACAAGAATTTAATATTTTTGAGAACTAGGTTGGATTTACGCCAAACTATGCTGCTGTTATCTTTTTGTTCAAATGAGAAATGTATTAGTGGACACATAATGGACATCCATGGATTTTCCCAGTACTAATTAAACACTGTTTTTGTAGTTGACTAATGTGTCTATTATGAATTTTTTTCTATCTGAGCTAAAATATTAAGTGTTTGTTACTTAATTTTTAATCAATTGTATATTGTTTTTTTGTTATTGTGAATTTTGCATGTTATTTAAATTTTATTAAGATATTATGTTGAATCCACAAATCTTGTGTTCTGAGGTTTACTAAATCAGCACCTTGATCTAGTATTGGATTCAACACACATACTCAATGCAACTTAGAAAAAAGTATATCTATGACAGATGCAATTCTTTACTGAAACAAGTCATGGAATAATTTAGGGAGAGGAGAAAATTTTACATTGAGTTTTTAGTTTTAATTATGAATGTATTAAAAGAGGATAACGTGTTTCAAGGTTATTGAAGTCCTATTTTCTCCTATATTGTGCATCCTCTTTAAAAGAATGAGAGGATTTTTAGGGGTGATTTTTCTTCCCTTTCGGTGTTGATTGATAGAATAACTCAGAGGATCGCTAAATGGACCTTGATTAAAAAGAGTTCTCCAATTTTAGTCTCCATGATATCCGTCTTAATTGGGAAGCTTGCATGGGATGCAGACCAGGTAAGGTGAGGAGAGTTGTTCTTTGGTCTCCTCCCTCTCCTGGTGTGTTCAAGTTTAATGTGGACGGTGCTGCGAGAGGTTAACAAGGCCTAGCAGGAATTGGAGGTATACTTCGGAATAGCAAGGGGGAGGTCTTGTTTATGTTCTCAAAGCGTGTGGGTGTTTGTGATTCTAATGAAGCGGAGGTTTTGGCTATTTTGGAAGCCCTCTGATGCTTTTCGAGATGCTTCCAGAATGATCTTATTGTGGAGAGTGATTCCTCAAATGCGATTGCATGGGTGTCTAATAGGAAGCATTTTCCCTGGAAATTTCAATTCCTCTTTAAAGAAATTCGAGCTTTCACTACTACCATTTATGTTGTCTTTGGTCACCAGCTTAGAACGACCAACTGTATGGTTGATGCACTAGCCAAGTAGGGGGTGGAGAGAAGCTATCCTTGGGAGGGTTTTATTATATGGGTGGGGTACAATGCTCTTGTACCCTTTAGCCTCCTTTTCTTTTCCTTATCTTTTCTTGTTTTCTTGCCTCTTTTTGTATTCTCTCATTCTCTTAATGAAAGTTTCAGTTACTGATAAAAATATATATATTTAAAAGTTATCTCTTGGACCTGCCCAGTCTTCCCACCGAGTTTCCTGCTCAACTCAACCTGGTTATTGGTCATCTGGACGCCTCACTAGACTTGGACGCATCCAGGTGGGACCCATAGATATGAACTTATATCAACCATTGTGGGTGCTAGTGGTTTTGTGTATGTGTGCGTCATTGCTTTCCTATCCTCATATGATTATTTTTTCTACCCTTTCCTTAGACAAGTGTTCTTTGTCATGTTGGTGAAATACCATTTCTCCATCTAATGTTTTAGAACTCATTGTTAACTATTCATTCAACATACTGTGGTTTCTGTTTCTATGAAACCTGGTTTACAATCATTGTGACGCCCTGAGTCCTACATCGACTATAAAGAGGAAAGTGATTGGGATTTATATGTAGAGCTTGCATCCTTACCTTGCATGAGGCCTTTTGGTGAGTTGAAGCCTACCAAAAACAAAACTGTAAGGCCCGTGGGTCAAAGCGAACAATATCATGCATGCCTGTGGGGTGGGGCGTTACAATCATGCTTCATAATATTTAGGGGCCATATTCAGAATTTCAAAGCATAAAACAAAGAGTGAGCTCTCACTCAACTGAACAGAGAAGAGAACTCTTTAGACCAAGTCGTCAAGAATTGTAATATTGAAACCATGTTGAATTCAATCAAGTGCGATGTACCACATCAAGACGTTAAGTATTGTCCTGACTAGAGATCAAATGCTCATGTGCGTTCATGTGCCTGTCCCAGTGCATCTTTGTGCATTTTCTTGAACATAGTAGATGACTGGCTTCCATTTTATAAAAAAATTAAGCAAAATGATGCAAACCATCTCAGCAGTCAACAGCTAAAAGAAAAGGACAATTGGACTTATGGTGATTTCGTTCATTGTTTTTGGAAATTTATAACTAGTTGGAAGGTTGTTTCTGTCACATTTTTAGCTGTTAAGCTTTTCTTTTCCCTCTTTTGAAGTAAATATTAGCATTTTAACAGTTCCAAAGATAAAAGAATAATGCAGTATTTGGCTTCTTTTCGTGGGACGCTTTAGGTCTGATGTCTTAGGACAATTCATGCCTCTGGTAGGGAAAGATTGGACACAGTCTGGAGTAGCGCGTCTTTTTTCTGCAATTAAGGTATGCTCTTTATCAGGTAAACTCATATGTTTGTTACTTTTCGATCTTCTTGTTTGTGTTGTTTTTGTCTTTCTTATCATTTGAACTTGTTTCTATCTAAGTAACAAAAACTCAAAATCTCCATTGTGCTTATGAAAGTTGGAGCCATTTGGTTATCGATCTTCTTGTTTGTGTTGTTTTTGTCTTTCTTATCATTTGAACTTGTTTCTAGCTAAGTAACAAAAACTCAAAATCTCCATTGTGCTTATGAAAGTTGGAGCCATTGTAAATCCATAACAAAGTGCCTAACAAACTAATGGGTGAATCTGGGTTTTCCTTTCTTGGTTTTAGGGACGACTAAAAAGAAGTGTAAAGCATTTACCTCAACCTCAAAATTAGGCAATTGATGCATCTAATGGCATTGGACTTCTTGCTTAAGAGGAGATCATTACTCATTTTATGGGATGTAATTTTGTTCTTCTAGATGTCTTCTACTTATTTTTGAGCTTATAATTATAATTATCTTTTTTATTATGCGGATGGTTAACATTCCAAAAAATAAAAAAAGGGTGTGAAATTTTTGACTTAATTCAAATCTGCCAAGTTGAGTCATGACTAGGTCATGTAAGTCAAGACTCTGACTTTGAATACTTAATATTTTCAATCATAACTAAATGAAAAAAAAATAGTAAGATCGTGAAAATGTAAAAATCGAGAAAATTATGAGAAATTGAATGTTGAGAGAAGACTCGCCAAACCACTGCACCAAAGAAATTATAAAAAAAAAAAAAAAAAAAAGAACACAAACATTCACATTGCCATTGGGTTGTTGCTTCTTGGTTTCTTTAGTATCTTCCATAATCCATATTCTTTGTGGAGAAAAAAGGAGATTGAGAGAGAGAGAGAGAGCCTCCATGTGTAAAACATGTTAATTTTTAGAGTTTCAATCAACATCTCTTTCCAAATGGATATTTTTTTTAACATGAAATATAACCTCTACTATAAATAAGAAAAAAAGAAAACTCCGATGGTCTTTGCACAATGTTGTGGACTATGGTGCCCCGATACGGATATCGATACGGACATCGATGCAGGCATGGGGGATATGACTCCTAGCTTTTGAAAATCTAGGACACGGATATGGATGCTAGTATCCTAATTTTTTTTTTTTTTTGATCATTTTTTAATCAATGAAATTATTATTATTTTCATCCCTTTCTAGAATTTTTAATGGAGAGAAGTAAAATTATTAAAAGAACTATATGAGATGAAGGACTTTATAAGTAGGATATGTTAAACTTGTTCCCTAGAAGTATCGGTGCAATATCAGGTACCAATATAATTGTTGTAGCGGTCCGATATGGATATGTTGGGCTTGTATAAGTATCCGGGCTTCATGGGTTGTGGACCATGGCTATTTTGCTAGCTTTGTGCATGCTTGCGCCACCTTTATAATCTCCACCTGTCTCTACTCTTCTTTTGTCCCTTCTCTTCTATTGAAAAAGGCATCAAGATCTATTTTCAGCACATAGCAGTGCTGCTCAAAAGCTAATTGTTGAATCATTCTGCAGCAACGTATCTGGAGGCCATGATCTGAATGTTGGGAATCCTGATCTGAATCTATAATTGTATTGGAGGTCATTCCATTTGCTTTTGTAACCCCCGCTTCTATGTGTTTGGCACTTGAAACTAATAGTTGGTTCTCTTTGCGGCACTTCATGGAAATGCTGTACCATATGCCTATCCAGCGCCCGCTAGGAACATATTTTGGTACTAGCTACGCTGTTTGATTTGGTTCTTGCTTTTCCTTTTCCTTTTTGTGGTTGCTCTTAAAGAAAAGAAAATGAAAATGAAAAAAAGTTTGATTCTAAATTTTGGAGAGATGAAATGTGTTGAAAAAAAAATCTTCACGATAATTTTGTTTGAGTGAATAAAACGAGTGGCCTTGTCACATGAGTACATCCTGCAAATTATATTTTTATTCACAGAGTTATTGTATGCCTCGAGTTGAAATCGAAAAGGGGAAAAATAATGGAAACTAATTTGCTTATCTGGATTGATATTTCCAGACTATTATAATTTATCAGGCTCTGCCTCTGGCAACCTTGTTACTTTTATTTGAATTCAATCTATGTAGTGTCTTTTGGCAGGCAGTATGAGTTTTCAAGTAATTTATCAGATAATTATACAAATAGATTAATCCCATATCATTTTTATCTTCCAGCACGAGGGGTTCGCTTTTGTAGTCGCTGAATTGTACCCTGTTTCATTTGAATGCAGGAAAATGGTTATCAATTGCTTTTTCTGAGCGCACGTGCAATTGTTCAGGCATATTTGACCAGAAGTTTTCTTCTTAATCTGAAACAGGTACTTGAATGAAATTGCTTCATTTATTTCTAACCATCTGATGCCGCATCCAACAGTTATTCATATCCTTAGTAATGTGATTGGCACTTCAATTGAAATAGTGAAGTCTGCCATATATAATCAATTCTGGCTTGGCCATTCTGTGGCCATGCAAATTTTAGGTTCTCGCACTGGTGGTGGGTTGCTGGTTCCCTTTTTTCTCCCTTAGTGCTTGGTTCCTTGATTCTTTTGTAAATCATTAAGAGTCACACTTAGGATAACACAGGAGGGCAGAGGACTTCTGTTGTGCTTGAAATAGCTGTGATGCATTCATTTGTTGGGTAGGCTTACTCACTGCTGATACTGCAGGATGGAAAAGCATTACCTAATGGGCCTGTTGTCATCTCTCCTGATGGACTATTTCCCTCATTGTACCGAGAAGGTGATGCCTTATTCCTCAAGTGAAGTTTGTGCGCTTTTTCTTTTATCATTGACAATTAACGATGGTTTCTTAGTTAAATTAACCTATTCTGAGTTCCAATTATGCAGTAAAAGCTTGTGAGTAGCCATGAAATGAAATATAATTTAATAATAATTGTAGATCAACATATGTAGGAACCATTTTTGATGCAGGTGATGGGCCAAATGCATCCATGAAGACTTATAAAACAATGCCCAGGAAAACCAGCATATGCCCAATGACCAGTCTACTAAGACGGCCCATAACTTGTGATTAATTAATTAATGACATGTTTATTAAGGGCAATCATTTCACCTGTCAAATCTTGTATTTTAGGGGGTCGTCTGGCCTCTTTTACAAATGTGATAGGAAAATGAGATTTACATATGTAAATGCTGCGTATGCAAATGTTACACATGTGAAACACATTACATGTTTGTCAAAATCACCGTTTTCACATGAGTATATGAGTACATCCAATATCGTCTTTTTGAAGTTTTTGACAAATTTATCATAATCCATAAAGGATTAAGACCATCCTAATATTTAGCATCAGTAAAACAATATTGAACTGTTTGGATCATGAATTGTGGGGCACACAGAAGTGTAGAAAATTAGATCTATGGGTTGGGACTTTTTTACAAATTACTCAAAATCTATTAAGATTTAAGATAATCAGCTTAAAGTTTCTGGGATTTAGTTCAATAAACAAAATGAATGGTTTGGATTACAAATATGGGGCCCAAGGGAATTGGAAAAAATAAAGGTAGTTGATGCGCCCCACAAGAATGCAATCACCATGTTTAAGAGACTGTATTGACACCTTTTTTCTAAAAGGGATTGTGAATCTCTTTCACACCTGTGTAGGTCTGAAATTTTTGGTGTGTAAATGGCCTTGTCTACACTATTTTTCACACCTCATTTACACACCACATGCATGAACGAGCGCAAATAAATGTTATGATGCATAACCATTATGCATGGTTATCATTTACATATGTAAATGAGTGCAAAGAAATGACCCCTCGGGAAGTTTTTGTTTTTGAAAATGATGACTTTATAGAACTCAAAAACCCCTCCCACCTGTTTGGTAATTTACTATTAAAGTCAAGGTGAAGTAAAACCTCCATTTGCGAGACATGAAAAGGCTAGGGGGTCATATCAAAAGTACACATTCAAAATTCCCCCATTTAAAAAAAAAAAAAAATCAAAAAGCAACATCTTCAATCCACTAAATGACAAAAAAAAAAAAAAAAAAAAAAAATCCTCTTTTTACACAAAAAGTCAAAAAGATTCCTTATCAAGCCACTAAAGACAAAAGACCATCATAACCCCCTTATATTTTATTCTTTCTTGATTTGAGACTTCACCTCACTTTGTTCTACATGTAAAGTTACCAAATGGGAAGTTTTGTCTTGAGAGAATCAACTTTATTGTGATCTGCTTAAATTTAGAAAGGCATAAGTCAATTTCTTTAGGATCCTTGATTAGAAACTATAATCTCTAATTTAGTCAAAGATTGTTGACTACTCTAATTAGAAGGTATAATCTCTAATTTAGAGCCAAGATTGTTGGCCAATACTCTCTGTAAAGGTTGTAAAGGTTTTCCCAAGAAACGAAGGAATGATGCCTTTCTCTATTCCTATCTTGAGTTGGGGTCTCAGCCTTGTGTGAAGACTCCGTTGGCAACTCCAAGATGTGCTTGAAGACTCCTCATCGATAGACCCTCCATTATGTCTCTTAATGGGTAAAATATCTATTAAGGATAAAAGATAATTATGATAAGAAATGGAAGCAACCTTGTGTTCTTTGAATTACAGTATGACAAGATGGGAAGAGAAGCAATACATGCATATGTTAATAAATATATATCTTTTGAAGGTTAATACAGGGTTATTTTAGAATTTGTTTCTGTTGTACCGGGCTTGGATTGTAATTTTATAAAACTGCAGGGACATTTTTGTAATTTTGAGTAATTTTGAGAAATTTTCAAAGTTATATCGTCCATGAAGGTGTTGCTTACTTGCATGTGTTGAGGGTTGAACATCATTATTGCTGCTGTTTCCAATTAACTATAGCAAGCGTCTTTATCTCATGGTATATCATAACTCTGTTGCATTGTGATGCTAACTCTGTCAGTTAGGCTACTTTAACCTTTGATTTGGGAATTTATTTCTTATTGGTGACAACTGACAAGACATGCATGGCTCCTTAGATGGTTATCTTGGTCATAGCCTGTTCAGAATTTTAGAGTAGAACTCTTTTTGCCGACCCTATATTGATGCGATAACACGCTGATGATATGATTATAATGAATGCTATACTGGTGACAGTTATACGAAGAGCGCCTCACGAGTTCAAGATTGCATGCTTAGAGGTAAAATTGTGTACTTATCAATCATTTATTCAGATAGAGAATTAGTTTATTTCAGTTGTATCTATAATAATTCTTAGTATCTTTGCTTGCTTGTAGTCTGCATCCATACTGAAATAGAACACCAAACCTTTGGATTGTGTGGTAACCAGTGAATTCAGTCTCTGGTGAAATTTTTTTGAACCACTCATGAAAGATATTAGAAGAAATAAATAGAAGCAACACTACTGAATGCCAGAGTGGCAAGCTAGAAGCATTATGCTGAGTCATTAAAGATTTCCGAGCCCCATCCTCTTCTTAAACCAGTGCTTGATGATGTTAGTGTTCCCAGAAAATTAAAAATAAGAGTCTACACGGTTCCAAGTTTGGTAAATAGGTCCAGTTGATATGGATCTGAAGGGTATATTAAACCTGAAATTCATATTTTTTTGGTAATGGAAGTGTCACTGAAGACATTTCTAATTGAAAATGAAAGGTGAACTTTGTAGTTACGGCAAACTTTTTGTTGTTGCATTGCTAAGCACCAACTTATTTTTAAGGACTCAATGAACTTTAATTTGACAGGATATTAGAGCACTTTTCCCTTCTGATTACAACCCCTTTTATGCGGGCTTTGGGAATAGAGACACTGATGAGCTCAGCTATCGAAAGATCGGTATCCCAAAGGGAAAAATATTCATCATTAATCCAAAGGTATTTTTCCATTTGCTTCACCATGCTGATGAACACTGAAAATTTTCTTTTGTTTTAAATTATACATCTAAACTGGCAGGGCGAGGTGGCTATCAATCACTGCACAGATGTGAGGTCATACACCTCCTTGCACAAACTTGTGAATGATATGTTCCCACCCACTTCATTGGCTGAGCAGGTGAGTTTTGTTACTGGATTCCAAAATTTATCATTTTCACTGGTACCCTAAATTCTCTATTTATTTTGAGGAACTACTTTCCCTGTGCAATGAATTGTTGGGGTACAAGTTCAAGGAACTAGGAGAAGGGGTAAACCAATAAATGCCCGAGAAGTAGTAGTGTGGAAAGACATCATGAATCTCTTGTGGTGTTACCAAGAGCATGACATTAAATAAGATTGAGTTAAAAAGTAGAACTCATTAGGCTGACTTCATATTGACGGGTAAGGCTTTGATGATGATTTTGTTGATGATACGACATTCAATTGAGCATTTTCTTTAACAAATTTACATGTGGTGGGGACCCTTTGGTGGCCTTAACCTATGAGTTGTTATGGTGAACCTCGTGGTGGATTGGAGATGTGACAAATGTCTTCCCATTGGATGATGTAGAGCATTGATACTTTGATAGCATTGTTCTTTTTTTACTGGATGGATGTTGATCATCTAATATGAGAGAGATGGGGCACAGGTCCTGAAGCCATCAAATCCACATATTATAGTACTCGAAAGTTGGGTCCCTCTTACTCCTCTTGTGCCAGACATAAAGTGTTGTGAATTATGTATCCTCCCTTTCTATGCAATCTTAATCTCTTCCGTTTAGCCATTAGATTGAGGCCCCTGACGTCAGTGTTTCTTTACAGGAGGATTTTAACTCATGGAATTACTGGAAATTACCATTCCCAGATATTGACTTTTAAGCTAGCATTACAATGTGCATAACCGCTCTTTCAAGCGGCCTCTAAATCGATGGAAGGAGATCCAGTAGAATATAAACAGTTAGTGATAAATCTGGCCACTCATTTGATGAGACCTTTTACAAAGTCATGTCAGACAAGCCGCAATAGCATCGTCACAGTGCTGAGTTGTGAGCCAACAGGTTGCCGCACGTCTTCTGAATGGATACTTTTGCTCTCATGACTTGTCTCTCTTGATCAAGTAATTCTATTGGCTGTTGTAATTTGTATACAATTAATTTTTTCCCCCGTTTTCTGTGGGGAATGATGGAAATTGATTGACAGCAAAGGTCCCTTGCAAAATGATAATAGTTTTTTTTTTTTTAATTACAATTTTCACTTAACTAAATTCTGTATTTTTAGCTGAGCTCTTGTGTTTTGTTCTGGTGGATGTGTGAGAACCCAATTGCATTGGCGTTAGGCTCACCTGATAAGGCGCTTGTTTTGCTATCCTGGTTTTCACTTGTGTGATGACTGATGTTCAGTGAGTATTGTCTGTGTCATGGATGGATTAGGGGCTAGGGCACAATCGAGAAATGTCTTTATCCAATATTAATGAGCCAGACAATCCTTATATTGCTCATTCCCTGATTCACCATTTGGCATCTGCTTCCTGAAAGCATATTCAGTATTCCAATTCCATCCTTAGGTTTGAGGAACAATCAGTGTGATGGAATGCATCTGTAGTACTGTTGAATCCACTTCTCTTGGATCTGCATCTGAATCTGCTTATCCAGAAAGCTAAAGAAAACCTCACTTTGAAAAATCACACTTTAATTCAACACAGAGCAAGTGAAACTACCACCAAACATTGCCTCACCACGAAACAAACTTCTCCATCTCTCCAACATGCCACATAAACATTTCCTTACCAAGAAACAAAAGACGACACAAGGAATCACATCAGAATCATTGTTTTAACCACGTTTTAGCCATGCTAAGTTAATAAAAATTTTTTTTTGCTCCATTTGGATCCTTGGAACTTGGTTGCTAGTACTGAGATTACCTGCAACTCTAAATATACTTGTAATTTGTCTTTACAAAAGAACATACCACAGTTGATTTGTATGCAATTCTAGATCCAAAAGCAACATGCTGCAGTCCTACCCATAATTTCAGTCGCTCCAACACCAAGTTAGCCCTAAAGCATTGTCATTCCTCTTTACTGTTTTCCCCGTAACTTGATAATTAATGTAAACTATAATTATTAATAAAGAGCAGAAGCAGGCATGGTTTTCACAAACAACCACTTCAATTTAAGGGGAAAAATGCATCTGAACCAGTAGAGCAGTTTATTACAGAACTTCCAGTACAACAACAAGAAGATAATGATTGGGCAATTTTCACAAACAACCACTTCAATTTAAGGGGAAAAATGCATCTGAACCAGTAGAGCAGTTTATTACAGAACTTCCAGTACAACAAGAAGAAGATAATGATTGGGCAAAGTTAGGTTGGAACTCTCTGAGCTTCACAAGTTAGCAATAATGCCAGCAATGCAAATCTGGTGGCAGTGAGGCTAACTTATTTAAAATGAAGGCTATGTATACTATGCGTCACTTAATCCAACTAAAATCTCAGCATGCTTAAAGATTATCGCAAACTGCTTTTGTGAACTCCGTTGTGGTTGAAGTGCCACCAAGGTCACCTGTTCTGTACTTCCCTTCAGCGATGGTTTTCAGAATTGCATTGTGAATCCGATCTGCCTTGTCATGGAGCTCCAAGTGCCGCAACATTGTAACAGCACTTAACAGCAGAGCAGTTGGATTTGCCAGATTCTGTGAAACAGTCAATCGAGAGAGCTAATTAAATAAAGAACGAATACAGTCCCTAATACACAAACTTCAACTAGATGAATCAATTGCAGGCAGCTGGTTACGACGTGGGTGTGTGAGTGAGAGTGCATGAGTGTGTGTGTGTGTGTGTGTGTGTGTGTGTAATCCCATGTGCGCTGTGTGTATAGTGCATACTCCTAGTGGGGCCCACCTACAATCCATCCAGGTGGACCAAAACACCCCATCCCCCAAAGAAAATATTTCACATGCCCTCGGGTTTGCACCCATGCAAATGGACTAGACTTGTGGGCCTCGGATGAGAGGGTTAGAATGGTCAGATGGGGCTAATTTTTTATACATAGGAGGGGCCCACCCAAATCTTCAAATCCCCCTAGGTCCTATCCCAAGGTGGGATAGGATCATGGCTGTGTGTGTTACATATTATGTATGAAAGCAACCAGCCAACCATTAAGTGGCACCATGTCAACTTAGGAGTTTCACCATGTGGATCATCACCACGACTTAAATATTGCCCATCCGCTCGCTAGGCAAGCCCCATGATTCACCAAGGATTAAAATAGTGGTAGCGGCGGGGGCATAACGGCTAGTGGCCAAAAATGCTACATGGCGGGTGGTACGTAGCAATTTTGGTGATACGCAGTGGCATAGAGGTGTGAATTTTTTAAGTGGTAAAAAAAATCGAATCTTGCATAGCAGTCAATCTTCTGTGTTTTTTTTTAGTGATTTGGAACCATACAAGGGTAGAGACAATTTAAGGAAAGGCTATTGAGGAAAAGAAATAGGAAAGATGGTGCTTCAAATTAAATATGCTTGGCTCTATTAGGCCTTATAGACAGTAGCGTTGCTATTTTCAAAAAGCGCAACGGCCAATAATGCGGCCGCTACGTAGCTATTTTGAACCAATGAATTTATACTAGGTTCTGAAGCATCGAAATATTTTCTATCCACTGTTTATGGACATTGAGGCCCACCTGATGCATTGACCAGTGCCATTTTACAACCAGAACGTTCGCATGGTGAACATCATCTGTCGATTGGCTGGGATTGTAACATCTATTCATGACCCCATGGAAATCACCAAGGAAAGAATGGACTGATATAAGCATTCCTCAAATCAATGTACCATTTACGTATCATTTTTAATCCATAAGGGTGAATATAGTAAGATGCAACCATTCAATATATATATATATATATGGGAGATGCTCATATGAGAGCATCTGTCACCTTACTATGAGAGATAAAAGTGGGGGGCCTCACATTTAAGTTGTTGGCATTGGATATGGATGTGAGGGTCCCCACCTTATCTCTCATAGTAAGGTGAGAGATGCTCTCATAGAAGCATCTCCATATATATATATATATATATAGAGAGAGAGAGAGAGAAAGAGAGATTTTCAGTCTGATGGCAGGCAATACCTATGAAGAAAGATGCATTGATAGGACAACAAATGTAAAAATGATACACACCTTGCCAGCTATATCAGGGGCTGAACCATGCACAGCCTCTGCCAGAGCAATGCCACCCTCACCAATATTACAGCTGAATGAAAAGGGTCAGAAGGATTAATAAACAATATATACGGTCCCTCGATGATGGAAACAACAGATAAATACCTGGGTGTTAAGCCCAATCCACCGATTAAGCCAGCACAGAGGTCACTTATGATGTCTCCATAGAGGTTAGGCATAACCAAAACATCGAAGAGTGTTGGATTTTTTACCAGCTGTGAAAGAGCAAGCAACACTGTGAGAGTAGCAACAAGGCCAAAAGCCAACTTTTGGTTTCAAGTCCCAACTGCATTTTTAATTCTTCGTCCACGATGAACAACTTATGATATAAAAATCGAAACGGTGAAGATATCATGGGCATAGAATTTCCACTATCTCCATAAGCCTCTTTTCTCCTTTTGTTTTCTTGATTAATACTGTTCAAGGGAAAATAAAACTCGGACTCAGGACCCAACTCAGTTAGGGCTGAGTCGGGCCAAGTTCGAGTCTACCAATTTAAAATTAAAATAGTTGGCCGAGTTTGACTTGGATGAGTCATGCTGATTCCCATGCGACTCACCTGAGTCCTATGGGGCTCACCCAACTGCCCGAGTCCCATAATTTGAGTCCAAGTCCCATAATTCGAGTCCGGGTCCCATAGGACCCGACTCGTTTAGGGCCGAGTCCAAGTTAAATCCTTGATACTGTTGTATGGACCAGTTGGGCAGTGAAAACCATAACTAAGGAATGAAGCTTCATAAGTATGAGTTATGGCACTTGATCCCCAATGATCAACATGCTATTATAGAGCATTCTATGTTAAATCATCTTAAGTTTAAAGCATGTAAAGTTAAATCATACCATCATACAACAATTATCAATGATCACTTCTTCATAGTATATCTCTGGGTACTTCTCAGCAACTTCACGACAACACTACATAAAATCAAGAAAGTTCATTGCTTAGATGGGAAAATAGAAAACAGATAAACAATTATGCTGAATTATGATCTTTCACATCCTACCTTGAGAAAAAGACCATCAGTCTTCCTCATTATGTTGGCCTTGTGAATGGCAGAAACTTTTTGTCGCCCATGGGCCTTCGCGTAGTGAAAAGCATATTCTGCCACCCTTAAACTTGCTTGGCGGGTGATGATCTTGAGACTTTCAACTACACCTCTCACCACCTAATATAATATGGAATTACTAAAATAAAGAAGAATATAAATTTGGAATTATTATTGTTAATGAAATCACTTCATCCTCAACGGCTTACTTCAACCGACCTGTATGCATGGCGGATAATTGGATAGGAAGAGTGCAGCATGGATTGCATCTCAAAATCCACCTTCATTTGATATACATTATCATGTCATAAAGGACCTCAGCCACTGAATAGATGGCTCGAACAGTCTTCTAACCATTCATTTTTCTTGTTCTTGGTACAATGGTTGTGTTCGATATGCCATCAAGAATTGGTCCTTCAAAGCCAAACAACTAATATGAAGAGAAGTGGTTGAGGTGGGCCCTATAATGTGGGTTGCATTGCATTGTAATACAAGTGGTATGCTCTTGGTCATTACTGAATAACAATAGCAGCAACAGCAATGACGATGATAAAGATAATCATGGAGACGACAATAAAAACAACGTTGGCATTTGGCAGTAGTAGCAGTAGTTTAAACATTGATACTGTCAGAATATGAATACATACAAGTGTACGAACCGATATTACAATTGCATGAATACTACTGCAGCCCTTTGTTTGGACCAGGCTAAGCCATAATATCAGATCTACTGGGTGATTTTAACTTTTAACCAACCGAGATCTATGTTGAAACTAGACCATTAAATGTTCTCGTGTTAACCATGCATAGGTCTCACTCAGTGAGAAATGGGCGTTGCCGATTCACAATTTGGAAACCTTTGAAATTTTAGTGGCATGTAGGACGTGTTTGTGGAAAGGCATATCCGCCAAAAAGGAGCAGATCTGGAATCAGTTTTCTGCATTCCTCTGTTTTTTATGAGAATCAGTGTAGTAACATTTCAGCGAGGAAAACCCTTAAAAGAAGCCTATTTTCAGGTGCTTCCAATTTGAAGAAGGGGTGAGGGAGGGAAAGATTTGCATGGTAGCAGAAATGGCTCTAGTACTAAAGATGAACACAACCATTTGAAAAAAAAATAAAATAACCCACATTAGAATCACATGCATATTACTGCAGCCCTGATTTTGGACCAGGCAAAACCGTAAAATCAGATCTATTGGGTGATTCAACTTCTAACCAACCAATGTCTTTGTTGAAATTAGGCCGATTGAACATTCTCATGTTAACCATACATAGCTCTCACTCGGTGAGAATTTTGGGTGTTGCCCAGTGCCCATCATAAATTGAAAACTTTGAGTGTATTAGGAGGGTAGGGAATGAAGTCTTAGGAGAATCCAAAGGGGGTGCTCGGGCACAGAAAGAGGCATGGTGATGGAGAGAGGCCATCCAAGACAAGATAAGAGTTAAAAGAGAGTGCTTTAAAACTTGGCAAAAGGATCGAAATGGATCGAACTTAGAGGTAAAAAGAAGCAAAAAGAGAAACCAAAAAGGCAGTTAGTGAGGCCAAGGCAAAGGCATTTGAGGAGCTATATAGGTGACTTGACACTAAGGAAGGCGAAAGAGAGATATTCAAGCTGGCTAAAGCCAGAGATAAGCGGACCAAGGACTTAAACCAAGTTAAATGCATTAAGGACGAGGATGAAAAAGTATTAGTAAAGGAAGAGGAGATAAATGAGCGTTTGAAGAGCTACTTCTACAAGTTATTTAACGAAAGCAGTAGTAGTGACATACAATTGGGGCAGCTTACCATTTCTAGGGAAGAATCGAATCATATGTTCTATAGGAGAATCAATAGGAAAGAAGTTAAAGAAGTATTGAAAAGGATGAAGAATGGGAAAGCGGTTGAGCCAGATGGTATCCCTATTGAGGTCTGGAGGTGCTTGGGGGAGGATGGCATGAGTTGGTTGACAAAGCTTTCTAATGTAGTGCTAAAGAGCAAGAAGATGCCTGATGCATGGAGGAAAAATATTCTTATACCCATATACAAGAACAAAGGAGATATTCAGAACTGTGCGAACTACCACGGGATTAAATTGATGAGCCATACGATGAAATTATGGGAGAGAGTTATTGAGAGAAGACTAAGAAGAACAACAAACGTTTCAGAGAATCAATTTGGTTTCATGCCTGGGAGATTAACCATGGAGGCTATCTTTCTCCTGAGAAGGTTAATGGAATAGTATAGAGAAGGTCAGAGAGATTTACATATAGTGTTCATTGACTTGGAGAAGGCCTATGACTGGGTTCCTATGGAGATTCTATGAAAAGTACTGGAAAAGAAAAGAGTGTGTGTCGCATATATTGAGGCAATAAAGGATATATATGATAGAGTCGTGACATCTATAAGAACGATTGGTGGAGAGACTAAAGAGTTTCCTATCACGATTGGTCTACACCAAGGCTCAGCGTTAAGTCTGTACTTGTTTACCCTAGTTATGGATGAAATTACAAGACATATCCAGGATGAGGTGTCGTGGTGTATGCTATTTGCAGATGACATTGTTTTAGTGGATGAGACGAGAGGAGTGAATGCGAAGCTAGAATTATGGCGGAAAACGTTAGAGACTAAAGGATTTAGACTAAGTCGATGCAAAACGGAATATATGGAACGCAAGTTTAGTCAAAGTAGGACACCTGATAACATAGAAGTAAATTTGGGCACACAAAAAATTGTAGAGAAAGAAAACTTCAGATACATTGGATTTATAGTGCAACAGGATGGAGGAATTGATACTGATGTAAGTCATAGGATTCAGGCCGGGTGGACTAAATGGAGGAGTGCTTCGGGCGTCTTGTGTGATCGGAAAGTCCCCTTCAAAGTTAAAGAAAAGTATTACAAGGTGACGGTACGTCCAGCATTGTTATATGGATCACAGTGTTGGGCAGTAAAGCATAATCATATTAAGAAGATGGAAGTTGCGGAGATGAGAATGCTAAGATGAATGTGCGGGATCACAAGGTGAGATATGATTAGGAACGAGGAGATTAGGGGCAAAGTAGGAATAGCACCGATTGAAGATAAAATGAGAGAAAATCGACTAAGATAGTTCGGCTATGTTAGAAGGCGTCCAACGGAGGCACCTATTAAAAGGTGTGAAAGCATGGAGATTGCCAAGAGTAGGAGAGGGAGAGGGAGACCCAAGAGAAGTTGGAAAGAAACTATTAACATGAACTTGCCTACATGGATCTAAAGGAGGACATGACCCTAAACAGATTTGATTGGCGTCGTCAAATCCATATAGCCGACCCCACCTAGTGGGAAAATGCTTGGTTTGGTTTGATTTTGGTGCTATAGTGACATGTTGGACGTGCTTGTGCAAGGGTGAATCCGCGGAAACGGAGTGTATCTAGAATTGGTTTTCTATGTTTCTCTTTTTTCTCATATTGGGTTATAAGACACGTTTGTGTACTCCCACAGAAAAAACCAGTTCTGCAGACTTTTTCCTTTTCCATGGAACTTTTTTTCCCGACCCCCACAATAGGAAAAGCTTTTCAACAAAATCACAGAAAGTTAAGCTCATTTTGGAAAAGTAACCACACCGAAGGTAGATTTTACTGAGTCACAGAAAAAGCGTTTCCGCAATCCTAACTTTTTCTGCAGAAAACCAGCCACACAAACGTGCCCTTTAAAGGCGACTATTTTTCCTCACTAGTGAGGAAAGGTGTTTCCGATAGTGGGGGTGGGGATTGCATGGAAGAGTAAATGTGTGTTTCCCTTCCGCAGCTCTAGATAAACACGTCTGTAAAGTAGCATTTTGAGAGTATGAAATAATGCCTGAATACATAGCCATTCGAATAAAATAAAATAAAATAAAATAAACCCATATTACAATCACATGCGCAATACTGGATCCCTAATTCAGACCAGGCTAAGTCATAAAATCAGATCTACTGGGTGACTTTAACTTTTAACCAACCAAAGTCTGCGTGTTGAAATTAGAGCACTGAACGTTTCCGTGTCAACCATATTTAGGTCTCACTCAGTGAGACTTTCGAGTGTTGCCTATTCACAAATTGGTAACTTTGACATGTTAGTGTCATGTAGAGTGGAATCTTGAGAGTATCAAATAATGCCTCTCGCATTAAAGATGAACACATGACCATTTGAAAAATAAAATAAATAAATAAAGGTGAACAAGGTAGAAGCAGACTTACTTGGTGCTCCAAACCGCTATACTCTCCTTCCGTATTTTCACGAATAGTGACAAGATTGACATCATCATATCGAGTTTTGTAACCAGGGAGACTGTAGCACGGTCTAACATTGGCATACAAACCGAGTTCCTTCCTCAGAGTAAGGTTCAAAGACCTATGGCCTTTCCCAATTGGTGTAGCCATGGGCCCCTTCAAGCCCACGCCATTTCTGCGCACAGACTCCAAGCTTTCCCATGTCAAAAAACTCTCGGTTCTGGGGTCTACTTTGTCTCCCACATAGTGTTCCTCCCATTCTATTGGCACTTCAGCTGCATTAAATACCTTCAGTGACACGAGATTAGGTTTAATGAGCTATGGTAACTTCCAGAGTTGATATTCATATAAAATGGCAATTAAATTTGTTGCAAGAACAGTATAATCTAAAACAATAGGCCAAAAAATGAGATGAAGCTATAATAGGCCAAAAATTGAGATGAAGCTAAGGGGTCCTTTGTCTGCAGTCATTTACATAGAGTAAATATTCACATGCATAATGGTTGCACAGCATCATGTTTGGTAGCCCAGATTTAAAGTTTTAAACACATGATGAGTAAATGACATGTGAAAATATTGTAAATATGGCCATAATCAAATAAAAATCTACACACCTCAAGAGGTGGTAAAATGGTTATGCACATCACTGTAGCAAGGCAGGGGTACATTCTAGGACACCCATAGGATTATGGGTTCAAACTCCATCAACGACATTTTTTAAAAAACTTTTGTGGGACCCAAATTCATGATCGAAGCCATCCATCTTCTTTACAGGGGTAAGAAACCGTATAACAAAAGTCCAAATCGTAAGAAACCATAACATTTAATTTCAATATTTCATATCTTAAATCTTTTTGGATTTTGAGAAATTCATGACAAATGTCCAAAAAAACCCAACCTCTATGGATTGAATTTTCTGCACTTCTGTAGGTCCCCAATTCATGATCCGAACCATTCAATATGCTTGTAGTAATGCTAAACATCAGGACATTTGGTTTCATATCTTAATTCTACAGGGATTTTGGGTTGTACATGGTATCTTACAATAATCGCCCAATTGAAGGGTGTGTCCGGAAAAAAAAAAAAAAACTCATGACGTGGAATGACATTACTTCATACTTTACTTCTCCCTGAAATCGATATCAGCAACCGAAGCTGATAATGCTGATGGGCAGAAAAGTCATCCATTTTTTGCGCTGTTAAAACATACAAACCGATCGATTACGATCTGGGGCACATCCAAACGCACCCATTACAAATCTCTCTCTCTCTCTCTCTATCTAGGCAAACTTATCCATCCCCTAATCCACAACTTGTGATTTATCACGCCCATTCTCAAAACCCTAATCAATCCAAACACGATGGAAGTTCAAAAGAAAAACGAGAGAGAGAGAGAGAGAGAGAGAGAGATGGGACCTGTTTTACAGATTCTGCAATCTCGGGTCCGATTCCGTCGCCAGGGAAGAGCGTTGCTCGGATCGTAGTGCCGGAAGAAGCGAAGGAGGAGAGAGGACGGGGAAGACAGCTCAAAACCCTAGATGAGATGTGATCGATCGGACGGCTCCGAAGCAATTGGCAGATCTTAGAAGCCATCGTTATATCACCACCCAATGCACTTCTTTTTCAGCACTTTTTAGAGATGACGAAGAAGAAGATGATGAGAGGACGGGAGCATATGAATCGATCGATGCATATATGAATGCGAATGTGAATCTGAATATGAATTATGAATGATTGGAGACTTGGGAGTTTAGAGACTATTCCGCGTAGACTAGTATTGGTCAAAATTCTGTAGAGAGGTTGGGGCCCACCACACCACTTTGTCTTGGTGTCATCAGAATTGGATCACAGTGGCCTAGCCAAAAAAATTTATGAGAAACTCTTAAGAAGATGCTTACCACAAGGCACAAGATATTAGCCTGGCATTTTAAACCTTTTTAGATGGTTGGGATTTTGAAATTTTTGTGCAAAAACATGACACTTGCAAATGAAGGGGATAAGCCATCATCACATCATGTTTAAAAAACTCTAGCACTTTAAATTCTTGTTATAAAACTTAGCCAAAAAAAAAAAAAAGGCCCTTTAAGCTTGCCGGAATCGTAAAAGTACAATGAAGAAATATCGTGTTTATAAATGCAAGGGACGGGTCATCGTATCATGTCATGAATTTCCCAATACACCAAATTCTTTTAAAAATTATAGTAGAGAAACAAACAACCACCAGCCAAGACTTAGATAAAAGAAATTACCCAATTTTGAGAAACCAAAAACCTTGGAGTCTGGCCCTATGGTGATGTCGCGGAGCCTAATTGGCTTCTTCATGATCACCGTGAGGAAAAGCCTCAGAATATCCTGATTCAAAACCTTGAGAGCCAGACTAAAGCTTGACTAAGTTGATCCAAATCTAACCATATATATACACACAATATTTGTGTGCATATAATATATAGTATATAATTTATAGAGGAATTTACGGGGTAAAAACCCATATGGGAGCAAGACCAAAAAAGACCCACTAAAATCGTATAGACAGAAGGGGTTCTCTGGGCCCCTTTCGTTTCTTATTTTATTTTTTTGGAATGGTCAATATCGACCTTCATTGTCTACTATGGAACCCCAATCGGTCATATTCTCCATCTCTTTTTAAACCCCAACACTTTCAGATCTCAATTCCTCAATCGTAGAGCCCAAACTTGCTTCCTCCTCCACAATTTTAATCAAATCCCTATTCTACAAGTTAATGCTCCCAACATAGTCAATGAGCTCGCCCTATACGCTACTCTTTTGCAGAGATGACAAGTGGCTGTAGTAGATGAGGCCAGTTTTGGAGTGCCACTCTAGTTATTTGACAAAATAGTAGAGGCTTCCTCCGCCGTAAGTGAAGAGGGAGATGGGGTGGTGGCGCATGGAGGGCATTGAGGTTCTAGATGAATTTGTTGAGGCGGAAGGCCTTGTGGGAAATGCCAACTCTGGATTCAAAGGATTTGAGGCAGGGGTGGAGAGGGGAGGCTTGGGGGAGGAGGAGAGAATGATCTTCGCAGCATAGCGGGAGATCTTGAGGAGCTCGTCGACGCCGTCACATTTGGCGAGGCAGGATCGAGATGGGTTAGGAAGTCTCGATTCTTGATAGGATTTTAGGAGAGGAGTGGAGACGGCTTTGGAGTTGGAGTCCATGTGTTTGATGTTTATCTCTAAGAGAGAGGGATTAGGGAACGAGGTGGTTCAAAAGTGGATTCTTCCATGTGTCTGATGTTATGACCGAGAGACAGAAAGAGGGAAAAGGAAGTAAGAGGGTTGTGACTTGTATGATTCTTTCATATTGGAAATGCAAAATTTCATATCATTGTTCCTGATTTTCTCTTGAATTTGGAGACGTGTTTGTTTGGTTTTTTTTATTTTTTATTTTTTAGACTTGTAAGACTCATTCTTGTTAGAATTCAATGATTCATAATAGGCGATCAATGAAGTGAAAATGTGACAGGAGATCAATCTAAAAATGTTGTCATGTAAAGGGTGATCAACGTGAAAATGCTTTCATTCAACATGTGATCAAATCAGTAACCGTCTTAGTTGCTGAACATGACACAATGATCAATATCGACCAACACAACTTAGCCATGATGACCGATATCAACAAAGTTCTCAATCAAATTTCCTCCAACCTATAACTGTCTTATTTGCCGAACGCGACAGAAGGATCGATATCAACAATCACTATTTACTACACACAGTCGATATCAATCATATAACAAAAACACACAAAAAAAGCCGAAAAGTAACTTAAGGACCTTCTTCCTCCTTTTAATAAAACTTTACCGGGTCCTTCTCTGTCTATCTTTTAGTTGTTGGCAGTTATCTCCTTACCATTACATTTTATTTCATAATCTTTTTCCCTTCCTTTTTGGGTCAAGAGTTCTAATTAGTCACTATGATATCTAACTAAAGGGTGCTTTGGATTACCTAAAACAACAAAATTTGCCCTAGCCCAATCTCAGCCCCTAGTCACAACCCTTTTTCACAAACACCAATGGGGACCCATAAAAAAGTCAGGCCCATATATAAATTTCAAAAATATTTCAAATCAGAGAGCAAAGAGAGCTTCCTGCAACAAGACTCCAAAGAGCATAGATAGCATAGCATGCATCATCAGATGGATTTCTGTTTTTAATTTCTCTTCCTTCAGTTCTTCCCCTCTCTCTATTATTCTTCCAAGTTTTGCTCTGCTGCAAACCCCTTCTTCTTCTTCTTCTTAATCCAAATGGATACCAACATCTCCTCATGGATCCTCGAATTCCTTCTCCGCCAACCAATCGACGACTGGATTCCATCCACTTTCATCTCACTCCTCCCTCCATCAGACTCCGATATCCGCCTCAAGAAAACAATCCTTCTCCGAAGAATCTCTTCCCTCCTCTCCAAGACCTCCATCTCCGAATCCATCCTCAAAACCCTAGAAATCATGGAAGAGATCCACCACATGTCCGGGACCGAAACCCACGATTCCATGAGAAGGGCCTACTCCTCCGTCGCCGTCGAATGTGCCGCCAAGTTCTTGAGAGAGGAACCGGAAGACTATTCCTCATTTGCGGATGCCGTGAATAGGGTTTGGAAGGGGAAAATTGGGGTGATGCGAAGATGGGGTGGTGGGGTTGGTTTGGTTTCGGATGGGTTGTGGGATTTGGAGAAGGAGATGCTTGCCGCTGTCGAGAACCCTGCGGTTCGGAGGAAATTGCACGGAAGGGAGACGAGGAAGGAGGCGCTGGATGCGGTTAGGGCTTTCTTGGAGGAAGCGGAGGATGAATTGGGGCCTTCGTTTCTGGAATTTGCGGCGGAGGCGTTGTTAGGGAAGGGGGAAGTTGGGAAAAATACGATTTTGGTTGAGAATTTGAACGATGGCAGAGTGGGCAAGAGGGGGGCGGTGGGTTTGCCAGAAGATGATGCCTTGGATGCGGAAAAGGGTGATTTTGAGGGCGCGAGGAAGAAATGCAAGCTTCCATTTTGGATTAAAGGTTAGCAGTGCTTTGTTTGAGTTTTCCTTTTTGTGCTGTTGATTTTGTAATTTCCCTGTTTGATATTTGTTTAAATTTAAAGCCAATGCATATTGTTTCATTCCTAGGAATTGTAAGAAATGTATTCCTAAAAATGGTTAAAATTGAGAAAGCAAAGGTGAAGATCAATAAATGATGTCATCAAACAATCTCTACTTTAGTGCAAAATAAATTAAGGGGGAGATGGGAAATGAATTCCCAGCCATCACCCTAGTAATTCTAATTCTAGAAAAGTCAACATCACATTCACAGCTCCACCTTATATTCTTCAGCCTCATCTCTTAATTAATCCCATGCTGGAACCAATTTCAGCATAATTCCTAGGAATTTAATTTTATCCAAACAAATTGGATATTCTCAAAATGTGAAGTTTGGGGTAAACATCATGATGCCATATTTGTTTTGCTGCTGCAAAGAGCAAACTGCAATACAAGGGTGTTTGCTGCATTGAAACTGCAATCTCTGCAAATTAAATCAAATTGACAACACTCTGCTGGAAACGGCCCATGAGATGAATTAAAATCTTCAGTGATCTTCTCCTTGTTCTTGTTGCTTATTTCACACATTGAATATCTGATAATCTATTTTCTTTTGTTTTGTACCGTATAGATATGCGTAAAGGGAGTCTACATCCTAGTGAAAAGGATGCATCTGTTGCAGTTCCATCCAGGGATCCATTGATTGCAACTGTGGAAAAAGTCGGTACTGCTAGAGTGCAAAATAAATTCGACATCCTGGCTTCATCTGAGGTTTCAAAAGCACAGGAAGCCCTTAAATCTAGTTCAGTAGATCTACAGACAGTTGTGCAGGACCCACTTCCTGATGCGCTAGAAATTGCCGCAGGAATACTGTCTAACACGGGACAAGCAAATCAGAAGGAATCTGAAAATAATCAAAATCAGCTAGATGTGGACACTAATACTGCTTCAGTTGAAAAGCACATAGACGACAACTGCATGGGGGATGCTGGTAATGGAAAACAGAACGCGGTGAAATGTGATGGAAAATCATGGCCTGGTTTTATGGCGCGGAATAGAACTGCCCATACTTATGAGGTAATGCATTTTATGATCCTTCATTGTGGGTTACATAGCTGTCCATTTGTGTCTTTTGACTACCTTGTGGAATTGGAGCTTTTTTTTCTAATGCTAATCGCCTACGAGGCTATTCAAATATGGAATCTGATCATAATGAAGATCAATGTGGTATTTCCTTTAGTTGTGGGTCAGATGCATTTCCATGTTCTTAATGTTTAATGCTGAGAAAACCTCCCTTTGACTAGCATATCTATGCCATCTGAAAATCCTGGTGTTTAAGCATCGGATTATCAGCTTGCATCACCTTTTGTGAGGTCAATGTAAGAAAATCATGCTGTCTGACTCCATGATTTCAAAAACCTGTGGCTGAAGTTATTTTCTATACATACGTTCATCTTCATTTGTGATAACCTTTTATTTACACCAAAATAAACTAAACTAATTGGTTTGTCGGGTTTTTATGGCTGATTGCTGGTTTGATGCCAACCCTCCTTTTCCTTGGCTTCATACTGTCAGCCAAGGGCCACTAATTAATCCATTCATGCATGCCACTGATTAGATTATGAGGATTTTTTTTTTGCATTTTTTAAAATATGAGCTACTTCAATTGTGATTTTTTCATTTTTGTTGCAGTACTTTAACAAAAATTCTATGAACAGACTACTGTCTTTTGTCTCACTTTTCTTTTCTTTTTTTATCAATAACTGTCAACCGAAGTTTCAGTAATGGAAAGGAAGTACAATTATACAAAGGATACATTGTATAGTATATAAGAGATGTATAGTGTGTATCCACTTGTTAAAAAAAAAACCACTTAAAAAACACATAAAAATAGCTTTTATGATATATTGTTTAAATTCTCTTGTTTCCAATATTCTGGATTTTTGGAAATTTTTTCAAAATATTTTGACAACTTTTTTGATTCACACCGCTACGCTATTATGTATTGCCGTTATTGCTACGTATCGGCCTCTATGTAGCGTTTTGGCCATTGGTCGCTACACCCGACACAACCGCTATTTTGATCCTCGACAATGAGGTTTATTTTGAACTCATGACCCACACTACTCTAACACTAGTCATCAATATGTTACTACTCACAAATTTTCGCTATTATAGGCACATAAAAAGAAGTCCAAAAAATGCAATGCTAGGGACTGTCTCCAACCTAAGCATAAGCCAAAAGTGAATTTTCTCTCCTATAGTAATATTGAATCAAATGTTTAGGTCAAAAAACTTTATTGATAGATAAAATAGCTCTCCAAAATCCAGTAAAGCGAGTAGGCAACCCTTGAATATCCTTTCTATTTCTGGAAATACCATATTTTGCCATAAGAGTTTGTTTCCAAAGACAATCAGGATCTTCTCAAAATCCCTACATGCACTTGCCTGGTAAGGCTTGATTCATAGGCGTTTTCGGTCTAAACCCTGGCCCTCCATCGTTTTTAGATTTACTCACAAAGGACCAGCCGACAAGATGATATTTATGCTTATCCTCTCTACCTTGCAGATGAAAATCCTGTTGAAGTCTTTCAATCCGTTTCACTACTTCTGATGGCCACATGAACATCGACTAAGTATATTGGTAGATTAGACAATGCTGATCTAATGAGAGTAGTTTGGCCTCCAAAAGACAAATATTGAGCTTTCCATGAAGCTAATTTTCTCTCCACCCTTTCGATTAAAAGGTTCCTCAAGCATTTAGAGGCAACACCTGGACGCTATGGCAAACACAACTTGCTTTACACCCACCCCATAAGAATAGCAAGCTCCTGAAGCCAATCGTCTTCCATTCTTAACCCCAATAAGTTCGCTTTTAAAAAAGTTCACCTTAAGCCCAAAAACCACTTCAGCCTTCACATTCATTCATGACTTGGTCCTCCTTTGCTGCACAAAGGATCAATCTATCATCCGCAAATTGGTTCTTCATTTGTGGGGTCTAAACTCCTTATTAAATTTGCCGATTCAGCCATTGCAAACATTTGACTTATAATGCTTCACCAATTAGAACAAAAAGAAACGAGGAGAGAGGATCATGGATTAAAAATTTGGCTGAGTCCAAGTCGACTCGGCCCTAAACAAGTTGGGTCCTATGGGACTCAGATTCGAACCATGCGACTCGGCCAACTATTTTATTTTAAATTGGGACTCGGCTCAACTCAGCCGTGTCAACTCGGACTTGGCCCTAACTGAGTCGGGTTCTGAGTCCAAGGTTTTTTTTTTTTTTTTTAACTTGGAGAGGATCCCCTTATCTGCCAAGAAGAAGCCTTTTGGGGTGCCATTAATCAAAACCAAGAGCATGGTTGATGATACATGTTCTGAAATCCAACAATGTTATTGATCCCAAATCCCATTCTATGCATCATGTATAAGAGAAATTTCCAGTGAACTCGGTCTTAGGCTTTCTCAAATCCCAACTTACATGTCATACTCAGACTCTTGTCTCTATATTTAGAATCAAGACATCCATTGCCACAAGTACTCCATTGAGGATCTGTCTACCCTTAACAAAGGCAGCTTGGGCTTTTGAAATGATCCACGACAACACTCTTTGAAACCTAACTACCAACACCTTAGATAAGATTTTATACACTCCTAAATCCCGATCAAGGTGATACCGTGATAACACAGACACAGAATTCACTAATCCCTTCTGCACCAACTCAAGCAATGAAAGAAGCGCCGAACTATTTGGATAATTTCCTTCAAATCATTCATCCTCCAGTTTCTATGGTATTTCCTTTCCCTATATGGTTTTAATTAAGTGGGTCATGCCTCCATCAGTTCTATCTATTTTGGAGATTTAGAGTTTGGGCTGTTCCTAAATAAGAGGGGTTAAAATTTACAAGGATGATCTATTGTAGCATTCATGTTGTCAATTTGGATTGAAAGGAATAACAAATGTACCTTTAGGAACAAATCTTATAGTGCTGATGGGGTTCCAAGAGAGGCTTGTACTCAAGTGATTTGGTGTTTTTCCCCCGACAATGGAGACCTGAACTCACGCACTCTCACTCACACACTCATGTCTCTAGCCATCTGCAGCTGGGGACAACATGGTGTGGTTATTTGTTCAGAGGAGTTCCATGGTATATCCGTTTCTCATCTTTGGATGTCTTGGACAAACATAGTATGGTTTTTTTTTTTTCATTATTGAGCCTTTTGATCTATTGTACAGAATGGATGGCGCACAAAGGGTTGCCATTTTTTATATTTCTTTTGTTTCTGAAGTTTACAGTACTAAAAGGAAAAAGGAAAAAAGAAAGCAAAACCAATATTCACTTATAGGAATTTTTGCCCTGAAATCATGATTATTATGGATGCCATCATACTGGTTTGATCCTTTGCAATCAGTACCCTATCTCAAGTTGCTAACCAATACACTCAAAATGCTTAGGCGTTAAAGGTGCGGCAAACTAACTACTTAACACCCCTCTCTGGCTGCACATTGCCCGAGCTCAAAGCACATGCCACACAAGATGCGGCATGGGGCCTTTTTGCCCTGCGCACATGGGCCCGCACACAAAACGCGGCATGTGGCTTTTTTTTTCCCTGCGTAGATTCAAACCTAGGAAGTGTTGGCTCTGATATCATCTCAAGTTGCTAACCTATACACCCAAAATGCCTAGGCGTTAAAGGTGCGGCAAACTAACTACTTAACACCCTATCCATCATTTGGTGCACAATCACACTGTTTTCATGTTAACACGGCTTGACAAAATCAGTACTTCTCTGAGAATCAAGAGACAGCCCAGTGGAAAGGGAGTCAAAAAAAAAAAAAAACCTGTACTTCTAATTGCATTCATGAAGGGCGATATTTTTTTCCTTTTTTTTTTTTTTTTTTGTTTAACCTAATCTACCCTATTTCAAGGCACTAATGTTTGATCTCTCCTCATTCTGACTGGGTCTTGAACCTGGGTACTCTGCCTCCCCTAAGGACTTTTGATGTCCCTTTACCAGCCCCGCTACAGCATGGGACACGACATAGTTACGCGCATATTATTTCTTTTGTATTGATAACCTGCTGGTTATGTGCAGTGGGATGATGATTCGATAGAGTGCCCATCAGATGCATCACCAAACGGTTCAAGAAAACTTTGTCTACCTAGTCCAGAGAGGAAGGCCATTTCTCCATTGAAGAAGCATGATATGAATATCACAAAATTTACGAGGAGGAGAAAGATTAAGAAATGGAGTTTAGAGGAAGAAGAACTTTTGAGAGAAGCTGTGAAAGAGTATGTATTTTCTTGTTGGAAGGGAATATATATATATATATATATATTTTCAATTTTCTCAATACACACACACACACAAAAAAAAAGGTTCCAGATGCATTTTTCCATTAGGTATTTGTGTCTTGATTCGCGTGAAATATTTGTAGGAATTATGACATGCAAGAAAAAACCCGCATTGATTGGACATTCATAAGCTTCAACTAGGGGCATCTTTGGGAAAAGAAATTGGAGTCTTGGCCATCCATCTTTGTTCATAACCTATTACATCCTTTCCAAAAATAGTATACCAGTTGAAGGGCTAGGATTTCCAGACCAGTCTGAATTTTAGGCCGTACTTATCCAATATAAGATCATTGCCAAAGGTTAGGTCTGTCTCCATTTTGGACCCTTTCAGGACCTTTTTTGGTGGGACCTCCACTCGGTAATGACCCCCTCCCTTCCCTTTTTTGTTTTTTGACTTATCCAATATAAGATCCACCATCCAAACCATGTGCATGTATGACACGAGTACTTGACACAATTGAAACTGACAGCATGCATTATACCCCAGTTGAAGGGCTTGAATTTTCAGACCAGTGTGGCTTTTGGGCCGATGCTCATCCAATATAAGATCCACCAACCAAATCATGTGGAGTTTGTAAATGTACATCACGAGTACATGTTATAGTGGTAATGGTAAATAAGTGTTTAAGATAATAGTTACCTTTTCTCATTGCTAAAATAACTGTCTTTTGCTTTTAAAACTATAATATATGCCGTCAGTTTCAGTTGTGTCAGGTTCGTTGGGAAGTCCCACATCCCGCATTGGCTAAGTAATAGACTTGATATGTCTTAATATACCTGTATGGGCCTTCCACCTATCAGCTTAAGCTTTTGGGTTGGTATATGGTTTCTTACATGGTATCAAAGCGGGTTCCGATCTCGTTGTTCTTGTGTAGCCCACGTGACAGGCCCGTGCATGAAATCTACTAGGCCTGCACGTGAGGGGTTGTGTTGGGAAGTCCCACATCCCACATTGCCTAAGTAATAAGCTTAGACATGTCTTAATATACCGGTATGGGCCTTCCACATATCATCTTAAGCTTTTGGGTTGGTATATGGTTTCTTACAAGGTCATGGATGGATTTTCCTTTCAAGATTTCCATCCTATTCTACCATGCTTAAATAGCCTGGACATATAATTATCACATGATATTTTTTAATCAGTTTTCTTTTATTTTCCTGCATGATTTGAGTGGTTGAAGTTTGATGAGCATTTCCCCTTGTGTGAAGGTATGGCACAGGGAACTGGAAACCCATTCTAAAGCGATATTCTGATAAATTTGAAGAAAGAACAGCGGTATGTATAAAGTTTTTGCTTATAACTCAAGCGGATGAAAAAGGGGAAAAGTTGTTATCTGCTTATGTATAGTGTCTTGAGTTCTAGTTCTCCATGGGGTGCATTTGATGATATGTGATTCCAACACAGATTGATTTGAAGGACAAATGGCGAAATATGACACGATACTCAGCATATTAACTTATTTGGTGTGGAATATCTGGATCCATTGATATGGGAGGTATGCTCTATATTTCTTTTATGTTGTTTTTTGTATCTACTTGCTCTTCTTTGCTTATTGACCCCAAAGTCCTGTTGCTGCTGCACCAAGGCCTTGTAGAGTGGGCAAATATAATATCTGTGAAGTAGCTTAGTTTATTGTGCGCCTGAGGATTGATATGATTATTGTGCTGTCTTAGAATTGGGCCGGCTCGTCAAGGTCGTCATACGCTTAGGCCATACCAGCCATGTGCTGGTCTGATGTCTGTGCCGGTTTTTGGGCTTTGTTGGGCCTTTGCCAGGACCTTTAGACCTGCCAAATGAATAAGCATAGGCCAGGCCTTGACATTAGGTTGGACAATGGCCTCCTTGGGCAGTTGTGGCCTTGATTCGGGCACTTGGCCAGATTTTTTGGTCTGGTTGATTAATGGGCTTGGCCTTGAGCTGAAAATAGTATGGGTTGGGTTTGACTCGAGCCATACCTGGCACTACCACTGCCACCTTACTGCTATCTTTTGAGTGGTAACGGGTAAAGAAATTAGCCATGAAGAATGACAACCTGCTAAAAGTTTTAGTTGATCAAGTCACTCATTTCTTTGTGTAGAACATTTGAATTATGAAATATAGAGCATAGTTATGAATTTTTTTTTTTTATTGTTAGCTCTCTCTCTCTCTCTCTCTCTGAAGATTTGGGAATTTTTTTTGGGGAGAAGATTTAGTTTTTTTTTTTTTTAATGTTTCTGAAGATTTGGGGTTCTTTTGGGCGTTGATTTTGGGTTTTTTCCCTGGTTTTTGAAGATTTCAGGTTATGGGTTAATCAGAAATTCTAGGTTTTATGGGTTAGAAATCAGAAATTTTAGAGGTTTTGGATTTGAAAATTTCTCAGATTTCAGAAGTTGGGGATTTTAGATTAGAAATGCTAGAGTTTATGGGTCACAAATGAAATTATGGTATGATTTAGGGTTCGAATTGGGTATGTTTTTTGGGTAATTATCTTCTGATGTATAAACAGTTGCTGGGTTTTGGGGTTTTCTTTAATCCTAAGCAAAAACTATTTTTCCCCCAGATGCAGCACCAGTTTACTAGAGTTTTCTTTCTTTCATTTTTATTTATTTATAACAAATAGTGGTTTTTGGAGTTTTGGATTCTACCTGATCCATAACATACTCAGTTTCTTCCTGGGAGATCAGAAGCAGTACCCTTGTTGGTTGTTTTACTCAGTCCATACTTATTTGTCTTTTTCAAATATTTGATTCTTAGATATATTTTTTTTGAATGGTAAGGTACCTCTATCTATGTTATTTTTTTATTCTTACAAAATCTTGATTCATAGTTTTTGTCGACGGATTCTGTTGGTAACAGTACCTCCATCTGTGTATCCTCTATTCAGTTATCAGACTAAGGATTGGGAAGTCCAAGATTCTGTGATCCTGGAGCTGACAGAATCCTGATGCCTTTGAACTTGTTTCACATGGTGAGGACTCGTAGATGGCTTCCTGGATTTGGATCTTCAGGATAATTCAGTTCCACTCATTCCCCAAGACTAAGGAACATGAAGCTGAGGATGACATGGATGCTAACCCTCGGGGAGAATATGAATGATTCGCAGTTGATTATGATTGTTGAAGAAAATGGGGGGCGTCACAGAGAAGGGGAAACCATTAAAAATTTCCTGCCATTGTAAATGGAAAATTCCAATGACTCCGAAATGTTGCATTATACACTGCAGGATCTAAATGTCTCTGATGATGCACAATTTGAGACTTTTTTTTTTTATATATATATTCCATGTGACCTTTTCTCTCCTCTATAGTTTGAGTATGAGAGAGTGAAGGGAGAGATAAAGGGGAAAGAGGAGAAAACTAAGAGGTGCAGAGGGCTTAATATTCCATTGTTTTCTTTGTACAAGATATAGTCATGGAAATGAAGTCTCAGTAGTTGTGAAGGCATTGAATTGTTAGAGAATGCTGTTTCTTTTGTTAAATTACCATACATGTAAACATTTTATTTACTTTCTATCTTTTACTAATTGAGGATATTGATATATTATAATTGTTATTTGCATAATCCTCATGTGGCTCCAAGTTCGAGTCCCAAATTAAGGCCCTGTGATTGTATAGCATGCTGAAAGACCATCCAATTGCATTGGCGAGCCTTAGGTTGATAGTCCATGGTGGTCTAAAAAAAAATAGTCCATGGTGGTCTAAAAAAAAATACTTTCTTTTCGTTAGCTCTTAGGGTAAGGGCCTAACAATGCAGGCTTACCAAAGGCGTTGGCCCAATCTGCATATGTGAGGGTAGGGTGGGGTAGGGGCAGATCCTTTACTCGGCTTTGGGGCCAGTAAATATGTTATTTAATGAAATTCGGTTAGCATTTGCTTGTTGTATGACTTAACCAAATGGCATTAAGGATTAGAGATGTTAAGAGAATTTATGGTGTACTGCATTGAAAAAGTGAGTTTATGGTATTTTAAGTTAAAAGAATGTTGCATTGCATCATGGCTTTGTAACGAACAAAAGAGTGTTTCTAGGCCAAGAGGACAGGTGTGGTAGAATTGAAAGATTACCAAGAATGGGGTTCTTGAGTAAATATCATGAAAGGCTGCGATGGGATGGCACGAGTGTTAAAGAGATTATAAAGTCATCCCTAACTCTTATTTTATTTTTATTTTTTTGCTATTGGAGGATTCCCAACCCTCCGATGTAAAATTTTTCTTTTTTTATATATAAATAAAATTTAAAATAATTAAAGATTTTTTTATTTATATATAAATTAACATTAATATTTATGCATTTATTTTCATAGTCTCAACTTTATGCCAAGTTAATAATCCCTAAAAGTCCATAAAACCTCTTTTAATTTATATAAAGGATTTTAAAACAATTAAAAGCGGCATGTGGGCTGACCCGTGGGCAGCAAGGTCCAGTACGGCATGTATAAATCCATGCCTTGGGCTGTGCTGGGCCGAGCCCCAGCTATCGTGTGCACAGCATTGCACAGCCCGGCCCAGGCACGGCTGGGCCGCCCTTTTGGACCCAGTTTTCACCTCTACAGCAGTGACCGTGGGGAAAATTTGGGAATGCAAATGGGCTGCCAAATGTCCTTATCACCTTGAACTGCCCAGTTTTGGGCCCAGTTCATTCTATTCTGTGGATTGATATGGATGTGTGATGAGAAAATGGGCTGTCAAATTTCCTTATAAAACGAGGACATGCAATGCCATACTGGTTGAGTAACTTGAGTTGTCATTCTCAAAAACATAAAAAGGGTTGTGTAATTAGAAAACGTGCGAATAGAATGAACAGATCATTGATTAAGGTATGTATGATTCTCAATTGAGACACATTAGGATCGTCCTATGTTAGTTAGTCTACATTATTAATCCAACTTTTTTTTTTTAATTTCCATTTTAGGATAGGCCAATCAATTGGACAAGGAACATTGCCCTCTAGCTCTACATAGAATTTGTTTCCTTTGTTTGGTCTTACATTTTTTCTTTGGGCTAAATATCACTCTTTCCCTCTATGTTAGTTATTCTACATTATCAATCCAACTTTTTTTTTTTTTTTTTTTCCCCTTTTAGGATAGGCCAATCAATTGGATAAGGAACATCGCCCTCTAGCTCTACGTAGAATTTGTTTCCTTGTTTGGTCTTACATTTTTTCTTTGGGCTAAATATCACTCTTTCCCTCTATACAAGCATTCAATGATATCGTTATTCAACTAAAACGAGTGATATGGTAAAAAGGGTAAAAAAACATATTTCAAATTGGCGGGAGGGCCTTTTTTGTGCAGTTGAAGTACGGAGATTTTTCCTTACGCAAGCCATCTATGGGTTTTTATTCTATGTAAAGTCCTCGTGTAAATATGTAAGGAAAAAAAAAAAAAAAAGACAATCCCTTTGGAAAGATACTTGAAATCTCTCTACTGTCTCTCGATACCTTGACACAAAGATGTAAAAGGCAAAGAATTTTTTTTTTTTTTTTTGTTATCGGAAGGTTCCCAACCTTTTGGACTAGATTAATCCTTTTAGGCTTAGAGGGAAGCCGGATAAAACACCCATGTTGCCCCAAGATGGTAGCACTAGTAGACTTAACCTTCGATTCCTAAAGAAGGGGGAATCGAGGGTCGATACCAAGACCTCTAACTCGGAAAGAAAGAGGAACCGTGGTCCTGAATACTTGGCCAGCCCCTTAGGGTTAAGTCATCCCTAACTCAAGATACCAAATATTTGTGTCGGTCACCTTCGTTCAGGTGGGCCACTTGTGATGCCTTCATTAAGTTGGACTTTTGCTATTTTTCTTCCTTTTCCCATCAGGTTTTGAGCCCAGAGAACGAGCGGGTCCCACCAGCACGTGTGCTAACACCTTATTCTAATTTACCTTTCATGCATCCTCCAACCAGATAGTGAAAAAAAAAAAAAATTGGGGGGCCAATGTTAAAATTGGCTTTTTAAATCTCCATTTATCTAAAGGAGAAAATCCTTATACCAAAGAAGTGCATAAAAATGAATAGCTAGAAGGAGGTTGTATCAAACCTAAAATCTAAACTCACTACCAAACCGTTCCCTAATAGGATCGGGTCAACGGGCCTCTCACCCAATTAACCCAAACCCTTGCCATCCTTCATTTCTTTCCCCAATTAATCGGAGTGGTTTTCGCAAATAGTCAAAGAAATAGGGGTCTAGATGCAAAATACAGCCCTTCCATTAACAGGAGGACCCACCCAACTGGCCCCCACTAAGTACTACCAAGTAAGTGCCGAGTACCGACAGATATATATAGAGAGAGAGAGAGAGACCCACCCAACTGGCCCCCACTAAGTACTACCAAGTAAGTGCCGTGTACCGACAGATATCTATAGAGAGAGAGAGAGAAACAGGAATTAAAATAAAAAAACGGAATTCCGTGACCGTTCCTTAGAGAATTGATATTGATGGGTCTTTGCTTCTCCTCTGCCCATCCTTCCCGCCACAAACGCAACGGCAGTAACTACTTATTTCAAGATCCGTTACCTCCCTCCAACCCTCATTACCCGCCAAATCCCCTCCCTATATCTTCTTCCTCTTCCAGCTCCATTTCTCATCCTCCCATCAACAACGCCATGTCTTCTCTTCCTTATTCCCACGTGGACTGCAGCTTGCGCGCTCTCGCCGGACAGGCCGAGGGCTTCGGCCGCTCCGCCATCGGCGGCCTCCATGGATCCATCTATCACGTCACTACTCTCGCTGGTATGTGCGCAGTTTCTCCTTTCAATTTCTTTGATTTTCTTAAAAAGAAGATTAGAGTTAGGGTTAGGGTTGTTTTGCTTTCCCTTTGCGCTGCTGGGACTTTTTTTTATTTTAATTTTGGGTTTAATTGGGCTTTTTTTTTTCTTTCTATTCTTTATATGATCATGGTATTAGTGAGTTGTTATTATCGTTAATGGGCAGTGATTAGAGTTGCTTGTGTCGGTTTACATTGTAGATTGCAAGTTTGGGAGTGCCCCAAATCGTGATTTGGGCAGAGGTCGATTGGGACTGTGATAAGCGTTTCTTGTGTTATATTATGTTTTCTAATGCAAGTTTGGGGGTACCCCAAAGCGTGATTTGGGTAGAGGCTTATAGGGAAAGTGATAGTTGTGTGTTTGGAAGCACCACAAATCGCCTTTGCATTGGATGTGTCGGCCTTCTAAAGTTCTAGGTTATTTTATATCCACCTGCTCCATTCTCAAGGGTTTTATAAATATTAAGTTTAATTTTTAATTTTGAGAGCTCATGAGAGTGCTCCGCCTAGAGCCAAACCACACCCATGAAGCCTTTTTTGTTAAAAAAAATAAAAAAATGTTTGTGTAAAATTGATGAGTATATCTTAAGAAAAAAAGTAGTGTCCTGTCAATCTAGTTGGGACATGTGCCTTTAATAAATGAATTTATGTATTTATAATGAATTTATGTAGTAATAGGTGGCCGCATTTGTTTTTTTTTTTTTCTTCACTGAATCGAATAAATAGTATTTTCCATGTTTGAGTGCTTAAACCTTCTACAAAATATGATTTTATTCTTCCAAGTAAGTGCAAAAGGACCCTAGAAGCCTATGATATCTTCTCACAACTTGAAATTAGAGGAAAATTAATTTGGGCCCTCTTCTCCTCAGGTGGAGATTGACTTGACTTGGCAGATCTTTTAAAATCACTTGTCTAGAATTAGATAATCATCACTGTTGTGTATCTTGCAAATAAAACAATCTTAAAGACCTGCTGGCCGAATCTCAAATACATGTTGACTTCTTTCTTTAAATGACAATGGCTGTCCAAGGTAAGTGTATGTTTAGTTTATTTCATGCTCTACAGGCTTGTATTATGTAAGTTGTATAGTAGATGTACAGGGGGAAAGAGATTGCTGCATGTTTCGCTTTTGACTTGTGTAAGTTTGTTTGTACCTTCTATGTTCATCAAAGAAAATTCTACGAACCTTCTATTTCAAGTGGACATTGGGCATTCCACCCTATAAGATCTTCTTGCTTCACCAACTTGTCGTCACTTAAGGATGTATATAAGATTGGGTCTCCACGAAATAATGTATGTGTGAATTGCTAAATTCATCCTTCAAAATTTTGTTTTCTTGCTTCTCAAAGAGAGAAACTTTAATTTGTATCCTCCTATATACAAGTTCTTTTCATGTGCTATAGTTACTTCAAAAATTTTCACAATGCCTGTTTGTTTCATGTAGGTGAATTCCTAGGAATTCTAAGACCTGTATTTCAAAAAGTGGTTAAAATTGAAGGAAAAAAAAAGTGAATATCCAAAAATGACCATCAAATGATCTCCCCTTTAATGGAAAATGAATATCCAGCCAGCACCCATTCAAATCCTAGGAAAGTCAAGGTCTCACTCCCATCTACTCTCCACCTTATATCCTTTACCCCTCACCTCCTTAGCGATCCTTTGTTAGAGCCCACTTAACCATGGATTCCTTTGTTCAAACCTACATAGACAAATGGGCCCTAAATGATTTACTTGGAAACTCAAGCCTAAAAAGTACCTATGTTTCTTGTTTGACAATCCTCTGCATTGATTGCTATAGATTTGAGATGTTTCTTGTGTGTCATTTATCATCAAGACAATATTTTGTAAGACACCTTGTAGTCTTCTTCGACTCTGGTACTTCATAGCCTTTCACTTATTTTTTATTTTTAATTTATTGACCATTAGCATTTGGTCATTGTGGTTAAATTCTCTATATTTTTTTGTTAGATGATGGAGATGGGTCGCTACGTTATGGATGCCGTAAACAAGAACCACTATGGATAGTCTTTGAAGTCTCTGGCACTATTCATCTTAATTCATACCTAAATGTATCATCTCATAAGACAATTGATGGCCGTGGCCAAAGGGTAAAACTTTTTGGTAAGGGATTGCGACTGAAGGAATGTGAACATGTCATCATATGCAATCTGGAGTTCGAAGGTGGCAGAGGACATGATGTTGATGGCATTCAAATAAAGCCCAAGTCAAGGCATATATGGATTGATCGTTGTAGTCTGCAAGATTATGATGATGGCCTGATTGACATCACACGAGAAAGCACAGATATTACCATTTCAAGGTAAGTTGGATGCAATAAAATGGTTTTGTCTTAATATGTGAAAAGTTGGAGAAATTTTATGATGCTTAACCTGAGTATATGAAATTATGCACCGTTCTTGTCATTTGAAGTGGGTCATAGTGTGTGTGTGTGTGTGTGTGTGTGTGTATCCATTCTTTCTCAATAACCACTGGAAAAGAAAATGGTTGATATATATTTTGTGACCCATTGTGGATTAAGCATGCCTTAGCAATATCCAATAGACGTTTAGGGAAATACTCACAATAGTAACAACAGACATTCGAGGAAATAGTGACATGTAGAAACTAGATGCCATACATAACCTTGGTTGAGATTTTTTTTTTTATCACTAACAACGAAATTCATTAAAGGGGGAGAAAATAGTCACAATAGTAACAACCATAGTTTTTAAAATCGGAGTCGTATCGCAAATCGTTCATACCCATGAATCGAATCGAATCGCAAATCGTATTGTGAATCGTAGGATTTTTCTATTTTTCTAATAAAAATGAAAAGAAAATTAAAAATTAAAAGAAAAGGAAAAAAGTAATTATTCATAACCATCCATTTTCCCATTTACTTACAGCAGTATAAATACAATAACAAAAAGCCTATCATACAATTGTATCAATGATTTGTAGCTGTAAATAGTTAAACAAGTTTAAGATATCAATATATATATAATATTTAGAGAATTTTACTCATAAATCCCAAAATTCAGCCATTTATCGCGAAAGGTCTTCGCAAATTGTGTAGCACTAACGAGGTCCTCTCACCAATTTTTTATATTTTTTTATACTTTTTTCTAAGCGACGATAGCGTCACTCATCAGAGCATCTCCTAATGTCTTCTTCTTCCTCTCCTCGTCCTATTTCTCCATATGGGATTTGCCCTATATTGAAGCAATTTGACTTGGGTTTTGAACATTCATGAAGACATGTATATTTGTAGAAGTGAGGAGGGAAATGAAGCTATGTTATGTTTTATAGTGTGTTTTACTACATAATCTGGTTGCTTTATCTTGCTTCAGTCCAAACTTTGGTTTTGTAAAATGCTTGTGGTATAAAACCAGCCCAAATCTTTCATAGTGAGATTCTTGAAAACCTTAAACCTTACGTTCAAAGAATACACCACGTGCATTTATCCTATTGGACTGAGCCAGCTCCAATCGTTTGTAAAGTGGGATTAAAAAAAAAAACCCATTGATGTCTCTGAGATCGAAGTGATTCAATGAGAAAAAACCCATCAATCTTCTTACAAGAAATTTTCAAGAAAATCATGAAAAAACAGACCCATCAAATCCCACAAAAGAAATCTTCAAAACAGAAATGAAAAAAAATAGCAAGTAACAAACCGCATCATAGATATAGACAAAAGTCATCAAACCAGAGTCAAATGAGGGAACAAGGAAAAAACCCACAAAGATGGTGGTTTACCAGTAGATTGCATCCCTACCATTCGACTAGATGCGGGTTAGGTGGGAGTCTTCCATGTGGACAAGATGGAGAAATAGGAGAAGAGGAAGATGAAGACATTAGGAGATGCTTTAACGAGCGACGCATGCGTCGCCCATGTTGACGCTATTGACGCTCAGAAAAAAGTATAAAAAAATATAAAAAATTGGCAAGAGGACCTCGTTAGTGCTACACAATTTGCGAGGACCTTTTGCGATAAATGGTTGAATTTTGGGGTTTTTCGAGTAAAATCCTCTAATATTTAAATAAAAAAAGTCATCAATCTTAAGAAGAAGAAGATCTTTAAGTTAAGAAAATATTCATGAAGAAAAAAAAACCAAAATAGATTAAAAAAAAGAAGAAGATATGACAAGTAAATAAGTTTAAGGTATCAATATATATATATATAAAATTTTTAAATAAAAAAAATCATCAATCTTACATGGTAGGATATCTCTTTAAGTTAAGAAAGTATTCATGAAGAAAAAAAACCAAAATAGATTAAAAAGAAGAAGAAGAAGATATAGACAAGCATCATACAGACAATCGAACACTTGAATTAAATGCATGCTCTTTATTCATCTTTAAAATCTCATCAAAGCCGCAAAAATTTTTTAGGGTTTTTTTTTTAACTATTAAATAACCTTTTTAAAAATAAGAGCGATAAAAGAAAAAAAAAAAGGTAAAATATTATTAATATTAACTTATTGGTTGTAGGTATTCTAGCTTAGCCGAATCACTTGAATCATAAGATTCGATGAAACGAGTATCGAATTGCAGGATTCACACCTGAATCGTTAGATTCAACTGTAAATGGGATTCGTTGCATAGCTATGAATCGTTTTTCTTAAGATTGGGGATATGAATCGTAGGATTTTGATAACTAATGGTAACAACAGACATTCAAGGAAATAGTGACATGTAGAAACCGGATGCCATACATAACCTTGGTTGAGATTTTTTTTTATCACTAACAACGAAATTCGTTAAAGGGAGAGAAAACAAGGAATACACCAATCAGGGAGAAGGGCCTCAAAGGTATAAAAGACTTACACCAGAAAAACAAAGGAAACAAAAGTTACAAAGGAAAGACAACGAAAGGAGAAGATATGCCCATCCCCTGTTTGGTTGAGAATCATATGATTTTACATAATACTTGTCTATTTTCAATGAACACGTTATCCTGATCAAATTCTACCATCTTCAAACAGATGTCACTTTGCACGGCATGATAAAACGATGCTTATTGGAGCGGATCCCACTCACGTTGAAGATAGATGCATCAGGGTGACGATCCATCATTGCTTTTTCGACGGTACACGGCAGAGGCATCCTCGTGTCAGATTTGGAAAAGTTCATCTGTACAACAATTACACGAGGAATTGGGGTATTTATGCTGTCTGCGCTAGTGTCGAATCACAGGTCCTGTCTTTTTTTGACTTCAACTTTACTTTTACATATTTTCTGTATGCGTAATTCATGTGCTCTAAATTTTGTCTTGACAGATGACTCTTTTTTACATTTATGTTCTTTTCTGTTCCAGATCTTGTCTCAGTGCAATATTTATGAAGCGGGAGAGAAGAAGGCGGCTTTCAAGTATCTAACTGAGAAGGTATTTCCTTGGGCATATTGGAAATTTTCAGTAAAATGACTAGCCAAGCTTCTATATGCTTCTTGTTTTCAGACTAAAGTGACAAGTGTGAATATTTGATATCGACACTGGAATGTGTAATTTCATGATGTCTAGTCATAATCATACTTTGGTGCCACTAAAGAAAAGATGAAATGGTAAATGTGAAATTCAGGGAAGAAACAAATACATAGTGTGAATGATGGTGGTTGCTGATGAGCATGAACCAATCCGCATTATCGAAGACCTCCATTGAACAAACAACTAAGGAGCATGCCACTCCACATATAGACTCAGTAGCAACTCATTCTAATTTGGGTTGAACTTCCCTTGGAAACTACTGTTGATCATGTGGATTGATGAACACTTTATTTTCTGGTATGGAAAGAGTTTGGCCTGGTTTGGATCACTCACAGAATCATGATGGTGTTGAATGAGCATATACCCAGCTGCATTGTAAAAAGCAAGAGGATTCCTTTATCATTTATAGAGGTTAAAGTAGTTGGTCCAATGTAGGCCAGCAACGACGTTAGTAAGGAAACGTTTGGCTATGTAGGTTGATGACCCACCATGGGAAAGGGGTAGGCCGAAGAGGATGTGGATGGAAGTGGTAAAAATAGATCTGAAGAACTGCAACTTATATGAGGATTTGGCTCAGGATGGGTTGGAATGGAAAAACAAAATTCCTGTAGCCGACCCCAACATAGTTGGGACAAGGCTTTGATGATGAAGATAATTAAACACTCTTGTTGTTACAGGAGACATAAACTGTAACTGTGAAGAAAGAAAAGTTGAATACATCATAACAATAGGCAAAAAAGCTGCATTTGGTGTAATGGTGCATCTCCATCTTTGCATTAGATTGATTTTATTATCCTCCTACGTTATTGTCAAAATTCTAGCCATATTGGTTTTCTGATGTTGGTGTAGGCAGCAGACAAGGAAGTGGCCATGTCTGGCTTGATAAAGTCTGAAGGTGATTTGTTCCTGAATGGTGCTCAAGCATCAGGACCTGATACAGAATGCATGTTTAAGGCAAATGAGTTCTACCCAACATGCACGATGGAAGCTCCTTCGCAGGCTCTAAAAGAGGTTCTCCAAGTTTGTACAGGATGGCAGGCCATACCAAGGCCAAAGGATACCAGTTCCACTGGCTTTAAAGCATAAGGCTGCCATCAGGAATATCTACACTCTTGTGTGCATATTTCGTCTTTAATAATGAATGATCCAGTGTCTGGTAGATACAGTGATAGAGTGATGCATATGTGCACGACTCAATTGTTGGATCATTATGAAGTAGATCGCTGCTAAGTTTGACTATACTTGAATAGGACACAACCATCATATCTGAGTGCCTAATAATGATTTGATGGCTGTGTAATGTTTACACTGGATCATCATCTTCCATCTATGTTTCTCTTTATCTTGAATATTGTAAAGCGCGCTACAAAAACTTCCATTTAAATATGTTGGGAACTTATATTTTTTGGGGTGTTTGATTATGGTTGTTGCAAGTAAATGTGCTTTATTGCTTGACAACACTTGATTATATTGTTGTTTTAGTTGTGTGTATGTGTGTGTGTGAGAGAGAGAGAGAGAGAGTACTTATGGAACAGCAAAATCCTCTGACATGTTTACTTGCTTGCAAAGATCAAAAGCAGTAGTGGAGGGTGTGTATCAAGTGCCTCATAAATTGTTATGTACCGGGTGATATCTATTGGTTATGACGGTACCTATTAATGTAGGCATGAATTTTATTTCCATTAGCAGCTAGAATGAATAAATGTACCTTCAAACGTCATACAGGTTCTCTATCTCTTGTATGATATAAATGGGGAAAAAAAAAAAAACTAATGTTTAGTTCACCTTTTTTAATGTTACATAGGTATTTGAAGTTAAAACCTAATATACTGTTAATTGTCAAAAAATTGAAACAAAATCTGATTAGTATTTAGTATTTGCTATGTTTGTAGTACGTGGTATCATCAATCATGTACCATGTAGTACAAAAATATAGTATGTAGTATACTAGTACTTAGCTATTGCCTGATACATACTACTAAGTTAGTAGTTTGTACTTTCTAGTTAATAAATTGCAAGTGAATAGTTAGTTTTATGATAAATGATTACTCAATACTAAATAGTCAAATACTAAGAAATTATTTTTTTGAAGAAAAACCCAAAAATCTGAAAATAATTGTGTGTTGAAAAAAATTAACTAAGAGATTGATCTATGGAACACTTAACTTTAGTCAAGGGAAAAACTAATGAAATGATCCACGTGAGCAAGGTCTAAAATCTTTTTTTTTTCTTTTTGAAATCTCCATAAATCCATCAACATTTTTGGGAAAAACCCCAAGAAGATGTTGCAAATGGCCCAAGCAATGTATGTATGAGCAAATCCATGCTCCAAGCATTCATTATGAATGATTTGGAGCTTATTCCTACGCAAAACAAATGAGAAAGGGGTAAAAGTTTTCCTTATATTAGGGATAGCAACAAGTCGGGTTTGAGACCGTGACGTATGTGATACCAAACCCGACATGTTTGGGCAGGAGTCTGGGCTTTGGTCTAATTTAAAGCTTTAAAATCTTAAATATATAAATGGATGGGAATGAGAGTGATAGAGTTCATCTTCTCACAGGCCTTTAGTTAGTGTCCCAACTCCCAACACGACCACTTGCTCCACAATAATTTTGTTTATCTTTTTAGTAATAAATAAATATATATCATATATATATAGGGCGAGGTGGATTAGGTCAACAAAACCCAAACCTGCCCCACTCAAAGAAAACCACTACCAAACCCACCCCTAAGAGGAGCACGCCCCTCTTGGGGGGGGCGGGTTCCCATTTTGACCCAACCCGTTGCCATCCCTATCTTAAATCAGATCTTTTCTTACCTTAAAAAGGCATCTTCAAGCCCTTGGTTATACTTCATTAGAAATATCTTTTCTTCTTTTGCCCTTTTGTATGTACATGTTTGAAGGCACAAAACCTTTTCCAGAGCCTTTTTTTTTCGAAAGAACTAGAAAATGTTGGTTTTTGAGCTTAGAAAACTAGAAAATGTAAATTTTATTTTTTTGGGTTTGTCCTTTCAAGGATGACATATATGGTATATGTATACTAGTCGATAAGAGTCCTACTATGTTTGTGAATGGGGATAAATTCATTATATTTGTTTGATCACTCTTTAATCCTTGGTTGCTTGAGCGTTATTGTTGAAGGGCCATGGGAAGTTTCAAGTAGGACACCCTTGTCAGTCAATTTAGTATTACAGAGACAGAAGGCTAAAGGAACTAAAATTGAGATGACTCATGTAAGGCAGGAATACAATCATGCACAGACAATTTGCAACTAGAAAGCTATGTGTTGAAAACTGCCACGCATACAAGCTCACCAAGATGGTCGAAGGACTACCCAACATCGATTAGGCACAATGGAGGATATGAAAAGTTGAAAGGCAATAACATTGAGCACTGCAGATTAATAGAAGGGAATCAACAAGTCCTAGTGAAAGTCCAATGGTTGAGATAGGATGAATCACTGATGCTGCAGATTCATTGAACTGTAGTAGACAAGAAGAGGACCCACATGCTGACATGGTTATCACATTCTGTTCAATTGAATACAAGTTCTCTTTGATTCATTTTTTGTAAGAGTAAGAGTCCTATTACTTTGGAAGAGTCTTGATTTTATCAGGCTTTTATTATGGGCGAGTCTTTGGAATTGATAAGTTCAGGGTTCTTTACTGCACTAAATCACAATTATAGATATGCTTGCTCTTTTACATGTGTGACACCTTGGTCTAAAGATCCAGGTCAGAGCTCTCCATGGATCTCGGCAAAGGCCTGGGCAAATATGAATTTAAAATACATGATGGTCAGGAACTTGCAGTTTGAAAGTAAAAAGCTATCAATTGCAACTTTTTTTTTTTTTTTTTTCCAACTTGGGGTTTTTCTGAGACTTCATTCGAAGTTGGGCCATGACTTTAGTGGTCTAGATCACTGAATCATGGGCCCACAAGTACGAAATGAGTAAGGCCAGAATCTGTTTAATTCCTGTGTAATGTTTAACTTGGATCATATTAATTTCTGTTCATCATGTTCATAATATATGCCAAGCATTCGGTTATAGAGATCATACCCTCACTGCTTATTGACTTCTTTTCATTTCTGGTTTTCCTCTGAATTTTGCCTAAGTAGAAAATTGAAGTGGGTACTTGTATTTTGATTGGCACCCTGAAACTCCCCACAGATCAGTTTATCTGCAGCTTGACAAAAATAGGATGAGGTTTAAAAAAAAAAAAAGATACCTGTAGAAGTTCAACTCACAAAACTGACCCAATATAGATAGATGGGGTAAGGCTTTGGTAATGACGATATCGACCACACAGTGAATGAATTTGATTTGAACTAGTTACCTCTTAAGCGTATGTAATCACCATAAACATTCTACTGATAGGATGCTTTCAGATGTTGATCAATGGCCTTATGAAGATTGGTTTGCTACTGAAGTCATTTTGCTAGAAAGCTCTCAATGCAAGTTTTTCACCAATTGCTGCCACCTTTTCCAGTGAGGTCGGGTAGGTTTGAGTATTACTTGTTAAATAATTTACAATTTTTGTCAAGGGTCTAAGCATTATAAACACAATCAAACTAAAATAAAAAGCATCACATCAGGTCTTCGGCAGTATTTCAGCTGGTTAGAGAACAGCATGGGTTCTAATCCTCCCAAAGGAAAAAGGAAATGATAAATAAATAATAAATGACAGGACTTTGGCACTAACTTTCAACCCACTTGTCACAATTGGTGCTGGAGTGATGTTAATGTTCTTTACACGCAAGAGTTGAGTTGGAAGCCTAATCATGGACATATGAACCACACTTCCATATAGAACTAGACTGAAAAAACGATTATCTAAGTGATACCTTAACAATCAATCCTTCATAAAAATATTAGAGACACCATGTTTGGCCATTCCTCTGTATATTAATTACTGCCAAATATGCAGAAATTCCAAATCTTCTAATGTCAATGGAAACAGTCAACAACATAAGCCCGGAGAGCTCATGTTTTGAAGGACTTAACTACCTCCCATATTTGTTTAAGAGCAATGTTTGAAAATGAAACCCTGTCTAGTCTCAGGATGCAACTTGCAAAGAGCAGCACAAAAAGCTCATCAAGCAACACTAAACCATTATCTACCAAACAATAAATGCCAGTTCTCTTCCTTACTTCTGGTAGAAAAGGAATTTCATTAAACGAAAAGAACCAGAACAACGGAGGGCATCGAACAAAAGGAAAACAAAAACAATATAAGAAAAAGTCAGCCCTCCGCCAAAAGCATAACAGAAGCCCTTTCCCAACTTACATATAGTCTTGACAGACAACCAAATTTATCAAGCATGTGAGCCTGTCCGTTTAAGGATCTAGGAATATAGTCAAAGCTACAGAGCAAAAATGAAGAAGCTAGAGCTTTGAAATTCTCTTCCTTATGTATCTCCTATTGGCCAGGAATAGCAGCCAACTAAAGTCATCATCCATGACAATTGCTTTGAGTCAAACTTAGCTGTTATATGAAAAGATTTCAACCTGCTCCATTGGTAATTGGTATAGGCAAGAAATGGGTTTAATGGCCTCTGAAAAATTGTCTCGAGTCAACCCACTTCCCCAAAAAATGGTTTGACTGGATTCAATAGTTTGTTTGATTTAGAAATTTGAGATCATGGGTCACTCTTCTCTGCCAGTTGGTGAGTCATAGTGGCATGTTGGGAGTAGGCTTTAGCCAGTGCAAATTGCTTGGCTCAAGTTAATATGGTTTGTTTTGACCTGCTCCTTGTTTAATTTATGCTGGAATTTGAACTGACTACTTTTGTGGCTCGTGAGCAACTTGGAAATAGAGACATTGCATCGGGTAACTTTTGTTTGTTTTTGTTATATTTATAGTCTCTTCATTGCTGGAAAGATATGTAAATTGGATTCTGTTCTGGTTGACATTACATTGTAAGCTGTTAGACTAACCCAATGCATGGTTCTCATGGATTTGATCTCACTGCCTAACCAGTTTGCTGGTCACATTAAATTCAATTCAAACACAAATCTGTTCCATTTGTTTGGCTTGTTTTGGGATAGTTGGTCATTTTGGTATTTACAACCTGATTACTAAACTTGTTTTTGGGTTGCATTCCGACTAGCTTTCCAACTTGCGGACTTACCCCAACCCAGCCCAACCCGACCTTGTTTGCATCACTCTGAACTTCGAATAGTTGGGTTCAGGTTGACATTTTTTAGAAACTCCGATTAATAAATGGGTCAGGTTTGATTTAAACTGCTTTGGTAAACCCAAACCGAAACCTGATCCATTGCCACTCCTTATATCAAAGTTTTATAGTTGTGCCCTGTGATGGAGATTCTTGAAACAGGATTTGGCCAATCCAATTTATCATCAGTGAAATCAGTAGTCTGGATCATCCTGACATATTTTCACTTGTACAAACTCATGCCCAGTTTCACTGATTTCTTGTTTGGAAACTAAAACCTCATATTGCTCATGAGGCCTATGGGTGGGCTAGTGTATTGTACGCTCACAGTGGCTCTTTTCCCACTTATTTGGGCTTTCTTTCCGCATATACGGGCCTCCTTTCCACTTGAGTGGGCTACTTTTCTGTATGTATGCGGGCTCTGTGGGCTAAAAAAAGAAAAAAAAATTCCGGCTCTCTGTTTGGCTGGCTGGGAGCATTCTATTGAGAATTCCTCTTATCAAGAATCCAAAAAGTTGTCAGTGTAATAAGTCTGAAAGAAGCCTTAATTTATTAATAAGGAAAAACTAGAGAGAAAGAGAATCTAGCATTCCTATATTTCTATGGGCTATTAATTACATGTAACGTCGTTTGTTTGCACCCATTCACATATTGCAATAGTATACAAGTAATAATTATGCATGTGTCAATTTGTTTGAAAATGACGTGTGAATGAGTAGGGATGACAAAACTTAACCCGACCCACTAACCCAACCCATTTTATCAAGACAGCCTTGGATTATCCAGCTGGTTTGGGGCAAAGTCAGGAATTGACCCCCTAATTTATTTCCAAGTCATTCCTACTGAAGAAAAGAACCCATTTACAAACTCTCAAGCTTTGGGAGGTTGTTTTTCAGCCACTCAGTCCCATACTTATCCGGGTACGTACTTTGACAAAGAACCCTTGTATTTCCATGGGATTATAAATGCTATCCACATTGCTATCTCTCAACATTTTACACTAACTTTCAGAAAGTAACATTACATCAATGTCGGTTTAAATGATGCGACATTCAACCCTTCAGAAAAGCAGTTCTGATGATGCAATCTTCAACCTCTTCTGAGGAGGAGTAGGTGGTTTGTTGAAATTGTGTACGCTTGCATCTGTAGTTGTAATAAATGATGATGGAGAATTCAACAAAGAATGAAAATTTTGTAGAGTAGTGTTAGGGAGATAAAGGTGGTATTAGAAGGAAAGAAGCTAATGATCGTTATTTGGCTCCTACCATATTTACTCAAATATGAGTAGGCCCACTGTATGATTGATCTTGTCTAAAATATGAGAATATTAAAAGAATTCATGTGTTTTACATATGATTAAGGCCTGATTTCTCAAACATGCAAATTAAAGTATAATCTATTAGAATCCAAAACATTAAAACTGTGGAGCCCGAATTTTTAGAGGCTAAAAAATAATCTCTTAATGAAGTTGAAGTTAAAGGATACTTTTTATTTTTTATAAATTAAAGTTATTTTTGTACTTTTTAATTCAAGAAAAATATGAAAACCTAATCTTGTATTTAAAAACATATTTCTCTGCTTTTTACACCAAGTTTGGACACATTCTATCGGCTTAAATTTTTTAAAACAAAGTACAAAAAGGTGTTTATTAATTGACAAGGTAAAAAAACTCAAATGGAGAAATTAGATTTGTATCTAATACCTGGTCTCATTTTAATTTGAGTTGGGTGGCTGTAAAAAAATCAAAATTGCATGTGAATAAAGTTAGACTAGAGGCCTATTTAGCAAATCGGATTCGTTAGAAACGGATTATTCAATGAAAAATAGAGTTGTTTCGATTAGATCTTTGACAAATAAACCATTATTGGATGTATTTGAAATGAATTAAGAGTGGTGGTAATATTGAATGGCCCCTAAAAGTCCTTTTTTTTTTTTTTTTTCTCTCCAGGATGGGAAGTGCTATGTTAACGTTTGATTGACTTGACCAGCGAACTTAGCGTGCTATTTGGGTTGGTCTCCATATAGTTAATTAAAAGGCCAGCCCCAAGTTGGTCCACTTTAAGGACCCCAACTGCTTTCCTGTGAAGCACTTTTCTCGATGCCATTGTACATGAATGTGGTGATGGGAAATTGAACCCATGAACTTTAAGAATGACATCCATTGCCAATTATCACCACTATGACAGATTATCTCCTACTCAAAAGATTTACTAAGTAATATATGATTTAAAGCTAAATCCCAGAGAAAGTCAAACAAATTTAAAAGTGAATCTGGCTCGGGTCAAATTCTAAACATCTATCTGTCTTGAATTCAATCAATTCACAACCAAATCCACCCCTAATAAAAAAATATTATATTATTTTTTTTTATTTTTTTACATATATTTATATTATCATGAATTATTATTTCCTGTGCTCATATGGGCATGTTTGGCTAGTCTCTATGAAAACTAGAGAAAAGTATCCAGTGGTTGGTCCGCAATTGTTAAGTCAATTGGGAGGTTAGCCCTTTCTTGTTAGATACTGATTATTGTATTGTTATGAAAAAGTATCATATACACATATTATGTGTTTTTGAAAGGACACATTCAGAAATGGGTCCCAAGAATCTGATGTGGCTTCTTCTAAGGTAAGAATTGAGGGGTTTTTTTTTTTTTTTAAACGACATTCAACTTTAAAGAGTAAGACCTGAACCTAAAAAAACGAATTTGAATAAGAGATTATGTTGATTACATTGGGCATACAAATTTTACTATATTTGTACTTCTTTTAAAAAAATTTCAATTGAAAAGCAAGATCAGCTTTAATATGGGAACCGCGATTTTGAAAGATAATATTTCTTGATGTTCCAAGAAAATCTCTCCAAGTCTATCTGGGTAAGGAGGAACGAAACTGCCAAATTGGCTAGGACCCTTTGAATTAACTTTAGACATGTCCTCTACCACCCTGGCCTCAATGGGTATGGTTCAGAAAGAACTCCAAGGCACCCCTTCACAGTAGGGTTGGCACTCCAATTTAGGCTAAAAACCAAAGATCTAAAGGAATGTGGAAGTTGGATTAAGACCTTGATGGTGATTATAATAAATGGGTCGGGTTTGATTTAAACTGTATTGGTAAAAACCCCAACCGAAATTAATCTGATGATCCATTGGCACTCCTTAGATCAAAGTTTTATAATTGTGCCCTCTGATGGAGATTCTTGAAACAGGATTTGGCCAATCCAAATTATCATCAGTGAAATAAATTGTCTGGATCATCGTGATATATTTTCACCTGTACAAACTCAGGCCCAGTTTCACTGATCTCTTGTTTGGAAACTAAAACCTCATATTGCTCATGAGGCCTATGGGTGGGCTAGTCATGTATTATACCCTTTCCACTTTAGTAGGCTACATTTCCGTGTGTATGCAGTTGGGCTCTCCCAGCCAAAGAAAAAAAAAAAAAAAAAAACATCAATTGTATGATATTTTCCCCTAAAAAGGGTAAATAAAGGAATAAAAAGATTATCAAAGAATAAAAAAAAAAAAAAAAAACCAAACCGTAGTCCAAGAGAAACTGAGATTCACAAGCATCCAAAGCACTAACTTTTCAAAAATAGTAAATGTTATTAAAAATGGTAAAAAGTTTCAAATTATAAAAAACCCTCGAATTAGGTTTAAATTACTTTTCAATACCTTATCACAAAATTTTAGATTCAAATGGAATAAAAACCCGAAAAATACTAAAAAATAGAAAATTATTATATATAGTAAGTTTTGCACAAAAATCATGTTTTGACCTTCGAAGTGGCCTTATTTTTCCCCTTGACGTTAGCAACCACCATTATAAGTTGTTCATGTCATAAAGAATGCTGATATATAGCTTAGAAATGAGTGCTTGTGCCTCACAAGATGGTAACTCAAATTAAAAGTTATGGCCGTTTGAAGCTGACACTATCATTCAAGCCTTCCTCATTTGATTTCTCACTCCAGAAATATTCCATCACTTGTTCTACATCAGCTACCCTTGAAATTCTCCAAATATTTCCTTACTTATTGAGCATTACACTAACTTCTTTACTTCAAAGAATTTTGGAGACTAAAGTTTATGTTCCACTATATATGGAAAACTCCCTCAATGTTATACATTAATTTTTTGTTGCTAGTTATATCAGGGAAAGAATTTGAATTCCGATGAGGGATGATGTCACAGTTGGAAATTCCAGCTACTGCCTGTTTGTCTAGGAGCATTCTTTTGAGAATTCCTCTTATAAAAAATCCAAAAAGATGTAAGTGTAAGTCTGAAAGAAGCCTTAGTTTATTAATAAGGAAAAACCAAGAGAGAGAGAGAATCTGACTTTTCTATATTTCTATCGGCTATCAATTACATGTAATGTCATTTGTTTGCACTCATTCACATATAGTAATGTCATACATATAATACTTATGCATGTTCTCATTTGTCAGAAAATGGCGCGCGTGTGAATGTGTAGGGATGACAAAACTTAACCCGACCCACTAACCCAACCCGCCATTTTATCAGGACAACCTTGGATTATCTAGCTGGTTTGGGGCGAAGTCAGGAATTGACCCCCTAATTTCTTTCTAAGTCATTCCTACTGACGAAAAGAACCCAGTTACAAACTCTCAAGCTTTGGGAGGTTGTTTTTCAGCCACTCAGTCTCATACTAATCCTGTTACTTTGACAAAGAACCCTTGTATTTCCCAGGGATTATAAATGCGATGCACACTGCTGTCTATGACTACCCAAATTCTCTGTTGCATCTTACACTAACTTTCAGAAAGTAACATTATATCAATGTCGGTTTAAATATTGATGCAATATTCAACCCTTCAGAGAAGCAGTTCTGATGATGCAATCTTCAACCTCCTCTGAGAAGGAGTCGATGGTTTGTTGAAATGTTGTACGCTTGCATCTGGGGTTATATATAATAAATGATGGAGAATTCAACAAAGACTGAATTTTTGTAGAGTAGTGTGAGGGAGATAAAGGTGATTTTGGGAGGAAAGAAGCTAATGATCGTTATTGGCTCTTACCATGCATATTTACTCAAATATGAGCAGGCCCACTGTATGATTGATCTTCTCTAAAATATGAGAATAATTAGAAGGATTCATGTGTTTTACATATCAAGGCCCAATTGCTCGAACATGTAAATTAAGTATAATCTATTAGAATCCCAAACATTAAAACTGTGGAGTCTAAATTTTTAAAAGGCTAAAAAACCATCGCTTAATGACGTATAAAAGGATACTTTTTTAAAATTAAATTTATTTTTATGATTTTTAATTTAAGAAAAATATGAAAAGCTAATCATATATTTAAACATAATCGATCTTCTCTCCTTTTTTTCACCAGATTTGGACACATTGTATTGACCTAAAAAAAACTTAAAAGGTACAAAAATGGGTACTTTTTTAATGGCAAGGAGAACAGGGGTCTCAAATATTAAAAAAAAAAATCAAATGGAGAAATTAGATTTGTATCTAATACTTGGTCTCATTTTAATTTGAGTTAGGTGGCCATAAAAAAAAAAAATCAAAATTGCGTTTGAATAAAGTTAGGTTTGAACCTAAAAAAACGAATTTGAATAAGAGAATATGTTGATTATATTGGGCCAACATATTTAACTATTTTTGTACCTTTTTTTTTTCTTTCAATTGAAAAGCAAGATCACCTTTAATATGGGTCCTGCAATTTTGGAAGACAATATTTCTTTATTGATGTTCCAAGAAAATCTCTCCAAGTCTATCTGGGTACGTAAGGAGGAACGAAGCTGCCAATACGTACAGTGCTTTCGTTTCTTCGTTTCACACTTTCGTCTCGATCCCTAGTATTTTCCATTTTTGTATTCCCACTGCAGATGAGGTCATATGGAAGCCTGAAATGCAGTGAAATTATTTCTTAAATTGGCTAGAGCCCCTTTGAATTAACCTTAGACATGTCCTCTACCACCTTGGCCTCTATGGGAATGGTTCAGAAAGAACTTGATCCTTCACAGTACGGTTGGCACTCCAATTTAGTCTAAAAACCAAAGATCTTGAAGGATTGTGGAAGTTGGATTAAGACCTTGATGATGATTATAATTATGGAACACTGTCTACATGATATTTGTAATGCAAGGAGAAGAATGGCATGACTTAAAAAATGAAAAAAGAAGTTTAATGGGATCTGTGTTAAACTGAGATTGTGTAGGTAATTTAGGTGCATTATGAGGAGATTTGGATAGGATACTATAAATTGTGAACATGCACAACAATACCAGAGGTGGTTTCTATTAGGACTGCACCCTTCTTTGTAAAAAGAGAGGTAGAAGAATTCAGCATGTAGGTGTTGATTCTGTCTTGTGATTTTAACCTGCTTCCTGGCCGGCTGCTGGCCTATTTAAATAAAAAAAATAAGGCATACGTAATACAAACAAGCAATGCATATAAATTTACATGATATCACCTACAGATTAAAACTATATACATTGTACAGCGTAAAAAATTATTAGTGAGGCCTACTTGGCATCAAACCTAGGGTGCGCGAAATATCAATCCCCTTAAGTCATTTAAACCCTCGCTGACTTGGGTGAGAGCGTGCGGGTGTGAGTATTTATTAGAGTAGAAAAAGAAAATGTAGGACTTTGACGTTTTGGATCAAGGTCAAGTTAGGATGGGGTAGTGTTTGAGAAGAGGGTAATTTGATCATAGGTGAGCCAAAATGCCCACACATGAGATCTGAAAACCACAAATCTCAGTTTTACAGTTGCCCCTCCAACATGAATTTCTTGGTTCCGCTCCTCTAGACAACATATAATAACTATGGAGACTATTCTCGTATGAACATGTCAGAGTATACATATAAGTTTATCCACACGTGCATGTATTATATACAGATCTGATTAGTGAAAATGATCCATAAATGGACACACATGTATGGAAATGCATAAAGAATCCAGGAATATGGTCATATAGAATGTGATTGTATGTAAACAAACCCTTATCACTAAAAAAAGCCGTCGCAAGCAAATCTCTTTCTCATACCAAACGTTGACAATATATATTATAAACCCTCAACTTATTTATGTACTATGTAATGTATTAGAGCTTGCATAAAACTGATCGCTCTAAAAGCTTGAGAATTTGAGATAAAAGGCAGATTCTCGCGCATAGGAAGAAGGTTGATGCCAAGAACGTGCAACAAACTAGTAGTTTTAGTTACTAGTTGTAAACAAATATACTGTCATTTTGTAGCATTTCTGTTTTCTTGTTCCTTTTTTCTTATGGCAGAAGCATTTCTGCTTCATGATATATATAAATATATATATATATATATATATATATATGTTATCTCCTTTTGACCAATATCTGACATGGATCAAACACAAATCATAGCTTCGGGACCATGATCCAGGCACAGCCAGCTTTGGGCATGGCCTTATCTGGCCCTCCTGGAATAGGGAGTGTTTGCAATCTATTGTTACTTTGTCCAAGCAATTGCAAGAAATCCTGTAAAACTGATAAAAATGAAAATGGAATGTGCTTCGGCCTGGCCCAATTAACTAAATGGGTGGGCTTTGGCTTTGCATTTGTGGCCACTATTGGGGACGGCTTGGGTCCGATATAGGCCTATGTTGCTAAAATCAGACCAGCTTAGATATGCCATAGTTAGACAAGACATGACCCGCCCCATTAACACCCTTCCCTGAATATTGGATGAGTTTCTTTTCTTGCCATTAAAATCCTACATTTCCCCATGCCCTTGTGGTTGGCACTCATCTAGGTGGGCTATTTAAAGTCATCTCTTTTCATCTCACCATCTCATTGGATCATTTCTCATATATGTATATATGAAAATTTCTTATAAAATCAATCATCTCCAGCCAAACTAAGGACGAATTCTTTTTTAACCGATCCAGTGGATCTTCTTTCAGATAGATAGAGCTGATCACAGCGTGAGTTGTCAAGTGTGCATGACCAGTCTATTGAGGAACTAGTAACAACGTAATACCCCTCCCAAGACAATTATCCTCAAATCTCAATTAGACTTCAAATTAGAGGCCAAATTACATCCCAAAGGTCTGGCTTCTTAAAATGGAAAAAAGGGTTTATCCTGTGGCCCACATGGCGCCCCTAATCAATCCTCTTCTTGTACTTACTACTCTCTGCTCATGATTTGGCATTACAGGCCGTCTATTCTTTACACCTAAAAGAAAGTTTTAGATGCACTTAAATATTTTCATATATATATATGGAAGATATTCATGTGTATCCATCCCTCACCACCATGGGTGAAGGATACTTATATAATTTTTTAATTTTATATATAAATATTCTTTTTCTATATATGACCATATATGACTTTTTTTCCCTTACACGTAAATATTTTCCGAAAAGTCGGTATATAAGGGTCACAGCTGACAAGATTAAGCTTCTCTATGCGTCACACCTGACAAGATTCAGCATCTCTATGCGAAACCTTTCTTGGAAAATGTATAAACTCAGTCAACACTACGAAATTCAAAGAGGCCATGTGCCACAAACTCACAACATTCCAAAATAGGCGATTCCAGTTCCCACGGAAACAGACGATTACTTAGAAAGCGATTGATATTTACTTGTCAATAAAGAACCAATTAAATACGAATTTCATATTATTATATATAATCTCCTTTCCAAAAATTCCAAACCTTTTGTTTTTGTCCGTAAATTTATACATACGTATAATTGTACACAAAGTATAAACAAATAAATACGTTCATGTTTTTGTAAACTATACCTAACCGTAACACCGCGAACTCGAGTTCGAACCCTGCGAGCGGACTGATGCCGGCCTAACCGAAACCGAAACCGAAACCGAACCTGAAACAGAGCCCGAACCATAAAACAAATCCGACAAGTGGTTTTCCAAATCCTCAGGAGCAAACCTCACCAAAACGTCCAAGCTCGTCTCACTTTGTAGCCGCACCCGATACTTCTCATAAAACGCCCGATACGGCGGCACGATCTTTCTCGCAATCGACACCTTGATCTCATCCTTCAGCTTCGCATCGGACACGACCCAACTCGCCTGGGTCCGATACGCCGACTCGAACGCCGAGTTGAATCTCCGGAACGCCTCCCTCGCCTCGTCCAGAGGGATCTCAGCCGTCGGATTTGGCGGGATCGTCTGGATCACCTTGTTCCATGCCATCCGCTCGTAGTTCGCGGCGTAGAGACGGACCTTCGATTCGTGCTTCGTGACCCATTCCTCGCCTAGGAGTAAGCTCAGATCGGAGGATCGGATCTTCGACACCACGTATTGCAGATTGTTCGCGAGGAACATGTACGAAAGCGACACGTCCTTGTACCTCTCGGCTTTGCCGTCCAGCTTGCAGAGGAGGACCAATATCAGCCATTCGATCCTGGTTGCGATCGAGGACAGAGGATTCTCAGCCGTAGGAGAGTTCTGCAGCAGCGAATCGGGCAGAGGGCTCCGGATCTCTAGCGGGTAATCAGCGAAGATATCGGAGAGAATCCCGCTATAATCGCCGAGGAAGCAGACGTAGTTCATGACGTATTTTGTGAGCGGATGCACTCCGCCGCCAGGAACCGGCGACCGCGACGAGTCCTTCTGGATCGCCGATTCGAAATTGGCGAAAGTGTCGCGGACCGCTTCGCCGAGCTTGATGAGCGAGGCGACGGCCTGCGATCGGACGGCGGAGGTTGATTCGTAGGAGAAGATGGTCTCGATATCAGGCCAGAGCTCGGAGATGGCGTTGTACATGTCGAGGAATCGGAACAATTTCTCCGGCGATCTCTTGCATTTCGTGACGGATTCGGCGAATCCGAAGAGTGCGAGCGCCGCTTCCTTGGCGATTTCCGAGAAGCAGGACTCCTTGATCGGACCAGAGGTGGAGAAGACGTGGTCCGAGAGGATCCGCTCGCCAAGGAACAGGGTCTTGACGGCGACCTTGATCGCGTGCAGCCAGCCTTTGATCTTGATCTCGACCACCTCCCAATCGAGCTTGTGCAGATGCCGATTCGATCCAGTCCGATCGAATCCAAGCCGGTAGATTCCCTCATCGACGATCGACTTACGAATGATTTTATAGATCTTCACGCATTCCTTCCCATAACCAGACGAGATCATGCACTCGACGATGGATCGGAGATCGACCATGGCGAGGGAGGCGTCACGCTCGACTTCGCTGATGGAGGCGCCGGCGGAGATCAGGATCTCGTCCTCAGTGTCGTAGTCATAGTCTGAGGTGCTGGATCTGGTGGTGGCGGTGGAGGAGCGGGCGGAGACGGATTCGGGATCGAGGTGGTCGCGGTTGGCGGCGAGGATCTGGTAGAACTCCTTCTCAAGACGTTTGATGGCGGTTTGCATGAGGTGCTGGCAGTGGACGAGCTTTTGCGGGGAGGAGGAAGAGGAAGAGTCAGCGACGTAGAACTGCATGGCGCTCTGGAGATTGGAGACGGCGCGGAGGAAGTTGCGGGCCTCGCGGCGGTTCTCGTAGAAGAGGGATGTGATCTTGGCGTAGGAAGAGGAGTCGGGATCCCACTTGGTGATGATGGCCTCGGCGTTGATGATGTTGTCTTCCATCATGGAGTCTGAGAATGAAATGCGATGAGTGGAAGGAGATGAAGGCGTGGAGGAGAAGTTTCTGGAAGGAGATGGAGATGGAGAGAATTTGGGGGGATGGAAGAAGATGGATCTCATTCCTTTCCTCGGCATAATTACTTAGATTTGGACAGAGAGAGAGAAAGAGAGAGAGAGCTGGAGATGGATGTGTATGTGTGTTGGTTGTTGGAATGGGGTTTAATTTAAGAAAAGCCGAGAGAAAAGTGAGTGTCGGGGAGAAAAGAGGGAGGAATGGGAAAGGGGGTTGGAGTGATGGGGTATTTATAGAGGAGGGAAGGTGTGGGTACGTAAGCAAATGGGTCAGAGGTTGAGGTTGACTACAAACGCGGTCTTTATGAGCGTCGGAAATTACAAAAGTGCCAGTGATTCTATTCGAATTATGCAGGCGGCACTTGGGCGGTTTATACTTAGACTTAGGTTTGTTTTGACTTTTGACTTAAGGCAGGGAGAGATGGTTGGTTGAAGACGTCTTTTCCAATATATGAACTACATATAAGACGCTTGTTCTTCTTTTTACCTATACAGAGTGGAAGAGGTAATGAGTAATAATCCAAGTCTAAAACTGGCTGCTGAGAAGAGACGAAGTCTAAAACATGGTTAGCAGCTAATATTATGAGTTATTGTTTATTCATGATTTCTACTACTTCTTTTTTTTTGTCTGTGATCCATTAATGTGATTTTTGGGGCTGGTTCTCAAGCCAAGGTTTTGATTGTACAGATTTGGAGTCTAGGGCTTAATTAGCTAGACACTTATTTTAAATGTTATTCTTGGAGGTTCAGGTTATCTAGATTCTTAGGAATTATTATTACCTTTTTCTTTTTTTATTCCTTTTTTTTTTTAAGATGACATAGATATTTCTTGAGGTCTGCGACCCAATAGGGTTAATCTCTTAAGTGGCGCTTGTTAGAACTCCAGAAACGCACACTGGACAAATCTAGAGCAGTTTTAAACACAAAATATAGTGGAGGAAGCTCACAACTTATGACACTCCAACTCCCACATGGGCAAGTAAATATCTTAGAAAATTGTTTGGATCTTTTCTGATTTAAGGGTTTTGCCCTGCATATATTCTCAAGTGATGCAAAAACTGAAATAAATTAAGAATTGTTAAAAGTATTTTTATTAATACTTTTACTTTATTGTAAAATCTAAGTTTCTAATGATACTCTTCAAATACCTACACTTAAATCGTTAGGAAGTCCAACGATGAGCTGGAGGCCCCCACTTTCCATCGTTTGGCGTCTTACCTGATACACAATACTAGTGCGCAGTTTACAAATGATCAACCATAGAGGGGGGGTCGGCAGGTTCCATGTCATTAAATGAAAAAAGGGAAAATGAATTTTTGATTTTACATCCATATTTTCATAATTGAGCCGATATTTATGGAAGTGAGTTGAGACCATATTTAGTTTGGGTATTTTTCTGAACCGCGTAGTGGCAGGAAGTAAATTATAAAGAGTCATAAATGCACACATTCAGGTCCAGAATAACTGAACACATGGGTCACACTCTTTAGCTACATATTTAGAAAGCTCAACACGGTTTACTACTTTGTTTTGATAAACATGAGGGGAATGAAAAAATTCGAATAAACTGTAATAAGAAATGCCCAATGTGAGCCAACTTTCATCAATCCAACTTGCCCGAATTATATCACTCATCACCTTTAGATTGAAACACTGTAGATGTTTGTAATTAGTTCTTTTATCCAGTAATAGCCATCTCAACTGTTTAGTGTTCAGTCCAGATGCAAATATTACTATCTTTTTTTCCTTTCTAATCTATCAAACTATATTGAACAAAGTAAGATGCCTTGTTTTGCTCGTTTGGAAGAAAATTGGATTTCTCTTTCCAACCCAAATTTAGTTTATGCGGCTGGAAGAGGTCTTCCCTCAAATCCTTGATTTCACACATTACCCACTCAGGCTTTAGAAGCAATTTGTTCATGTTGGTTTATTCATATGTTAAACTAGTTATTGCATTCCATCTCTGGAACATTCTGCAGGAGAGTGAAAAAATGAGATCCGCTTAAATCATTTGAGCATTCGATCTTCTCTGCATAATAGAGAGCAACAAGATGATTGAGCCATGGAGAAAGGCTCCGATCAGCCCCACGATGGAAATAATTTAAGAACAACTACAAGAAAAACTACTTACCGGCCCCCACAAAAATCAGTGTAGCCGCCACTAAAACCCATAGCAGGGGCCAATAGTTGATGGTATAGAAACCGTGGGCAAAAGTTTTAGCGGCGGCTTTATTATATTTTCAGTGGCATTTCCAACCGCCGGAAAAAATTTCTACAGGTGGATTAAATGACAAATATATCTTTTAGTGGGGGTTGGAGGCCGCCTGTGAAAGTGAAAAAACCGCTGCTATATATAAATAAAAACTTTAAAAACGTTTTAGTGGTGGCCGGATTTTTTTAAGAAAATAATTTTTCTTTTATAAACTAATTGAATTGCATTTCATGTGCAATAACCTGTTTCTTACATATAAACCTGTTTAAGAAAATACAATCAAAGTCTACAAAAAATTAATAAAAAAATACTATTATTAAAGATTTAAATTATATATTATATTCGACACATAACCAAACTGTTCGAGACCCAACTCCAACTTCTCATTGTCTACTTGAATGACGATCGAGATTCTAACACAAGACATGATTTTGATCGAACAACACACTATATTGGACCTTGTCGCCCATTTTCATGATAGTTGTAGATGCCTCTAATAGCTACATCCTAATTTAAAAAATCTTCTATTCCATTTCTTCATTGAAGTGTCTTCACATTCTTATTACTCGTCCTCTCTTAGTTGTCATTAAAACAACATCCAAACACCTGCGATTACAGTTGTTAGACTCGTGTTAGCTAACATAGTTTTAGACATCATCTTACAATTACAGTTTAATGTATCACAAACTCAATCAGTTAAATACCAAAACAATGCTCAAATTACTAACAATAGGAGAAAGATGGGAGTGATGTTAGCCCCCACTTCAGGTTTAGGGTGGGATTCCACTCTATTTAGACTTCCATTTTCAAGACTTTTTCTCTCAACCACCCTAACCTGCCTATGATATGTAATAGAAGTAATGATAATAGTTTTTTTTTTTTTTTTTCTATCGGAGAGTTCCCAACCCAACCCTTTGGGCTGAACTAATCCCTCCAGATCTAGATGAAAGCTGAGTAAACTCCCTTGTAGCTCTAGTGTCGTAGTGCAGTTTCGAAACTACAATATCCGGGTGCAAATCGTAGTCCTAGGCCAACTGAGCTACCCCTTGGGGTTAATGATCCCCAATTCAAAATGAATATGGTTTATAAAGATGGTAAAACATTTGTTCAATTCCATGAGGACAAATGGGCCGATTAGAAAAGTGAAGATTGAAAATATAACGTCATCTTTACTCTATGTAATATCCAAATACAAAAAATGATATTATAGATAAAACAAAGAAATGAGAGATTTCATTACCCAATTTATAACATGTAATATCACACTTCAAATTTACATATTTATATAGGTTATCAGTTTTCTTTGTCAATGTTGAAATTATTGATATCAACATCAGCATAAGAATCTAAATACGTGTAGACCAAGCATAAGCAAACCTTAGAATGTCATAGTCTTGTTAAACCAAGGAAGGAGACAAAACTTACAAATTAAAAATAATTAGTTCAAATGGAGGGTGTCTGACTTCATGCCTGGTCTTAAGGAAAGAAAGAGGAATTTCTTTCCATAAGCCCTTGAAGCTCTTACAAGATACTCCTAATACCAAGTATCGTCTTAATAAACTGATCATCGATCTAACATAATACAAAAGGAGCATATGCAAATATAATCTGACTTCGCACTACATCACCCATGATCTGTTTTCTTCATTCTGAAATGCTTTAATACCTACCTACCCAAATGCATTCTTATTATTCAATGGCATATATATATTTTAATGAGCTTTGGCCAATAAGAACTTGTTGATCATGTATGATACTGCTGTTTCGTTTTTATTCATCGATTCCTTCGTGGTGTAATGTTGTTTTGAATGCATATGCTTGTCTGTTGCATGCATTCGATCTTTTTTCCAATGTTGTTTGGAAAAGTCCACAGTTACCCAATAAACGTAGGCTTTCGGTTGTTTGCATCTAGCAGCTTATCAAATAGGAGAACGTTTCTCCTAGTAGTTGATTGCAGGTGCAGTTCTGCCATGTGGGGTTTACTCGGTCAAAATTTTGATGTATGTACCTCCTTCACACTCTCACTAACATGACCTTTTCTTTGGCCGATTCGATTAGAAAAAAAATGTAGTTCTAAGTTAAATATTGGAGGTTACTAAATCAAGTGAAGGGTCACGAAGACTTATTATTATTATTATTATTATTTTTATTTTTATATATAGGGATCCGGAACCACACAAACAATGATACATGTCTTTAACCAGCTCAATAAAAATTTGAGGATGAGGTGTTATAATAATTTAATGTAGGGTCGGACCTAGGCATAACTACGTGGATGCAGTAGCACTAATTAAGCCGTAGTGTGCTTAAATTTTTTTTAATAAAAATTGTGAGTGCACCTTCAAAATCTTTATGAAAATCTTTGATTTGGCTTCAAAGCCAAACTACTTATTAGGGTTTGCACCCCTCAAATAAAAATTTTAGATCTGCCATTAATCCAATGCGACCAACATATTACACTCTTATATCTAAAATGAATCCTTTCTTTCTCTCCTACCCCGAGTGTTATTCATGCATCTATAATTCTCTCCAACCCCGAGTGTTATTCATGCATCTATAATTGTAGATAGGTCACAAAAGTTTGACTATTTGAAAGATATGAAGGGCAGTCATTGGTGAAAATTTCCTGAAGTAAATAAATTAATGGTGCGACCATTTCCTTGAATCCTCGTGGTCATGTCCCCTTGTCTTGAAACTTCGGTTCCAGTTATATCTTGATCATCATTGAGAAAAGTAGAGGCAAAAGAAAGACAATGGAAAGTAGCTGTGGGCCTTTATATTTATAATAAAGCAGGCAGTACATTAACTAATCATTTGTGGATCCCACTCAATTTAGATTGTCAATGTAGCCTTTTGTGAGTCCAATTCAATTGGCCCTATCACGTCTAAGCCATAATTTTGCCGGTCCCACTCCCATCATATGCCACTCGTGGGGTACGCGTAAAAAACAACAATAAAAGGCGAACACGAACACGGCTGCTTGTGCGCGTAGCAACGTCCGGACAGAGAGAGCGTGACGGGGAACTAGAAAACCGTTATTTACCTCGTATTTCCGTTTCTCTTTTCCCTGTTTGGTAAGGAAGAAAAAGGTACGTGTACAAGGCCTTTTCCACAAGAAAATGAAAAGTGGTTTGGGGTGGGAAATGATTTACGCGGTTAGGAGAAAACAAGAAGCGATCTGGTCGCGTTCATAAGGTCGTTGTTTTCCCACTCACTCTGTTCTAAAACAATATGAGCTTAAAAAGCCAGCCGCGGATGTCAAGGGTGGAACCCAGCAGTGGGAGTGGAACTCAACCATTGAGAATTGGAGCTACCCACTCAAAATAGAGATATTCAATGTGTACGGGATGTTTTCGGATTTTGGGAGATGTCAAAAAGGGAATGGCATTCATTTTAATCTAATATAATGAATTTGGCAGCAGTTACGGATCGAATTCATATGGATTCAAACCCGTACTATTTCAAAATAACGGTTCTAGTTTTAATTCGGAACCGATTTTGTTGATTTTAGATTCAATTCCAATAGACAAATCCGGAACTGAGTCCACCTAGAGGACTAGAATCTAGTTTCAAAATCGATTTTAATTTCCCTTCAATTTTTTATTTTTTTAAATTAAGCTTGTCATTCAATTTATAACAGTGCATTAACTCTGCTACTTCTAGTATATATATATATATATAATTGTTAAAAAATGTTGATTTTGAGATATAGTTTATAATATTAAAGACACATATATCGTCGGGTCACGAATCAATGAGTCGGAATCTATATAGAACTAGAATCAGACCCATTTGTCAACTGAAACCTAAATTTGGTTCCAAACCTGGACCCGTCTAGGAATCGAAACCTCAAATAGGTTACAGACTTGTTTTATTGCATATTGAAATTTTTGAATAATCGAAAAATTGGATATCCGTTTGCAACACCACGTTTAATTGGAGGGCCTTACACTATCAAGTATAGATGGATGATAGGTGTGCCCCACCAGAGGCCATACAAGGGAAACATCGTGGTAGCATCCTAGTTAAAATGCTTGCACGGCAAGTTACTTGTCCATGTCTACTTCAGTAGGGGACATGTACTATCACATCATTTCTTGCACATGCATTTGAAAATAGGGGATTTGGAGCCCCGTTCATAAATGGATTCCCTGTTTGGACCGAGAGGGGTGCCACATGGAAGAGTTGTCACATCCCATCTCTTTAAAAAAAAGCATATCTCCTCTAAAAAAAAATTTATTCCCCCATGTGACACTCTCTGATTGGACCGGGATCCGGGAAATTTGTTCTCTAGTGCCACGCAACAGCTACATAACCCTAGCACCTATGATAGGAAATCATTATGAATGTGATCACTAGAGTCATAATAAGCCAGTGGTCGCTCGACCCGATAGCTTCATGGGGGTAGGTATTACGTACGGATCTTTGATATGGTGACAAGTGGATGTACCACTCTTCCAAGTCGTTAGCAACCAAAATATCCAAGGCTTTGTTTGGTTGTTTTGAATCCACATAAATGGAAATTGCATGTATAGGATAGTTGAAATTGATGTTCCAAGAAGAATTTCTAAGATGAGCATCAAATAAGAAATTCTTTTAATTCAATTTTTCTAAAAATAAATATTACTTGAGATGTTTGTTTTCGAAGACTCACCCTATGCATTCTAATGCAAATAAATAGGCTCCAAATGAATGTTACCGAAGTTGGTAATGTAGAAATCTTCTATTTGTGTTATGTTTGTTTATTTATCATAAGCTTTTGAAAAGCAAGGATTTAGTCTGAGCAGAAGCGTTTTAGATTTTACTGCGAGCATTATTGTTCTTGTTATTCTCGCAAAAGAATGGGACTCACCAAGAGGGTAGAACAAAAAAGGAAATAACGTCTGTCCCTGTCATCGTCATGACTTTGTCCATTCCTCCTCTTTTAACTATGTGTGTTATGACACCTTTGCATTCCTTTTCTCCCTTGTCTATTGTAAGCAATGACTCCACATGATGCTCTGGATCTTTGTTTTGTTTTGTCAACGGCGTGGCGGATTTAAGTGGTCTGGTTTTCTTATTAAATGTGAGGAATTGATGCTCACACAAATTGAACTGTTGCTTCAAATATTGTTGGCTTAGAAAAATAAGGGAAGCAGTTCCTTTCATTTTCGTTATTGATAGGTGAAAAGTAGATTTGAATGTTGATATCACTGGATTTCTCCTTTCCTCTTTGCAACATGGTTGTTGGGTCCATTTTGGCAGCTTCTTGCATGTACAAATGTTTTCATTTTTTTTTTTTTTTTTTTAATCTGGGGGTGTTCATGGTGCAATAATTACAACAAATTAGTGGTCTCTCTCTCTCTCTCTCTCTATATATATATATATATGTGTGTGTGTGTGTTTGTGTGTTTTTTTTTTTCAAGCACTCCAGAGTCCAGACATAACCCACTAACATGATCAGAACCCTACTTGGTAGTTTAAGAAGTATGTTGTTTATTTTTAAGTTCGATTTTAATGGACACATTTGACGTCCTAATTTATGAATGCGTCAGATTCGGATAAAATTCATATTATTTGACCTACCTGTCCGACTAGAACTTGACCCAACCCAACAAATTACGCTATCAGCCACCAATCCAACTAGCACCTAACATTTTGAGTTTTGACGGTAGATTTGAGGGGACACTTTTAACTTTCAAGTTGAGTCAAGAGACTTATTTTTTTTCCAACTTGATTAAAAAATTGATTTGACCCACATACTGTGGGGCAGTGGCAGATCCAGGACTTTTATTTGGGTGGAGTTAATTTTTTACTTGAAATGGAAAAAAAATATTTTCATCGAGATTTTGTGACGTGAGGCAATCACAATGCTTAGACAGATGTGGGACGATTATTTATTATTTATATGTGGACCGGTGATGCCCCATTCAAATCTCAGGGAGTTTGAAAATCGACATGGGGCGGTAGCCCCAGGTCATTCATGTGTAGGTACGCCCCTGCTGTCTGTGTGGAGGTGGTTTTTTTTTTTTTTTTTTGGGGGGGGGGGGGGGGTGCGCGCGGGCTTCTTTTGGGTTGCAAGGGAGAGGGCTGCTTCTTAAGAAATGTGAAGTGGGGGGCTTCTTTTGGGTTGCAAGGGAGAGGGCTGCTTCTTAAGAAATGTGAATGATCAAGTTTGGTTCAAATCCAAGGAGTATGTATATTGACTTTGCTTGAGAATTTTATAAATTCTTGGGGTAAATTGCATGATTTGGGATCCATTGCCATTAATTGTAAGAAGCAATGAGCTTATTAACATATAAATCTATTTTCTATATTCAACTTGAACACTTTGAGCAATTGAGAAAAATGAAAAAGTAAAGTGTTTTTTTTTTTCTGCTAGAGTGTGTATATATATATATATTGCTTTACTCTAGCCTCCTTACAAACTTTTAAAATTATGAAAAAACCCTTCAAATGAATAAAAATAACAGACGACTCCCCTCTTACTTTGATACTCTCGCCAACCTACATATTTTTATAGAGAGAGGAAATGGCAATTGCAATTGATGGATTGAAGCAATGACTTCACATTCTCTAGATCTTGTTTTGTTTTGTAAATGGCGTGACGGATTTAAGTGGTGGTGTTTTCTTATTAAATGTGGGTATTGACACTCCCATAAATTTTGATTTTTTTGGGAGCAGCTATTGAAAATAAGCAGGGAAGGAGTCCCTTCCATTTTTCGTTGATTAGGTGAAGAGAAGATTTGAATGTTGATATCACTTGACTTCTCCTTTCCTCTTTGCAAGGTTATTGGGTCCTCTTTGGTACTTTATTTCTTGGATGTACACACGTTTTCAATTTGTTAAGCCAACGGCACTTCTGACAGTAACAAGATCAGACTCCGGCTTGTTATTCAATATATAAGCTTATCCATCTATTTTTAAGTTCTATTTTTTATTAACATTTTTGACCTAATTAATGAATGCGACAGGAAAAGCAAAACTCATTTTATTTGACCTGGCATATGTAAACAACCTGGCCCGACCCAACAATTAACAGTGTAAGACATCCATCCAACATGTACCAAGCTTTTTAGTAGTAGGCTTGATTGGATGCGTTTTAACTTCCAAACGGAGTTCGGTTTGGCAATTTTCCAAATGTACTAAACAAAACTGATTTGACCCACATTATGGGGGACTTCTGGCATGTTTGGATGAATGATGAATTGATGTAAAGTGAGGTGGAGCATCAAATCAAATCAATAGAGAATAAAATATAAAGGATTATGATGATATTTTATTTGTATTAGCTTGATATAAAATCTTTTTATGTAAAAAGATGATTTTTTTGTCATTTAGTGGAGAAAGGATGTTGCTTTTTTTTTTTTAAACTTAAAAAAAAAAAAAAAGAATGAGAGAATTTTGAACTTGTATACTTTTGATATGATAGGTGGTCTTTTTTTACCTAGATAATAGAGGCTTTACCTCACCTCAATTTATTTCACCACCCATCCAAACACGCCCAAATTCGGTTGCAAGGGGGAGGGATCCTTCTATTTAGACATGCATGTGAATAATAAAGTTTGGTTCAAATCCATGGAGTTTGTGTATTGACTTTCTTGAGAGCTTTAAAAACTTTGGTTTGGTAATTTGGGATCCATTCCCATTCTAAAATGCAATGAAGTGATTGATATACAAATCTATTTTATATTTTCAACTTTTGGAGTCTACATATGGTGAGGGAAAACCCCATAATGACCGTGAGTGGACCATTCACAGTCCGCCACATCACCGTGGGCAGCCTGCCATGCACGCAGGTATGGGCTGTCCGCTATGACTTGGTGGACCCTGAGTGGTCGAATCACAGTCACCATGAGTAGGGCCACTCAGAGGATTCCGATTCTTCAACTTGGACAGTTTGAGCAATTGGAAGAATTAAAAAAAGATGTTTTTCTCCTGCTAGGTAAAAAACAAGTGCTATATATAAATATATATATGAGAATATTCATGTGCATCCATCCCTTGCCATAGGATGATAGACACTTCCATAATTAGAAATTTTTATGTGCAAAAAAGGAAAAGTCATATATGGTCATATGCATAAAAGGAATATTCATGTGCAAAAAGAGAAAGTTCCCTTAACCTATCATGAAGGATGGATGCACATGAATGTCCCCCATATATATATATATATATATATATATATATATATCCTCCTTAAAAGCTTTCAGAATTAAAAAAAAAAAAGGGCTAGAAATTACTAAATTGACCGACAACTCCTCTCTCTTATTTTGATACTCTCGTCAACCTCTGTATGCACTCTCTTCTTCTCAAAATGCCAGTGCCGTCTCAAAATTGTTAAGAGTAAGCCTGGGATCCAACGGCCCCCAGGGCCATTCGGTCCATGTCCCGGGACAAAAACCCGGGACATGTAGCTTTTTTGAATTGTTAAATGTGATGGGCAACCACCCAACCTGCACCTAGTGCTGATTGGTCTCAAAAGTAAATCATTTGGTGGCGCCTGATGTAACACAATGAAAAGGTGAGATTTTGAACTCATAAAATAATAATTGTCTAGTCTTGATGTAGCTGATTCTCTGTGCAGTGTAATGTATTGGTTGAATGCTTGAATGGAATTATCTATACATTCCAACTACCTCCATATAAAGAAAATGAAAATGGGGGTTTGTTGCAATTATAGGCAATAATGGATCTTTTTGTAATTTACTTTTTTAATTACAGTCCCAGCCAATTCTATTAGTATATCTTGAAAAACAGTTCAAGCATTAAACCAAATTAGACCCAAATCGTACTCATTGTGAGACGGGTCTCGTATCAGAGTGATAAGCATAATATATAGGTGGGCTTGGTATGGTGTTTAGCCTGATTCGTTACAATCCTTGAGAACAACTGGCCAAGCTTTAAAATAAAAATAAAAATTTTACCATAATATATCATGATATTTTAAAGAAAATCAAACATTTGAATTTTAAAGGAAGACTTCAATATAGTAAAAATTGTATGAGCAAAATCAACAACTATAACATATGAAATATGTTGACGTGGCATTTGATTACAGTCAAAATTGAATTGAAAAGTTTCTTATATTATAAAGGAATATATAGATTCATGATATGAGGACATTGAATTAAAATTTAAAAGGGTTGCAATTAGTGTTAAAATTTGAGGGTCTTGGTCAAAATAGAATTGAAAGGCTTCTACTTATTACATAGTGTGAGATCTACTTAGTGTGCAATTAAAGCCACATATATGGAACATGTAAATAGGATAAAAAAAAAAAAAAAAACACATTCATGCCATCAATATCATGCAGAACCAATCCCATCTTTTGCTTTTTTTTAACCCTTTTTTGGAAAGAAAGACAATTGAAGAAGTTAAACATGATAATTACACTTCGATCCACGTCTTGATATTTGTAATGACTATAGTCCCTAAAAAGTTAGGTATTGTCTGTGTCGCGCATTTAGGTTGATTGACAGTTCTCACGGAGAAGAACCCACGTACAACAATGACAGAAAAGGTGATTTATGAATCAATCATACTGACATCATTTGTAGCAGACTAGATCCTATTTCTAGAAGTGACATACTAATGAAAAGACTTTTGAATCTTGCAATGATGCATTTATCAAATGGACGGACTTTCTTGTTTTGCAATGAATATTTTATAGTTCATTGACTGGCCCCAAAATTCAGTATTATTTTGAAACATAATGTCTCAACAAATTGAGCCAAATTGGATCATTAAGTTTTATATATGACAGATAGTTTTGGGACTCATTCTTACTCACTGGGACTCGACTCGCCTTGATAGATCATTGAAGTTTGGGTAGTTGAGTAGGTGGCTGAATATGAATTTTAGGTACTATGTCAGACTTGTATAAATCTTTAAACACTTGTATAAATTGGGTGGTTTTTCTTGGTAGAACTTATAGTTTTCTACCTAGTTTTGGACTTCTTTTCGATTTCGCCTTCAAAATGATAAGTTTCGGCCGAATCAGAATTTCGACAAAAAATTCTCATAATTAAAATTTTGAAGAAATATAAAAATAATATATATATAAAGAAAAATAATAAGTAAAATAATAAATATTGATTTAATCCATTCTATTAAAACCTTTTGGAATTACATTTTGGAGAAATATAAGAATGCAAAGTATATATGTAAGAAAATTAAAAAATATTTAAAAGTAATTAATAATGTAAAATATCATTAATTCAGCCGAAATGTAATTTTTTGGCCGAAACACAGGATTTGGGACGAAATCTAAAAGGAAAAGTTTGATGCGAAACTTCGTTTCGACCACTTGACCAAAACGAAAAACTTCAGCTATTTTGACCGAAACTATACGAAATTAATTAGCACAAAAACCGGTGCTAATCACGGGTATGCATGAAGGGGTAGGATTCTATGTATGTCAGAAATGAAGGAAGAAGTATATTAGTGAAAATCCATAATTGGGTGAAGTATATTAGTGAAAATTGGAGAGTGAGTAGGTTAGCAGTTGTAAAAACTAAAACTAACTTCCAGTCAAATTATAAAGTACAATCAAATTTGGATCCAAAACCTTCTAACTTAATATATTATAATGGTTGAGCTTCGTCTACATTAGCCCCAAGATCAAGGATATTTTTATTGGTACTCATATGTGCCTTTACTTAAGACACGATCAAGGCCTGGCATGGGCTTGGTTGGGTTGAGTGAAAGCTTCACTACCCTTGGTCCATTTAACCTTCAGGCCAATTACTATTCACACCCATATTTATCATTACATATTTGCTAGTATTGCTTTCAAGACCACAAACAATTCATTAAGCCCATTCAAAAATATAAAAGGAAAAGAAAGAGAGAAAGAAAAGAAGAATATTAGAAATTGTCCCTTTAAGTGAAAACTTTGTGATCAAGCTGGGCTTTTGAACATTCATCTGCATGGACGCAACCAGTCACTTAGCTAATATGCCACAAATTAGGTCTAGACCAGCCTATGGGCTATGGGTCATAAACACACAACTTGGACCATTATATATATATATATATATATATATATATATATATGAAGCGAACAAAGCCCAATTGCAAAATCATCCTATTGGATTCAATTGATTTTGACTGAGTTTTGTTGACATTCCTCACAATTGCCCTCCCATTGTAACTCCTAATAAATAAAAAATGTTTCCCTTCTCAATTACAATCAATTGTTTTGATTGTCCCTCAACTTTTGATCTTCTAGCAAGAGCTCCAAGAGGTGATGCAACTTCCATAAGCGGACGTCCTAGATCCTCCCTCCAAAGAATACCTACATTCTCCTTCTCTTCCAAGGACTCTCCATGTACCACGAAAGGAGAAAGTACCTCAGATTCCGGATTCTTATTCTTGATTCCACCCGCAAGTACCTCTGTCCATTCCTTTTCCAAAATCATAAATTCCTCCTTTTTCCTTTTGTTGTTCTTTTCTTCCCATTTGCTGGGCTTCGCCTCCGTCAACCTGTATATGTTGTTTTTTTGTGGATTGTTTTTTCCTCAGTCTGTAACAAATTGAATTACCTTGTTAGAGCTATTGTTATGCTCTCTATCATTTCTACCACTTAGAAATCCAGAAACATCTTGGTGCATAGAGAAGTCAAGCCCTCTCTTGTGAGTTCTCTTAATCAAAGAAGAAGTTGCGGTTATTCGAAGGAAGTTGTCCGGGTCATTTTGCAATCCCATTTTGATTCGTCTATTGGGAAACCTCCTGTAACCAATTCTCTGTTTTGGTTTTGTTTCTGAATGGCCTCTCTATTATGACTCTATATGTATAGTTTTTTGTTTGGTTTTGGTTTGTTGCATTTTTTTCGTTTTGACCTGTATTATTTAGAAGGGGCTTCTCTTTTGTCTAGCCCTTGCTATTAATATAATCATTTGCATTTTAGAAAAAAAAAGTGATGTATTATTAATTTTATTTAGAATAATTCCACTATATTCCGCTAGGATTTGTGGTTGTCTGCTTTGAGTTGATTCCTCATATGGCCCTGATCACGTTCTAAAGGATTCTACGAATGTAAATAATGTGGTCTCATGTTGCTTCTTTTGGAGGTCATGCACATATGCCATTTAAGCTATACATTATATTGATGTGGGATAGAAAAAAAAAAATTATATAATCAAATGTAAATAATGTGGTCTCATGTTGCTTCTTTTGGAGGTCATGCACATATGCCATTTAAGCTATACATTATATTGATGTGGGATAGAAAAAAAAAATTATATAATCATTTTATGGCACTAACTGACATAAAATCACTAGAAAAATTTCATGGAAATTGACAAACATGGTTATTATCTAATGATGGCTAAGAGGAGGTTGTGCTAATTAAGAAGTGGCAGTTGCATGAAATGAAGATTTTCAGAATACATTTATTCTAGAAAGAGTTTTGCTATCTTGGAAAAATTATCAAAATGAAGAATGAGGGACCAAGAATGAAGGGACCATTTGTGTGTAAGGAATGTAGGTTATAGTGGTTTTATTTATTTTTCAGCTCCTCTCATATTCTCAGACTCCTTTCAAGCGATCATTGACTATGGGTAGAAAACATTGCATTGTATTTCTTTCAATCATTTAATCTCTTCAATTCACAAACTCCTTTGATTATCATTGGGTTTAACCGTTAGGATTTGTGGTTGTCTGCTTTGAGTTCATTTTTCAGATGGCCCTGATCATGTTCGAAAGGATTCTATGAATGTAAATATTGTGGTGTCATGTTGCTTCTTTTGGAGGTCATGCACATATGCCATTTAAGCTATACATTATATTGATGTGGGATAGAAAAAAAAATTATATAATCTTTTTATGGCACTGACTGACATAAAATCACTAGAAAAATTCCATGGAAATTGACAGACATGGTTATTATCTAATGATGGCTAAGAGGAGGTTGTGCTAATTAAGAAGTGGCAGTTGCATGAAATGAAGATTTTCAAAATAATGCATTTATTCTAGAAAGAGTTTTGCTATCTTGGAAAAATTATCACAATGCAGAATGAGGGACCAAGAATGAAGGGACTATTTTTCTGTAAAGAATGTAGGTTACAGTGGTTTTATTTATTTTTCAGCTCCTCTCATATTCTCAAACTCCTTTCAAGCGATCATTGACAATGGGTAGAAAACATTGCATTGTATTTCTTTCAATCCTTTAATCTCTTCAATTCACAAACTCCTTTGATTATTATTGCATTTGATTTAATGTTAATCGATTTTCTTCTAATGATTTTTTGAAGTAACTGCACACACACATATATTAATGCATATATATATGTATAAAATTTTATACAAATTTTTTTTTTTCCAAAAGACTTGCAACTACGGATTTTGCCTTTGCAGCTGAATGGGTTTGGAGAGAGGCATGGGGATGGGGATTTGGATAAGATTTTTGAGCATGTGTATGGGTTATTGGAATTTAATATCTTGATTATGGTATATTTTCAGATGATGGCCATTGGCAAAAGGTGCTCACAGATGATGGCCATTTCTTTGTTTTTATTTCTTAGAGTGATATTATATTTATTTCTTTGTTTTTATTTTTATTTTTATATTTTAATTAATTATATGTTTTTTATATCTTCCTTCATCACTGTCTTACGAATTCAATAATTCTGACATACAGGTTATGCGCGTCTGTCTTCTTTTTTTTAATCATACAAATTTAAGAATGATTTTTGTTACTTTTTTTTGTCATAAGGGCACAAATAAAACATATAAGAATGGTTAATTTCATAAGACGGAGAAATGATATTTTTATATACAAATGCCAAAATGTATGTTTAATTTAGAGTAGAAAAGTGAAGTCTTTAGAAAAACCCCTACTTTTCCTTATATAAGAACTTTATATTTTTGTTTTCAATCGACTGAGTAAAATAATTTTATTATGTCTCACCTTCTCTTTCTCTATTCACTCTTATCTGCTCATTTCACATTAAGATTAACGTATAAATGAAAAAAGGTGATAATCTCTTTCTTTGAAGGGCCTACAATGGCATTTGCTTTGGATGGAAAGATAGATGACTTAATGATGTGGGCATTTGATTCAAGTTCTTCATCAGGATGAGATTCCAATCACGTTACTTTCTCAGTCTAAGACAATATTCTTTTATAGAGTGGAGTTGAGCATGATTATTTTTTAATTTTTTAATTGAGATTGTTATGATTTGTGTTATTTGAAGAATAAAATTGGTTATGATTTTTATTTCTTTTATTGTGATAGCTAGGTAGATGAAGGTTGAGATTGCGTATCATTTAAGATTATGAGTAAATTCTTTAGGTCTTGACTTCCAAATATAATATTTGAAGAGCTAGCACCATTGATTGATGAATATAGAGCTTTAATTTTGACAAGATGTAAAAGACCTGATAAAAAGAAAAAGAAAACCTAGAACGCAATAGATCACGAGAGTTTTTAGAATTCTCTCTAATTTGTTATTTTAAAGTTAGTGCCAACATAATAGCTGCATATGGTACTACGGTACTGGAACTGCAACAATCATTACTACAAATCCACTTCGGCTTCTCAAGATAAGATCAACTCTTTTATTTCAAAACTTTTTTTTTTTTTTTTGGTAAGTAGGTGGTGGGGGCTTGGTTGTAAGCCCGAGCTTAGAGTAGGCGTTTTTTTGTTAATAATATATGCGTTTATTTTAAATTCTTATCAACAGTATTGTAAAGAAAACACTATATATATATATATATATTTTTTTTTCTAGGGTTTGATTTTACAATTGGAGCTTGATTTTGCAACTTAGTGCAAAATTGAGTTTCAATTACATTTTCAATTTGACCATGCCAATCAAATCACCACTGCAGTCAATCGTTAGTTTTAGGATGATAGCAAACTAAATTGTACTTATTTTTAGATTAACTAGCTATATATTTTTCTTTGTTAATATTATAGGTGATTGAATTTGATTGAAATTCTTACTATCTTAATATAGTTCAAATAAAAAAAATTAATTATTTTAAATTATTAACCATTTTTTAATATTGTAAATCATATTGCCAGCGATAAGCGCGGGCATGTTTTGCTAGTTAACGGCTGAACCTAGTCAATGATCAGACAATAACCTGCACTGTTAAGATTTTGAGTGTTGGCTAATTCATGGGTTGGACAAAACTCTGGGTCTTTTGGGTTAGAAGGTTGGAAGGACTAAAAAGAAGAAAGTATGAAAGAATTGAAAGAAGGAAGCTGGAGAAAATATGCTGAATTTCTAGATCAATCCAGAGAGGGGTCCGCTCGAGCGACCACCACATTCGCTCGAGCGAACAGAGTCAAACTAGTCCAGTACTGAAACAAAAACTGGTCCGCTCGAGTGAACATGTTGACTGCTCAAGCGAACATGGCGTAGTGATTTACGAATTTTGGAAACCTACTTTTTTAATTGTGCTCAAACTAGTTGTTTCAATCCTAATCAACTTAGGAAACCTTAAGCACGTCTCAAGGGCTATTTAAAGGACTCAGGAGCTATTCCAATGATACACCTAAAACCCTCATATCTCAAAGTACTGAGTTAGAGATTATCATTGAGAGAATTCTTTTCTAGAGATTTTTATGAAGTTGTGCTTCCAAGTTCTCTAGAGTCAGTTTTTCTGCATCTTTTGTAGAAGATTATCTTCCTGCGAGAAGATTTGAGGAGTCAAGTGCTGGCTGGAATCTGTTGCAATCAACGGTGTGAAGTCATTGAAGCGTGAAGCGACACAAGGTAACTTCAGTCCTTGGGCAGGGGATATCTAGGGAAGAGATCTGAGTTTCTTGTAATTGCGAGATTCATAGTGCTTGATTTGGTCCAGTTCGGATCGGTGGTTTTTCACCCGGTTAGGGTTTTCCACCTTATATTTGGTGTCTTTTGTGGTGTGTGCTTGTTGATTTAATTTCCGCTACATATTGTTTATTTCTGCACACTTTTGGGTTGATTGTTTGAGTGGACCAATCTAGAAATCGCCGACCTCTATTTTTTTCATGCACTATACAGCAAAACAACACACAACTTGGACCATTAATGGCTGAACCTAGTCAATGATCAGACAATAACCTGCACTATATAACAAAACCAAACCAAAAGTTGAAAACGCGCATTGATGATAGTTCTGTAATATTGATCATGAAAACGAAAATGAATATATAACTCTAATGAAGAATGCATGAAAATACCAACACCCTCCTGAGTAACTACATATTTGAATATTAACCTGTTGCCAGGGTGAATTCAAAGACATACCCTATTATCTATTTCTATTGGGTCCAAAAAAAGAAAGACAATACCATGATTTTGAGGTCGGAATAGAAGCGCATGGTTGTCAATTCTGTCCAACTCTCAAAATAAAATATTTTAATATTTCGGCAAACTTTTGAGAGTAACTTTTCGAAATAATAAAAATTAAAACTATATATATTGAAAAAATCAAAAATAAAAATAAAATATAAATTACATATGTTTCTTGATATAGATATTAAGAAAAAAATAAGAAACAATAAAAAGTTGTACTACAAACCGGAATGGGCTGGAATGGACAATTGAGATAGACCTGAACTAACTAATGTGAATAGATGGTCATGACTAGCTATTTTCGTGACATCTATAAATGGGATATCACAAATCAGGTTATGGACCACTTGGATGATATAAACGGATGGGATAACTAGAAGAATTCACCGTGGAGTGTGAAAACAAGTCATGGAAATGGCAGAAAAACATGAGTGACCATGTAAAGCGTGTTAGTTGTCGGTTCCTCGTGTGAATGGGACGAAGGCAAAGACGTCATTTCACGTGCGAAACAGAGCAAAAAAAAGCATGAGCGGCGATTGCACGGATCTTCCGGGTCTTGAAGGCATTTTTCAGCCAGCTGCTTTCCACGGAAAATGTATCATAATCATTATACCTTGAAGACCTGACTAAGTGAGAGTAAAATCTAAAAAAGGAAAAAACGAACAAGTGCAAGACCCGGCTGAGTAGCAACACCCGAGTTTAGTTTGAGAACAAGTTAAGTGTAAATACACTACATTTCCAACCAAATTCATATAAAAGTTATAATATTCATGGCTGTAAACTTTATGTATCCAGTGATACCAATCTACAAAATTACAAGACCATCCAAATGTTTGGCAACAGCTTTTTATGATATGGATTTTTTCAGCTTCTGTGATACCTTCACTCGTCCTCCAATAATTCCAAACGCGGCACTTTGCTTTCCGTGGAAAACGAAAGGGACATCCCTTTGGCTCTTCACCCAATCAAAGCTTCCTTGTACTTCCTTTCTCTCATTTCCTTCCAAAAAGAAAGTATGAAACCTGGAAAACAAAACGGGAGGATAGAAAGACAAAATACGACATAAGAAAGACCCGATCGCATGAATGCCTTGAGTTTCTTTTGAAGACGTTACTTCACAAGGGAAAGAAAAAGAACCATTCACATTCACACGTACGTATGTGGGGTTGAATTACATGAAGCTTCTTGAAATCTTCTTCTGGGGTTCTAAGAAGAAGCCAAGCAGCCAATGGATACAGAGAGAAAGTCGGACGATTCGATGTCGGAAAAAAGACATCATGGAAAACAGACAGGACAGAAAGCTCTTTGCAGGCCCTCCTGATGACTGATAGTAACAGTAACATGACAAATGACCGGAGGCTGGACAGGAAAAATGTAGGCTGTGTTGTTTTCAGGTACGTGTTTTTGAACGGAAAAAATACGCTGTTTTGAATAGTTGACCATTGACTGTTGACAATGTAGAGTCTATATTGGCTGTGGTGGAGGCTTCATGAAAAAGGGTCGAGAACTAAGGAACTATCGAACCCACAAAAGATGGAGTATGGGTCCAAAAGGTCCAATGTTGGGACCAAATTGTGAGCGACAGATGGGAACATAATTGCAGCAATGATGCAATGTGAGGTCATACATATGGTTTTTATATATTTTTTAATTTTCTTAAAAAAATAAGATATTTTTTAGTTATAGTATATATGCTAAAAACTATTTTTTTATATATAGAGAGAAATTCTCACAATCCTATTTAAAAAACTCTCATTTTTGCCCCCCTATTTTTTTTTAGGCCTTAGAACCCATCTTGAGTCAATCAAGTCTCTTCACATACATTATCTCCTCTTCCCAACCGCAAATGAATTGTCACAAGTTCAAATTCGACACTCGCCTAACTTTTACTCACCGCTTGATAGAAATCCTAGTAAAATAATGCATCTAAAACCCTTAAACTTTAAAGTCACAATTAAAGTGTTATGATGATATAGTGGAGATGAAATTTTGTACATAGATAGGTCTCATTCAAATCTTTCTATCTAACAATACTCCATAGTTGTCATGCAACATAGAGGGCCCCTCTAGGAGGGTTCTTTTTTTTAAAAAAATTTTTTACTGCTTGGAGGGTTTCCTCATTCTTAAAAAATAATAATAATAAAAAAAACTTTCCTAGAGTTTACTCGCACTCCTCTTTGTACATGATAGAAATATACGTTTTTTTACAGGCTTAAATCTAAGTCTATTTATGCAGATGGTTTTTGAATTTCTGGGAAACATCCAACAAGATGATCTCCACGGATTTCTTTAGCCACTGCTAGCAGAAGTCACTTAGGCGTCCCATGTTGTTGTTTCCATGTTCAATATTTCTCTTGTTCTTTCTACTTTCTTAAAATTCTTTGGGCGTTCTGTGGGGCTGTATTCCTAGCCTTGCAGCATTCTATGGGTCATATGCCCATGTTTCTTTACCCCTTATGATACAATTTAGCTTCTAGGGAAGAAAAATTAGAAATATACAAAATTCATACTTCCCAAATGATTTTTTCTTCTAAGAAACTCCTTAAATGAGTAATATATGAGAAGCTACTCCTTTGACCAAATGCACTGAAATGCCATGCATGAGAATGCTCTAAAGGCAAACCCATCGGTGCAGATAAGCTCTCAAAAGTTGGACAAAATCTTATCAATGAGTTGAGATAAAAAAGAAAGAATAATACTTGATGTTACCTTTGCCCAAATCTTTAAAGTCTTTATATTATTGTAGTGCTTTCTAATACAAATGGAACAAGATTTTAGAGTCCTTTTCTACATTTCACCTATTTAATATCGTTTATGATGATGATTTCATGAAAAATCTGTGATGTAATACAGTGGGATCCACCCATTAAAAATACTAAAACACATAAAAATAAATGTCGCCTAATTGGATATATGGGCCCTCCCCAAATTCCTCTCTAAGAAGAAATAGGGCCCATCATTATATTAATCATCAAGTATAAAATGCATGAATATTCTATTAGAATTATTTCAAGTTATTATGTTCGATAAATCTTATAGTGGCCTAAAACATACTAGATTGAAAGGGTTTACCATATCTGATACAAAATAGAGTTACTTTTACTAGCATTTTAGATTTTTAATGGGTAGACCCCCTTAGATAAAACAGATGAATTTTTATGTAATATTTCATTTAAATATTATACATCATAAATCCTATTTGCGCCCAAAACATAATAAACTGAGATTCCTTTGCATCAATTTGCAAAATTTGTCATATAAATTGTAAAATTTTGCATTCAAATATATTACACTTAATAAATCGAACAAACGCTGAAACTTTGTCATCTTATTTTCTCTAAACTACTAATATTCAAAATTAGGGCTCAAGAATTTTGATAGCTGAGTTTTATATAATATTTTTATGACATGGCTATCCGTGAGTTCTTTAACCCAACAGGACTAATTAAATTCGTAGGTGACGGTCGCTAAACCCATGGAAATGGACTTGGAGCAAATTTGGGGTTGTTTCAAACATAAGATGTTGAAAGTAAACCCATACCTCATGGGACTCCATCAACTATGAGGTGTGTGTAAGTTTTATATAAATGGAATGGAGTTCTCTCATTTGTTTAAACATTGAAAATAGTAAATTTAACACTATCTAAACATATACTGCAAAGAATGTGATATGGGGCCACGAAAAAAAGAAGTCTCTCGACGACAAAGCAGCGCCCCCTCGCGCTTCCAACTCACGAAAGCTTGATTTTTCTTCTGGGAGGAGGTTTTTCTTTTCTGGTCCTTGTCATATGCTTGATTTTTCTTTTGAATATCATCACAAGCAAGCCTGAAAGTCTATATTGAAATGGGCCTATCTATTTAATTCTCATCATGTAAGGTGGCCACGTGCAAAGTGGGCGTAGACACATGGCTCACTGCAACAGAGCGTGGAAATGACACATGGTCCACTTGGGTTTTGTGAGAGTCATTGTGTGGTCCGTTTACTTTCTATGCAAGATAGATCAATTGAACCACATGTTCATGATAAGATAAGTCATACTAGGAGATATTGTGTTTTGAGTGATTTTCTAACGTTTAGGGACCAGATGTTGCAGTTTCTCTCTTACCCACTCAGGATGATCTCTAAACTTACAAGTGAATTCAAAAAAAGGTTCTTCTCTAACAAGAGTACAGGACCATGTCTATCATTTTAAGTGTTTGATATTCACTCCAAACATATTTTACAAAATAAGTGGTAAAAAGGAGACTGAGATATATAAATCTTTACTGCTATGAAGATGAAGATGAAGTTAGTAGTTTAAAGATTTGGAGAATTGGATTTTTTTTTATTTTTTTTGGTAAAAGGAGAATTGGAAGTGTTAGGCTAATTAATAGAGGTCCCATCACAAATATTGTCAATTTAGTGAATAATTTCTAAGAAAATTCAAAATGTTTAGCTTTAGTTAGGTTTAGCTCAAGCGAAATTATACATTTATGGGCCATTTGTTCAAATACATAGAGATTAATGGTGAAATGGGCTCCAACAAATAATTAGTAAAGAATAGGAGAGAGGTAAGGTGGAAATATAGATAGAACCCAAATTGATCTACGATTTGAATTACTTGGGTGATAGCTAGATATTTATTTTCCATCTCACTTAATTCATTTTTTATTCATGAAGAGATTATTTGATTGTCATTTCAAACGTAAATGTTTTTTTTCTTCAATTTTAAAAACTATGGAAATATAACTCTTAGAATATTTCCTAGAACATGTTCAAGTTAGCTTATAAATATTCAATTCAAGCTCAAGCTTAACTATGCCTTGTTCGAGCTAGAATGACTTGTGTAATGTTCAATTCAAGCTTAATCAGGGTAACAAGTCAAGTAAACAAAGCTCAACTAATTTACACCCTTAATTTCTCAAAGTCATTTAAGTAAACCTTATCTATTCTTACCATATATGAAAGGTTTATTAATGTTGTTTTAAAATAGACTTATTTACATTAATGTTTTAAAATGTGAAGATCATGAAGCCATTACTATGTTGACTCGACTAGATTAATGGGTGATGAGATACATTTGTATAACCTAATATATTACTCATTATACTTAGTGCAACTTGAGTCCTTTTAAGTCATGAAAAATAAGATAAGGGCAAATGGGATTTCGGCCCTATACGTAATCAGAGAGTTAAGTTATTATTATAATTTGTATGATCTTATTTCACTTGGACAATTAGAAAAAAAAAAAAAAAAAACATGCATGCATGCATCAATGCAGGAGTGGACTTTTCACCAGTCATTTTCTGATGGTTGTTTAGAAGAACAACATTCGTGTACGGTTAGACTTGGGAGACGATGCCATCAGTTGCGTACTTGGTTAAAACGCCAAGTCTTATATTGCATTATTGCAAGGCCAGGAAGACAAGTGCCAAATCCATGGAAATGTTATTGAAAAAGCAATGTAGCCACATTTTCCACTCCTTAGAAAATTCGCCAATGCATGTTCAAAATGTGACAGCTCACGCCGAAGATGATGATGCTTTAAATTACAGAGGAAATCTCGTCTTCTTTTTCAGCAATGTTTTAATTTAAAGCATGGTTATGAAAATTGTATCAGTCACAATCGAAAACCTCTATGCATTGGGTTGTATGTACAATACTATATTTATAGATTGGTTTTCTTTGTTTTAGAAACTGGAAGTTTGAAATTTTATTAAAGTTCAAAAAAAAAAAAAAAAAACTGTGAGTTTTTTTGTTTTTAATTTGCTGTTATGTTATTGTGCATACAATATAAGATTATAATTACAATTTGGAGTACAAGGTTGTGACAGTAATATATCTGCACATTTGAAGTTATGAAAATTGGATACAGAAATCCATGTTAAGCTCATTCAACTCTCAGACCAGACGACCATGACTAAGTACAAATGTTAGGCATAAAAGACAGTCCAACTCCATCATTACTAGGCCGCCGCAACCCATGAGCATCATCCTTCATCAGATACGTACTCACAGGTATGAACCCACCACAGGTCCACAGCCCACAAAACCAATTGGTGTAGATAATGAAGGAAGCCCATTGTGTCTTGAAAGAAGTTTGAAAACATGTTTCAACTTCTGGGGCTATTTGAAGTGTAAGGGTAGAGACATCATTTCTATCATCACTTATTGTTCAGCTTTCTTTGCTGTTTATCCCACTTGTGTCAGTGGCATGATGGAATCAGGAGACTATTGCAATAAATTACAAGACATGAAGAAATTGAAAGTGGGTTTTTTTCTCCTTGATGTATGTTTCACACCTCTCCTAGCTTGTAGCTGCTGAAAAATAAAAAATAAAAATGTAGTGTAGTATTACTGTTCATGGCTAATTAAAGTGGGTTTTTAAACCGACCTTTCAATCCAACCCAAAACTGATATCTTTGAAGTTTGATAGATCCAGTTTGTTCAGCACGTTTAATGTTTTAATCAAATCTCTTAGTTGGCCTGATAACCATATCATATCTATGTACGTGATCCATTCTCTAGGAAAACCGAGAACATTTCTGTGATCAATGGGATGTTTTGGCCTAAATCACAACAATTTCTCACCAGCATCAGTGGACCAGCTGGGTCTTGGGTTCAACCCGAGACATTTCAGCCCTAATTGTCAGAACAATTTTCGGTAACGTTTACATGGAGAGTGGAGAGTGCTGAGTTTCCCCCAATAACTATTGGACTATGTAATAAGAAAGGGGCATGGGACTCAAAAGAGCTCACACAAGTGTGATAAGAAAGCCCAAATAAAGTGGGAAGGATACTTCCCAATATTGCTGAAAAACTCTTTTTTAAATAATTAAAATAAATTGGATATATGCTTTTGAAAGAAATTAAAACAAAAACATTTTGGTTTCCTCGCTGGTTGTGGCTCACCTAGTTACGGATGTGTTAGAGTTTGAGTCCCTTGTAAAGAAAACTAAAATCGTCTACATGTTCTAAAATTGTTACATTATCACATTAATAATATCTAAATAAATTCATTTCTGATTATATATTAAATTTCTTAATTTAACATAATGATAATATATTTTTTTTAAATATAACAATAATTAATCAAATTACAATTGAAAAGAATTATATTATCTTGATGGTTTTGGATCCACCAATCTTATTGTTTCGGAGGTCAAGCTCCTCCGTTTCTTTACATTGGGTCAGTATTGTAACATTTGGGTCCTGGATTCTTAGCTTTTTAGAACACAATATTGTTTAGGAATTTATAGTCAACTGATCTAAGATTATCTAAAAGGTGAAGAAAGAAAGATATAAGGCATGCAACCCTCACTTGCTCTCACTTCTTAGGATTTGAATTACTAGAGTGATGGTTGGATATTCACGTCCCACCACCCTTTGATTCATTTTCCATTAGAGGGGAGATAATTTGAGGCTCATGATTTTTATAAATTCACATTTATTTTTCAATTTTAACCAATTTTTAAATAGTACTCTTACAATTCCTACTTTTTTTTTATTTTCTTTAATTACGTGAAACAAACCAGCAGTAAAGGAATGTAGTCAACATCCTGGTCAAGGCCCACTGCGATACGGGCCAATCGAATTGTAGTATGGAATGGCCCCATTTATGGAAACCCAATTGGGACCGCCATCGATCTAAATGAAAGGTGGGATTGGAACTTCTTATTTTCTGTGAAATTCATTCGGCTAAAGGACCTTGTCAAATTATATCAAAGAGATCCAATTTCGAACCCAACCCACCGGCCTTGCCCAAACTCGAATCCTGGCCTGAACTCGAGCTCAATCCAGCACTGTCTTCAGCTTGACCCATCTTGTGATGTTTTCAATTTCAAGAATAAATTGAAAATATCATGATATTTTAAAAATACCACTGTTATTTGTGATAGTGGAACTGCCTGGCTAACTCCACTCGAGTTAGATGAGTCAAATTAGACAGACTCACATGAATTACTTGGCTCACTTGACCCTCCAAGCAGGGGCCCACACAATATAAAAAGGTTGATTTTGGAGTAAAAGAAGCCCGACGAACCATACATGTGCAAGTGAAATACAATTAACATATCTAATGCTGGTATCACATGACACCACGCAGCAACTCACATGATTTGTGATGGTTTGTAAATGGATCGGGTCAAGCAAATTCCCCAACTGGCCTAACACAGAAATACTGGGTCTAAGCCCATGTTTAGAACCAATGGATCAGCCTCATGCTCAGATTCTAAACCCAACAGACCCAAATACTATGATGGTTAATTAACCTTTTGTACACCCAAATATTATCATAAAAGTATATTGTTATATTATATATATATTTATTTATTTTGAATATATTTATACTTTTTTTAAGGTTATAGCCATGAATTGTTTCGTATATGGGTGGGTTCAGGTCAGGTCCAAAGCGGTCCACATCCATTTATCTCTAGTCTATTACTTTGGGTTAAATGAGTTGATTTAGATCCTACAAGATGGAACATTTGATGGGGTTCATGTTGGATCTAGGGTGAACCTACCTGATTCCTGTGGTCAGGCCCTTGGATAATCAGGTAATCAAAAATTAAGTGGCAGCGCGCATTTAATTAATAAACATGCCCTCAAATAACTGAAAATTTAAAAAGAGAGAAAAAAAAAAAAAAAAAAAAAAAAAGCATGCAACTTAAAGTATATTACAAAATCCTAACTTCAAATAACTTTCAAAAATATTGATCTTAGGTTTACCTCATGAAACGCTCGAGATTAAAATAATCTTAGCCCAATTGCTTGGCTTCTTGTTTTCAGCAGAAGAGATTTCCTGAACCTCTCCTCTATTTAAGTAAAAAGCAAGTTTGAGCTTTCCCCTTAGCTCTGTCTCTCTTCTTCCTTGCAAAAGGACTCCCTTCTCCATTTCTGTTCCATAGATATATACTACTAGTCTACTACTACTACTACTACGACTCCATTTCTGTTTCTGTAGTCTCTTTCTATGGTATGCTTGATACCTCTCACTGCCAGTTCCAACTCTTGATATAGCTTCTAAATATATGTATGTGCCTTACTAGTTCTAACTTTTTTTTTTATCCTTTTTCAGGCCCAATACATGGACAACATCAGATATGAAGAGGTTGGTTAGATTCTCTCTCTCTCTCTCTCTCTCTCTCTCTCTCTCTCTCTCTCTCTCTTTCTCTCTCTTATATACATGGATTCTTTAAATACTTTTTACATATAATTGAAATTAATGATATAATTAATGATATTTGGGCATTTTCTAGAAATTTATCACGAATAAGCGCGGACTGGTTCTTTTCACCTGCCGATGGTTGCCGGAAAATCAAGAGCCAAAAGCACTAATCCTTCTATGCCATGGTAATTGTCATTGGCATAAATTGTGTTCGTTTTTTATTTGACTGTTTTCTGATCTAAGTTGCTTTCTTTTTGTTTGATAGGGTATTCCATGGAGTGTAGCTTTTGGATGAAAGGTGAGTGTTCTTTATTTTTCAAATGAACATGAGGGAAGTATAATTCCTCCACTCCATGTTATATATCCCCTAATGTGCTAATTTCAGGCCTGAAGGAGGATTGGCATCAGGCGTGATAATAAAAATTCGTTGAACTAACCATTGGGTCAAATTTTGCTGAAAATAAGTTATGACAGATGAAGATAAATGGGACTATATATATATATATATATATATATTTATAGAATCTGCATGAAAATTTTTGGGCCTTTGATTCAGGGACTGGAACTCGTATGGCAAAAGCGGGTTACGCAGTGTATGGAATCGACCATGAGGGTCATGGAAAATCATCTGGTTTGCTAGGCTACACCCCAAGTTTTGATGATCTGGTTAATGACTGCATTGATTATTTCACAAGCGTATGTGGTAAGTATAATCTATTATTGTTTCTGCATTTTATTTTGAGCTAATTTGAAAGAGGAAAAAAAAAACATAGACATCTCTGCATTTAGAATTTGTAGCTTCTATACTATAGGTCGTGTACAGTTTTTTTTTTTTTTTTTTTTTGGGTACCCGGCCTAGGAGAGTGGGACCTAAGGTAGCTCATACAAGTAGGAAGAAAGCCCTCATTAGGGAAGAGAAGTCCACAAATGAGGGATGAGTGGCATACCTAGGACCAATCCTTGGGCAAAAAGATGACATCCGAAGTACTAGCCAATTGTGCTACCCCATGTGATTGTAGGTCACTACACTTGCTTGAGTTCAGATCACCTCATGCCCAGCAGCACAAAAACGGTATCAAAACTTGTCATTGCCATGTTTGGCACAAGATGTGCATGCCAGCTTTCTCACAAGTTAGAAAGATATTTTTCATGAATAATAATAATAATAATAATAATAATAATGCATCTCAAATAAGGGTTGGGTTGGGTCAACCCAGCCCTAACTTGCATAAACTGCTTTCAATTCAAGTAAACTCATTGGAGAACGGCTCCTTACCTAACTGGTAAGGATCAGCGGCAGTTTTCACCTCAGGGTTCGAATTCTGGGTACACCATCTATTCTCGTGTGTGTGGGCTCCTTTCCGACGTTAGTGGGCTGTCTTACCGTGTGTGTGGGCTCTCTCTTGAGTTCAGCCCCTTGGTTGGGTTATCCAAAAAAAAAAAACCAAATGCAAGTCAACCCATTGGCCTACCCCACCCTATAAAGTTGAGCCAAAGCCAATTAATCTTCAAATATTGAGACCATTTGAGTTAAGTTGCAAGCCAAAAGAAGCCCAACACATGCTCAACTTATTATATATAATGCAAAATTATTCTAAGTACCAAAATATTAAATCACCAAATTGTTTAAATGGCCATACTTAAGTGGGTGGATCCTAACTCAAACCATTTAAGTGGGTTAGGCAAGTTAGTGGGTTGACCTTACCCAACCCGTCAAATGTGGGGTTGCGTTCACAGGTCGGGTGAGTTTTGGCCATGGTTGGAAACTTATTTGAGTCGGACTCTTGACTCTTTCTAATCATCACATTTTAATGAAGGACTGAGTCAAATATAAGATAGACTATGCCGAGTCATCTCATTGTAATAAGTTGTTTGCATTCTGAATCATTTTATAGGTAGATTTAATTTTAAATAACTAAAGTTTATTTATAAGTAATTATGTGTGATGTTTGGAGACAACAATTTTAAAATGATAACTCAAATGTAATTTGAGATTTATATTTGATCTTTTATATTCAAAATTTGGACTAAAAAATCATGTAATATGCCATATGTTTTCTTTAACTTTTCTTATTGCAATACTTTTCTTGCATATATATAAATTTATTAACTTGAATTGATTATCATGAACGCCTGTAAATAAGAGTTTATTTATATTTATAAGTAATTGATTCATTTTTAAATATTTATAAAATTATTTCTCAAAAAAACATGACTCGCCCGAGTCTCCGCGTTGACTCAATCCGAGTCAATTTTTTTGCATTGGACGAGTCAAGTCCAAGTCATGAGTTTTCTAACCTTGGTTTTGGCAGCCTATTCTTATAGTGATTGTGGTAGGAGCAGCCCAATTAATAAATTAGTTGGGTTTGGGCTGGGTTCATTTTTCCTATTCTATATGCTATACCAACCCAATCAGACTACTTGTGTAATAACTTATAAGCTACCATCACCTCTAACCTCGCCAATAATGAAGTATTGGAGTACACATCACAATGTACATTAATTAAAATTAAAAGAGATAAATTTTAATCAAATAATTTACATGCGATCAATTTGATAATGGCCTAGCATGTTGGAGTGAAATTTGGCAAGCTCTAATGGAAAGCTCTGAGGCCTCGCCTAAGAGGATCTCAGTTTTACATTGATGATGATGATGAATATATCTTTTCTTTGTTTGATTTTCAGAGACGGATGAGAATAAGAAGAAACTGAGATTTCTTTGGGGAGAGTCAATGGGAGGAGCAGTTGCTCTTCTCATGCATAGGGAAAAGCCCCAATATTGGGACGGCGCAGTTTTGGTGGCCCCAATGTGCAAGGTCCTCTCTATCATTCTTGTATAATACTTCCTTTTGGTTTTCTGGTACCTCATGTGAATCCATATATGGTCCACTTCTAATTGATCTAATCCATTAACGTCATACATATCTTCCATTAGTAGGTGTTGACTCAAATTTTTCTCTAATTAGAGTCATATACACATATCTGAATTGATTAATGCATGAAGCGAAATATTAGCTATTGAGTTAAACTCTTATTTTTCAAGCATTTATCAATCCAACAATCCATATCACTTTAATCGGAGTGAAACTTAGGCCACCACCCAATTCTTATTCTGAGTAATATGACATGAATGAAACAAATCAGAGCGAAGGCGAACATGAAGGACCCCAAGTGTGTTTGGCAATATTGTTTTTGTTTCCTTGTTACAAAATTTATCTTCTTTCTTTTTTCCTCATTTTTCTGTTTCAATCCTTACCTTTCTGCCTCATAGATTGCTGACAGTATGAAGCCTCATCCAATTGTTATCAACACATTAAAGAATCTAGCTAAGGTTATTCCAACATGGAAAATAGTCCCAAGCGAAGACTTTCTGGTGCTTGCCATAAAGAGCCCACAACTGAGAGAGGAGGTAAACTGCATTTTTGCCAATGTATATCTGGAAAGACAACAAACTAACTACACTTGTATCCCCAAGCGAAGTGGGTCCAACCTCATATTTAGGGTTTTTTTTAAGAAATGTAACTGGATCAAGTCCATGCTTGACACAGAACTGATTAGTGTTGCATATATTGGTCCCTATCCAAGGGTATTACCAATGAAGTTTGGAATGTCAATATTAAAGAGCCCACGGAGTTGAATTCCTAGCCATGCTAAAAAAATTGTAATCCTATCAAAGTTGCTAAAACTGAAGAAACAAAGGTGAAAATCCACGAAGATTATGAAATAATTTAGTTTCCAATTTGGCAGAAAAAAAATTACCCAGTCATCACTCTAGCCACAGCCATCACTCTAGTCCCATCTACATCTCTACCATATATTCCTAAATTTGTACCTCATATGACCAATTTGTTTTTGGAGGAATTCTCACTCAAACTTCATGTGTAAAGAGTTTTTTAATATAAATGATTGTCTATGGACTAGGCATTTGGATCTCTCCCAAAAATATTATATTCTCGAATTCTCCAAATTTCCAGCTTTTTGAATGATAGGGTTGTATTTGAGCATTTGGGAAATCTGTCTGGGGACAACATTAATTTGGAGAACTTGTAATTCTCACAAACCTGAATTCTCATAATTTCTACAAACAAACATGCCCTTGATAGTTCCTCTGTTGGAAAACGTTTTTACCATAATTTCTAGGAATTCAACGCCATTCAAACAAATGAACCATAAATCTTTGTATTTTAGCTTTATTTATCAATGTAACCTTGTTTTTTCTACTTTTAATTTCATGCACAGGTTCGTAACAATCCTTTCTGCTACAAGGGAAGGCCCCGTCTGAAAACAGCTCTCGAGCTTCTGAGGGTCAGTATAGATATAGAGAAAAATCTAGACAAGGTATGTAAAGGCTATTCTCATTTCTGCTCTTATTCTTTCTAATTGTGCATTCGGATGCATGTACAGGTCTGTTAATGGGGTGGGATGGCCCACTGGACTTTTAGTCCCAGTCCATAGAGATCAATGGTTAGGATTCAACCCCCGAACCTGACCCATTTAACCAACCTTGGAGCCACATTGTTAGCCAAATTTCCTACAACTAAATTCCAATCATAAAATGGTCTGTACTATAAGTCAATTATAGGCATCATCGTGATCATCATTCATCATCATCTTAGTCTTGTCACATCAATTTGAATGCACTTAAATTGTTTTGCTACTAAACTATAGTGGCTATATATCATCTTATAAACTAACTTACTACGTAAGCCCATGTGGGCCTCTACTTGCATATTTGTGACTGATTTTTCATGTACTTCCAAGGTGTCATTGCCATTTATAATTGTTCATGGCGGAGCAGACATTGTAACAGACCCATCTGTGAGCAAATTACTCTATGAATCTGCGTCGAGCACTGATAAGGCCTTCAAGTTGTATCCAGGAATGTGGCACACGCTCACCGCCGGTGAGCCACCGGAGAGCATGGACCTTGTCTTCTCCGACATCATCACTTGGTTGGATGAAAGAACAAGTACCTGGAAGTCGAGATCAGAGACTGATCAGAAAGCTGGACATGATAATCTCAGTTCTTAGCGCTTATCAGGAGGACAGGAAGGTGGCCAGAGAGGCAGGAGGGCAGTATCATTTCATTAGGGTTGATCAAATCCAGGGAGAGAAATAAGATGAAATAGTAGTGCAGGTGATGAATTGTGCTTTGATTGGATAGAACATAAAAATGATGAGAATGATAATTATATTCATTTTGATGTGAGTAGATTGATTTTGGGATTTTCAAAAAAGTATTGACTTGAAGGTGAGACCAATGAGATGAATGTAATAAATTACAAGAGAAGTCAGGTCTATATATATATAGGGAAGTACTCATATGAGAGCATCTCTCACCTTACTATAAAAGATAAGTTGAGGGCACTTTCTCCATTATTGCAATGTGAATTCCTCTTTTGTACTTCATCCTATGTACTTGAAATCCTCCTTTTGTACTTGAAAATATCTATTTATGGAAGCATCCTCCACCTTATGGTGAGGGATAGATGCTCTCATAGGAATATCTCTCATATATATATATATATATATATATATATATTCATAGAGACCTATTGTTATAGCTCATCAGCATGTTTAGTCAGTACGAAGAAGGGCTAATTGTGGGCCCACCATGCGGGCAGTAGAGTCTTTGGCTCACTAGATATATGTTGCTAAGCGCCTAAGATACTCAAAGAGAGGCCCATTACCCTCCTGAAATCCGAACTTCTCATATCACTCCCAGGCCAAAATTTCACTTAGAGTAGAGTGATGGTGGCCCAATATTGGACTGACCATGTGTAATTAACATATGATTAATCCCCTTCTTTTATCTATGTCTGGATTAATGTCAAAAGGAGTTAATAAAATATACATTCAACATCATTTCCTAGAATAAGGGCAGCTCATACCATGCATGTAATATTTGTTTTGTGCTTAATGAAACAAAAAGACACAAAATTAAGTAGTGGAGTTATGTGTAGAATTTGAGCAAACTATTGTATAAAGTAGCAATTTTCTCTCTCTTGATTGGTGCTATGGATGAAAACTAGAGACATGACATCTAAAAGGCCTTAATTCAAGTTCGAAGATGGGCATGATCATTTGAACCATTCCCCTAAATAAACTACCCAAATAAACAATTGACCGACATTTTTACCCTTATTGTAGCAGGCATATTTGGATGAAACCAAAGTTTTGATGCCAACTTACATTGTGCCCTTGGGCCCAAAGCCAAACATGGTTGTCGCCGGAGAAACCATATACATCATTAAACACCTTGAAACCTGGCCTCAATCATTGAATGCCATGTTTCTTTTATGTTCTTATCATTAGGACAATCATTTAGAGAAAAATAAAGTTACAGGGCCGTTCAGAATTTGAATATTTGAATAGAATTTGATCTTTTGACTCCTTGGGCCGAAAGGACCTCAAGATGATTAAATAAACAAATTGATTTTACTTGTTTAAAATTGACAATCTTGTCTTTAAATACTTTTCCTAACTATATAATGGAGAGAGAAAATAATTGGTAAGATAATGTTTTGCACCTTCACTCCACCTTATTCATTACGGCTATCTTAATTTGTCAATTTGTAATTTCTCACCACTTAATTTGAATCTCTTTTAGTCTTTAATAGTGCTTCTAGCACAAGTTCTTACTATTGAAATTGCTTTTAGTTTTCTAGTGTGCATGGCTTTACTTTCTTGGTTTTCTTTCTAGTTCTGTTCTTATCACTACACATCTGAGCATGACGGGCTTGAATTGCATATCCATCTTAGCAATATGTACTTCATCTTCTACTCATTTCTTACTTGCCCTATATTTGATTACATTCAACAATTTAAAATGCTAGGATGATGGCTTGTTATAAGACACGATACTTCCGTATCAAGCCTATTTATTTGTATTAAAATATATGGGAATTTATGGTCAAATGATCTCTCCAGCAAAGGATTATTAAGAGAAGTATGAATGATATAAAGTGAGGAGAAAGTGAGGAGCGATGGATATAAAGTAGCAATGTGAAAGGGACATCAACTTTTCTAAGATTTGAATTACTCACATTATAGCTAAGTTTTCCTTTCTCATCTTCAATTATTTGCTATCCATTAAAGGAGATGTTACTTGATGGTCATTATTTATATATTTATACGTGGGTCTTCATTCTTAACTACTAATGACATAAATTCCTATGTATCTAGTTTCTGTACGGTAATATTCAGATGAGAACTAATTCTCACATATTATATAAAAGCTTTTTTGTATAGCATAATTGTGGGCCCCATTTGGAGATGGAATCAAAGGGGATGAAAAGATCTATGTGAGACCACCCCAAGTATTAAGTTTGAACTTAAACCCATGCCCCTAATCCCTTTATCTATGGCCCACAAATTTAATGGCTTCATATTCAGAAAAATAATCCTTACTCCTATTAAACGTTTTCATATTATTTATTTCCAAAGCAACTTCATCTTGAGGTTAGGACACATGCAAAGTTTAACGAGATTCAAGGTGGCCCTCAATTGGGCTCATGCCCCCTCTTATCCTTCAAACATCAAGCCGGGCCCTCATCAACTGGGATATAAACATCAAAGGAGATTTTTCTAAAAAATAATAACATCAAAGGAGATTTTTCTAACGTGGAGACCATGTAAGCAACCCCATCAATGACAGTCCCACTCTGAGAGAGCTTTTAGGCATTTCAATCCGAGTGGCGCCAACCATATTGACTTTCTTCATTGAAGCATGGCCAATACGGGCAGCATTTCGCTCCTCATTATCCAAAAAACGGCCCATCACTCCTTCAAAACTTGATGCTGAGAAAGGAGAGAAAACATGTAAGTAGACTCTTCTTCCACTAAAAAAAAAAAAGGAACACCCCCTTTAAACGCGTGGAGGATAAAATACAGCCTGTGATGAGACCGCAGAACATTTATAAATAGATAAAGAGAGGTGGCTTTCACTTTAACAAGAAGATAAAGATATAAGTAAATAAACAAAGATCAGATAAAGAAGGGTCGGTGTTGGCTGTTGAGAATACGGTTACAGTGAGACCCACCATGAAACATTAGAGATAAATACAAAGAAACCAGAGACCTCTGTTGTGGCATAGAATAAGAAATGAATGAAGAAAATGAAGAGGGTATGGTCAACAGATCCAAGAGAGAGAGAGAGAGAGATAAGGAATTAAATGGATATTGTAACTGATGCTGATGCCAATGGAGAGGATATAAAGCAGACTTACAGCAGCATTGGATTCTATCTGCTGTGGTAGAGGGGAAAGAGGAGAGAAAGTAGGTTCATGTCTTCTTCATCTACATCACCCCAATTCTCTTTCTAGCAAGCTTTTGTTCCCCAATCATCTAATTTCGAGTGTATGATGGCCCATAGACTCATTAGGTGCTTATTGCAAATATGACTAATAAGTACATTCAAGCTTTAAAAGTGGAGGGACCAGTGAATCAACATCACAACTAACTGATATTCATTGGAGGGGAGCCCCTCAGCTTAGCCCCTCCGAACATGTGGTGGGGCTCATTTTACCGTCATCATCCGACTGGACCATCAAGCAGGGATACCTCATACCACACTGGAGCCATAGGAGAATTTTATCCAGCTTTCTCTCCTGGACCCGTAGGATTATTCTGGTTCAAAGGACTAGAAACCCTGCGTTATTAAAAAAAAAAGGGCACCTAATAATCATGAGTCCCAAGGTTTGGCACCCATCCAAGTGTGCACTATTTTGGACATTGAAAACTTGTTGGCCATGGATTAAGTGGGGTCCATTATAATCTAAGCCCCCGTCACGATACACCAACCTTCTTTTTTTTTTTTTTTTTTTTTTTGCTGGGTGGGGGGGTTTTTCCCACTTCAAACTCCGTGCCCCTCAGCTGAGCGCTTTATTTGAACAATATTACTTTGTTGAAAAACTATAGTGATGTATGTACATGTTGAAATGTTCATTTGGTAGGTCCCATGGTGGAAGGGCCACGGGCGTGGCCCAAAAGTAACAAAAATTAAGCAATCGAAGAACTTTTTTCTCTATGAAGAAATATAGTAGGGTTGTGAAACTCGGTTAACTTTACTGTTCACCCACTCACGAGTTGAGATTATTAGTCCATGTGAATGCTATCAAATGTATGAGTATGAAACTATACAAGAGAGTAATAGAGTTGGCAACAAATAGTCTGGCAGACTCTAGCAAAAAAAAAAAAGTTGCATAAAGTTGTTCCACTTGTGGCCCCTATTATTTAGTTTTGTTATTTTTAGTGTTGGTATAAGGCTTTTGTATCAATTCTTTTTTTTATTTCTTCTTTTTGTTAGAGATTTTTTTATACCGTTGCTTTATCCTTAATTTAATTTACCATTACCAATAAAAAGAAAATAGAAGAGAGTAATAGATCAATGATGCGATGTGAACCCAATTTTATAGAGAATTAGTTTAGATTTATGCTTGGTAGATATATTGTAAAGATTAACCAAACTAGAAGATTCAAGATCATGTTAACAATCTAAAGTTTTTCTTTAAACAAGGCATGCAATAGGGTATTAAAGTTGTACAAAAAATATATTTATCGTAGTTATAATGTAACTATATGCTTTCATATCTAAGAAGTCTTTCCTTGGATACTTGATCGGGAAGGTGACAAAGATGTTGCTAGGTCAGCCACAGAGATTTGGGGAGATACCTGTCGGGTACTGTCCACTCGCTATGGGTGCCAACAATGTAATTAATTAGAGGATGCGATGTGGCTATCATATAGTACAAATTTGTGTAAATGTAAGTATTCTTGCATGTATACCCCGAGTGTTTCAGGGCACGTTTTTGTTAACCATCTTTCTATGGAAAGCAAAATATTTTTCTGCAGAAAAGTTTTTCACCGCCTGGTGTGAATGATTTTCCTTAAAGAAAAGGTATCAAAACTAATACAATTTTTCATGATTCCACGGAAAATATTTTTATAAGGAAGGTAATAAAATTTTCTCATAGAAAAGTGAAAGTTCAAGGAAATCAGATGTGTAATGAGAGGATTCCATGCTTTGCAGATTTTCGCTTCGGCATAGATGAGGATGGCTAATTGGACAAGTTGGCATCCAACTACATGGCCCATCTTGACTCAGACCCAAAAAAAACCGTTCTATTCAATTTCCAGCTCTATTGGGCTTGCACCTACCTGTAGCTCATTTTGGGGTTCTCTCTCCCATTAATCAATGGGGTTCCACAGCATGGAGCCCACAGCTACGGAGAGATGCTGAAACCTACGAGGGCACCACAACCCTCATATGAAAAGCTGGTAAACTAGTGTTTTGCATGTGATTTTGTATTGGTACTTGTCTTCTGTCGTGCTACATATTTGTTGAATTTGGGGGTGGGCGCCTGGGCGGACATTCTTGTGCTGATTTATCACAAAATTGATTGGTGATAGGAAACGGCACAACAATAGTTTTATGGTAAGGCGAGAATTCAACTACAATTATGACCACTCATGAGCGAGAGTGGACGTTGACCTCAACATAGGTGCAAGTTCGAGTAAAATAACCTGGATCTATATCATGCTTCCTTGCTAGAGAGGAACTCCTCTTTCTCATCTACCTCATGTTAAAATCGAAATCCTTTCTAGTGTGAAAAATAAGTTTTTGTATTTTATTTTTGCATGAGAAGTGTCACACAGCAATGTAAAATGTGAGTTGAGGGATGAATTATAGCGATTTTCCTCTATATCACGGAATCTTCACATTAAAATATGCCCTTAAGGGCTTATTTGTTGAAGATTTGAATTTCAATAAAAATATTAAGGCCACTTGGGTATCATTTGTTGAAATAAAAAAATGTTGAACAATGAGAAAACAGAAAAAAAAAATAAAAAATGGAAACAAGTAGATAGGTAAAATGCCCTAATGGAGGATTTTATTAAAGGAATCTACCTATGACCACCTTCCACTAAAAAAGAATGTGACTTTTAGCTACGTGTGCCTTTTTAATTTCAAAACACCCCATGTAAGCTTTTGGCGTAGTTTTAGTGGCGAAAAACAATTCCACCACTAAAAATGACTTTCAACAGTAGAAAAATAAAAACCGCCACTAAAAGTAAATTTTTAACAGTCAAGATTTTTGCAGTGTGCCTTTTCTAGTACCTACAAACAACCACATCATCTTGTTTTGGTTTTCACAGAGTCCCCCTCACATCTTCTGTCAACCACCTTAACAAGCATCCAGAGCCTGCAAAAAAGGTCTTTTGACCACTTATAATCAAACTTCATTAAAAATCCACTAAAAATGATGAAAACGTCATTTAACTACAGTCAACCTCCGCAGTTAACCTTTGGTTAAACTTGATCTTCAAATGAAACAGAGTAGTTTAAAGTATGGTAAAAATATCATCTAGTTCTATTTAGGTTAGAGACAAGACAATTTTGTATTTTAGTTTTGAGTTACTCTAGCATGTTCGGATGTTCCGCATGAAGTTTTACTACAAACTGGTTTAAGGGTGAAGATATCTAGTTTGAGTTCAGTCAACATGACAAACAAACAGGCTGAACCCATTGGTCACGGTGGTTGACCAACATGTTGCCTTTAAAAGAACAAAAAAGGGGTGGTTGATTGTGGATATCTGTGAAGGCAGGTATGTAAATTTCTCTTTCATTTACCATCGTCTTTCAAAGTGAGAAACCATGGAAAATGGCCAAAACATTCATTTTCAGACGTGACCTGAGCCAAACAGTCTTAAAAGTACTTGACAGGACTGAAAGTATCATCCATTGTTTTAAAACACATCCTGAATAGTAACTTTATATATTACGAGGAATTAATCTCTAGGTCTTTAAGTAGAAAATAACACTCTTAACTAGTAGGCCAACTTAGCTATAAAAAAATACACACACCTCCCCTTTTACATTTAAGGAGAAAGTACTTACCAACTTGATCTGGGCCAGATTTTAAAATATGGCATCAGCCTTTTTGAAATGAGCCTGAATGGAATTTAGTGATCAACCTGGAACAATACTAATTCATCCCAACTTGGAGGGGAGCACATTTTAATTAAAAACTGGACCTCTCACCTCGTTGATAGGCATTGAAGGTGATGATAATGGAACATCATTTTCGTCTAAATTAAATGTACCCACATGAAAAACTTAAATAGTAGGCATATATAGGTTTGATTGAATATCCCAGGTGGGCCCCACAAGATCACACACTTCTCACTAGATCAATGAGGACTCAAGAATTTTCATGCGCCCACTCTGTGCACTATAAATGTGGGAGCCTGAACCGCTGGAGCCATCCAATTAATGGATCTTTTGTATTTTAGTGCCCATCTGTACACCACCAATCCAATAGCCAGGATTGCCCAATTACTGCACTCTTACTCTGACCGTTGGTGGGTGGACCAGAGGATTAAAGGTCTGGATCTCCTCTATTATAATTTATACGGTTCTAACTTCAAAGCAATTAAAGTGTCGTTGTGGATCTCATCCATAGCTTGAATATAAGCTAATGATATAGATAATGATGTTTAACAAATAGTATTATAGTGGTGGTAGTGGTGGTGGTAATCATAGCAAAGTACACGGAAAAGTTGGATCAATTTCAGGTGAAAATACATAAAAATCCTTGCTTTGGGGCAAGGATTTCTCATTAGTCTTTCTTTAACTGTGTGGGGCTGCCTTTCTCATTTCTTTCTGCCTCACTTCAAGCTTAAAAGCAGATCAGGCAAGATCTCTTGGAAGTTCCAACATCTCTCTCTCTCTTTCTCTCTCTCTCTCTCTCTGTGAGATAATTCTCTGGCCTTGCCTGTTCCTTGTCTCACAGTGAAATGAAAGGAATTGATCTCTTTTGCGCATCACCAGCGTCTACGGCGATATGTGTGAGCATGGACCATAGGTCCATGGTCCGCCATGGCAGCAGAGTTATCGATCGCCAGAATCCACGTCTCATGGAACGAAGGAGGACCAAACAAACCAACACCAACCCATACTCTCAATCAACTGCAAAAGTAAAACCCGACCATCAAAAGAGCAGGAAAAGCTCCGCGAAGCAAACCGAGCTAACTAGCCCACCTGGGTCATCTAGATATCTCCTTAGCGACTCGCCTTTCTTCGACGTTGCACCACAGGACCAATTTGACCCAGTTCCGGTGTTGTCATTGGTCCCTATTGAGCCGACCGTGTCACTGCCTATTAAGAAGGATGAATCATCCATTTTTAAGTCATCTTCTACAAGATCACACGACCAGGTGTAGTGTTTACAGCCTCCTCTTTAGGTTCTTGTTCATGTGTGTGCGCCTTTAGTTTTTATGTGTGAGAAGATGTGAATTATCTTCTTTTGCAGGTTGTGGTTTTGAGGGTGTCTTTACACTGCAAGGGTTGTGAAGCTAAAGTGAGGAAGCACATCTCTAGGATGCAAGGTAAGGAAGATTACTGGGTTTAATGAGAAGTAGTACATTTTATCTAGCTTTCTTTTGGGATAATAGATATCAATTGAAGGCTATTGCTTTTTAGAAGATTACTATAGAAAAAACTCAGTAATAGGTGGTGAGTTTGGTTATATAAACATATAAGTACGTACCTTCTCTATTTGAAGGTAGATAGATACCTCTTTGTTACATTGGCTACTCATAATCTCAAAGGAGGTGGGGGTCTTTAGAAGGTCAGATAAGAAGTCAGCGGCATAAATGTTAACTACTTCAAAGAGCGAATCTCTTAATGTGTCTGGACTTGGTGCAGGGAAACGGTCCCTGAGGGGAACCAAGGAGTGCCACACATTTTTTAAAGCGTAGGTTCAAAGCAAGTCTCAACTCGATCGTCCTGAATCAGCCTAGTTAACTCGGCTTGAAAGGCAACTACTCAATCAAGTCTGATCAAATTTGCCAAAAAATTGGTTAAATTCATCCAAGTTACCCAACCCAATGCCCTTCCTAATCAACCAAGTCGAGTTTTAGATCTATAGTTTAGAGCTTTAATTTTTTGTCCTCTAAAGTGTTACTCAATGAAGGGCAAGAACTTCTAAATGAAAAAAAAAAAAATAAAATAAAAAAAAAATACTGATGTGTGGCTATGATTAGCGCATGATTCACATGTCATGGTGCCTGCTGTATTGCTGACTTAATTGTCCCATCTTTTGGTGTTTGCTATTGTGATCAGGGGTGACATCTTTCAACATAGATTTTCCGGCGAAGAAGGTGACAGTGATCGGAAATGTGACCCCTCTTGGAGTACTAGCAAGCATTTCGAAGGTGAAGAATGCGGAGTTTTGGCCATCATCATCGCTGCCAAGGTCGCCGTCATCATCAATTTCCTGATGAAGGAAGAAAAAATGAATATACCCTAAAGACACTAACTTGTGGATTAGCTTAATAGGGTGTGAAAACATCAGGATCTCTGTTGTGTTGTATGAATGTTTGAATGGAATCTGCGTTGATGGGAGTTGTTTGGTCGACTTCATTTCTAGGAAAAAACAATGGTGTCTTTTGGGATGTATATAAAATCCTTGTTAGGCAATGCCACATCATTTTTAATGGTTTGGCTCCCTTTCTTTTATGTATTTATCCATTTTAATGTGAGAGATTTTCGAGAACGGCCAGCTAGTAGCAGTCCAAGCTTGCGGGACCAACTTGACCCTAAGCCCTTACATTGGTACTCCAATTGTCCTAAATTTTACGCATCCAAATTTTCTTGGCCATTCAACCAACCGTGCAAAGTTTGCACCAACATCTGGATTTATCTTTTGTTTAAAGATTAGACAACTTTGAAGCTCTCAAAATGGTACATTCCATGATCTAAAGATTCACCCCATGTAAATTAACAAGAGAGCTTTCAAAAAGTTCAAACCCTTGCACCTTCATGATTGTGCTTAAGTCTGCTAATGTAAGTTGGATATGCTATGTGCGAGTTTGGATTAGATTAGAAATAGAATTACTTTACATTTATAATGCGAAAAGGTTATCTATCCTATATTATCAGGATTACAAGTTAAAGGTTATTATTGAATTTATTTAGCTAACCATTCCGAACAAAACCTCAAGGCGTTAGTAAAGGCAGCGGAAATACTTTTCAATATTCCCCCTCAGGTGGAGCCCACTCTTCAATACTCCCTCTCAGGTGGAACCCAGCCGGGGCACTTTAAGCCCTGAGATTCGAACTAACGACCGGTAGGCTCTGATACCATCTTGAATTTCTTTAGCTAACCATTCCTACTAAAACCTCAAGGCGTTAGTAGAGACAGCGGAAATACTTTTTCCCCCTCAGGTGGAGCCCACTCCTCAATAGCTATAATACAAATTAAATTCCTATTTTAGGTTAATGATTTTTGTTGTATTCTATAAATTTCCATTGGCTACTCATTAAAACATCACAAAGTCTATGGAGATGTAATCTCTAATTTTCTACAAGCTCTGCCCGTTTCTGAATTTTACTGTCTGTGTCTTTCACTGTTACAATATGAAAAATCTCTAAGTATTCAGAAGAGTATCTGGGTTTGAAGGATTATGAAGTCGGATTTATCAATGCTGGGTCATTTTATTTGAGAGTAGATCACTAGGTTGCAATTTGAGATGAGCTGTATCGGGAACTTTAGAGTGCGTTTGGATGTTCTCTATTATCAGCATTTTGAATGCTATTTCGATGCATTTTTTGGGGGAAAAAGGCTGCAATTTCACCAAAAAGTGCCATTCCTTTTTCACTTTCTGCCATGAACAGAGGGCATTTGCTCAGGGGCATGGAAATCTTGTCCCCCATGACCAAAAAAATATAGAGAATATAAATGTTGAAGTTTTATCCAGTCACAGTGGGGCTGGCACTGTAAGTTGCATCCACTTGGATGAATAGAAAATATAGAGAAGATGGAAGTGGAGAAAAAGTTATAAAGCTGGAAACTTAAAATTTAGACTGTAGACAGCTTTCTTTTGTGTTCTATTCAAATGATTTTACTTACTCTTATCAAAAAGGTGTCTTAGGCTTAGCCATTCACAATTTGACTAGCATATTTGTGAGACTATTTTCTCAACTGCACAGGTTTTATTGGTGGACTATAACTAAATCACAATGAAAACAAGAATCCATGGAGTATGGGATTTTCTTGTTGCACAAATAAGTCTTTAGTTTTCATCCAATGGAGAGTAGTGTTTCTAACTTTTGTTAATCTTCAATTGACATATTAACACAGAAAGAGTAAAATAATTGCCTCGTAATTAAATTCTTCAATTGACATATTAACACAGAAAGAGTAAAATAGTTGCCTAGTAATTAAATCCCTTTGAAGGCACATTTAAGTAACACCATGGAAAAAGTGTTCCATGAACTTCCGCATTTTCTCTTCCACGGAAACATGTTTTCTATCCTTTATAGTAGAAAAAGAATTTCTACTACATTCCCAAAAATCAGTTGTATTTTCAACTACTCCGTAAAAAAGCTATGCCGCACCAATCATTGAAACCGCGAAAAAGCATGACATTTTGTGGCGTCTCTTTGAAAATAGTATTACACAAATATGCCCTTAATGAATCCCACATCCATTGTACAAAGGAGTTGCAAGGAATAAATCCCAATACAAGAGGACTCATGCCAATCCCAATGATAGTCCATTTCTTTTACCAATTCTGTGAAAGAAAATAGAGATGATTCAAGGAGAAAACTTTGGATTAGTTTGGTTCAATCTGGTAAGCCAGTCAGTCTTACATTAAAGTTGACCCAGTACGTGATCAATATTATGCTTCTGTAACTTCATCTTTCAACAAAATTAATAGTCATAACACAATAATGGTTGTTTGTTCATTCTATTGTCTATACACAAGATTTATAGTTACATTATGGTGATGAAGATGAAAGGAATCTGTTTATACGATCGCCAAGGAATGCTATGATACCGTTCAATCTATGGTCAATGCTTGAAGTGGCACTGCAGCAATCATTTATATAGAGTAGTACTACAGTACTGGTAAGTCTGGTATGCCACATTTTCAGTAAGAGTTGCGTGAGGACCACAGGCTTCAGCATTTATTGTGTGATTAAGTTTGACATGTGGGAGAACTTCCCAGTTCCCAATTAGTACCATTCATTTATGTCATGAGAGAGGAGGGCCAATAAAGTGTAGACATATGAGATGCTGATTGACCTGCTTGTGCTTTTAAGTATGAGAATTTTACAAAATGGTCCCTTTTAACATCCAATGAAATAAAGCCACAGTACAATGGTTGTCTTGCTTTGAAATGGTCATTGGCTTTAGGTTTTGAATAAATTTAAAGCTATACATTCGTCTAACCCTTAGGTTTTGAATAAATTTAAAGATATGCACTTGTCTAACCCTTATTACAAATGGGTTTTTTTTTTTTTTTTTTTTTTTTTTTTTGAGGGGGTGGGGGTGGGGGTGGGGTGGTTCAAACATGGGACAAGCGGAGGGATGGGTGGGGGGGATGGTGCCTGTCCTAATTCGAACACAGGACAAGTAGGTAAGAATTAGCACCTCTTATCCTCTTACCACTAGGGTAAGAGGCTGTACTTATTACAATGGGTGTTGTAAAGTGAATATGCTGATTTCTTTTGGGAGCACGTGATTCTCTTTCATAGGGCCTACGTATAAAAAACCCAAACCAATCAAATTAAATAATTTTATCTATTATGTTCCATTGCTAAATTTCACTTCAATAAAAGTTGAGTCCAATATCTACTTGTGAAAATTTCAAGTTTTCAATTAAATCTGGGCCTCACTCCTATTGAAGTGAAATTTGACAACATCTAACCAAAATCATGCCCCCATCTCCCTCTTATCACTTCCAAAACTTGAACGTTTTGGGTGAAGAGTTTTTCTTTTTTTTTTTTTTCAAAACTCCCAAAATGTCCCGACTTTTCTTTACAAATGGTTGTCATATCCCTCCAATGTTAAATGATGCGTAACTTGTTCTAATTATGTTAGGTTAAATATATAAATTATGTTTCACCATTCCAATCATCGGTGGATCTTTTGGTAGTGTCCCTCTCCCCACCCAAAGAAATTCATTTTACGTAGAGGTCCCCCAAGGTAGATTTTCTAGTTCTAACCCTAATTCAAATTTATCTTGGGCTAAATCATCGGATAGCTTCAACTTCTTCATACGTATACTTGCTACTTCTATTCATGTTCTCTCTGGCTAAACATCTCCTTTGCTTGAAGGGCCATCAACTTGGATAGAGAAACATTTTCTCATGGGTACCATTGTAAGCCTATGTTAGACTTATTCAAATCATCTCAGATGAGCCTTTCTTAATTTATTATTTATAGATGTTATCCCTAAATGCTCTTAAATGCACTCATTTCTGATTCTTTCTTAGTTTAACCACATCTATCTCCTTATCTTTGTGCATATTTTTTGTATGTGTCGCTTCCTAATTGCTCAAAATTTTGCTCCATATACCATAGTTGGTTTAATCGTTGTCTTATAAAGTTTTTGTTCAATCCTTTTGGTATACGCCAACCACAAAATATTTCAAAAGCAAGTACCAAGCTCAGATAAAAAGAGAAGGATTATGTCATCAGACCGTCACATCTAAACCAAGATTTCTAAATTTACTATATTGGCCAATAAGTACCAAATTATCACATAACCTTAAGATTAGTCTATAGAAAACTAGCTAAGGGATAATTCCCATTGTCACAAAATATCAACATTGAGATATTATGCTTACAAGAAAAATAAAAAATAAAAAGATCAACAAAAATAATACTAATAAAAGAAATTCGATATTTTCTTCATTAGCAAGATTTTCCTTCCATTACAAAGGTTTAAATTCTCAATCCCCTCCATGACAAGAATGATACATTACCACTACTCCAACAGTGAATTAGCATATGTAACCAATTTACACCTATATTCACAATACATTAATACATAAAGGGCTAGTTTGGCACTTTTTTAACATAATATAAGTCAAGTAAAGCTTTCATTTTTTAGACAAAATGTCACATCAAAAACACTTTAATTGAAATCTCCCTCCGTCCTTTTCAAAAATAATCAAAAAGCAACCACCTTTATCCACTAAAATACAAAAATACTCCACGTTCTCATACAAAAAGTCAAAAAAAAATTCTATAACAAACAACTAAAAATAAAATACAATCATAACCCGCTTATATTTTATTCTTTTTTCAAAATCAACTTTATTTCACTTGACTCTATTAGTAGAGTTGTCAAATTGGCACTAATTCCACCAAATAAAGTCAATATGGACTATCGTCTCATTCTTTTGGCTAAACTTGTGAAGCTTTCCTTGAAGGCCATGTGAAGGCATTCCAATATGGTGTGTTGGAAGTTCTTCATGTGATATTTAAAGATGAACCAAATATCTGAGTTTCTTGATTCAAGGTTTTGATCTCTCTCTCTCTCTCTGTCTCTCTCTCTCTTTCTTTCACTGTGTGTGTTGTGACTTGTGTCCGCCTTTTTCTCTCTGTCCTGGCAACTTTCTATCCAGCGATGCTTTTACTTTGTATCTCTTCATATCTTCAGCACCATATGACCATGCATCGTTAGTGAGGGTGTCCTTTTATGGGGTCGATTCATGTTTTTCTTTCTTTTGCCTTTTTCTCTCTTTTATAGATTCGAAGTATCAGTTGTTGAAAGGACAAGGTCCACTGACAAATGAATGAATGAATGAAAACGGTCGATTTAGCAGCATCTAGAAGTTGCTCTTGTGTTCCCTTCCTCTCTTTTCCTGTTTAAGGAAGAAAATAGTGATGAAAATCACAAAGCATTGTTTTGTAGCGACCTCTCTCTATATTGTTCCAATTTTATCGAACTCTCTCCTTCAAAGTCTCATACAAGAAAATGGACCTGTTGTGTAATCTTTGTACAAGTGGACGGGTTTGACACAATCGGCCATAAAACTCATAGCTAAGTTGAGCTTTTTCATTCATTTTCAAAAAAGAAACATTTCATTGCAGAATAAGAGGACAGCACAGGCACAGAAAAGCATAAACACCAGAACAAGGGCACTAATCAGACCAACCGCAGACCCAAAATTTTCATTTGGATGGTGCTGGCAACGTTTAAGTTAAAAAGTCAAATAATAAAATAATTTGATTTATGGTATTATATAAGAAGTTTCTTGAATCTCACAGGTGCTGTGGTAACGCTTAGGTCCACCCCTAAATCCTCCCAAAAGGCCCACCAAATTAGAAAGGATTCGGGTCTATGGCACCACAATTTGGCTTATGAGTTAGTGATCGAAGCTGCGAGCCAAATCAAACTGCTCAAGCAAAGTTACGATGAAAGAGGATGTGCTCAATCGACAGTCAAACCCAGTTTAGCCCAAGCACCTCAATTTGTGGGCTTGGCGCCCCATATTGGCCCAATAATCTGTTACTGTTAGTTCGTTCTTCAACTTTCTATTAGACCCATTAGAGAATTTCATTCCTGTATTGTTATATATATTATTTCAAGTCTTCCGTCATTTAGGTAGTTTTGGTGGCAGGTACTGAATCCACTAATGAGTTGGTTGATAATTGGCTTGGGGATATTTTGATGTTCATTGTCACAAACATATTCATCGATTCTTATGAGTTTAGGTCAGTCAAACTGAGCGACTTATTCCCTACAAGTGGGATTCTAGAACCCTAACTCTGACCATGGATATGGTAGATGGAGGACATCTGCGAGGATCCCAGATTGGAAGGTCCTAGGAGCCATTCTTTAGCCTTCTTTCTCAATAATTACTACTGTATAATCAGAAACGATTTTCTCCCGTGTTCTGTACTGTATATACAGTCCATTCGGATCGGTGCCATTATCACGGTGAGACCCGGTGGAATTGAGGGGGGTTTTCCATCTTTGGGACGGTCACATACCTGACCCGATCAACCCAAACCTGACTTGAATTACATGCATTTTCAGCTAATCAGTTTTCTGGGCTTTATTTTTCATGACAATAATATGATTGTTTTTACATGGATCCCCAATAACTAATCAGTAGTGTGGACCCACTCAAGAATGAGAACCAGATTTCAACCCAACTCAACCTGTTTTCTACCCCTGCAGTGGACCCTGTACTAACCAATCCAAAAAAATACTCCCAACAACTCCATCTTATCAACTACATTGGATAAAACTATCAACCTTTAAGTAACCTTCAATATAAATACGTCTGCATTTCAACACCATCCTTCTTCAAAGCATTCAAAACCCAAAAGAGAGACAACTTCCAATAGATTCAAAGCCTCAAACTCACATGGCTTATAACACTTCCATGCAATGTACCCACAAAGCCACAACCTACCTGTTGTTGCTAGTCATTGCCTTCATATGTGCCAATTCAGCTAGGGTCCTCGAAGGAGAGGGCCCACTGCCGGCCCACACTGGCCCGCCAGAATCACCAAATCCCGTTACAACACCTGTTACAGATGCCCCCACTTCATCAGTGACTGGTCCCACGGGGGCCGCACCATCAACTGCTAATGGGGCTGCCGCTACTAGTGCCACTCTACCAAACCCTGAGGCCCACCATCCATTGACCTTCTTCATGCATGATGTACTCGGTGGGTCAAGCCCATCGGCCCGAGTAGTGACCGGAGTCGTCGCCAATGCTGGAGTCAACAGTCAACTCCCCTTTTCCAAAAACAATGCGAACATCTTCCCGGTCAACGGTGGCATTCCACTAGTCAACGGCAACAATGGCATCATAAACAACAACAACATCCCGTTCCTCACGGGCCTTCGCGGCCCAAATTCAGCTTCCATTGTTCAAACCGGCGGCCAGAACATCAACGGCGGCAACAACCTTCCATTTGTCACTGCAGGCCAGCTTCCGGCAGGGGCCATCCTCCAGAAGCTCTTGTTTGGGACTATAACGGTCATTGACGACGAAATGACAGAGGGGCACGAGCTGGGCTCTGGGGTGCTGGGGAAGGCCCAGGGGTTCTATGTTGCTAGCTCGCAAGATGGCACCAGCCAGACCATGGCATTAACTGCTGTGTTCGAGAGTGAACACTTCACCAACTGCCTGAGCTTCTTCGGTGTCCACCGCACGGCATCCCCAGAATCCCAAATTGCCATCATCGGCGGGACAGGAAGGTATGCCAATGCTAAGGGGTATGCTATTGTTCAGACCATTCATCCTGTGGACGATCAGCATACTACTGATGGTGTGGATACTGTTCTACAGTTTTCTGTCTATCTTTCTCAGTAGTTTGTGAGAAGTAGATAAGTTCTGTGCTGGAACTACATATATCATATGTGGCTGTTTTGTGTTTGGATGAAGAACTATCTTATTAAGTCAATGCACTTCTATTAAGATTAGTTTGTATCTGTTTGACTTGGTTTGAAACTTTGAATGATTTGTCATGCTTTCAGATGTGAATAACGTCTGATCTTTGGGTATAAATCAGGTCTGACTGACCCACTTATTGGATTTCTAATGTATCAATTGGACTTCCAACCAATTGGACAAGTATGTATGGGCTGGGCTGGGTCAGTGACAGGCTAAAGGCACAATTAATTGCTTCGCTCGGCCGATAATATTTTTCACAGGCCATCCCAATTACCAAATAGCTCGAGCTTGGTTTGACCTTGGCCTTTTTTTTTTTTTTTTGTATCTCTGGATCATTTTTTCATTATGTTGCCCATGCAAAAATGGGCTGAATCTGGAGAATCTTTGGCAGGGCCTGACTTTATAATCTTATTCCATGAATATTTATAATTACAATACAAAATAGCTAATCATGGATTACATCTGATTCTATCCATCCATTACTCAAACCTTGCATAAAGACTAGAAAAGCTACTAAGATCATAGAGGAGTTATTGTACACTTTTTCTGTCACTTCAAAAGTTTGTTGAAAGATATATATGAGACTCACAAAATTAGAAGTCAATTTCAAAATGATGCAAACTTTGCACAAATCAAGATAACTATTCCTATTATAAGCATGCAGCATATGTATGTACACCAAGTATATCCAAAATGCTTAAAACAGAGATGGTATGTTGGCAAGTTGAAGAAACTAGAGATGTGATGAAAATGAGAAAATATTGTGTTCTCAATGTAAAGGTCGCGAACGCACCATTACATTTGACCCTGCAGATGAATGCATCACTTGCAATTGAAAAGAGTCATATTTATGGCTACAATCCAGTCATATTTATGGCTACAATCCACAAGAGCCAACATATCCCAGCAAAATACTCTTTGAAGATGGGGAGAAGGGAAGCTGCTTCATGTTCATTAAAGCCATCAAGTAGTGGATGTAAATCAGGAGATCATAAGAAAGACATCTCACATTGTTACAATATTCTTCTCCATAATTTTTTGTTAAAATAGCCATCAAGTAGTGGACGCAATTGAACACCATATAAAGTATTTGAAGTTGCATGATTGTTTTACCGATTTGAAAAAGTGCATGGTTGTTGCCATTGTATTGCCTCTAAAGAAGGTCGTCTGTAGAGATTGGGGTCTACAACAATTTTCAAGTTTACTGATCCTACTGATTTATTCCATGTTTGAAATGAATATGGCATTGCATCCATATATTTTGTGCTCCAGATTTTGCTTGAGTGTTCCTATACCTCATTTAGTAGATCTTAACTGTAAAGTTTTTGTTTGCCTTTGTTGGTTTTTCTTGCTCGGAAAAGATCCTTGCTACATTCAAGTACTACATTCCAAATTATCACAGTATCACAACCAAACTACATGGACTTGAATTCACTTAAAAAACCAGCTCCTACATTCAATTACAAGAATTGCTAACTGCATGTTGCAGAGAGGGAGTGTTTGAGGGGAAGGAATTAAAACAAGCTTATAAGGCTAATAAAAGTACATCCAAATGAAGCAAACTAAAGCAGGGAAAAACCACATGGATAGGGAACTAATGTGTTTTCAAGGGAACTCAAACTTCATGTAATGGAATGGTTCCTCCCAGAAGGAGGGCCTAGCCAAAGCAATGAAAAATGGAAGGAAAGAGGAAAAGAGGGAGAAATGGAAGAAAGGACGGGAGAATTATTTATCCACAGAAACAGAATGCTTGAATTTGGGCACTGCAATTAGGCTGGTGGAGATGGGCATGTCGTCGGCTGGAGCTTCTCAGCAAAGCAGAGAGGAGAAAGGGATTTTGGACGGGGTTCTTGAGTGGGCTCTCTGTTTTTGGATTAAAGTTTTTCTATTTGTGAAAAAGGCTCATGCTCTTGTGCAAAGGGAAAGCTGCTATCAGCAGGCCATCACCAGCTGACATAGCAACAAGAGAATAATGGCACCTGCGATTGGCCTACTCACGGTTCCTGTAACAGAAACACTTGAGAGGATCCGGAGTTTCATAGACTTGAATATATGAAATACTCCCAAATCATGAGCAACTTCAACTTTTTTTGATCTTTTAACTATTAAGCAACAAAATGAAGCAGTAGTTTTAACCTTTTTGGCTAAAGTTGAGGGTCATCTGTGTTATTACACATTTGGGTGACTCTTAAATTGAAACTTGCAAACACGCCATTAAGTCTTTCCCATGATTCGTATGGAAAAGCTTGAAGCTTGATAAAAATAGTATCCCATGTAATGCAACTTATGATATAAGAAAAGCCCCAAAGGCACAGCTGAACTGATAACAATGCATTCTCCTCAATAAGTATTCCAATTGTATTCAACTTGGGTACATCTAAAAGAACCACAATGGTCAATGTAGGATAAGGATTCAAAGCTTTTAGGATAGTTTTAGAGTAAGTTTGAGAGAAAATGAATGCAAAATCTCCAACAGTTGAGAAAGTTCAGAACCAAAGTTCCTCAAGATACACTTAACAAGCCAAACACTAAACCTTTCCATTGCCACACACCAAATTTTATTCGTTCCATGATCTCTCCAACAAAGGGATTTGAACATGGGAAGGGGTTGGTTTCACACGCTATTAGGAAAGGTATACTGCAAACTGTAGAAGGGTCTCCACCCCATCAGTTGTATGCTGATCAACAGCTGGATGAATGGTCCTGATAGTGGCAAATCCCTTAGCGTTTGTGTACTTTCTGGTCCCTCCCATGACGGCTACTTGTGATTCAGAAGACGCGGTGCGATGGACCCCGAAGAAGCTAATGCTGTCTACGTAATGGCCACTCTCAAACATGGCTGTAAACACCACAGCCTGGCTGGTCCCATCTTCTGAACCTGCCACATAGAAGCCTTGCGCCTTCCCCACCACCGGTGACCCCAGCTCATGTCCTTCTGTCAACTCATCGTCAATCACCGTCATTGTCCCAAACAACAGCTGCTGAAGTGAGGTCCCCGAAGGGAGCTGACCGGAGGTGAGAAATGGAAGCCCGCTGCCGCCATTGACATTGCTGCCAGTGTTCTGAGTTTGATGTGGGACCACCAAGGCCGGTGAGGAAGGGAAGGTGGTTGTTGTTTATTATTATGCCATTGTTGGTGTTTGTGAGGGGGCCGCCATTTTTGGCATGGATGACTGCACCATAGGGTTTAGCAAAGGCAATTTGGTGGACCGCTGGATTCGATACAATTCCAGTAAGAGCCTTGGCCGAAGGGTTTGATCCACCAAGCACATCGTGCATGAAGAAGGACAAGGCGTGGTGGGGGTCAGGATTTCCCCCCGTGGCCCCATTAACACCAGCTTGTGTGGCAGCATCAGCTGCCACTGGAGTGGTGGCATCGGTGGTTGGTGATACTAGTGGACTAGCCACAGCTGGTGCTGGAGTCAAAGCATCATCTTCTGCTGGAACCGCAGAATCAGCTACAGGTGACAGAGTCTATAAATTGGGAAGTAATGTCTAGGAGCCTTCTGTCTTGAGCGATTGATGGAGATTGCAGGTGCTTGGGTGCATAAATGGTAGGCTTACAAGCCTATAAATGGAGTTGTTTAGATGAGATAGAGTTGCCGGGTTGTGCTATTTTAGTGTTCAGACCTAATCCTCTTTGTAGAGGGGTATCAAATCCAAATGTTCTGACGATGTAGAGCACTCGGAGCAAATCTTTGCAATCTTTATAATAAAATTAGATCGCACAGTTTTATTCTATGGTTGAGTAGCCCCTAACTGCTTCAAATTATAGAGAATTGTATCATACTGTCTGACAGGAAATGAATTGAAAAGATGTTGGCCAATGAATAAGGATCATTGATTTGATGGTCCCTTTGTCGACCACTGGATGGATGGTCAAGATCTTTCCCATTGGGGTTCTCTCAGACTTCTTAGTATAATGAGTATGCTCTCTGGCCGAGGCATCAGTCATCATTGACTGAGCTTAGAATACAATCTTTCTTGCATTTGAGTGAATGAAACCATTGAAGATCATCTGATCAGGTTGGCCACCTGGGGGATGGGCCATATCTCAAATCATATTGTATGAAGTTACTCATACCTTCAACCATCCAAAGTAGCAGTGAAAAGGAAAATCAGCAATGGTCCAAATTCAGAATAAAAAATGTATGGTTAAGATCTTCCAATATGCATTACTCTTTGGACAAATTTCATTAAAAGGAGGGGCCTCTTTGGTAAAAATAGTTTTGATAACCAAATAATGGGCGCCAAATGCAGTTAATTGCCAAATCTCCCTGAACATGGCTACAACTTATTTTCCTGATGCTTGCTAAAATGGAGGAAACATCGATACGAGGAAAGACTCCTATGTGCAATACTGAAATTTGATAGATGATTTTATGGCACATTGAAACATTTGTATCATATCTGTTGTAAATTCATTGATAATAAATTCGTACATTTTGTTTATGCCAAGTACAGATGGAGAAAACAACAATGTAAGAAACAACTTTCCCTTATATTTTATTTGCCAGTCTTTGTATAATTACTTTATGTAAGAAAAGAAGGGAGGAAATGATGATGTGAGAAATGACTTGCCTTTTGTAGAATTTATGGGGTATACTGCGACACATGTGAGTACAATAGGAACCTGGAAACCATAGGATATACAGGAAATGGAGAACCTTAGGATATGCTAGGGTGTGGTTATAGATTATAACATATTTTCCACGAAATATTGTTAAAACATAAGGAAAAATAGAGGCCGCAATTTCTCGGCATTCTCATTCCATTTCCTGTAGTTCATTATTTCATTATAAATTGATCATCACTACAATACATACATAGATATATCTAATTGACAATTCAGTTTGTTGGAAGGAAATTTACCTTTGTCCACAGTTAGAAGAGGGTCCTAATCTCTTTCAGTCATCATAATCCAGTGGAGGAACTCTCTACATTTCTCTACAGGATCGAGAATCCCAGTCTCTCAGACATGATACCTTCTCTGAAGGAACTCATTACGTTTCTCTATAAAAGAAGAGAGTTTCGTTTCCTTCAGCTTAACAGTCTTTACATATCTCCACAAGGAGAGAGCTCCCAGTCTGTTCCACAAAACTGCATATAAGGAAAGGGCCATTATAAATTTTTCAACAGGAAGAGATCCCAATCTGTCTTTTACATTGCCCTTTGACCAAAGAAACCCTACTCTGCAAAGGAAGAGATCCCAGAGATTACTTCTTCCAACAATTCACTCAGCAATGATATCTCTATTTCTCTGCCTATTACATCAATATCATCTCCAAGCTCCAACCACCCCACGTCTCTTCCCATGACCTTCTCTGCTGTGTCCCCAAGGCCTTCCTTGCCATGACTAGCTAACAACTTCCACACTTGATCTGCAAGCCCCTCACTACCCAACCCAAGCCCAACTCTTCTCCATTTTGGCTTCACCCATGGATGCAGATCCATGTGTGGCTTGAGAATCTCCACCAACAATGAGTTTATACGATCAAAAAGAAGCCGCCTTTCCCATCTAGGCCAGGCCAGCTGCTCACCATGCTTTTTCTCAAGGTTCTCAAACACAGAGGGAGCCACAGGTTGCTCCAGTGAGTATGATGTGGCAAAGAGCATTTCACGATCAGCAACATGAAAACCCGATTCAATAAGCATGTCGAGTAAGAACAAGAAATCTCTATCCTCCACATGAGTGTACAATCCTGATGTTACACTATTATCCTCCATAAAATTGCCACATCCTTGTCCGAGGTCTTCATCGCTCAGGATAATAAAATCTGATCCATCAGTGCGTGCTTCTACAGAGTCGAACTTGAGAAGCTGAAGTTGCATCCTTAGCCCTGGAACAAAAGAGGCAATCCGACCAAGTAAAATGTTAGAAAGAAAAGAGATAAAAATAATAATAATCAGAAACTCTATGATTCACTTACCATGAAGTCCTGCGCTGATACTTTCAAAGCATTCGGAACTAGATAGTTCTGCTTCGTTTGGAGGTTCTAGAACAGAAACTGGACTGGGCTGTTCTGGTTCTTGCTGGTTAAGTGTTGTTTCCTGGCAACATAATGGTACATTTAGAAATAACCCGCAGAAGATTAAGTAAATAGTTTTTATAAGTAGTGTAACTACTATGCCCTGCCACCTGTGCTCCTCTCAAAGGTCCAGGAAATAGGCCGCTAGGCATGGTAGATCATGGTTTTCACGTGCAGTTTCAGACATGGAATCGCACAGAGCTGCTGAAGCATTTATGAATTGGCCAACATTTAGGAATAACCCGCGTATAGATTGTTCCAAAAGTCAATAAATTGGCAAAATAGAATATAAAGGTGGTGATGATGAAGTACCAATGCATTAAGTTTCAGAATGAAAACACGAAAACTGTTTTTTCTTTTTCTATTGGTAACACTTGAAAAATCATTATAGTCATCACTAAAACATTTACATATTCAGCAGTAAAACTTGGTTTTGGCCAAATTCTAAAACCATGCATTAGATACATGATGTTACTGGTCAAACTAGTTTCAATAAATAACAAATCACAGGATTTTAGAAAATGCAATATTTAATATCAAAATAGAAGATGAACATAATAAAACTTCAGAACTACAAATTTAGACAGAAACCACCACTTCCATCAGTCCTCCAACAAAGAAAATGTAGACCTGAAAGTAAGGATACAGCAATATCTATCTTCAAAACCAATCGTTTTGAAGAATCAATTAGTAGATATAAACATTTAATGACAATAAAGAGTTTTTAGGGGCATTACACCACCATGCTATCACATAGATTGTAAGACAAGATATCCAATCTTCAATTAAACAGAAATTCCACTAAAACAAGGAGAAACGTAGAGATTCTCTTAATATGGATCACAAAAATCCACCATAAAGATCTTCAATCTAATGGGAGATGCTTAACCAAGGGAGAAGAAATAGGCAATTGCAAAAGTATGAAACTTTATTCAACTTTCATAATCATCCCTCATAACTGATATAATCAGTTTCTAATAACTTAAAATCCTAAATCCTATAACCCAATCACAACCTTCCATCAATCCTTAAAAGATCCTAATTACATGCAATTAAAAGATCCTAATCACAACCACAATCCTAAATCCTATAATTCCAATCACAACATCCATCCTTAAACGCACACAGGCAGCCGTGCATAAGCTTCCTTGGGCGTGAGATATTTTAGGCTATCAGGATCCAATTGCTTGCTTATCTCGTCCTTAAATAAAGGAAAGTCTATCAACCTAATATGCTTAAAAGTAGGGGAGAAACCAACTCAACTCAACAACGATAACAAAAAGAGACATGCAAATGGATTTGTGGAGGTCTTAGATATCCTAAGTTTTAGAAGCTTTGGACCACACCTGTACTCCCTAGAAAGCTATCTCAGTTATTACAAATCATCTACTAAAGGATAACAACTCAACTCAAGAACCATAACAAAGAGAGACATGCAAATGGATTTGTGGAGGTCTTGGATATCTTAGAAGCTTTGGACCACACCTGTACTCCCTAGAAAGCTATCTCAGTTATTACAAATCTTCAAATAAAGGATTCCTGCTAAAGGAAACAAATCAACAGGAACCTGGAGAAAGGAAAGAACCGTTGGGAGGCTTTGCAATTTGGTTCACTTCTAATTTAGAGGCTGTGGGACTAGTCACCTAGCTGGCATGGTTTATTAGGCCTGGACAACCTGTTTGGGCCTGGTTTAGTTGGGTCAGAACCAAAGAACTGTGGTCAGCTATTTTGGGCTTGGATTGGCTTATTGTTTGATCCAAACAGACAGATAATAACCTGATTTAAATCCCTTTTAATGTCAACACCTATATTATAATTTTTGGGATCTATTTTGGTATTTATTGCAGGCCCATCTTGACCATTTCTTTTCTTGTTTTGCCTAATTTTCCTAATAGAACCTTGATTGAGACTGATCCTAAACCCTTGGGCTCAAACAAACTAATCTAAATAAGTGAGGGCTTGATCAGTTACAGGATCCATTAAATCCAGTCCATTTGCTCCTAGGTGAGTGGTGGAGAGCTTACTCTAACAGGGGATGAGTGGACAAGTATGAGTCAGGAATCAACCCAACATGGAATAAGGATTTAATGACGAAGGCGTAGTAAGAATCAAGGAGAGCCCCACATGGATGCATGTCAATCTGTGGCAGTAGCGAGGATGTGAAAGGACATGGTGGATTAGTGATGCGTGAGGTTTCAAAGCAACTAGATGACTAGACTAAGCCATGTATCTGAAAGACTTTCAAGAAAGATAGTTGGGCTCATATGATCTAAGAATTTGATATTCTGAAGCATTATATACCAATGATTAAAAAAGAAAAAAAAAAAAAAAAGAAAAAAGAAAGATGTCTACGCATCATATGACATCAACATTCTAGAAAGAGATGTACTGAAATGTAATAAACTGTAGTTGCCATACATGAAGGAAAACTGGAAGATAATAGAAACCTAACAATGTAAATGGAATAAGTAGTTGAAAAACTTAAAACGTATGAAGTATTCATGCTGAACAATAAGTTGTTGAAGATCATAAAAACATAAGTATTCACGCTGAACAACCTATGAAGTAACTAATCAGTGCAAATACAAGTGTAGACGGAACTTAAATGGCACAATATATGTTTGGAAGTAAATCCACAATAAATATTTTTAAATGGTGTAAAACAAGAAATGGAATCATACACCCTAAAGCCCACATGTTTCAACTGTTGTGATGTAATTGGATAGCAAAATGAGGGAGAATATTCTTCAAAATTATGCACCAAAAGGATGGTACGTTACATTAAGAATGATATGTTTGCAATTCATGAACTGATAGAGTATCATCGATCTAAACGATAGATCATCAGCATGGTGAGAATCAGAAACCATCGAAGAAAATATGTTAGACAGGTTCTTTAAAATGAAATATATATCACCTGTCAACATGTAACGACAAGGATCCTGACATTGGATTATTTACGACAATGGTTTCATAACATTTTGATAAAGCTAGGGATGCTCTCAATATATGCAGCAGCTACACTCCTACGTAGTCTTCATTCCCTCTTCCAACCAATCATCAGCATGGGTGCTATAGTACCCACTGGCCCTAACCAGATCGACTTGGAAATCATTGATCTAGGAAGATAAGGAATGGACTTTAATACCAAGGAAAGATCCCCTCTAACTAAGGGTTTTCCTTTTTTCGTATGTACTTGGGGAGGAGGTTGGCAAGGGATAATTCTGCTTCTTGCTAGATGTACACAGTATAGTCATGTACCATCTTTTTGCTTTTTATGTACCGTGTTATTTATCTCTATTAATATAATGTTCTCTTGCTGGTCAAATAGAAAAAAAGAGCTAACCGGCCAAATGAAAAGATGAAAGGTTCAATCAAGTAACTGAACCAAATGGGAACAGGATCCAACATCGCCTTACTTTATTGCAACTAAAAAATATAATATTAAAAACAATCCACAGCGCAATATTTAAAGAGTAATAAAAAAGTTAGAAAACAAACCTTCATTACATTCTTCATTACATCATTCTGATCACAATCACGCAATGTAGAGACTCCATCATTGAATAATGCAATGCGGGCTGTTGGCTCAAATGACAGCTCTTCCTGAGTGTTGACAATTATATTAGTATCTTGACATTCAGCGACTGCAAGATGTTCAGGAAGCTTCTTTGTATCACTAACAATATCAATAGATGGTTCAGGAACGATATTTATTTGCTCAGACAGGTATTCATTCTCTAGCCTACTTTTTTGTTCATCTGCATTCACATGAATTTCTCGTATAGTGAGATCATTCTCTGCACTTTTATGGAGATAAGACTGAGACTTCTTACTGGAAACTCCTAAGTTTACTGGAAACGAAGCTTCTTTCTTGTCAGAGTCCTTGAAGGACTTGTCAGGGCTCATTATCACGTCTTTTAACATGAAACAGTTGTCACCATCAAGAGAACCCTGTCTGCTTCTTGTTTTTGGACTTCGATAATCTATGAATGATGTTGAAAGAGATCTCGACCTTGGTCGATTTCTAAAGCTTCCATCATTCCAGCCATCCCTGCTACTAATACTCAAAGGATAATCCCATCTTTCAAGCACCTCATTTACAGATGACCTGCCACAGGGACCAATCTCAGATATCTGAGAACCCAAAGTTGTCAGTGGCCTTTCTTTATCAGATAGAGCAAGCATTTCCCCCAAGGTACTGGAGCACTTACTATCAAATCCTATTTCCTGAAACTTTTGAGTCATCTTCCATCGTTCAGAAAGGCGCTTCTTAGCCTCCCTGCTTACAGATGACTCTGCAGAATAAGATGATGAAGGACTGCACCTGCTACTCCGCTCATAGAAGTGTCTGGAAGACTGTACCAGTGCTTCAGAATCTTTCAAGGATTCATTTCCTGACATGCTATCTGAGCTTTCATCTCCAGAGTACCCCTTCAGTCCCGAGGTTGAGAGATTAAAGTCACTGCTGACAGTCTGCCTCACTTGTTGAGTGATTACCTTAGCAATGTCGCTAGAAACCTTAGGCCTGTGCCTCACAAAATCCACTTTATTGATGAATTTTGGTTGATCCCTTAATTCTGGAAATAATTCCTGACTTCTGGACCTCCTGAATTCTCCCTGTTTTCTGTGACTAGAATAAGAGCTTCCAGAAGAGCTTAGTGATGAAACAGACCTAGTAGTGTCATGTGTCTTGTGACTCGGCTTCAAAACAACTATCCTTGTAGGTAAGAGGCAAGTCTCACTGTTGCCTTCAAATTGTGATTTTGATGGCTTATGTGTAATATAAAAGTCATGTTTGTTGTGACTAAGATGACCATGCTCTTGCTTCTGAAGTGAGCCTGTGATATCCTTCTGCAACCGCATGTGTCCTTCCATGTTTCCCTCTGATTTCAGAAATAATTCTCTCTTATCGTGCTTTCCAGCCTTTAATGATTTTAGGGCTCTTAGATCACTTGATTGGGGAGAGGATATAACAGCCTGCAGATCATGAAGATGCTTCGTGAACAAAGAATCTGGTTCCTGGAGAAATTTCAGGAAAAGATCTTTGTTGGAATCTAAGACATCTACTGCTTCACAAAATTCCAAAGACTGGTGAAGGTTTTTAGCAGCTGAGAGGCGTTTTGCATCCATGAACTTCTGCCGTATAAATTCCATTTTTGCTTCACTTAGCTTTGAGCTCACCATTTCCCTTTCAACAGAGTGGATATTGTTTTTTTCAACCTTTGGTGTTTCCATAACTTCAAAAACATCTTTAAATTCTTGCTGTTCCTTGCTCCTCTTAGTAAATGAACGTTCTTCATGTGTAACATACTTCTCTTGGAATCCTACAGATCTTGTTCTTTGACAATAGCTTTTTGAGTACTTCTGCTGTTTATTGACTGGCTGCTGAGTTGGAAGTGCATCAAGACCCATTAATCTTGCGATAACACTTGGTGATTGCCGTCTCAATTCCATTTCTCTTGACATTTCTTCAGCAAGTAGCATTTTCATTGGTGTTCCAATGACTTTGCTTGAAGAACTTCGCTTACACTCCATGGAAAACTATACAAAAAAAAAAAAAGCATAATCTCATCAAGTTAAACATGAAAAATAGTATAGAACAGTAATTAAATAAACCAACAGGGAAAAAATGTAAGATTCAGCCAGACACATGTGCCATAGCCTGAAACAAGCACAGATCAGATGACAAAAATATCAGTTGAATATAAATTGACCAAGTTCTTTTATTGTTCATTTACAGGCCAACGATTAGAGGGTGTGGATTTTTGGGTCAGTGAAGTTCTGGTCCATGTCCATGCCCACCTTCAATAGTTGGGAATTGGGATCATGATGTGCTTATATATGTCATTGATGAGGTAAAATATTTCAGAGATTTCATTCCAAAGTATGAACTGATTAAAAGCTTGACTCGTGAGAATTTTATCTTTCCTTTAGCAAGTTGAATCATGAATTTCATGTTTAGAAGCTGAGGAAGGCGCACCTTATACCTTCCCAGACCTCTCAAAAATTGATACACAATTCATAGTTAGATAAGCCAAAAGAAAGTTGACATTACAATCCATGATTTCATTGGAAATATTTATTATATTTTCATTAAGAAAATCACGCTAGAGGGCCCTATCAGGGTTAATTTCAACAATTTGTCAGGGTTACCACTTTCTTTTTCCTTTTGAGATTTTTCCTGGTTAACCTCATGGCAAGCATATCAAATCAAGAAGCTCCAACTCTAGCTCGAGCTCAGATCAGCTCCAGTAGGTCTATGCACACATGCAAACATTGTCCTCCATACAACATGTTGCAGATTAACAAGCTACTGCAGTGGCTCAAGCATACACAATGCCGCTACCAATTGTAGCAACTGAGATGCAACAGCAAATATGGCACACAGTGCTACTGCCTCGTGTTTCCAACTTCCGGGTGTGCAGAGCCACAGCCCACAACAAGCCCAAGCTCCTAGAGAGTTGCTACAGGCTACAGCTCAAGGGCACTGCAGGTCCACTTGCTAGTTGCAATAAACTGATCGCCCACAGTGAAAGTGATTTATCACACTGAAGTCATTATAAACTGATGCAAGACGGTTTGCTCTGATACCAATCTGATGCTGGCAAGATCTAGGTCCTTGCCAACCTTTCAGCAAGATTTAGGTTCTTGCAAAACCTCAGCGAACGAGAAACAACTCGCAACACTAATAATATCTCCACCACCTCCTTGGCCAATTGGCTTACATGAATATTTTAAGTAAATGAAAAAAAAAATCCCTATTCTCTAGCTAATCTAATCCCTACCCTAATTTAAGGAAACAAATCCTATTCAAATTCAAAATAAAAACTTTAAATAAACTAAAATGCTAACAAGGAAACTAAGATTTGTAGCTTGTTTTGATTCCTTGCATGAGTTGGGCCTCCCACAGGCATGATAATGGACTTCAGTGAGCCCATGTTCAAGGGCTACATCATAAACACAATCGACAAGTTTAGTACCCAAGAAAACCACCTGAAAACACTACACCATGGCTGGAACATAAAAGCAATGCAACAACCAAAAGCATGCTGCAACTGGTAGTGAGTGCTGAATACTGAACCAAAGTTAAGATCAATCACTCGGTATTTAAATGATTCCGTGTGCAGAAGCACAACAGAAACCAAGCTGAAATATGGTAAAGAAAACAGGTAAGAAGATAAATAAAGAACTTGATCTCTATTCACTACCAAATGGAAGACAAATTACATAGAGGAAAGAAAGCCGCTCGATTTCTAGGAACACTCAGAACTAAAACATGCTCAGGTGGCAATAAAATAAAGAAGTTGGAGAGTGAAGATTTCCCAATCTCCGGTTACAAAGAGAAAATCAATAATGATATGGCGGTATGCGGAATCTCCATGGAATTTGCAGGAACTTTAAGAAAGTCCACTTACAACACAGATAATTTAAGAGGCAAATTTTTTGCTTGTCCCATGAGAATCTGGAATTATACCATTGTCCATTTTCTCTCCCAATTTCCCCAGCCTCACCTTTAGAGGGAGCAAGATCCCTTCTATGCACTCCCAACCAATAAGTAATTAAATAACACACTCAAACATGGAAAACAAAAACCACCCAATGATCTTACCCAAAAAAAGAAAAAAGAAAACCACCCAGGAATCTTAGCTAAAAAATAAAAAAAAAATATAAAAAAAAAAAAAAAACAAAAAACACCCAGGAATAACTCTGCAGGCCTCATAGGTAGGATTTAGTCATTCTCAAAAATATTATCATCATACAGAGTTAGGTAATGCTACTCACAGAATTCCCCTCAGCAGGAAGGCGACTACCAAAAGTAGAATCTGCTGGAGCTATCTGCTCATTAATCTGCCTTTTCATATGCCCATTTCCTGGAAAATAAACCAAATTAACACAATATCATAAAATAAACAGATATCAATCTATCCAAAAGAAGAAACACCAAGAAGCTTTGCTCTAATAACCTCACAGTTAACACATACATACAAATATACATATATCTATGTATGTATGATCACCCTCTCATCAAACAAATTACCCAGAACCTCTTTAGAAATTAGATAATCATTGAAAGCTCTGTTTAGAAAAATGGGACATTAAAAAACAAATCTTTTTTATAAAAAAAAAAAAAAACTAATTTTGGAGGGAAAAAGGAGAAATGAAACCATTTATAGCATAAAAGAAAAACAAAAAGTATCCAAACAGAGCCTGAAATGAAATGCAAGAATGCTCTTGGAATTAGAATTCAACTCTAAGTGCATCCAAGAAAAGAATTTACCAAGTTTTCAACCCCAAGACAGGATCTTTTATAATAGAAATAACCATAATATCAGAAGAGATTAAGAGGCATAAAGAAAAGAATGATCAAAGAGCACCAACTCCCAAAGAAGTAGCAAAAGACCAGCTTGGAATGAGCTTCTTCCAAAACCCAAAAAAAGAAAAAAATCAGAATTCAAGAAGAAACAGCATCCCCATCCCAATTTCATTCCTGTAAATCAAAATCGTATAAAATCCCAATGCAGAGAAATCACGATCTTCTTCTACTCAAATCAAAAACAAAAGATCACAAACCCACCTTCTCCATAACCTCTATCATAACTATTCTTCCTAGCAGATTTCAGATCGAAAAGGCTCGACATTTTTCCAGAGAATCCATGGTACGTTTTCGAACCTCTCTTCTTCTTCTGCTGCTGCTGCTGCTGCAGCTGCAGCTGCAGCTGCTGCAACCGATCCATTTCCACTCAACCAAACGTTGGAAAACACAAAACCCAGAAATTCAACCAGACCCGAAAAACACAGAAACGAAATCCCTCCGAAATTCCATTTCCCGTGTTCGCATCTCGAAAGAGAGAAAAAGACGGGGAGGGGCAAAATGGGAAGATCTGAAGAAGGTGGTGATTTTGTGTGATTGTGTTCTTGTATTGTATTGATTTTGTTTCTGTTTTGGAAAGTGCGAGAGCATCTGATCGCGTGACACGCAGCAGCGAGGGCATATTAATGGCTGCCCGAGGGAAACAGTTGTGTCTTTTCATCTCTCTCTCTCGTTGTTTTTTCAAGTTTCAAACCCGGAATTTCTGACACACATGGGTACTGTAGGGCGGGCAACCAACTCGGGCAGATGAATTGACTCAGTGGAATGATTTGAGGACTCAGGAACGAGTTTACTTTTGGGGGGAGAGTGATGTTAATTAAGTTTAAGATTTTGATAAAGATAAGAGAATCAATTCAATTCATTGGAGAGGCCTTGAAAAGTTCTTTATAAAAGAGAAACTGTAAAGTTTTATTTTGTATACATAAAAGTACTCTAGTTTCAAACACATGAATCGCGATGTTGGTTTTTGTTTTGATTACGTTTAACTTAAGGCCTCTGCAGATATTTAGAATTTTAAGAATGGTCGAACATTTTTCAATTAAAAGAACGGTCTAACCTATAGGAACCGCCTGAAGCATGATAAAAAAAGGTTACCTTAGACATGAGATTTTAAATATAGAAATCATCATGTCGTTGAAAATAATGTTTTACCAAAAACATATAAATATATATATATATATATATATATATATATGTTTGAAAATAATATACAGTTTCTATTCATGAATAGAGAGCCTGCAAGAGTGAAAGAAAATGGGATTTGGTTGTTACTTGTGTTATTCACGTGTTTTTTTAACATTCGTGAGGATTAAGATATAAAACTTCATATCTTGAGATTTATCATTTATATAAAATTAGTAGATGGTTACCAATAAATAAAAGAAAAGAGGATATTGAACGCCTTAATTTATAAATTGGGTGCTCACATAAGTGTAGAAATTGAATCTATGGATGAGGTTTTTCTCTAGACATTTTCACATATTTCTAAAAATCTATGATGACATGATACATGAATTCGGGGAGGCGTTGTGTCCCTCTCTATAAAGTGTAAAATTTTTGAGGCGGAGATGATCCTAAATCCTAATTACACACCACTTTCATAACAAAATCTACACATTTTAATTGTGTGAGGAGGAATGTACCCAACCGACCTATTGAGTCTCATCTGTTTCCACCGTAAATTGGGAGGAGTTGACCAGGTTGGCATTGGGTTTGGGCCCCACCCAAGTTGCAAACCCTAATTCATGTGTCCAGCTAGGCACTTTATAGCAGTTATTCCGGTCAATTGAAATTTCCATGAACTTTACTGCAAATAGTACCAGATCAATCTCAACCTTGTGTTGTATTCCCCACCATCACCATATGAAGGGTAGGTTATGCCTACTGCACATTGGCCACTAACCACAGCTATCACTTGCTGAACCAGAGGAGGGCTGGCAGGGGTCTTAGGCCCCACCACATTTTCAAGAGACCCATTTATCTTTTTATAATTTTTATAATTTTTTTACAGATATTTTTTTTTAATTTTCAAAAAAGTCGACAAATATATTTTAAAAACTACATTCATTTTTAACAAATGGCCTTTCCAACAAAAATTCTTCTACATAGTGGCCCCATATGGAAGAATTTCACCCCTCCCCCACTTCCAGTGGTCAGTCTAGGACAGATTACATTGAAGTTCCCTACAGATTCTACACATTCGAATCATATCCGAGAAATTGTCCTGGGGCTCCTGGAATTTTCATTGGGATGGGTGGGGCACTTTGTGCTTTTACCTGGTCATGACTCATGAGCCCTTTTTTTGCCCTTCTTTTTCCACTGTTTAAAGGCAGAGTGGCCAGGGATTAAAAAGAATCCAATGTAGCAATGGATACCAGTTCTTTTTCTTCTAATCCATCTAGCCCACCTATCTGTCTGTGTCAAGATCTAAACTACAAGTACACAAAAAATAAAATGACACTTCTCTAGCTTTTTAATCAGGATGACTTTTACTTTATAATAAATTTGTCCAAGCTAATTTTACTATAGTTTTGTTCATAATTAAATTTATATTTTTTATTCGAATCAGGCAAATACCAAATTATCTATTTGTAAAACGGGATCTAGTTGTAACAATCTATTTCAAACTGACAAGACTTTCCAAATGGAACTGAGTCATCAATGGTGTGATGGTATTATCGAAGTTGCCTAAATTAATTTCAATGCACCCTGGTTTAAACTTCAACAGCATTGATTATCAATAACATTGGCTGATCCCAATCAGTAAATGACATGGAGACTTTACTATGTCTATTATTTTGATGAGATTTGATTTGATAGTTTCAACTCTAGTGCAAATGTAAAAACCATCAAGTTGGGTATACTTCCTTCATTTTGTTTTGTTCTGTTTTCCACCAAACATTTCTTCTTTTATATGAGACTCTATGTAGTGTAAGAATTTCATTTCTTGCTGTTTCATGTGGAGACTGCAGTGTCAAAACAGTGGTCCGCATTCTATACAAAATTGTTGATTGCTGGAGGTATGATTCTTGTGTTAAAAAACAGAAAAAATTGAAAGACATAAATGATGTCTATGATTTTTATATTGTATTGTATTAATTATCGTATCACTAAAGAAAAAGTGGTCTGCATTAGTTTAGTATAGTTTGGTTAAGCAGAAAACATGTATCATTCAAAGAACTAAAAAGGTTTTGTTTGTTCCTTTTCCTTTTGTCATCCATCAAAACTTCTTTACTATGATTACTAACAACAGTTAAATGCATCTTATTCCTCCCACTGCCTCCACAGTTGATAATGGGTGTGTCAGTCCATTAAAAGGAGGAATTCTAGCTAAATTTAAGCTCTGATTGGAACAGGGGGGGGGGAATAGTTTTTTTTTTTTTTTTTTTTGGGTAAAGTCAGGGAGAGGAGTAGTTGGATGGTCATCTTAAGAATGGGGCAGAATACATAGAGTGGGGCCTACCTCAAGAAAACTTTAACAGTCTACAAGTTCTAAGACCTATGCTATGGAGTTGTATTATGACTCAAATGATTAAGATGACTACCACTGGATGATTGAGTACATCTTAAATACATGACCTATTTCCTTCACTTTTCTCTTCTATAAAAATGGTTCATCGTGTGTAAATTTTAGTGATCAATGTAAGAGTTGGTCTAATAAAATTAAATTTTATTACGTTGATAAAGTAAATATAATAGGTTTTAGAGAAAGCAAATGATTTGGATTTTCGAAAAATGGACCCTACTTTGTGTCAGTGAGGGCATTGTGAATCTCTTAAGAATATAGGATCTAAATATTAGGTCTCGTATTTTATTTAAGGCTTTAAGCCACTCATACCATGTGTACTTAAATCTAGAGCATTTTCAACCACTTATAGAAATAAGTCACCTTAGTATTTCTAGGAATTTAGTCACACAAAACAGATAACTCCTTAGATTTCTAAGCAATGTCCTTTTTTTTAACAGACTAAAAGTAAATGAAAAAAGATGAAGAGATACAAGCAACTATACAACAAACTCTTTTTATCCTATTAACGAATAGAGATTTCCTATACATCTTATTATTGTTAAAACCATGAGTGTAGAAGAATCGTTTCCTTTTGGATTGGAATACAAATAACTATGGAAAATAGACAGGGGCAGACCTACACATAATCACACAAGTGCGACCGCACCCGCGAGGTTCGAGAAATTTCTTAATTAATACTATGATTTCTTTTATTTTATTATTTAACTTTTTAACTTGACCATTACCCACACTACCCAAATAAAAACCGTAGGTCCGCCATTGGAAACAGACATCCTCTGCTGTGATAGTAATCCACAAAGACTTTCTTTTTTAAAGAACTTGAAACAATTATTTGTGGCCTAACTTGGTAGTGATTTAGAAAACTCATATTGTTGCGTCCACAATTCATAAATATGTAAAAGAAAAAAAAAGATTAGAACCATTGTCACAAGAAATATCCTGGCAAAAGAAAAAAAAAAATTGTTCCTAGGAAAGTCTTTGGAAAATTTGTGTTTTTTTTCGAATGATTATTGGGATTATGTTACAAAAAATTAATATCATTTAACTAAGAAAATACAAATAAATATACCATTTCAATTTTTCTTCTTTTTTGTAAATTTATTCTATTCTCAATCCTTGCTCCAATATTATGGGGGTTTTCTCGTGATATTCTCAATTTTGAGAATATTTGAAAGCATCAGAACATTAATGAAGAAATATTGCTTTATATAAATAGAGTAATATTTTCTTACATATAAATAGTGCAATATTATCATGGAAATTTCATATGATCACTGACATAAGTGAGCAAATGGTAAAAGATGTTGTAAATTATCAATGAATTGGGTGGTGTTCTTATTTAGTGCTTCGCACTAGATTCTATTTCTAACCTTAATGCTATTCACAACTTTACAACCATGATAAAACTAAATGTCCTTCGTGACAGGATTTTTCAGCCCCACCTTTGATTGGACGGAGAGGGAAGGTAACCTCCCCTTTAATAGAAATAAATCAGGGAATGATGGAAAATGAACACCCAACCATCAATCAAATAATTCAAATATGAAGAAACTCAAATTCCCATCTAAATTACTATCTTACATCCTTCACCTATCACAAGCAATACTTGGGCCGAGTTCATTTGATTGGAATTTGAAGTTATGGATAAAGCATCCCCTGGTGGAAAGGGCATCTCAGTCTAACCTACAAGTGTCAAGGGATCTGACAGATCATGAATGCAAAAAAAAAAAAATGTATTTTAGCAGGGCACGGGTGCAGGAACACACTCAGACTCAGGCAGCGAACTTGTGCAGAAGTGCTGCTAGTTCAGCATTAATTTTTGAACAAATGATATCTTATATAAAATGCTACAAAATGAGTAGTATTGTACTATTGTTTCTCAGGTTACCCAACATCTGTTTCTATGACTTCCAACCATGTTTTCGAAAATCTTTCTTGAATTGTTCTCCTTTTTTCATAATTCTTAGTCAGTTTGACAACAAAAGACAATTGATATGATTTCAGTTACATTCCTTTTTTCAACTAAATACATATCATTAATGCCTATTTGGATGCTAAGAAAATAGCCAGGGAAAGTTGTCAACTGTACAAATTTGTGCTATGATATTTTTCTCCACCTTTTTCTTGTAATCCAAACTGTCCTTTGTTTTTGCCTTCTGGTGTTTCCTTCTCTCTCTTAATGAAATATCTTCTTCAACCTTGAATCAGGATCCAATTATTCTCTGAGTGAAATAAATATTGAACGCTCTCTCTCGCTATGTATAAAATGCCCTACAATTTTACTCCAATTAAAGCTGGCCCCACCTATAAATTGACCATAAGATGAATAATATGATTTATGTTAATCATGTATTCATTATATGATCACTATAACAGTGGGGCCAACTTTTAGTGGTGTTAGATTTTAAGGTAACCCATACACCGTGAGGCCATTTATTTTGAGCCGCTCATATTTTCAGTTGGTGAGTCATATTTTCAAAGGCTCACTGTAGAATTTGACTCATTAATCTTAGGATTTCTTTAAGTCATTACTTCAAGATTCTGGATTCCTCAACCTCATCATAGTGTCCTAGACACATGCAATACCTGCATTTAGTGGGCAGAAATTAAGTTACCCTGTGATAAATGATAAAAGGCAATAAAAGCAGTACAGAACATGGTAACGGCTACTTTTATGTTGGGGAGGTTTCAGTGTCTCTTAATGGTAAAGAAACATCAATTTAATTGTCAAGAAGTAAATGTGCAAATTGTTATATGCAGAACACTCATGACTTTTTGCTTGTAATTTGTCTACTTTTGCATGCTTGTTTCCCATGCATATTTATGGCCTTCTGAAGAGTACAAGCTGGGAATAGCAAAAGGTAGGGGTTGGGTTAGGGTTTAGGCTGACCCGGAAAACTGGTCAAGACAAGTAATATGCCATTGCTCACTATATTTGTTAGTGAGGTTTTATAAATAAGATTTACTGAGTTATATACAAATGAAGAATTGTGAACCTATATCGCTCTAAATCTGAATCAATCCTTCACCCCACATTCAGCTCAGAATCGTGAACCTATATCCCTCTAAACCCAGCCAACCCGCTGCCAAACACACTAGTTGGTGTGGATGAGGGCAGTTCTTCCTTTCAACCTGACAAGTACTGGATCCACAAGCTTTTGTCGTTTTATTTATTTTAAGTACTGCTCTCCACTTGTGTTGTTCATGATCTAGATTTGGATTGTTCCGGTCAGGACATATTTTGTGAAAGAGAGAAAAGAAGACAGAAGGATAATGTATAAATCCCATGAAACTTTTGTTATTTTATTCACGGTTTTCTATGTTTATATTTTACAGTAAAATTAACTTTTATTGGAGTAAAATATGACCACATGCTCATGTAATTAAGAGGATGGAAATTATTTTGAGGGATTTAACTTTCTAATAAATTGGACTCATGCATCTCGTGAGCGGGGAACTCAGGCATCCATACTCTAATAAAACGTGCATTCTGCAATGATTAATTATAATTATGGACAAGACTCGAACCCGGCTCCTCCCTTTTTGCATAAGTGAGTTTTTATTACCTCATATGTATGAGTTGTGTTTATTCTCATGGCATGTGTGAGTTTTCATCACCTCACATGTGTGAGTTGTGTTTATGTTTCCTCGTATGTGTGAGTTTTCATCACCTTACATGTGTGAGTTGTGTCTATGTCTCCTCGCATGTGCGAGTTTCCATCACCTTGCATGTGTGAGTTGTGTCTATCTCTCTTCTTATGTATGTGTTTGCATCACCTCACATATATATGAGCTGTGTTATGAGTCTCAGGTCCAGCCCGCTCGCTGGGTATAAAAAAAGATGGACAAGACCCGCCCAATGAGATACAATTATGAAGTATTTTTTGGTCCCAATAATATATAGGTCTTATCAAAGAATAAAATATGAAGTGTTATTCCTCTTACGGATTGCGAGATACGTAAAATTCTAAGTATTATGTGGGATGTATTCGGATGTATGTCAATCATGAAAGGGTAGTTTAGTTGATGTCTCATGGTGCATATGACCTTTGGCAAAAATCATCTCAACCATATTATCACAACCATTGATTAAGGGATTTCAAAGTTTAGTGTTTACTTAAGTCATACCTTTATTGAGATTTAATTAACAGTTAAACATAGTTCAAATAATTAGTTATAAATTAAGGTGAATGCTAATTCATGAGGTTTTGTGAGTGGGAGGGGGGTCTCATGTGGTTGTAGAAAGTTACTTCTCCACAATCCACAATCCGAGGTACCTCTTAGTGTTCTTTGTAGTACCTCAGTTAAGGGGGTTGGGACCCCATTGAAATAACCCTAATGCATGCATGCATGCAATATACGCGTGCTTGTGCAAGGGCGTGGCCAAGCTCATGAAGTCAAGTGACGATTTGATTGGATCTGGATTGTTTCCATAGTGGGCTCCGTTTAGGTGTGGGCCCCACTCAAGCTCGGCCTACATTGAGCTAGATTTTAGGTTATGTTTTAAGCAATGGCTAAAGCTGCCTGCCACATTTATTTGGGAACACAAGTTCTCACATGGTCTTAGGTGAAATCCCAATTTTTGGCCCTACAAGCTTGATTCAAGATCGAATATTTGGTCTACAAAACGGGTTGGGCTTGGATAAAGCTCTAACCTGCCAAAACGAAGCCATGCCTAGCCCTAAATGGTACAAAATATAACAGGTTGATAAGCTGTACAAAATGGGTTGTACTTGGGCATTAAGTGGGAGAGCACAAGCCTCCTATCTTACCTAATACGTAAAAAATATAGTAAAGTGACGTTAAATGGGTTATAACAGTCTAAAATTTCAACTCTATCATGTTTGGATCCGCTCAGTCCGATAGATGAATTAATATTATCAGTCACATGTATTTCATTTCACTTCAACTTTAAATACTTTAATTTATTTAAATAAAAATAAATTATACTTCAAACATTAACTACACTAATACTCTAGTTTAACTTTAATCTATTTATCCTCTACTTCACTCCTCATGTGATCCATCAGTACGCAGTCATATCTTCTGCTATGCCCTCCCGAGCATCCAACCGTACACGTGCCCATCTATATGCACGTGTGCACATTGGCACCCTTGTAGTACACGTGCGCAACCGACCAAAGAATGATATAGATATGATAATGTTGCGTGCAAACAGGGGGCAGATTTTTATGTGCAGTACATCCCTCTATTTCTGGAAGAAAATGAAAGATACCTAACCAAAACACCCCAACTTTTTCTTTACCCCAAGGTAATAGCTACTAGTGCTCTATGTTTAGGGTGTTGACTTGGGGGCCCCTAAAAATATTGCCTTTCAGGTACATTTGCGTCAAGAAAGCATTTTTTAAAGCAGAATCTGTCCACTAGATACACCCACATGTTAAGAGGAACCTTAGAAGATGAGACCTACAATGATCTATGATGCCAAACAATAAAAGACAAATTCAATTAAAGAGGTGGTCACCTTTGCTTTGAAGACATCGATGTTTTGGGAAGATCTCTGATATTGGTGTATCTTTAGCAAGTTACAAGTTTCAATCAATCAGATATGGATAATTTACAATTTGAAATGGTATTTTGATTATTGATCTGTTCACTTAAGTTAATCAGGATCGTCTAATCATGGCCCCCAATCATTGACAATTGTGGTCTTTGACTGGTTGACAAGTGTCTGGTCGTTGACCGTATGTTCGATTTTGGGAGCAATCAAACTGAATGAATTAGGGATATAAATGGGTTCCGATTCTCTTATTATCTGGAAGTTCCAACCCGTTAAAAATAGGATTTGGATCTTTATTTAGACCCCGATAAATAAATGGGTTCGGATCCTTTTTTTTAGACTCGTAACTTAAATAAATTCAGTTTTGGTTTCACTTTAGTTCAAACCTGTGGATTCCGGACCCGACACATTACCTCAATTTTCGAGAACCTCTCCTTAAAATTAGATCTTTCACATTACCTCAATTTTCGAGAACCTCTCCTTAAAATTAGATCTTTCCACGTATCATTTTCTATGTAGACCCAGACCCAGACCCGCCTCACATATAGTCCTGGTTCGAGTCCAGTTTCACCTACTCCTTAACGGATCCAGGTCCACCATAGACCCGGACCAAAACCGACCCATTTACATCCTTAGTTTGAATCATCTATATTAGTTTATCCTTTCCAATCAAAGATATTTTTAGCTCATCTCCATTTAAGGCTGGTGTCGGTAAAAGATATATATTTAGATAATTGGATATAATGACAGAGATAATATTCAATTATTCAATCAATTACTATGAACTGAAGTTGTGTGCTTATATATAGAAAACTACAAAAAGTTATATTAATGTTTTTATAAATGGCAACATTTAATATAGTATTACTTGCTGAATGTACTTACATATAAGGGGAGTATTCAAATGCATCTATTCCTCACCATTTGTGGTGGGGGACATCCCTTTTTGGGGTATTTCAAGTATAAAATGAGATCTTTTCTTAAAGTACAAAACTCCTTTTGTACTTGAAACACTCCAAAAAGTATAATAGGTTAGGTTTGGGCCGGGTCAACCAGCATTGACATAAAACACTGTGCCCATCTATCAAACTTGCTTTCTTTTTCACCCAAACTTTGCCCGATGGGAGTCTATCCAAGCTCGCCCCTGGTAGGCTTGGGTTAAAGTCACTTGGCCAAACCAGCCAAATGCCAGCTCTACTAATGGCCATTTTCAGATAGGGGGATGTTCAAGTGCATCTATCCCTCACCATAGGGTGAGGGACACTCCCCTTTTGGAAAATTTCAAGTACAAAAGCACTTTTGTACTTTTTGGAAAGACACTCTTTTGTACTTGAAACTTTCCAAAAAGGGGAGTGTCCCTCACCCTATGGTGAGAGATAGATGCACTTGAACATTTCCCTTTCAAATATATGAATGTCTTTAACACCAAAATACCCTATGATTTAATTATTATTTTTTTGTTTTAACTGTGAATATTTCTTATTTAAGCAGGAGTAGCTGTTGTAATATCCACTCAGGATGTGAAAAATTGCTACTCAAATTGATGTCTTCTAAATCTAAGACACCCACCTCAGATTTTCACTGTTTTAATTGGACATCACTGTTGGTTCACTTCCATGACAATGCCCAAATAACTTTAATATGGAGGACGTTTCGACTATGTTTGTTTCATATAATTAAATTATTAGGAATTCTAATACTTAATTCTAAATTCGTTTAAAAATGAAGAAACAAAAGTGTATATAAAAAACTGATCATTAAATAATCTCCCTTTAATAAAATTGAGTTAATATGAAAGGGGAAGCACATACCCAATCTCCCTTTAATAATCTATTATCAGAGCTAGCCTATTTAACTATGAATTCCTATTTGAAATTCTAAGTTTTTTTTTTTTTTTTTATTTTATCCTAACCAACCATCTTAGGATCCCACTTTTGAATTCAGCAGTAGACCTGACCTAACCAAAGTAGGTCCTGATCAGGGAAGTCATCAACTCAAATTTAATACAAGCAAGCCACGATTACAAGAATCTAAGTCACTTCTAACATACGGAACCATGACTAACACTTGCTTTTCTAATATAATATTAGAAGTGGTAGAAAAACGAGCTGTGTGTATATTATAGAAAAGGCTTTTAAGGTTTGGTAATGTATCACTAATAAGAAGTTGACGTGAGCTCGTGTCTTGTTTCAAGGGAAAAGATATAGGACTGAAATTGTAAGACTATATGTATCTATCTTGCTCACGAGAATAGTGGAAGAAGAAGAGGACAGACAGTGAAAGAGACTTCTAGCTTGGACTGTACCCAAACATCACATGCAACTGTAAGGTCTATTAAAATATTGCAAGCCCTCGAGCAGGTGATTTTGAATCACCACCTTATTTGGAAAACTTATAGGTACAATTATATGTTCAATATTAAACTCAACTTGATTTGTCCTTACTTGATTGAATCAACTCAACTTGAAGGATGCTGAGTTAAATGAGTCTGATGATGAGTCTCCCACAAACACAATCAAACTTGTCCGAGTTATAGTCAACTTTATGCTTAGAAACAAGTCTTGAGTGAGTCAAGTGTAAAACGATAGTCAAAATTGTATTGTGTGATCGATAACTGGTTTTTTGAGTCATAATATATACAAGTCCTCGATTTGGAGGCATAAACTTTCAGTGATTAAAGCACTTTAAGATTGTCCCGTTATAGCAGTAATTACGGTGTGGCCCATCACAAGAAGCGAGTAAGGATCATGTTGACGTAATGTGATGCCATCGTCTCCTATGCTCCTTTTTATCAAGAACAGTGAAAAGGCTACCCCCAATCCCGGCAAAGAAACCTAGGTTTTTGTGTCGATGGTCCAATTGACAAGAAATCCAAGCATATAAAAAGGCAAAGAAAGGGCAGAGAGAGAGTATTGTGCAGCCCATATAGACAAAAACCTACCGTCAATACTAGTGCTATTTACAAATGGAGCTAGGAGTACCCAAGGCTTTCACCCACAGGAAATTCACGAGGCCCCTGCAAGTGGGCCCCCATCCCGCCTACTATTGGACGAGGCTAAGATGATATCTTTTATATGGTGACAGAGGCTTAAATCATCATCTTAGAAACTTAATCAGTGGCTAACAAGTTTGCACCATATAAAAAAGTACACATTTAATTCAATAGTACAGTTCATTCATATGGATGCCAAAATCCATATCAATGACCATTGGTGGTCCCTATTTATTGTCGACTTAGATGGATCATAAGGTGGAATTCACGTGACAGTGCTCATCTTTACGATGAGCATGGGTACGCCACGGAGGTTTTTCCTTACAATATGCAATATTGCTCCTTACAAATTTCTACTCTAGAGTTAGTGGTGGCAAAGACTAAGGTCATGATCAGAAATAACTGGGGGTTGTGCTCAGTTGCATTTTGAGGGGTTGAAGCTCACGTTGCCAACCCTGTAATTTCTTAAAATTGAAGGATGATATATTCCAAGGTGGGCCACACCATCCCAACCCCTTTGATCACAGAACCATCATCACTAAACAGCAGAAAATGGGGAGGACTTTCTCGACGCCGAGCGATTGATTCTCACCTCACTCTCACTGTATAAGAAAAGAAGAAATATAAATGATGTGGTTTCCAGAAGCATACAATATACAGATATCATATACCAGCAAGGTCCAAAAGAGAGTAGGAAAACAAAGAAAGCAGAGACAAAAAGCCCGAGAAACCGGAATGGTTGGCGTTGTCCCCACTCACCGCTCACGAGTCAGTTCCCAGTTCCCACTCCCAGGCGAAGCAAGTTGATGGTGACTACTTCCGCCGCGACACGGCACGGACTACGACAATAATAATTACCCTCTCTCTCTCTCTCTTCAGTTTTCTCTGGCCCCCATTGCAAGAAAAATGGATTAAAAAAAGGATTTTTTCAAGAAGGTGTTGCTTGCAAGTTGATAGGTCTTGTTGGTGTCCCTCTTTCTTTGTTCTTTTTAATAGATAGACAAGAAAAGAGCTATTAATAGAAGTTATAAAAAACCGAGGTTAGAATCAAAAGAAGTATTTAGTAATACAATGTCTATTTTAAATAGATCTTTTTTATTTCAATAGTTGAAAGTTTTGTTACAAATTTTTCTACAGTCACAAGGTATTAAGTATTGAGCATTGATATTATGGCCGTGTGCAACTTTTTAGAGAGATTTAACCGTTTGGATTTTGTGTTTAGGAACCACATAATTCAAAAAATTATATCCAATATGGCTCACTTTTTTTTTTACACATATATTGAGATTGGTGATGATCCAACAACTGAAATTCGGTCTCATGGCTATACGTATTTGATCCTGTGAACATTTTCAATCATTTGGATCTTGATTTACACTTTTAGATTTTGAAAAAAATAAAATTAAAAACGGAATGGGGCGTGAATGGGTCGGGAACATTGTTCACCCTCAACTATTTTTTTATTTTTTTCTATACTTTCTACATACATGCAATAGTGGGTTGTGGAAAATAGAGACATTGTCTATAATTCTCTCTATACCATTGAGAGATGTCAAATGCTGCAAAACTTCTTTATTATCAAAATCTCTATCCGATTTATAGATTTTGAAAAATAAAGTGATGCTAAAGAGGGGCTTAGATAATTGAAAAAATGCATTCCTTCTCCATCAAATCTAAGATTAGAAAAAAGAGAGTTGCATGGTATCTTTTACATAAAATGGAGAATAACATGCAATAATATCACAGTATATTCATCATAACGTGACATATAGGCACTTTTGTCCAAAGAAATGTACTAAATGTATGTATCATTATGAGGACGATATTTAATATTTTGTTGTTTTGCCGTTGCATGAGGATTTAAGACTAGTTTATAAATAAAAATCCGTTGAAATATTAAGCCTTGAAAATTTTTAAGTCTTGAATTTAAAAAAAGAGTAAGTTCTCACATTTTATGAGAGAATTTTTTTATGGGGCCCAATTGTGGGCACCATTTGAGGATGGAGCCAGGGGAGATGGAAAGATCTATGTGAGACCAATCGAAGTATCAACTTTGACTCCAAACCGATGCCCTTAAACCCTTCATCCGTGGCCCACAAGTTTAACGGCTTCATATTCAAAAAAATATTCAACCCTTGATCCAACGGTTCAGTCCATTCGGATGTGTGTCAATCATTGGGATTTGTGACTATCAGGGGGTTTCCTATTACCAGCTAGGTTATGATGGATTGCTAGTTGGGCCCCGCAAAAAAGTTCTCATATAATAGGTGAAAATAAAATCTCACTTGAATATTTCCCTTTAAAAAGTTCAAGACTTATGAATAGGAGTGTTCTTGTGCTGGTCTGGGCCAGGCTGAGAAATGTCCAAGCTTAAACTGACTAAAAAAACAAAAATCTATGCGGCCCTAGCTTGACTCGGGCAATAAATGCCTGGCCCAAGCCCAGCCCACCTAAATGATATTTAACTTCAGGCCAACACATCTAGTTTGTTGAGCCTTAGCCTCCAAGCCTGACCCAAACCTGAACCTACCCTAAATCCAAACATGTACTGGGCCGGGTCTTGGATGGGCTTGTAATTGTTGCGCCGGAGAACTAGTCCAGGAAGACCCATTTCTATTCCAAAAGTGTCTAAGAACCAGACAGGCTCGGGCTGACCTGGCCCATGTACAATTCCAACAACAACTAATTATTGTGCTGTGCCCCAGAAGAAGCTGTGGATTGACAATGAAGGAAAAGGGCAGGAGAGATTACAGATAGATGGAAAACGACCATACATGAAGAGGATCTAATTTCATGGCCTGGTTGGTTAGTAATGCCAGGGAAGTGACTATACAGATGGATTGACCATGACAGGCACATGAAAACAGATGTGAATTGCAACGGCCAAAAGGATGGAAACTGGTTGGGTCGGGTCAGGTTGACTTTTGAACGTCAAAAGTATAAAGTTTCGTGTTTCCTCAACCATTACCCACTTTTCAATACTCTCCCTCGGGTGGAACCCACTTCTCAAGAAAAGGTGCTTTTGAAACCCAATTGCCAAAGGATTAGAAAACCAAACCGAGCTCTGAAATCTCATGGTTCAGATTGAGTTGTTGGAGTTCTAAAAAAATAGGAACATTCATGGCCTGTTTAGCTGACTAGTATTCACTCTCAGATCTAGTTGCGAGTCAGCTTACAATGAGATATAGGTCCGGCTCATTTTCAAAATCAATATACACCTGTAAGCCCAGGCAGCTGAACAATTGACCAGAAAACTAAGAACAATTCCAGCACACAGGCCTAAGATAACAGCTCATATCCAGCTGAAAGTGGGCTGGGTGTTAAGCTTGGGCAGGTCCGGCCATGGGCACTCTTTCAGGAAAAAAAAAAAGAGTCATGCTGGCTTGGTTGGGTTGGGTTTGGCTTTGGTTGGTGGGTTGAATAACATGTTAATGGTGAACTCCTGACCAAACCCACATTGTTTTTATCGCGTTGTCTATGGAAAATAGTTTCAAAGAAAATTGGGAGGTCCAAGGAAGGTGAATCCATTGCCATCCCTAAACTACCATTATCACTCAAACACAAATCATTTTAATGTCACAATTTTACTTAGAATGATAACTGGACTACAATTAGGGTTTTTTTGGGTAGTCAGGTTGGATCTGGACCGATTCAGATAACTGAGTCAACACTCTGATCCAAGGTGCCCCCTTTAGGAAATCATGTCATTTTCAGGCCCCCAAAACTTGATAGAATACATTTTTGGGTCAGCCATGTACCCAACCAATCTGTTCCACACATGTTGAAAATATTAGGGGTGGGATGGTAGGGCTTCAGGCCCAAAGGATCATCCATGCCCAACCCCAATCAGTGAGAAGCACAATATACTGTCGCATGTTGAACAGAAAGTCAAAAGACTGGGTCTGGCCCAGCATATTGCTAAAAACTGTCTCTACATTAAATACATTGGGCCGGACCAGGCCTATTTTGTGGCATTAAGCATTAATAGCTTCTCCAGGGCATCATTTCTGACCTGTATCTTGAAAAAAAAAAAAAAAATGCTGAATCAGCAGCACCAACCCAGAGAAATTAAGAGCTTTTGACTTCTTTTATCTCTGAAGAACTGGAAAGAAAAGGCCCAAAGGGCAGCCAATCTAGGGCGGTTAGTAGGCAAAAATTGGGCCTAAGTCTAAGCCCAACAAGGAGTGAAGGGCCAACATCCAATAGGGACACCAGTGTTCACATCCAAGACTGCCCAAGGAGAAATATAGTAGGACTCAGTCTAAGTAATGCATGAGCCTATTGAAGGCTCATTTTGAGTCAGAGCTCTCTTTATACTTTTCATATAAACACTAAAAAGTCTATTAAATTATACATTTTTGTGAACATCAGTATACATACGTACACACATTCATATACCCAAAGATAAGACCAATGGGTCTGGATACCTAGGCCCAAGTTTGGCCCGAGGAAAGATACAGACCCTAAGTCAAGGTCTGGTCCTATCCAATAGTCTAAATCCTTAATTATTGTACTTGGACCAAGGTGGATTAGTGATGGACATGGGTTCACTGACAGCCCTAATCCAATTCAACCTAATGTATCTAACATGTAGGCTATTTTTTCTTAGCTGTCCCAACAAAGCCCTCTCAAGGTGCACTTGGGACAAATCATCCAATTCCTGAGGCACTCTATATCTACAAAACTCAGCTGTCTTGCAACTCATTTTACATTTCACTCATGGTAACTGCAATTTTTTACAGAAAAGAAAAAATAAAGACATCTCTAATCAAATGAACCTAAAATCATCACTTCTTTAACTCACAAACTTGTTTTGGATTTTCTTATTTGTTCAATATTTATATAACTAACAACTACAATGCTTGCAAATAGAACCACCTCCTTTTTTTCTTGACAACCCTTCGTAATTTACCCAATAGCCCATTGATCATCTTTCGAATCCCTTCACCTATCTAAATATAAGTCGCCATTGGATTTCACTGCCGTGATTTGCACAATATATAACCATTAATTATTGAAGAGATTAAGGATCATGTGATCAGATTGATATCACAATTTGCTAATTTGTCTTCCTTGATTGTCATGCATCTATATAGGCTCTAGAAGCGGTAACGGAAGAATAAACCACCTTGTTTAGAGTTTCTACATTTGAGATTCATCTTCAATGATTTAGAAAACTAGAAGAGTATTGATTTTAGGAGCCACATTGTTAATCATTTTTAAAATGAGCTACATTTATTTGAAAATTCTAACGTTGTAATTTACAACCTAAAGAAATAAACATCAATTGAGTCTATTTTGGGAATGTCTTGATGAGTGTCTGCAGCCATTGATCAATTGCAATTTGGTTTACATCCAAAAGGGCACCCTATAAAACCAAATAGAAACAAACTTATTAGGAAGTTTCTTAAAGACCTACAGCCTGCAGGTAGACTATATTAGACCCCACATTCCAATGGCAAATTCTTCATTGGCATGGAAATGAGATCCCTACACAAAGCTCACAAGAATATCATCATCATCATCATCGATGCCTTACCTCATTTATCCACCTCACTGGGTTTTGTGATCTGTTCATTTCCAGTCAATCCTATTTAAAAGTCATGTTGTCCCTTTTATAAAAACAATTGCCCCATCATTGGTAATATTTGCAAATGAGATTCAAATTTAAGGATGGTAATCCTTTATAGCTGATTGACCTTACGCCACCCTCTATTAAGAGTTGCACATGGAGTGGAGCTGAGAGGGGCCTCACTTAGCCCTCACTCACATCACATTCTGCATGATCAGAACAATAATAGTGCTGGGAATACTTGCAATCATGATACAGTGGCAATCTGAATCCTAGGCTGAACCCAAAAACCAAAACCATAAGATATTCCTTTTGAGTCTCTAGCTACCACCTCCATCGAACCCTTTGATGATCCCTACTGAAATCCAGTCATAACTCACGGCTGATATCAGAAGAATTCAGCTGCTCGCTAAACTCCGCGTACCATCTGCACTAACCATTTTGTATCCAAATCAAATGTTAACAGAACAAAATTGATGGAAGATGTTGATGATAATTCTTGTACAAGAATCTAGCACTGATCAAGTTATGAGAACATGAGTAGAAGGTGAGTCTTGGAAACCAAAGCCGGCAAGTGCAAGAAACATGAAGAAGTTGCATTGGAGCTTTGGCAGAGGTTCTGGATGAGAAATTTAGGTCAGATATCAAGCAAACGCAAGGGAGATTAAAATAAGGTACTAACAACCGTCCAAGTTTGCTTGTGGCTGTGAAGGAACTTGCTAAGTGAGAAGAGAAAGGATTTCAGATTGAAATATAAGCCTGTAAAATCTGTTCTCTACTTTAAAATCAAATGATCTGTGCCATATATGTAAGACATAATTTTGTCCACTATAATCCCTTATGATGGTGAATAATACATAAGAAATCCAACCACTTCTAAAGTTCTATACCAGACTCTGCTAAGTTCTATCTAAATAATAATTCTAAAAAGAAATGCACATTTTTTTATCATTAACAAGTAACTTATACTAAAATAGGACCCATATCAGGGCATGTGACTTGCCACTGATTCTACAGTGGGCAGTTTGAAAAAGAAGAGAACTTCAGAGCGACCCATCTAAAGCAATTGCCAAAATGTACATGAGAAGCTGACGCTGAATAGATACTAACTGTTATCACATATCTTATTACTGAGGAGATAATAGTCACACCAAGGAAGAAGAAAACCTTGTCTCTTAAGAAAACAGCCAAAAGCTCCCATCCTAGAACGTTGGTTGCCACGCTTGGTCCATCAATTTATGTCACGAAATATTTATTTCGTGGCCAGGAATGGCTAGGAATTCTATTTGCTCGCATCATATTTAATAAGCCAGGATTTCTTTTGTCATCCCATTGAAAAAATATTTCCAATCAAAGGTCTTCCTATCTATTTCCTTCCAAATGCCCATGATAGTTAAAAGTGGTGGCATTTTCCATAATTGAACACTCTACCTAAACAGACTGGAACAATAAATAATACTATGTCCCCTTTGGATCCTTGGAACTTGGTTACCCAGTGTACCTGTAACTCTGATTTCATGCAATTCATTGTTTCACAGAATGAAGAGGTGCAGACTTGCATGTAAACTAGGTGTTAAATGTAAGAACTATGGGCTTATGCAGAACTCAACTTATGTAAATCAAAATGGAGTGCTTATTACCATTCATATCCTTCAAAAAACAGTACGCATGAACACAAACAAAATCCAAAAACTCTCAAGAGAGTATTTGATTCCCTAGTTTCATCCGCAAAAGGATCAAACCACATACCACACATGATAGAGAAGAAAACTCAATTTTATTCATTCATTTACTAGATGACTGACTTGAAGTACGATATATGGACTTTTTAATTTTTTTTACTAGCAGAGGAGACCTGCATTATTAGTAAACAACTAATATGCATTCTAATAATAAGACATCAATCTCTAGAATCTCTCCTTCCTAAATACAAATACTTCAAACTATGAAAATAGAACTAAATAAGAAAGGACTCTAAGAGAAATAAATAAAAGAAATATATCTAGTAGGGTCCACTAGGACTGTCTGGATGGGTTGGTCTACCTGGCTGGGAGCCCTTTGGCATCTTGCGGTACATGGTTGGGCATGTTGGGGGCAATCATGGGGCCTGGAATTGGGAGTGGCCCATGGATCCTGGGCTCACTTTGTGGGGCTCAACCTGCATCCACCTATGTCTTAAGGATGAGCAGGGGTGCTGATAGACCAGATGATGCAGCAGCTCATGGGCCTCGCGTTTACAAGAGAGGTCTCAAGCCCTTAAAACATGGACCAAAACCTGGTCCAGATCCACGACCAGGCTGGGGCCCATGATGAGGGAGGGTTATTTTAAATGTGCAGATTAGTCAGCATCGTAGATAACATTTCTTTCAATTCTTGTATTAAAAAGTACCACCTCATGAAGACTATTAACATTTCAATTGCAAGGTGACGGTGGTGGTGGTGGTTGTTGTTGTTGTAGTTGTTATTATTATTATGAATGGTAACTGCAAGTTAATAGTTATGAGAGTTCTTTCTTGGAAATGATCATAAATGGAGCAGTTAAACATTCATAGAACAAGTAAAGTCTTGTAGCAGGTGCATATATACAAATTTACTTCAAGTCTAGAATACAGTACTAGAACAAGCAAAGTCTGGTATCCGGTGCATATATACAAATTTACTTGTCTATAATACAGCAGTTTACATGTGTGTGCTTGACCTTATGTTTAAGCTTCTACAGATTCCAGACACATTGCACCCATAGGTGAAGATTTTTGCACCATCTATTCTAAAGCAGTTCAATGTGTAGTGTATGACCACAGCAGCAAGCAACTACATTGAGCATGAAACGTATTAGGGTGTCCCAACTGCTGAGCCAAACCATCTCAAGAAAGTGACACAATCCACTCAGAGTTGTCAGTTGGTGATAGCAGGCTGAAGAAAAGACATGAATAGCCTCAAAGAGAGATTTTATAGTTGACCAATGGTTTGATACTTTGATTTTTCATTTGTAGACCATGCAGAACTGCATCGACCCAATTCCCTTAGTTTGATTCTTAATCAACTAATTTTATGACATTAAAACATCTTGTAGATTTCACTCACTTAATTTATAAACACAGTACACTAAGTTTGATTAAAAATCAGAATGTTAAAATCTTACCACATGTCTCACGTTCAAGTCTCCTCAAAACCATACTTTGGACCCACTTCATAAATTCAAATTCACCCCACAACTATCAGAATTGGCAATCTTTTAAGAATTGAAAGGCCCTAACTAACCTAGTCAATACAATCCGTCAATGTTGGGAATATGCAATTCAGAGAACCCAACTATTATGCTAAAATATAAAATTATACCAGAATCACAATTTTGATACAAAGAAACAAACCCATGTAAGAAGCTGTTGTATCAACAACTTTCAGAACATAAAAAGACATCTATATTTTCAAAATTATAACAAACTGGTTTCCTTTCAACTAAACTCAGGAAAAACAGAACCCAAAACTACAAAATTCACATATGTATCACTAAAGTTTCACTACACATGCTTAAGAAGAACAAACAAATGAATACTGAAAAGGATTGGCAATCTAAAACAGATAACTAAACCAAAATTCAGCGCTTTCATACCGCATTTGGAAAGTTAAAGCTTAACTCAGATAAAACCAATCAATTCCTCTTCAAACCCAACATCCATTTCCTTCATCTCTTGAACGAGAAACCCTTCTTCATTAGCTCCTTCTCATCGAAATACCGAGAATATGGGTGCCCCCTTGGAACAAGCCTTCTATACTTCCTGAACTGCTGCTCCGCGTCCTCTTTCTTCCCCATCAATGTATACACAATCCCCTGACAGACATAAGGCCTGAAATCCCTCGGCTCCTCCTTCACAAGCTCCTGATAAAGCTTCAGCGCATCCTCAAACTTCTCTTCCACTACCTTTATCTGCGCCACAAGCAATTTAAAGTCCCTCAGATTCTCCTTCTTCTTTGCCTTCTTGCAAATCTCCATCACATCCTCAATCCTCCCAATCAGGGCATCGAGCTCGCCCGGCCCCGATTGGGCGACCGCCATGGTGAGGCCATGATAGGCCTCGATGTCAAAAGGGTCGGCGGCAATGATGTCCTCGAATGCAGACTTGGCGGTTTCGACGTCTCTGACCTGGAGATGGAGGTGGGCGCGGAGGAGGAGCCACTCTTTCTTGGTGGGTTTGAGGAGGATGAGGCGGTCCACGCTGTCGATTGCTTCTATTAGCTTTCCAAGCTTGATTTGGGTAGCCATGAGGGCTTTGAGGGCATCTTTATCATCTGGGTGAGAATTCAAATACTCTAGAAAGGTTCTCTCCTTCTCCTTCTCCTCTTCTTCTTCTTGGACGGCGTCCGCGGCGACGGGGGTGGATTCGGCAGTGGTTGGAGGGGCGGCGGCAGCAGCAGCGGCGAAGGTGGGTTTGGTGGGGAAGCGGGAGAGGAGGAGGGCGATGGTGGCGATGGAGAGGGAGATGGATTTGAGGACAGAGGAGAGGGGTTTTAGGGAATGAGAAGGGTTTTGGAGAGGGGTCTTTTGGGAATGGAAGAGGTTCTGGGGGGTGTTTTGTAAAGATGGGAGGGGTTTAGGAGGGAAGTGAGGATGGAAGGAGGCTGTAAGGGAGGTTTTGGGATTTGAGGAGGGGGTTTTGGGAAATGAAGAAGAGGGAAGGAGGGGTTTTGTGAAAAAATGGCAAGGGTGGGAGAGATGGAGAGGGGGTTTCTGTATATTGATTTTGTTGAGAGCTTCCATATCTCTCTCTCTCTCTCTCCTTTTGGGTTTTGGTTTCTTCAAGCAGAGTCTAAAACCCTAGTTCTGTACTTCAGTTAAAAAGAAACCAGAAGACAAGGGAGAGAAACAAAACCCTGGACCCGGCTTGGGAAATATCAAATGAGGTGCCTAACCTGGAGCCTGAAGGAGGGGCTCTAAGTAGGGATGCAAATGGGTCGGTTTTGAACTCAGACCGTTAAAGAGAAGGAGACCCGGACTTGTCTCGAAGTCAGTTTTTTAGTTTCGAACCTAAAACCATTAAATAGACAGTGGAGCCGAACCCCGAACCAAAACCATATATGGGGTGAGTCCGAGACTAGGTAGAGAATGGAATGGGAAAAAATCTATTTTTAAAGAGAGATTCTCGAAAACTTGATATAATTAATGTGTTGGTTCCCAAGTCCAAGGGTCCGAACGAATGTGGAACCGAAACCGGACCTGTTTAAATTAAGGGTCCAAAAAATAAGATCCAAACCCATATACTCAGCAGGGCCTAAATAAGGACCCAAATTCGATTTTTTACTGATCGGAATTTCCGATGACCGGAGAATCAGGAACCCATTTACATCCCTAGGTTCTACTTGTGTTTGACGAGGAATCCCCACCTCCACTCCACTAGCTGTTATCAATGGGCTGGTTTTGGGCCAATTCACTTAGATCACTACCTGAGTCAATTTTGGATTGAGGAGACCAACCAATTGTACATCCCAGATGCAGAGTCTCTAGCGCTTGGTTTGGACCTCTCATCAGGGAAATCAGGCAAGCCCAAGTATGTTCCTTTGTATGCTGTATATGTATGGTATATCTTTATTGTTTTGTTTGATAGATACCATATAAAATACAAATGGGACTAACAAAGAATCCCATTGGGCTTGAGGCTAGCTGTATAAGTTCATAACTAGCTTGTTGAGGGTTTCAGAGACCTAACATGGATTCGAGTCCACACAGTCCAACCCAGATGCATCTTTGACAGAATTAGACCCAAGCTAGATTCAAGCCCAGTGATAGCCTTAGAGGTCCTTGTTGAGCCAGATATGTTAAGGTGTGGAAAGCTCAGTCCACCACTAAGTTGGTCACTTCATTCACAAGGCTGCCTTACATTGGGCTATATCATATATTTGGAATGTGATTTCAGGCTATATGCATTGGTCACTCCTCATAGTCTAACTCGACAACAGAACAGGCTAAAAATCAGTCTAATATGCTTGGAGGCTTGATAACAAGGTGAGGCCCAACATATTTAACAATGAGGAATGTAATACTTTTGCAATGGAGACTCCACCAGGCTCTCTATGAGGTGGACTTATGTGTGAATATGATCAGGCAAAGGAACAGTGGAAAGCGCTCTCTATTACAACCTTAAGATCGTGGCTTAAAGTCATGTTTATCGATAAAGGAAAATTGAAAAAGATTGATCTTGTATAAGTGTGTCTAAACAACCTTTCTATCAAGGGGTTTCCCATATCAACCCAATTTTGTTTAAGTTACCCTCTTCATGTCTTTTACAGTGAATCTCACTTTCGAGAAATCGAAGCCATTCACATTTTACATTCAGCTGCGATTTGACACTGCTGTTGGATTCAATAACAAATGCTAAGTGCAAAAAAATGCAGTTAAAAGACCATTTTTTAGGCTTAAAATTGAGACTTGGGTTTAATTTATTGAAGCAGTATTTTGCTAAACTTTAGGGTGAAATATATGGCTGAACCCATATGTTCAATGTCTTTTACACAAACAACCTACCTTTGGAAATTAGATGCGTCCAAGTAGGCCCACACAAGACAGCACTTTTTGAAAAATGCACGTAGATTGACCGGAGTATAACTAGGGATGTAAATGGGTCCCCGATTCTCCGATTACCTATAGGTTCCAACCCATTAAAAACCAGGTTTGAGTCCTTACTTAGGCCCCAATAAGTAAATGGGTCCGGGTCCGGTCCCACCTTGGTTCGGACCTGTGGACCCAATATCCAACGTATTACCTCAAATTTCTAAAATTTCTCCTAAAAACCATGTTTTCTTAATATCATTTTCTACCTAGACCCTGACCCGTCCCATAATGGTTCCGGTTCAGGTTCTGGAGACAAAAAACCGCTTCCTAAATGGTTTAGGGTCCAGACCTGGTTCCACCTTCTCCTTAACAATTCCGGTTTGGACCATATGCCTCCATGTCTTTTGATTATTGAATGAAGGAATTTCGACAAGGCCATATAAAACCATAAAAGATTTGTTTCAGTTGGATCTGGTCAAAACTATAGCTCGCATGGACGTGAACTGATTTTTACTTTAATTAGATGGGATCAAGTTATGTTTGGGATAGCAAAACTCACAAAACCAAAACCCCCATATCAATGGAATAAGGATTGAGCTTGCTCATCTGCAAAATTTTGCACTTTGAAATCGAAAAGGCTTGTAATCAGACCTTTAAAAGGATATACAAAGATGAGCTCAAATTATTTAACTATCAAGCCAAAAATATGCCAAAGCCAGCCCACCTGCCTAAGATTGCACCCCAAATCCAACCAAATGAAGAATAGGCTCAAGAGCCTGGGCCTATAAATGTGCTCTTCATATGCACGCTCAGGTGAGCATAAAATGTGCCCATTGAACACTCTTGGTAAAAACATTGCCACTTGATCAATGCTTGTAACAAATAGATCACATGCAACAAATTCTTTAACAAGTTGTAAACCAATTACGCTATGTTTTGTCCATTAATGGAGAATTGGGTTGGAAGTAATATTGTATATCATTCTACTGGTGTAGGATCAATCCAACGACTTTAGCATTCACACTTGACATTTTCAAAACTAATTAATGAAAAAGGTTAGATTTGGATGGAGTCCAGATTAGTTATTATAAAAGTTCAACCTGATCTGCAAGGAACCCAACTCAGACCCGATCCAAATTGACCCCTTACGTTGCACTTTCCATTTTATTTCTAAGGATTGTTACATCCCACTATGCTGGGGTTTAAGGGGAAAAAAAAGAAGGGGAAATTACCGTACGGACGGCCCAAAACCCGACATTTACCCAATAAAAGATGAAAGACTAGAAATTGCCGGATAGAAGATCGTATATAAAAATATGGATATCACAAGATTCAGTATCATAGGGCCGTAGGATATCGCACAATTACCTACTCCCACCCCAATAGAACTAAAGACCTCTATTTCCATCTTTTCTGTTTTCGCTCGTGGGTTCTGATAGGATATTACCATTCCATCTTTTGTCATCCGTAATTTATATATTTTATTCATTACACCTATGAAGAAGAGAGGAGGATCATACCTAAGATGAGAGAGAAGAGGAGGGGGAGAGATAGAAGATCTTGCAAGCACTAAAGAGAGTGAGAGAAAGAGCTCTCTGAAGTAAAGAAAAATGAGGAGAGAAACTATAGCAAACGAATTAAAGAAGGAACTCAGAAGGGGAGGAAAAATAAAGTGTGTGGGCCTCTCTTTTTTCTAAAACGAGTATTGAAGTCTCGCTATAGCGAAACCACTAACTTTATATTGATAAATTTGTCTCGCTATAGTGAGACCACACACTGGAATTTGGGTTCAAACCTCGCTATAGCGAGACCACATACTAGAAATTCAGAAATTTATCTCGCTGTAGTGAGACTCCACACTGGAAACTGAGAATTTTGTCTCGCTATAACGAGACCCCACACTGGAATTTGATCTGTTTTCTTGCTATAGCAAGACCACACTCTAGAAGCTAAAAATCTTGTCTCGCAATAGCGAGACCACACACTGGACATTTGACCTGTTTTCTCGCTATAAAGAGACCTCATACTAGAGTTATGAGAAATATGTCTTGCCGTAGTGAGACCACACACTGAAAACTGAGAATTTTATCTCGCTATAGCGATAACACACCGGAAATTAAGATGTTTTCTCGCTATAGCGAGACTTCAATAATTCAAAACTAAGAATTATATACATGTTTACTTTAAAAAAATCATTTTTTTACTACATGTGGTCATATATTGGAGGGCTTCGGGTAACTATACTTGCAATGGGGCCCACACACAAGGGATGACCCATCTGCAGAGTCATGTTTCTATATGTCACGATCCTGGCCTTTGTCTTCTCTGTCAAAGTGACAGGTAAAAACAAGAAGCCTTGTGTCGAGTGTCTCCCGTTTCCCCTATAGAAAGTCCTCGCATTTTATAACCAAAAGCCACTTGCCTGGTCCTGTTCACTTCGCATGAACTCACTCTGTCCATTTGAAATGGGCTCAAACATCAGCTGAGGCAAATTATCTTCAGATCAAGTTAAACAAAATATAGAATTAAAGGTTTCTATTTATGATCTGTTTGCCTGAATCTATCCCATTGCTGCAAGTAAAACAAAACAAATTATCTTCATATTGGAAATTGTCATCCTATATATATGGGTCACCTATATACAGTACAAGTTAAACAAAATGCTTCTCCAATAGAAACCAAAATTGAATTATTCTTTACATCATATTGAACCTATTATATACAAAAACTACATATACATGAATACTTAAAAATATGAAACTAAAAAACATTAATGATGTCGACATCACTCGACTACTCTCTCAGCATGGCTGCCCTCCATCATCTGTTGTAGATTCGAGGAAACCACTATTTTCTCATTGCTTGTAATATACGTCATGTACGATCCTTTGTTTGTAAAACCACATGTCGCTTTGTGTGAATTGCATGAGTCGGCCAAGTACTAGATGCTTCAGCGTATGCCATCACAAATACTCCACAATCATCTCTGCACAAATTTCATCATATGAGAACATGCATCCTGATGGGCCAAGCCCAAATCGCCCAATCCATGTGGAAAGCCCAATCTTAAGAAGGCCCACCAAGCCCAAAGTGATCCAAGTCAAGTCAAGTTCATCAGGGAGCTACATAGCCTGGCTACATCATCAGGAGAAGCATCCAGGAGCCTCACCCTCGCCACCTTGGAAGGAGTCAGCCCTCTCCTCATCTTTGACCGAGTCTCATGGAGAGCACCTCAACCACCTCGCCCGTTGAGAAGAAGTCGTGAGCTCCACCACAATAGCTATTTAGTTGCTAGTAAGTCGCTCCAATCTGTTAAGGGGCGACTATAAATTGTAAGCCCCACCAACACTTAGAGGGGGGATCATATTTTTACCTGAGCACGACTCTCTCCTCTCCTTCTCAAAGCTTGTACTCTTTGCTCCCAACACCCTTGAGCTAATAAAGTATCCGGCAATCAAAGCCATTCAAGAGTGGACGTAGGTCACGATTGACCGAACCACTATAAATTCTCTCTCTCTTCTTTAATTTCCAAATTAATCACTCACTACTTGACAGTGGTGTCCGAAAACACTTTTTGGCATCATCACATCCCATCATCCAATAATGCAAACACTTAACATTTGCAACGTAAACTCACTTATTATCTTGTTTAGGACATGGATGAGGTACAATTGGCCATTGTGCAGGGTCGTCCCAACCAAGTTGGGGGAAACAACTGTTAATGAATAAAACTTGTAAATATGATATTACATCCGTAAACACCAAGTTCCTTGCCATTCTATATTGATGTGGATATGTAATTATCTTGTTCTGATAATACAGATGCATCAATTGGACCGGGTTGAAAAGGTTCCATCTGCCAAGCATTACTCAAATTAGGTGGAAATAAAAAAACCAAAAATAAAATGCAATTTAACAGCCAATTTAACATCCAAAAGAACAATCTATCGTAATCAACTCGGACATAAGAATGAGACATCTCAAATTGTTTTCCTGCATATTCATATATTACCATAAGATTACAAAAATTCATAATTGTGCTTTAAGAACTGAAGAAAGGGTCATAAAAAAAAGAAACTTAAAAAGGTGTGTAAGTTTTGGATGCAAGTGTCTTATGTATTGGCGAAATGACTGGTAAGTGTTGGTATTGATGATATGTATTGGTGTATCGCCTAATACACACTAGAATTCAATTCAGCCTCTAGTTAAATGGGTTAAGGATCTCATGATTCAAGATAACGTTGGGCTATCATGGAATGTAAATGAATATGATATGGGAGGATGAAGTTGTGGCCAAAATTCTCTCCATCCCAATTGGGGGTCAAGATATTCAGTGTTGGGGCTTTGAATATTCCCTCAGATCTTCAAGTGGCATTAAAAAACACCACCTTATTAACAACAGATAGTGACCCTTGAGTTTCATATGGGTATATTATTCACGATCATGGGTTTATTATGTAAAAAAGTGATATTAGTTTAACTAGAATCTGAGCCATTCGTTCTTGGTTAGCCCATGAATGGTTTAGAAGTAACAGCCCAAAAAAGCACCCTGGTTACCACCATTTTAATTGTCTTCTTTCTTGATCTTTTGCAGGAAAACATCTAGTCACTTTCTGTTTAGTTTAAAAACTTGGATGAGGGGTTGGCAAGATAGCATGCCCATCCCTTACATAAACAACTTGCATGGACAACTGTTGTGTGCTTTTTTAGGGTTGGGCTCTAACCACCCGACCTGTCGACTCACAAGAAAAGTATTCCTAAGAACAATCCCATTCAGAAAAAATAAAAAGTGAATGTCCCCACTTCAACCTTTCCCACCAAAAACAATATCTTTTATGAAAAAATGGTAAAATAAGCAGACAACAGCATCACTACTAAATTTTTTGCAAGGGATCTCCAACAATCAGAGAGTGGAAGACGAATAAGATTTGTACCAACATCAAAATAAAAACCCAAATGCCCAGCCTTAAAAAAAGCCCTAATCAAGAAAAAAAAGACTAAAACAAATCAAGATAAAAGAAAAATAATACTTCTTCACCATACCTTAAACTGCTAATGAGTGGGTATATTTCTCGCACTAAAACCCTACACAGTTGAAGATACACGAAGTTGCAGCGAATGACGAAGGAGGATGGAGTGGAAGGCTGTGTTCCTGCAATATCCATAGCAAGACGATGAGAAGAACAAAGAGTAAAAGCATTGGAGGATCGAAGAAGATAATGAAGTAAAAGGGGGTTTTTACCGAGTTTACATAGTTGAAGATCCATGAAGTTGAATGACGAAGCAGGATGGAGTGGAAGCCATTGGAGTTATCCATAGCAAGACGATGAGAAGAACACAGAGGAAAAGCCATTGGAGGATCGAAGAAGATGATCACAGTAAAATGGGGTTTTTACTGAGTTATCTTCGTCCCTGTTTCACCTGGGTTTGAAAGGAGATGGTGAGATTTTTACGGAAATATTCCATAGATGAAGGATATTGAACGGTGCGATATCCGATGGTCCTAGGATATTGAATCCTGGGATATCCTACAGTTCTAGGATATCGCAGGATAAAGGGTAAAACCGTTCCACTTTAGGCATCCTATTATGTACGATTTTCTATTCGACAATTTCTAGTCTTTCATCTGTTATTTGGTAAATGTCGGGTTTTGGGCCGTCCATACGGTAATTTTCCCAAAAAAGAGTAAGAGGTCTTCACAAGACACCCAATTACGTTTGATCATTTTTCTCTCTTTCCCTAAAATTTCTTTTCCTCACCTATTCATTTGGAGTTTGTTTTTTCTCGTGCTGTATGTATCACACCTTTGATCATGGTTGGCATGGGTGCTCCCGCGCACACACACACAAAAAAAAAAAGGCCCCGGTCAACTTAGCCATGAGGTCACCCATCCTAGTATGGCTCCCACCTGAGCATGCTTAACTCGAGAGTTCTTACGGTTCACGTTTTAAAAAGCCTCATGTTGAATTAAGATGGAGTTTGACTTGTAACCCCAGGGTAAGGATTTGTATATTTTCGATGCGGGCTATTGGAGAATCACAGAAGCCTATGGTTGACATGCTATGTCCTGTAGTTAAGAGTGTCGTCCGAACCAAATTTTCACATTTTCCCACACCAGAAGTGAAGCCGTCATCGGCTCCGACACCAACTGTTAAAGCCCCACCAATCTCAACATGAAATTATCCGTTTTGACCCACGCACGCATGGCTCTTGTTCAAGCACGTTTAACTTTAGAGTTCTTATGATTTTCGGAACTGCACGATTTTAGAAAGCCTCACGTTGAATTTAGATGAGATTTGATTTATAAGTATAGAGTCAGAGCTTTAATATTTTTTTTGTGGGCCATAAAAACTCACCGTTTGAGCCTTGTGACAGATGCTTGTGGCTAACGGTGTGGACCAATTTCTCACGGTTTTAGGCCATCAAATCAATAGTACGTTGATTTATCATGAACCCCACTTGGAACTGATGGTGCACCTAGACACATAGTCGTCTTCATGCACTTGACCCTTGTTCATCCTATCGATGTCAGCACTAGTTGCCAAGAGACCCACTTAATAAAGAGGTTGGACCTGTTTCCCACTAATTCTTAAGATTCAATTCCCAGGTATGCGCTAGACCACTCACAGCCTTTTCTTTGCCTTCTGCCGTTTTTAATAAAAGGCAAGATAGAATGATAGAAAGTGAGATGTCCTTTTCCCCCCCTTAAAAGTTGATTCCCACCATATGGTGGCTGGGTCCTGGTCGAAGAGCTATTTCCAACTCCAGCCCATTTTTACCCATGGAATTGGATGGTTTATTTTTCGTCCACTAGGAGTGACACTTCGCGTGCATTTCATTCTATTATGTCAGAAAAAGGAATCACTCATGTGCATTTTCATTGCTGAGGATTCCATGAGTGGTGAGATTTATGACCTTTTTATCTTATTTTGTTATTATTTTTATTCTTTTATTTTTTTGGAAGCTTGAGGTGTGGATTTAACACTTGTAGACAAAAAATTTCTACTTTGGACACAGGTGTGGAAAAAGTCCGGGTCCAACGGACCCCCTTCGCTTGACTTTCAAAATTTCTCAAAAAATCAGTTTCCATCTAAACTTCAAAAAAAAGAAAAAAACCTATGCCCAACAGATAACATATGTGCATGGAGAATTTTGGCTCTGTTCATACATATTAGTTCCCGGCTGTCAAGAATCAAGTGTCCCTCGGGTATAAGGCCAAAGACTCCTTAACTGGATTAGGCGGGAGATACCTTGGGTTATCCAAAAAACCATAGCCCTTATCGGGAATTTAAAGTTTCATCTCTTGACCACTGAGCCAACTTAATAAAAAGAAAAAAGAAGAAGAAGAAGAAGTAGGCTGCACAACCTCCCCGACACCAACTTCATCACTCTCTTTCTATTTTTCTAGACCACATAGAATCCGATCATTTGAATAGTTTCACCACCTTGATTTTTTATATATTAAAAAGGGAAAACAGCAGAATACATACCTGTATTTTGGTCATTTTGCAGAGCACCCCCAGTACTTTTGTATTTTGTACTAAACCTACATGTAGTTCTAATTACGATGCAGATACAGACGGCCGTGACGGAAAATAGGAAATGATGAATTTACCCCTCCATATATAAGTTGTGTCTTGGTGTTTCCCCAAATAGTCTCTTCTCCCTCTCTTGTCTCCATATCTAGATCAACTATTCTCCGACCCCTACAGTCAATCTTCTTCAACTAGAGATTCCTAAAATCCCAAACCCCACACCATTTTCCATCATCCCACCGAATTGCAAATGTCGCTAAGGATGCTTTTATGACCCTCTATGTACTTACGAACCCATTGTTTTGCACGGTCAACGTTGGTAAGTCCACTGAGTTCCTTACAAATGATCCACAGGACAAATTTCATTTTGAAACTGAGATCCTTGTCATTTGAGACAGCGTCGAGAATGGGGATAACACCTTCGTCAATCGAAGGAAGAAGCATCTTTGAGATTCCATTGCCCTTGCATTCGTTGAGAACGCGATCCGTGCTTGGTAATCGGCTACAGTTTTTAACATTAAATGAAGGTTTCATTGCACTAGTTTTCTCATATTGCGGCTTTGTTATCTCTATCTTGCAGAGGTGTAGGACCTTGGGGTCCAGGTTTGGTTCGAAAGTATCCTACTGCTAGATTTAGCAATACAACTGATGGATTGACCGAAGAAGAGTCCCAATTGCTAATAGGTAGTATTTAATGTGGCATCAATGTGCGAGACCTTGTGACAATATTTTTCTAAATGTTTGTTTGGTGTGCCTATGATAGATTATGTATATCACACTTTGGCTATGAAAGCAAGTGGAGAATTATGCCTGAAGACAAGTACATGGGAAAAAGCCCTAGAGTGGCAACGAATTCATTGAAGGGTGCATCGACATTCAATGTGGAGGTAATGACAATCACATTCTTCTCGGCCATCCAGGCAGCAAAGCTCCCAGAAGACGCACCACCAAAATTGAATCCAATTCAAATTCTACCATCCCCCATTGCCAAAACATCTTCAATTACAAAAATCATACTTCCCTCTAGCCCTAACCACCTCTGTTTCTCAATTTCATTATCCAATTTCTTCCCATTCAAGCAATCAAAGCTCTTACAGGATAACCCATTCTAGCTAGCAATCTTATCAGCAATAGGCTTCCAAAGCGAAAGAGGAAAAGGAGAAAGACCCACTTTAGGAACTGACCTGGCAAAGCATCTTCTTCTAGGAAGTGGCTCACACCCACTTAGAATCAGCTTTTGGGCGAGGAGATGGCCGAAGATGGAAGCGAAGGCGGAGCACAGGCCGGAGATTTTTTGGATCTGGCCGGAGAGAGGGGGAGTTGCAGATCGATTAGGTTCAGAAATTTTGAAAGGGGGAAATGAGAAAAAAAAAAAAAAAAGGGCCTATGATTTTTTCTCCTCAGGGGCGAGTAATCTGCCACCAGTATACACCAGACATCATTTATACAACTTACACCATTAATATTAATAGAATCCGTGAGTTTTGCATGTTAATTAGAATTACAGGTAGGTTTAGTACAAAATATCAAAGTGCAGGGGTGCTCCGCAAAATGACTAAAGTCCAGGTAGGTATTGTGCTGTTTTCCCTATTAAAAACGATTGCGTTAGGAGAGTTGCAAAATATTTATTGAAAATATGCATACGCAAAAAATATACATGAGCCTTGATTAGGTGTAGACATCTCACATGGAATACCATACAGAGTGGCTTGTGGAGTCCACTTAGGGCCCCACTAATCATGGGGGATGCATGGGGTCCAAAGATCTAGATGTGAACAACCAATGTGCTGAATCTCGAGTGCATTGGATAATTTTAACCCGTTAATTTGTGTCCCTCAATTTTAACGGTTTTAGAATGCGTCATTATATATATATATATATATATATATGAAAACAATTTGCCGAGCGTCAATACTAATGTTGTCGTGTACACCACACATAGTAGGCCCACCTTATAATCCATCCGAGTGGACCATGAAAAAATGAGCCCCCGTATAATCACAGAACCCAATTTTGGTGCCCATCCAAATGGACTGGGTTGTTGGATCGATTGTGCACTCATTTGGATGATGAAAAACTTATGTGTGTGTGTGCGTGTATGTGTGTATAGGAATATTCATATGCATCAATCCCTCACTATAGAGTGAGGGACACTTCATGGTTTTCCTTCTTTACATATGAACATTCATCTTCTGCAAATGACCATATATGACTTTTTCTCTTTTTCACATTAATATTTTCAATTATGTATGTGTCCCTCACCCTATGGTGAGAGATGAATGTATATGAACATTCATCATAAGAGAATATTCATGTACATCCATCCCTCACTATAGGATAAGAAATACTTACATAATTTGCATCATGTGAAAATAGGACATATATGGTCATATGCAAAAGAATATTCATGTACAATATGGAAAGCCATGTAAGTGTTCATCACCCTATGGTGAAAGATGGATGCACATGAATGTGCCCCTTCATCATATATATATATATATATATATATATGAGCATAACTCTCTTAAGTTGCAGCTTATGTTATTCTTATTTGAAACAGTGCATCGTTGTCATCCGTGTAAGCCTAATCATTAGTGGGGTAGTTTCTTCAACAAAAATTGAGATGACTTTCCCAATTTGAACCATGCACGTTACCTATGTCATTTGAAAAAGGCCATTGATATGGGTTTGTTTCGTTGGCATGTTCTTTCAACACCTTTATGTAATCGGGGATTGTTGGACAATCCTTAGAGAATTGGGTTTCACATTCATAACTTCTGCACATGTCCATACATGAAGAAGTGATTGCTTGTGTGGGGTATAGGTAATCACGTAAAGACCTATTTGGTTGGTCAACCACAGTTGCAATCCTATTCGATTGTAGATAATCACGTAGGGTTCTAGCCATAGTTCAAGATGAACTGGGAGGATTTAGATTTTCAAAGATTTCAACAGATCTTTAGATTGGAGATTCCCTCCATTAGATCACGTTTCAAGTAAGAAACCAAGAGGGGAAGGTGGCCGATTTTTTTTAAGGGACCTAGATTAAAAACTAACTAAAAAAATAGATTTACAAAAAAAGTTCAGATTTTTAAGACATGCAACTTTCTAGATTAGAAACTAAACCAATTAAGGAAACCTTCTAAATTTTCAAGTTAAAAATAAAATAAAATCAGAATCTAATTTGAAACTTTCCTGAAAACAACCACCCACTGAAAAAATAGATTTTTATAATACAGAAGGAAACTAAGAAGGGGAACTTTCTAAAAATATCAAATTTTTGAAAAGGAAAAATCAGATTTGCACTTTCCTAAACCAAGTGAGGGGCTGGTCTAGCATTCCATGCACGCATCACCTATTCTAAGAGCATGTTTGTGTACACACCCTTTCCGTGGAAAGAGAAAATTGCCACATCAGCAAATTCCATAAAAATGAAAACCCCAGAAAAGGATTTCTGTAGAATTTAGAAATTCATGTTTGGTGCAAAAAAAAATTAATTTTCTCATTGAATTTGTGTTAATGTTGTTTGGTGCGGCCGTGGATTCCTTATAGAAAATCAAATTTTATTATTTGGTGAAATAATTTTTTGAAGACAAGCAGCATAACATGTATATTATTTATTCAACATCAAATAATAATTTATTTAAAGAAATAAAAAATGAAAGAGTTGAAATGGACAAGAGTGAGGAAAAGAGGGAGAAGTTTTATGAGGAAATCCATTTTCCATAACCCCCATAGGAAATTCATTTCCACCATTATAAAAGAAAATGTTGATGAGGTACGAAATCATTTTTGAGGAATTGTTTCTCACCAAACGTCAGAAAAATGGGTTTTCGGCGGAAAACCGTTCAATTTTCCACGAAAAAAGTGTTGCATAAACATGCCTTAAAAGTTGCACAACTTAGCTAGTGGATGACATATATGACACGTATACACCGAAGCGTATGCGCCAAGCTCTTCATTAAGTCGCAAGTTGATGGAAAAAAAAAGGTACACCCACAATGCGATAAATGTAAAAAGAAAAGTTTAGAAAGTTTACCTTCAGGTTCTTTGCTTATATAGCACTACCCTATGGTAGTGTGACGGGATTGGATTGATCATAGGGGGTCAAATAAGCTTCACCATTTGTGCCTCGCGATGTAAGACATTTGCACTTGAGAAAATTTATATTTATATAAATATCCATAACATTTCTTGAAGTTCAACTCAAGATCTTTAGATTGTGTGTATGTGACAAGAGAATTTCATGCTGCATTGACTTTTATCTTTATGGGCATGTTCTTTTACTAGGATTTAAAAAATTAAGCTTTGTAATTCTCCAAATTCCTAAATCCTCCTCTTAATTAGAGCATTGGGAAATGCTAATGGGCAAAGGTTTAAAACTCTAAAGTTCATTTGAGGCTTTTCATGTTGCTAGAATTTGAAAGTCTAGCAAAAAATAAAATAAAAAAACATGTCATTTTAAATGCCGAGAGGCCAAGCTATCACATCATGTCAATGAGTTCTTACTATTTTGAATTATCGTTAGAAACTTTAGTAAACCAACTCAACGGGAGAGAAGAATCCTACGTTCTTACTCCTCCCCTAGAAAATTATAGTTTTACAAGGAAAGCTGACTTCTTTTTTTTTTTTTTTTTTTTATAAAAAATGTGTTACACCAAATGATAAAGAGTGGGCTCCTCTATCATGGATTCCTTCATTCTTAAAGAATAGTGGGTCTCTTTCTCTGAATGACGGAATTTAAAATCTCACCTCATTCACATTAGAATAGAAAGTGTGCCTAGAAAACATTTACTTTTTTTTTTTTTTTGTCATTTTTTGCTCTTTGTATTTCAAATCTTCCTCCGATTGTTAGAAAATACTTGATTGAAACTAAAAACAAACAAAAAAAAAAAAAGGAAAAAGAAAAAATGAAAATAGGAATAAGAAGTTGGCTAGTACATCTTGCAAATAATCATTCTAATGGTAAATCTAATTCTAATGTAGATAAGACTGTAAAAAATGGCAATTTTGGGCTAATTGAAATTCAGATGTAACTCTTGTTGATAGATTATTGAGATAGGCCTACATAATTTCATGACAAATATAATCCTGCAATGCGCGGAAGTCGCGCAAGCAAGTGAGAATCCCTCGTGGGATTCCGATTTCTTTATGATTGTTTTCTTTGGAAAATCAAGTGAGGAATTGAATTCCTCGAAATCCATTTTCTTTGGAAATGTATTCTTGCACAGCACAGCATTCGATGCCAGGCCCCACGAGCTCCACGTGCTGTCTCTACGCCGTACTCCAGCACACTATGCTGCACGTCAGGATCACATAAACCTTTAGTCACGAACCAGAAAAAGTGGATCGCTCTCACTCTATTTATTTTCTATCCTCTGAAGTGATTTGAATCAACAGCAGCAAGAACAGAACCAAAGCAATCATTCTTCAAGCACTGCAACTGTACTCCAATGGCTGCCTCAGAGCCTTTGCAAGTCTGTGTCAAGGCCGCTGCTGGGGCTCCTGACGTCCTTGGCGACTGTATGTTTCACTCTCTGTTTCTGTGTGTTTTTCTCTGCTTCATCTTCTTATAATTGCTGGTGGTTTTTTTTTTTCTTTTTTTTCTTTTTTGGAAATATGTTTATTGATTTGTGTTTGTTGGTGAAAGATAGGTCCTTTTTGCCAAAGGGTGCTTCTAACTCTGGAAGAGAAGCATCTTCCCTATGAAACGAAGTTGGTCGATTTGAGTGACAAGCCCCAATGGTAAGATTACATTTTAGATGCCTTTGAAGAGAAACTATAATGTATTTTTAAGTTTTTGTGAAGTGGGTAGTTATTCTTTTGATCGATTTCCATGTGGGTGTTGATTTTCTCACTGTTTTGAGAAGTGGGTCTTTGGCGTTTTATCGATTTGCATGTGGGTGTTCGTTTTCTCGCGGTTATGTGGCATGGTCTTAGATCTTTGAGAGACCTGCATATGGGTTTTTGTTTTCTTACAGTTTTATCAAATGAGTTTTTGCTATTTTGATTGATTTGCTTTTGGGTGTTCTGTTCTTCCCATTTCTTGATATGGGTCTTTGCTCTTTTGATTGATGTGGAATAGGGTAACCCATCTTTTGAATTTCCAAAAGGTGTTGCAGGTTTTTGAAATCATAATTTTTTTTCCTCTTTTTTTTTTAGTGGGTTTGGATTTGGCAGATGTTTTTGAAATCTTGGAAGGATACGTTTTACTGTTTGTCCATTCGGATATTTGATTAACCAATAGATTTGGACATGTGAACTTAGGTTTCTGGAGATTAGTCCTGAAGGGAAGGTTCCTGTTGCGAAAATTGACGGCAAATGGGTTGCGGATTCGGATGTCATTACGCAGCTGCTGGAGGAGAAATACCCGAATCCTTCGTTGGTTACTCCTCCGGACTTTGCCTCTGTGTAAGAATTGATTTTAATCATTTTCTTAACTTGTTCAAATGTGTTACATTGCGGATTATATTTTTAATTTGTTCCAATGGCTTTTACCTTTTATACTTGCAGGATATGTTTAGTGCTATTGGATACTAGTCATTTTTAATGAAAAAATTTTAATTTAGTTTAGTTATATATATTTATCTGTGTGTGCTGTTGTAGAAGAAACTGATAAGCAATTGAGAATTTCTTATTTTGAATTTAGATTTCATAATTCTAAGTTGTCATTTATTGGAACCTAACTAGTAGAAGCTTAGCTTTCTTAAAAAAAAAAATAAAGTGTATTACGTGCTCTGAGGCTGCTATAGAAGTATACTCGATTGGCCTGTGAATCTCATATAAATGGGTCTTTTTGTGAGACTCATGTCCATTACGTTGTTTTTTATTCTGTTAACTCTGCACTGACCTTGTTTGTGACATCCTATTCAATCCTTATATTGATTTTTTGTAGTTGGCTCTTAGTTTGAGGTTTAGGGTTTAGTAGTAGATATTGTTAATCTTCTCTTGTTTTGTCTTTTTCTTGATGGTTTGGATTAGTTTCTTTCTATAATTACAAAGGTTAGATCTATTAGGATCTTTATTTACATTTCTTTTAATTCTTTATATTTGAATGAAAAAAGATGGGAAGAACTAGTTGTTAGATACTGGGATAAGATTATGTTTTAAGCGGGAAACCAATGTTGGGATTTTTGTTGTGAGCACCCTAATGTGGAAGGGGGTACGAATGGCGTTCACTGTTTTGCATACTCTTTTGTTTGATGCTGTTTGAAAACATTGCTGTTACGGTTAAATCCATTTTTTGCAAGCAATTTTATATTTGATTCGGCTGAGTACCAGTTTCTTGTTAAAGGATTCTTTGCTATTGAAAACTGCATTTTGGCATAATCTAAGGACTGCTGTTGCTCTGTATTAATTTGTCTGCTACTAATCTCCATTTCCTAACAGTCTCTCTAGCCATTGTTCATCTCTTAGTTGTCAGGCTGGACAGTTCAATAACTGGCAATTTCCAGGCACCAATATTTTTTCTTCCCTTCTATAAACCTGCTTCACATGAGACCCTGTTGAATCAGGTGCTTAAGTATTCAGTTAACTGCTATTCAAATTGAGCAGCTCACTGAACTCTGTTGACTGGTTGTATTTACAATGAGTCAATACAACTACCTCTTGTTCTTGTTCTGTTGACCACATATTGAATCACTAGAGCTTTTACTTTTGGCTGGATTCCTCTTGAATTGATAATAATGTGGATGCTGCTATTTCCTTTTAGATTTCTTTATGGGGTCGTGTGATATAGCAGTACTTCTGGTCTTTTGGAGTTGGAATTCTGTTACTATCTCGAGAATTTTTGGGTGATTCACCCCAAATAATGCAAATTGTAACAGACTGGCTTTAAGTTTGTTTGGGCTGCTGAGATTGTTTCAGTGTTCTCATGCTTTGACCTAATTAGTTCTATGTCTGTTGGGAAGTCTGGATCAACTCAGTCTATATCAGACACAGGCACTGCCTTTTCTATTTATATCAAATTTCCTCATCTCTCTGAAGTTTCCAATAGTTTCTTGAATTTTGATAGGTATTTTTTTTTTTGTCTGGCTACTGATCTAGGAGTGATACTTTGACTCGAGTACCTGGGGATTGATCCATGGGCATGTGTGAAACTAAGGAGCTGATACCACTTAACCATGAGTGTGTTGGCAAATGGTTGGATTAAAATATTATTGGTTTGGGCTATCGATGGACTAGGTCAGGTTGTATCTGGCCGAGTCCAATACTGGATTATGCTGTTCATTGAGCCAAACAGATTTTTGCTAGAGCTAAGTTTAAATATGAAATGCTTATTGGCATAGACTTGTATCCTGAGTATGTGGTGATATGATAGTATAAAAAGCAAGTAAATACTTTCACATGCAAAACATCTTAATGTAATACATATGTAACAGTGTTTTTTAAGGTGGGGTTTGATGTTATGGCTGAAACATTGGAAAATTTATTCATTTGCATTTGAATTGGATTCGTACCCAAATCTGACTTGCAGAAAATCAGACACAGTCCTTTACCGGGCTAGCTTGTGCCTCCCAGACATAATCCTTGTCAGCAGACTCAAAACTTTTTGAGATTGAGTTTTATACCAATTTTTGGGTCTTGACTTAGACCCATTTTGTTCTGGCCTGAATTTGGCCCATTGACAATTCCAAGGGCAGTTCCATGGTCATCATCTTTGCTTCGGTGGTCGTTCCTGGTTTGCTTCTATAAAATGAAGCGTTCTGGAGTTTCAGTAGTCTTTTCAGTTTTCACTGCCTTTAATTTTAACACTACTGAATCCTTTATGGTTTTTCGCAATCATGACACCTATTTTTTGTTTGTCATTGTTTGTTAGGGCAATTGCCATTAGCACAAGATTAGCTGCGACACAATATTCGAATTTTTTTTTTGACCGCTTAAAAAATTCACACCGTTACACAGCCACGTATCACTGGAACTGCTATGTATCACCCGCTACGTAGTGTTTTGGCCATTGGCCACTACACCCGCCCATAGCCCCAAACCATTATTTTGATCCTTGCTCACTGGGACAACAGCCATTATCCATGACGTGTTTAGTTTGTGCATACCATTTTCTTCTGAATGGTGTATTTAGTTTGTAAATAGTTGAATGTGTGAAAATAGTTCATCTTTGATGTAAATTATTCATGAGAACATATATGAAGGAATGTACTTATTCCGGTTTATTCCATGCAAGTTTGATTGTTGAGAATGATTCTTCCAATGCTATTACTTGGATCTTACGGAAGGACAACATTCCATGGAAGCTCCAATACTTCTTCAACGAGATTAGATGGCTGTCATCATTGATTCAAGCAGTATAGGCATGTTAAATTCGGCTAAAGTCTCGGTGGACTATTTAGCCAAGCAAAGAGTGGAAAGTGTTGTTCTTTTATTTGCAATTAATGTTTGTTGTTTGTTTTCTTGTTTCTAGTTTGAGGATGATGTTTATAAGGCCCTTTATAGTTTCCCCCCTTTCAAATTCTACTGTTCTCTCAGTTTTCATTACTGATGAAAGAAAAAACATAAAGGTACAATTTTCTGTGAACAAGTAAACTTCAATTGTTGTATATTTTATGTGATAGGACATAGGAGCCTATAACCTATATATATATATATATATATGTGCTGCTGCAATTTTTCTTTAATGCTTGAAACCTTCTTACTAGTTCTCTTGAATGGTTCTTCTTGCAGTGGATCAAAGATATTCTCATCTTTTGTAAAATTTTTGAAAAGCAAGGACCCTAATGATGGCTCAGAGCAGGCTTTACTGGATGAGTTACGTGCATTGGATGAGCACCTCAAGGCACATGTATGTGTTGTTTATCATGTTAGACAATTGCTTGTTTGTTTAGAAATATTGAACACATGGTAAAAACCTGCAATTATGTTGTGTGGAAAAAAGGGGAAAAAAGGAAACCATATTGCACGCACTGAGCATGAGGTGTCACTCTTTCCAGACAATGAGACCTTATGGCTCATCTGAAACATAGAATCCTTGTGTCTATTGTTGTAAGAATCCTATGATTCTTAATGAATCCTTAGGAAAAATCTTCATATCTATGCAGTGAATCCCATTTACAAGTGAATCTTAAGATTCAGTTGTGATTCTTATGATTCAATACTTGTTTTACCAAATGTTACGATTCAAGAATGTCTAATATAAACAATTGTTTACTTTTTTTTGTTAGTATTTTTAATATTAAAAGGTTATCTAGTGATTATAGACACCAATTAAGAATTTGTGGGATGTTGGGAGGAATACAGATAAATAAGAAATAGGCGTGTGACTAAAAAGTTTGACCATACTTAAGGGGTCCTGTGCTACTTTTTTTTTTAAAATCTTTTTTAGAAATTTTCTTCATAAACACTTCTTTAACTTAAAAAATAATACTGATGATTTGGATTTTTAATTTAAATAAAAGAAAAGAAAATGCTGAAATGTGTTTATTTTTTAGTAACATTGATATCTTAAACATATTTAACAATTTAGACATATATTTACTTATGATTTATTAATTTATGTCAATTAGGCTTTTCATATGTTTGTATCATATTATTATTTGTAACCCTGTTGTTGCTATTATAGATGGAAAATGAATGGATTATGAATAACTACTTTTTTATTACTTTTTTATTTTAAAATATCTTCACTAGAAAAATAAAATCCTATGCTTCACGGTACGATTCATGATTTGAACCCCCTTGAACGATCTGTGATACGATTTTGATTTTCAAATCAATGCTTGTGTCTATGATGACCCTAGACCAGGGAATCTAGAGGATTGGGGGAAATCTATGAGTTTAGGAGGATTTATGAGAAAGGCACCAAATGAGGATTTCATGTTATCTCTCCTGGTGTCCATTGCTCAGCCGCACATGGGAATGCTCTGGATTTCTCACATTGCTTCCATGGACTCCTTGCATCTAATCTAAGTAATCTCACACACACAGTAGCATTCTATTGAAGCCACTTGAATTTTGGCGTTGTTCTTTTGTTATTCTCCCTGCAATGCTATAACATTTTCCATTAACTCATGTCTCTGCCGAAAACTTAAGCTGTCTTCTGTTGCTGGCAGGGCCCTTATATAGCTGGTGAAAATGTTTGTGCTGCGAATTTGAGCCTGGCGCCTAAGCTATACCATTTGAAAGTTGCCCTTGGCTACTTCAAAAGTTGGACCATCCCAAAGGATTTGACTCATGTTCATAAATACACCGAGGTATGCCTGGGCATTGCTTTCTAATTAATTTATTTTGTTTATAAGAATCATTATCCTTTTTTATTGGAAGTAATTTAGTTATCACTGTTAAAAGAGAGGTTTTCAGGACAAACATGAGTACTCTTTTTGAAGGAAAAGTCTTTGTTATCTTCTAATATCACATTTAAAAAATATCAGAGACTACGGATTACTCTCTGAGAAAATGAAGAATTTTTTGTTGAAGAATGTGCCCATGGATGAAAATAGCGGCCGCCACCGCTACGCTACGGCCGATTTATCGGCCGTCACACCCGTAGCGTCCGCTACGGGGCCGCTACGACTGCCACGGGGCCGCTACGGGGTGAGAAAAATTCCGACTTTCCAAAATTTTTTAAAATGCATAATAAGACTTATTTTTTTTCTTCTTCTCTCTAAATAACATTTCTACACAACTCTTCTACTCTTTTATGTTTAAAAGAACACCAAAAAGCACATGATCTTGCTGAATTACAGTCGATACAAAGAGTTCTTCTCAATGATTCTTCTCTAAGTACATCCTATTAGACACCCCCTTTGGTAGATGTATTTTTTTCTCTAGGTACTATTAAGTCTTGACTTCATGACATAGTTTTTTCTTTTATAAGCTTATCATTAGTTTCTAAGTTAGCATAACTAAGCAACATGTAAACATGTGAAAAAATGATCATTACTATTATTTTCTATTTATACAGCAATACAGGACCTTATACAGTGAGGGGACCGCTACGCCCCCTTACCTTAGTTACTTTTGCAAAAAAAATACATTTTCTCTCATTTTTCAATATTCTAGATTTTCTAGAATTTTTTCATATTTTTTTTACGATTTTTTCAAATTGCACCGCTACGCCGCTACATAGCGCCGCTACGCTACGTATCGCCCGCTACGTAGCGTTTTGGCGGCAGGCCGCTACGCCCGCCGCTACTGCTATTTTCATCCTTGCATGTGCCTAGAAGATTTAAAAAAGTAGCCATAGTACAAGAATATAAGCATTACACTTGTTCAATGAAGTAGTCAGTTAAACAATTTTGGATTGTTGAGTGAAAAACTAGTACTCAGCAGATAGACAAGACGTGGCTTTAGTGTTGATTCTGATGATTGTAAGTATCCTTTTACAAAGCATGATAATGATAATGTCCATGAACACCCTTATATATGCCTCTTGGAGAAAAAGCTAATTTCATTAGTAAATTATTCTAGTTTACCTTGTGTTGAATGAAAGTATCCTTTTACAAAGCATGATAATGATAATGTCCATGAACACCCCTTACATGTACCTCTTGGAGAAAAAGCTACTTTGATAAGTAAATTATTCTCGTTTATGTTGTGTTGAAAGAAAGTGAGTTCTTTCTACATTTTGAAAAAAAAGTGAGTTTTCCGGGTAGTGTATCTTGTGTAGGTTAACTTCAGGACTCCTGTTTTATAAAATTATGATTAAAGAATGGTATGAATGGATCACTTTATACTTAAAGCGCATCCCTCGTCTCTCTCTCTCTCTCTATATATATATATATATAGTCCACCCACATTCTGGCAACTTGTGAAGGTTGTGCCGACTTAGGGTTTGGCGACGCCTTTTAGGTGCGTGCGTTGCACTTGTCTCTTGACTTGGTCGCCCACCGTGGACGCGTCGCGTCATGTCGCATTGTCCACACCCAGCGCGTCACACCAGGGTCTCGTCGCGTTCCATCGAGCTGTCGTCTTAGTCGTGACACTTGGGTAGAGTGGGCCGAGGTCTGTTACAAATGCCATGCCGACTACAAGAGCTTACGCTCTTCCAAGCCTATATTCTCTTCTATAAGGAAGGCCAACCACCACTACATAGAGTGGGACGAACCCAAGCACTTACCAAGCCAGCGAAGGAGTAAGAGTCTTGTTCTGGAACTACTAGTATCTACTCTCCTAATCAGGTAGCTTTGTTACGCCGCTAGGGCATTCATTGGGGTGCTGAAATGATTGAAAAGAAAGACGAGGAAAAAAAAAAGGAAAGAAAGAATAGGTACTCTCAGGCGGATATATATATATATATATATAGAGAGAGAGAGAGAGAGAGAGAGAGAGAGAGAGAGAGAGAGAGCATCTCTCACCTTACTATGAGAGATAAGGTGGGGGCCCTCACATCCATATCCAATGCCAACTACTTTAATGTGAGGGCCCCCACCTTATCTCTCATTGTACCATGAGGGTAAGGGTGGGGGCCCTCACATACATATCCAATGCCAACAGCCTCCCAAATATTCACAAGATTAGGATTTAAGGTTCTTGCCGGGATCCTCCTGATAGTAGAGGTTTAAAAGTCTGTTTGCTAATGTTCTGTTATATGATACCTAGATACTTTAACATGCTTATTAGCATATCTGTGTCCGACCAGTATGAATGCTGTATCAGTACTTGATACTGTACTGACCCTTCTAGGGTACAAGTTTAGCATATCCTACTTGCCAAGCCTACTATTTCACATAGTTCTTTTATTCAACATAGAAAATACAAGAATGGATTGTAAACAATGACAATTTCAATAATTCAGAAATGTTCTAAATAAAAAATTAGGACAGACTGATCCATGTCCGTGTCTAGATTTCCAAAAATGCGGGGTCATATCCTCCATCCCGTGTTCGTATCCTTATCTGTATCTGCAACATTGCAAGTTTTGTTACATTTTTGGACCAGATCCCATAAGCTTTCTTGTCCTGTTATTTGTGTGAAACATCGTGTGATGGCTTGTACCGTGCATGCTACTAAATCCTTACCAGTAGTGGATTCACCTTTAGCACTTATGGGCCATAATATACATGCCCACTGAGGGTTGCAAAGGGCATCCTATTGTAACCCTGACCTTATGATCTTAATTGTGAGTCATGCATGTCGAAACTAAACATGACTTACTAAATTAAATGATGGTGGAGCTTTGTTGAGCAGATGCTTTGTCGCAGAAGATATTAGCAAGCACTGTGGAAGCGAGCTATGGGAATTTGAGGCTTGTGGGGGAAGGTTTCATCATGTGGTAGTGTACTTGTAAGGGGTGATTAACTGAAACTAGTGAAAGTGAATTCTATTAAAGTGGGAAATATGACTGTATACAATTGGTTGGGGAGGATGGATGCAGATTGCGGCGAAATGCTTCACTATCTTTCTTTTGCAAATCAGTTTTTAGAGAGACAAATCCCTTGCTATTTCTCTAAATATAGGAAGATGTTTAACAGATATCATAGATACAATTTTAGACTAATATACATTTGTGGAAAATAAAATATTTATTAAAATACCCTTTGGCTTAAATTTTCGGGTGCTTCAATGATGGTCTAAAATGATCTCTTTCTGCAAATATCACATTTTCAAATGGAGGCAAAAGCTTATGAGATGCCTTCTTTAGTCCCACGCAAGCGATGGTGGCCTACTCGTGTCATGGAGAATCTTTATAATGTCAATTTTGGATATTGTTTATTCCATCGTTAGAAACAGTTGCTGCATTCAGTTATTGTGGGATTCTTTGATATGTGTCCTTGGATCATTTGACATCGATGAGACAAGGGAGATGGAGCAACCCAATGCTGAACATTTTAATCTTTTAATCACTTCTTAGCATAAATCATAATAAACCCTTTCAGGAAAGCTTCATTCTATAGTAGGCTTTGATTAAGCCTTATGAACACCAGTCAACCATGAGTGTGTTGGCCATGGCTATCTCTACTAATATAAGATTGCAGTTCTTCTAAGTGGAGGAAGATGAGGATTCTAAAGTGAACTTTTATTGTTGATACTAAGATAATTTGCTGAAGTTTTCACTTGAACTTCGTAGGCCTTTTTCTAACTCTTCTTTAGAATTTGCTTCCGAGGTTTTCTTTGTTAAAAACGTAATCAAATTTACCCTGCCATTTTGTGAATATTTTCTAAAAGGAAAACTCTTGAGCTTTGATCTGGAATTTCCATTTTAGTATCCAAAGAATGCTGTACTCTGAGAAAAAGTATGAAGGACAATTTTACTTTTTAGTTGGGGTCCTTGGGGAAATTGGATATTCTCAGATTTAGCTTTGGATTGATAGTTTAAAAGCAATGGGTTTAAATCTTTAGAGAGGATGGAGAACATTATACCAAAGTTTTTTCTTTTTTTTGAATGTGAACTTTCATTAAAACCAAATCAGCACAAAAGGTTTATACTGACCAGGACTACAGAACAAAAACAACCCATGATACAAAGCTCTACACCACCATACAGTGCAAACTACTCAATGACAGAGAAACAGAAAAAAGAGAACGCTATGACTGACACCCTGAACCCAAGAGCGCTATCTCCTTCCAGTTATACATTATTTGGTCAATAGGATAGTCTTTAAAAATAGGATTAATCTTCACCCATTGTGCTACTGAAAATTTTATCTTATCACATAAGATTTCATTCTTAGTTTTTGTTCCTTTAAAACATCTAGCATTTCTCTCTTTCCAAATGTGCCATATGACTGATAGAAACGAAAGCTTCGACAACTCCTTTCCTTTTAGGATGCCCAATAGGAGATTTCCATGCCTCAAGAAGGTGTTGAAGACATTCCGGCAGAACCCATGTACATCCAAACCAGCTTATGACAGAATTCCATATTTTAACAGGACACCTGCATCGTAAAAGAAGATGATCTACATTTTCCTCATCCTCCAAGCACATTGGACAGGCTTTGACAACAATCTTCCCTCTCTTCCTGAGATTATCTATAGTTAAAATTCTTCTTCTTAGGGCTATCCATGCAAAAGCTACTACCCTAGGCGGAGCCTTGGACCCCCATATGCTTGCCAATTTACTTCTGTACCCCTCCCTTGCCGCTAGAGCTGAGTAGAAAGGAGACAGAAAAGGACCCACATTTTGATGCTCTCCAAATTCTAGTATCTTCCCCATCTTCACAAGTTTGAATATTCCTTAAAAGATCTAGGAGAGGTAAACTGGACTCTCACGTTCCTTCAAATTCCTTCTAAATGTCGGGCTCCAAGTCATCTGTCCTCTTCTGCCAGATTGATCAATGTAACTTTCCACCTTCGCTTACTTCTCGCTTGTGCAATTATACAACGCTGGAAATTTAGAAGCTAATGGTTCCTCTCCGACCCATGTATCTTGCTAAAAAAGAATTTTCCTCCGAGCCTCCCTGGTATTTGAAGTTCTGCATAAACTTTCCTTTACTAGAAATTATGCCTTTCAAAATTGCCGAGTGCTTGTAGGCTGCATCATTAACCTCCCAGCCACCCCTTTGATTTCCATATTTTTCCATCACCACCTGCTGCCATAGACCTTCCGTCACATCTCCCAACCTCCAAAGCCATTTTCCTAGAGCTTGATTCATTTGCCTGAGAGATTTGATAGCCAATCATCCCTCTAGTTTTGATGTACACACCGACGCCCAATCTACTAAATGGAACTTCCTTTCAGCACTTCTTTCATGCCATAGAAACTCCCTTGGCAACTTCTCTATCCTGTTGATTACAGAGATTGGGCATTTGAGAAGCGACATGAAGTAGATTGGAAGATTTCCGATTACTGCTTTGATGAGTGTTATTCTTCCTCCCAAAGACAGATAGTTAACTTTCGAAGTAGACAATTTCCTTTCCACTGTTATCACCATTGGGTTCCTATGACTTTGTTAGCTTGTCCTCTACACAGAGGAAGACCTAAATAGGTCACTGGGAAGGATCCCACTTTGCATCCTAGAGTTTCTGCATATCGTCCCCTGAGAGACTCCTCTACTCTTATTCCTATCAACGCACTTTTGAAGAAATTAATCTTTAGACTTGACACTGCTTCGAAGCAAAAATGGATTGCTTTGACATTTTTTAGTTGATCTTCATTAGCTTCACAGAAAATAAGGGTGTCATCTACAAGTGAGAGATGGAAGGAGCCGTTCTTGTCACCCTAAATCCTCTAATGAGATTCTGGTTTTCTGCCTTCATCACCATCCTACTCAATGCTTCAGCTACTATTACAAAAAGGAACGAGGACAAGGGATCACCTTACCTCAACCCTCTGAGCTTGGAAATAGCCTTTTGGGGAACCATTAATAATAATGGAAAAATAAGCTGAAGACTAAACATTCCTTGATCCACTTTCTCTACGTTGCACCAAACCCCATCCTATAGAGGAGATATTGCAAGAATCCCCAATCCACTCTGTCGTATGCCTTTTCTAAGTCCAGCTTGCATATTAGACCTGGCCTCCTTTCCTTGTCCCTGGAGTGAATACATTCATTAGCTATAAGGATTGCATCCAATGTTTGCCTTCCTTTGACAAAAGCCCCTTGCTCTTTAGATATAATCTCTGGTAAAACCTTCTGAAGCTTACCTGCTAGAACCTTAGCTAATATCTTGTATACACTTCCGATCAAGCTTATGGGTTTGAAATCTTTTATACCAATTTTCCCCTCCTTTTTTGGAATTAGAGCGATGAAAGAGGCATCAATTCCTTTAGACAGCTTCTCGCTTGAGTGGAATTCCCTCATGAAGTCAAGAATATCCTCTTTTAACATACTCCAGAGCCTCTAAATAAAGGCCATAGGGTATTCATCGGGACCTGGGGCTTTATCACTTGCCATAGCATCGATAGCTTCTCGAACTTCCTCTTCTTCGAACTCGCTCTCCAGCCAAAATATCTTCTCCTCCCCTATTTTTGCAAACTCCAAGTTGTCTAAGAAGGGTTTCTTCTGTTAAGTAGTTGTTTGTGCAGTTTCCCATCACCAATTGGTTTTGGGATCACTAGTTAACAACTCTGTCATGGCATCAAAGGCAGAGGTCTAGAGTTTGTAACCACGTCGGGCAAAAATGCCCCATGCCATGTTATGTGTTTGTGCGGGCGCAAGTGCGCAAGGCAAGAAAGCCCCATGCCGCGTCATAGTCTTGTGCGGGCGTGTACTTCGAATCCGGGCGGTGTCTCGCCCGAGGGGACGTGTTAAGTAGTTGTTTGTGCAGATCCTTATCACCAATTGGTTTTGGGATTACTGGCTAACAACTCTTGTCATCTTCCACCGGTCTTTAGAATAAAGGGACACAAAATACTCCTCTATATGATGTTTAATGATTTCCTCCTTCCTGTCCAATCTTCTCTCCCCATCCATCAAAGAAGAGATTCTATTAATTCTTTTCCTCGAGGAGGCCATCCCATGGAAGAACTTAGCGTTCTTATCCCCTTCTTTTAAGCCATTTACATCTCGATCTCTGTCTCCACATAATTTCTTCTTCCCTTAACTTTCTTTGAAATTCCTCTTTTAGACTCATTATTTTTACCACTTCCCTGCAAGTTAAGCTACCAACTTCTTCTTTCTTGTCAAGGTTTTGGATATCTTCAAGCAGCTGTGCCTTCTGCATCTTTATGTTTGCGAAGTTCATCTTGGCCCACTCTTTTATTTTTACCTTCAACAACTTCAGTTTGGTGGCTGGCCTATAACCAGCCCAATCCTCCACCTTCAATTCCTTCCACCATTTCCTAATCATTTGTGGAAACTTGTTTTCCTCCAACCACATTAACTCAAATAAAAAAGGAGCAGGACCCCATCTCTCAAGATTTGAATCTAACAAGATAGGGCAATGATCAGATGCAGGCTTAGGAAGAGCCAGCTGACACACCTCTGGATACAAGTCCACCCAGTCGTTAGAGACCAAGAATCTGTCCAGCCTCGACGCCTTAGGTTTACTTTAATTGTTTGATCAAGTAAAAGGGGCTCCTTTCAATGGTAAGTCCGCCAAAGAGTATGCATTTATCCGGTCTGAAAACGATTTCATCTCCGCCGTCATTTGGCTCCTTTCACTTGTGAATCTTACTATGTTCCAATCTCCTCCAATACTCCATGCTCCATCCCACCGTCCTCGAACCACGTCCAGCTCGTTCCAAAACCCTTTTCTGCTCTAACTATCATTTGGGCTATAGACTGACGTGATCGGCCACTTCGAATTATTAGAGAGGTCCTCCACCAAGGCTGACACTGAAAAAACATCCTTTCATGTGTTCAAGACACTCACCTTATGAGAATCCCACAACATTATCCCCCCTGCCGATCCCACCGCTTCAACAGCCTCCCACCTTACAAATCTGCTGCCCCAAATTTCTTTCGTCACCTTTTAATTTACCTCTTTAGGGCCAGTTTGACAATTTACTATAAAAGTAAAAGTGGTGTAAAGCATCAAATCAAGAGAGAATAAAATATAAGGGGGTTATGATGGCATTTTGTCTTGGTAGGGAATCTTTGTGACTTTTTGTGTAAAAAGTGGGTGTTTTTTTTTATTTTTTTTTTGTCATTTAGTTGAGAAAGCAGGTTGCTTTTTGACTTTTTTTTTTTTTTTGGAAAAGGAGGGAATTTTGACGATGTGTACTTTTGATGTGACCCCTTGTTTGAAAAATGGAGGTTTTACGTTATTTTTACTAACCTAGTAAATTGCCAAACGGGCCCTAAGTTTTGATTCTTGGATCAAAGCAATCTGCACCTTCTCTCTCCCCTGCATCTCTTTTACCGTTCTTCTGCGAGAGACTCCCCTAGACCCCTCACATTCCAAGTGACTGTCTTCATTTGGAATGTGAAAGCTCCCCCTGAGTTTTTCTCCCCATTTTCCCCTCTGGTTTCTACATGTTCTGTTCTTTGCTTTTCTCATAATTTGACAGAACATCCCAGATTGTTTAGCTCCCGCACCCCTTTTCTTTTTGCTTTACCTGTCTCTGATTCAGCCCTATTTTCCTCCTCTCTTCTCTGTGCAAAGTGAATTAGCCCTTTGTTAGCCTCATCAACTGTTACACTCGTATCCCTTCCACATTGGATGATCTTCTGAGGTATCCATGACATTACCTGCTCCTCTTCCCCCTGTTTCTTTAGTTCCTCCGTTGAAACACCTTTCTTGAATAGCCATCTTGCAGTATTGTTGCCGGAAGTCCCTTTCAAGCAGAGCCCTTTCTCTGACATCGTTATCGAAACTCTGTTTGTACTTCTGGAGCACTGCGGAGAAGCCTCCTTGGTTCCGTGTCGTTGATTTGGTGCAGATCTTGCACTTATTCTATCAGGAACTGAAATCCACCCAGCATAATCCCTCTTTGGTGTTGCGTATGATCTCTCCTTTGTGTTCTGAGGCTCTAATGCTTCAGTTCCTGAAAATCCCCTTTCTTCTCGCTGTTGATCTTCGCCTGTATCTGCGTCCTCTTCTTGTTGACGATTTCCTCTGCTATTGCTCCTCACCAGCCTCATCCCTACTTTCTTCTGTATAGGAATCCCTTACATTTCAGCTTGGTTCCCCTTAATCGAACATTTGACCACCTGTATCGAAGGAGTCAGGTGCTTTCGCTGTTTGCTTCTCCAATTGGCTGTGCCTGAGCCATCCCTGCCATTTCTCTCTTCCTCATCTGATGCTGACTCCCCTTCCGTCTCTTTGCCGTCGTCACTCCCAGACGAGCGATGGCTCTCTCGTCGCCCCGTCTCCTTTGGACTCTTCATTCTCGCCAAGATGTTGTTCTCCGAACTGGATTTTTTAAGTCCATATTCATTGGACCCAGAAATTTTGCCCCAGCCCAACAACCTAAATGGACTCTGCTTGGCGAACTACTACCGAGCCTAGAAACATTTTTGACCTGTTCTCCCTCCCATTTCCTCTCTTCGAGTGGGATTTTCAAAATTCAAATCGTGGCTGATGACGTCATCAACTTCCACCTCCGTCCATCTCATCCATCACACCGGCAACAACTCCAGATTTTTTTGTCGTCCCCTCTCATAGCCTCCTTGGCCCCCTTTAGATTTGGAGACTTCGTCTCCTCCATTTCTAACTGCAGCCCAACGACCTAAATGGACTCCGCTTGGCGAACTACTACCGAGCCTAGAAACAATTTTGACCCGTTCTCCCTCCCATTTCCTCTCTTCGAGTGGGATTTTCAAAATTCAAATCATGGCTGATGACGTCATCATCTTCCACCTCCGTCCATCTCATCCATCACACCGGCAACAACTCCAGATTTTTTTGTCGTCCCCTCTCATAGCCTCCTTGGCCCCCTTCAGATTTGGAGACTTCGTCTCCTCCATTTCTAACTGCAAAGAACTTCACCTCCACCCAGATTGGCATTGAAGATGGCAACTGGATTGTGTTATCTAGCAGCACCTTTATTCGCCCCGCTACTAAGTGCTCCTTTATCGTTTTTTCATCAACCTCCACCGTATGGCCGAAGCATCCTCCCAGCAGCTTGAAAACTTCTTCATGCCAGGCGTGCAGGGGTACTCCTTTAATCTTGATCCAGCAAGGACGTGGAGGTTGTCCCAAGAATTCCATCCATATTTCCTGGGCGATAAAAAGGAGATGGGCCTCCTCTCCTTGTTGCATTCTCTAGAACCTTTTCTACTTCCTTTTCTGTTAAAAACTGCGTCCATACAGTGTGCTCATCAATCATCTGCATCTTGTCTGGCATCTTCCCCCAACACCTATCAAGCCACTCTTCCGCCTGTTTTTGCCCATTGATACTTATCTTCAAAATGCTTACAATACTGCAAAACAGGGATTTCTTTTCGTCTTGATCCACCCATGAAGCTACTTGCAAACCCTTTCTCCTTGCCATCGTCCAGGTCCACTATCCAACCTGCTGGTTTGGGTTTTTGGTCTTGCTTCTCCCCCTTTCCTATATCAGTTGATGCCCTGTTTTTACCATGTACTATGGTAAATACAATGATTGTTTTGTAGGACCAAAGTTTCCCCACCGTGTACAAAAGAAAGGGAAGTCGAGAGAATTTGGTCTCCTAATCGAATAAACAATGATTGTTTTGTAGATTTTGAATGTAAATAATGTTTAATCAATAAAAGAAAGTAGAAGATGTTTCCTTGGACAGCTTGATAATCCCAGTAATTGTAGTAACAGATCCAGCTGAGGTAAGTCTTTAATTGGCAGGATAGAAAAGAAAGTGAACCCTGAACCCCACTGAGAGAAAGTAACTTGAAAATCTATATTATAGTGCATGCCAAAGGCCTCTATAATAATGTTTTATTTGAGCACTCTAGGGCTTGATGAGAATTTGTTCATTGTATCTATATGGGATTCTCTTGCGGAGTAGGGATAAAATAATCATTTGGAAAACATTTTGATTCTAGCTGAGCAATATCAACAGATTGTATTGCATGAGGAGAAATGTTGGTTGGTTCCAGATGGAAAAGGAATATAGAATTTCAAGGATCACTGACATGCATGATGCATCTCAGCTGGCTTTGCATAAACCATGTCATACAGTTTTAACCATACTTGCATGGTAGTAGCACATTGAATGTAGCCCATTATTTTTAACTTACCTTAGTTTGAGGGGAAATGGTTTTAGAATGATGATGATGTAGCTCATTTTGCTTTAGAGTCACTATAGCATGCTATGTTCAATCATGTTGAGTCAGATATATTTGCATGGCTTTAAATGTGGCAATTCGTATCAGGGTCAAGTACCCTTATTTTTCTCTTAATCCCAGCTGGGAACGACTTTATTCATACATCTGAGCGATCTTCTTTGTTATTGACATAATTACGTTTTTTTTTTTTTCTTTTCTTTTGTCATTATTTTTTGATTGATAATGTGACTTGAACATGCAACATCGGGGTTACAACACTGGGAACCTTTCAAATGAGCTACATGCTCTCTCTCTCTCTCTCTCTGTGGGTGTGGGTGGGTGGTGGGTTGATTCCCACACAGGCTTGTCATGTTTGGTTCATTGTTTTGGACATTGAATAGGGGTTTCTGGTTCTCATCCTGTTTTTGGGGAGCATTTTCCCTTATTTGCACGTTGTGAATTTTGTTTCTTCTATTTTTCGGTCAGCTCTTACTGGACCATAGGACCCTCTTAGGCCCTTGCCCTTGGTGGGCTGCAGAGTAGCTTTCAAAGAGTGCTGTGGTCTGCGTGATCTTTATGATCTTGAACTTATGCAATTCACCCTCTGGAGGGACTTTTTACATCCTCTACTGGGAATTTTTCTGATTCAGCAAACTCTCTATAGTAAAGTGTTATTTGCTTGTAAGCAGAACTCTTATTCTTAAGCTCCCAGTTGGATATAGTAGTTGGAGATTCCCCTTGTTCAGAATCTTCTTTCTCCCTCTATATAATTCAGGCTTGTCGGATTTGTTGGAATTGTTTCTAAAATCCATAACTATGTTACTTTGCACAGAGACGTTGCGGCTGGGAATCATCTCTCTGTAACTTTGTATTCTGTTCTCCTCTCTTTGATTCCTTGGAAATAGTCTGTGGCATGTTGTCATTATCAAAGAATTGAAATGAGAATGTGATTTGAGTATTATTCTTTCCCCTTGCATGGGATTTGGTAGCTTTATTAGTTCTGTTTGCTAGTTCTAAATTTTCTGGTGCTGATGTCTTGTAATTTTGTTGCAGCTGCTTTTCTCGCGAGAATCCTTCCAGAAGACAAAGCCTCCAAAGGATGAGTATGTGATCGCAGGCTGGGCACCCAAGGTCAATGCATGAATTTCATTGCCGCATCCCTCCTCTATGCTATATGAATAAAGGGTATTATGCTAGTGTTCCTTGGTTGTTAGACCTTAAGAGAGACTGTTTGACATGAGAGTTTTATCACAGCTCTTTTAGACAGTATGTATTGGAGATTCTAGTAGTTAATGTGGAGTTCGTATAGATCTTATCTTCTCTTTGAAAAATGCTGCAGTGTCCCCGAAGGACCAACCAAAGTTCCACTCAGTCTACTGGATTAGCCAATCTGTCTCTTTCAAATCTATCTATATCGCCAAAATATTTTAGCTACAGAGTAATTTCGATGTAGTTGTAACTTGTAACTAGAGCTGTACGCAGGATCTATGCGAAGATACCAACGAACTGAACTAAAATAAAAATATAGAATGCTGGAGCCAATGCAGGGGCCTGTTATTTACTCAGGTCTGGTTTTGAGTCAATCTCGTGCAACTTGGAGCAAGGATTTTGGTCCGAGTTCAGGGCAGCTTTTGTTGCCAAGGACACGACTTCCTGATGCTGTGATTTATTTTTTTATTTTTTTTCTGTGTGCGCGTCTGTGTGTGTATATATACTCTCTTGTGGGGCCTCATGATACACCTTGAGTTTACCTTATCCTAAGTTTGAGCTTAGAGAGCCGATCTTGGCAAAATATTGCGCAACCAGCTCACCCAATCCAGTTTTGACCCGTCAAACCCGACCCGGTAGAAATATGGGTTGGTCATGGGTTAGGATGTCCTAGCTAGCATGAAAATGGGTCGGGTTAGGGTTGGCCCGCTTAACCCGGTTGACCTGTAAATTGAGTAGTTTGGAAGTCCTGACTTGTGGCTGAATTTTGTGTGATTTGAAGTCTCTAATCTAATCTATTTATAGTAGCCACTAAATAAAAGACCTCAAAACTAATGATTACATTAAATGGCGTTCACCATCTTTATCAAACTATTACTAATTACAAAATGTTTGAATGTGATTTAATCAAAATAAATATATTTCAATGTCCTTATCTTCTGTTGACCTTCTAACCCCTTATGTAATAGTTGTAGGCCTCGGTTGTTCTTGATCAAGCCCATCATCACACGCCCCAATGGTTGTGACCAGATTCTATTCCAATTAATAATAGTGCTTTACAATGTTATCCATGTATTTGCATGATCACTCTAAAATCACATGTGCAATGTCCTAGCGGTGGACCCAATCCTTTTGCATGTGCAAGGGAGGACAGACAAATCTGTGTGGCCCACTATTCGATAGTCCAAGAAATGAATCTGATAGGGGTCAATTTAGATTTGATTTGTGCGATATCGCTATATAGTGGGCATTTGGGGCCTTGATTATTTTTTCTTTTGGTAAGGAAAACCCTTGATTATGGTAAGCTCCATTATCAGTCAGAATGGAAAGGAGTTTGGTCAAATTTGAATGGAAACCCTCTGTTGTAATTATATAATAACTTCATCTGAAAATATGCTTCACGAGACGAGGCTGTATGGTGCATGCATGCATAGAGCCAAACCTTTCTAATCACCAGCAGAATATGTACCTTCTTGAATCCAAACTGTCCAAAATTATGTCTTGTTGTGTATTGTTTTGATGCTCCTCCTATTCTTGTCCCTTTCAAGCAATTCAATCTCTTACAAAACCTTAAAAAGAACATTTACCAACTCTTGACTTTATGTTTTTATCAAAAGGTGGCATTTCGAGATTTATTTTATACAGTTTCATATTCTGTGGCAGAACAGAACCCTTTTCATGTGTTGGATGTCTTTCAAGCTTTAGCATAAGACTGCAGGTAAAAAAAAAAAAAAAAAAAAAAGAAGGTGCTCCATCTCTAGCGTTTGCAAAAAGTCTGTATGTGTGTTTTTTCCTTCAAAATTGTAAGAAACGTTCCAATCCCAGAAAAATGAAAACCGTGAAAAGGTCAACAAAGAAACAATTGTGAAAAACTTCTGACTCTAGGGCGTAGGATGCTGTGATAAACACTTTGATATTCCTCGCACAAATTTTCTGTATTTGGTGTGATACTTTTCCACTTCGAAAGAAAAAAAGGAAAGGAAACTAAACTAAACTAATTTTCCTTATATATGTGTAATAGAGGCCGACCGTATTTATTTAAATAAAATAAAATTAAATATGTAGGAATTCATAGTCAAATGGGCTCCTAAAAGGAATTAATATTAGATAAGTGGTGAGGGCTGATGAATATAAGATGAAAATGTAGATTGGGCCTGTACTTTCTTAAATTTTGAATTATTGGGGTGCTGCGTGAGTATGCATTTCTCACATCCATTTGACAGTTTCCATCTCCACTTGATTCATTTTATACCTTTAAAGGGGAGGTTAGTTTGTCATTTTTGAATCTTCACCTTCATTTATCCGGTTTAACTACTTATGAGAATAAAAGTCTTAAAATCTTCAAAGTAATTTACTTATGGTCAAACGAATGGGCTCTTATTTTTTTATTCCTTCTGCCTTTTTTTTTTTTTTTTTAAATTTTTTTTTAATTTTTTTTGGGTTGGGGGTGGTTTCATTTGTTTGGTCCAAAGCACTTCCAAACTAGCTTCATTTGTTCGGTCTAAAGCACTTCCAAACTAGCTCTAAAATCAAAATAGACTTTTATGCACTTTTATTTTGGATAGAAAATCATCATCAAAGCCTTGTCCTAACCATATTGGGGTCGGCTACAAGAATTCTGTTTCTGCATTTCGATCTATCTTGGGCCAAATCTTCAGATAAGTCGCACTTTTTCAGATCTATTTTTACTACCTCCATTTATGTCCTTTTCAGCCTTCCCCATTCTCTTTGTTGAGCTATCAACTTGCATACCCAAACCTTTTCTTACCGACGCCATTGATGACCTGCATTGGACATGCTCAACTATTGTCTCAAACGAGTTTATCTAATTTTATTCCCTATTGATTCTACTCCTAAATGCTCTCAAAATCACACATTTTTAATTTTATCTTTTCTTGTTTTACCACACATCCACCTCAACATTTTTATCTTTGCTACTTCTATTTTGTGCATACGTTGTTTTTTAATTAGCCATCATTATGCTCCATTGGTCATACCTGGTCTGATCACTAACCTGTAAAAATTTTCCTTTAATCTTATTGGCATTCATCTATCACAAAGAACTTTAGAAGCAAGTCTTCACTTCAACCATCCCGCTTTTATCCTCTGTTCGATAGTTTAATTAATCTTTTCATCCTTGCTAATTATTGAGCCAAGATAATGGAAAAAATCTCTTTATAGTATCTTCTAGGCTTCAATTCTGACAGTAGTTTCAAATCTTTGTAAATGCATACAAAAGTTGCAATCTATATATTCCGCCTTTATACAGCTTATTTTAAAACCTTTGAATTTTAAAGCAACTAAAATCTAACGTGTGGCTTCGAAACCCTAGACCCAACTGAAGTTGCATTTTGCTCTAATCAGAAATATGGATTGGGTTTGGCAGCACCCAACTTGCACTCCTAGTCAAGCCTATGATTTAAACATTAAATTGGACCACTCCAAAATGGGCCTCTATACTACATAGCTTAGGGTTTCCACTAATTAGCTATTTTGCTAATTATCTGATATTTGGCCCCTGACTTTGGGACCGGTCCACGGATCGGTCCCAAAGTCGGGCCAAATAGCAGGACTCAATTCCATGGCAGAGATAGCTAGGTTTAGCATTTGGTTAGGTCAGCACGTGAACCATGACACACCAGAATTCTGTCCTTTTCTATTTCTATAAAGGAGAGAGCCAGAGAGGTACTTGCAGAAACGTTGTAAACCTGATGGAGACATGGAAAATGAAATCTCACCAGAATTCTGTCCTTTTCTATTTCTATGAAAGGAGAGAGATACTTGCAGAAGTAGCGAACCTGATGGAGACTTGGAAATTGATGTGAGAGTCATTTTCACCATAAAGAGAGTGGGAATATTGAGACTATACAAAACAACTATTTTTTTTGTTTGGGGAAATTTTCCGTGTGCGGAAACCAAAAGTTTCCGATTCCTCCCCATGTTATTAAAGGTGGCTATATTACTTAGACGTTCTCTGTACCGTCTTTACCACTGTTCTGGCTAAAAGGCTTTTTTTTTTTATTTGCGATATCACAACGAAAGTTGTGATATCACATTTTATGTTGCGATACAGCAAGTTTTTTAAGTTGCGATACCATAATATATGTTGCGATATCGCAAAAAACGTTAAGTTAAAAAAGTCAACGAATACATTTTTGTTTATAATTTCTTTCCGTTCCGTTGCTTCTGTCTCTAGACTGGGTTCTGCTTTCATTCTCTGCAAGTTAAGGTGGGATGCTCTGGCATATATAGCAAGTGATCTCTTGCCACATTCTCTGTAAGTCAACCTCAGGCCATTGTCATATATAGCAAGTGAATCTCCTGTCATATCTTTGTCTGTCGTATTCATTCCATGTTTCCCACTTTGTATGTATCTCTCTCTTATTTATTGTATTATTTTTTTTTCTTTTGTGTCCTTTGAAGATAGTTAGGATCCAAGGAATTCCATTTGTAGAAATATTTGAAACATTTTGTATAAATATTAACAGTGATGAACATGTTAAAATAAATAACAATGGTGGACATGTTAATATATGCATTGGCATATATTAACAGTGATGAACATGTATAAATATTAATAGTGATGAACATTTTGTATAAACTTTTTTCTTCTTTTGGGACCTTTTGATGAACATCCCGTTGTTGATATATTAAAAAAATCCCCTTGTTCTCATATCATAAATTACCAACAACTAGATTTGGCTTGGGCGTCTAGTTGCAAAAAATAATGTGGGATGTTTTGTTCATCCCGTCCTATGGTGGGTCCTAGCACAAACACAGAATGTCCATAGATTTTTTTAAAACCTTTTCCTGTTATTGTGGCATTACAGGCATCGTTTTGATCATTATCTTAAACTGCTAATGATTTTTTTAATGTTATATATAAGTAAGCAAACGATTAAATGGTTTAGATTCTTTAATAGTTATTAACGAACGGTGATATTCATTAGATGAACAATTGATTTCACCAACGCCGATATAATGCCATGGTGAATTTTCATTTGGCCAATGGAGGCCACATTGTGTAGGCCGACCTGACGGACAATTTCTTCTTGTCTTTCGTTTAAGTCCCAGAAATCATTTAAAGGGTTAGCTGGGATGCACTTCAGTGGGCCAAGTTTCTACAATTAACAAATACATAACATCATATTAAAAGTCTCGGGAGGAACAATCTGAAAATAATAGAATCATGATAAAGTTTAGCAATGATAGTATTAATCTACCTCCCCTTCCATATAACTTTTGATATATGATTATCTTGATCAGTAAGGATCCGTTTATCCAGAGGACTAGGATCCATCTTTCAACTATCCAATCGCAACAAGCATAAAAGTTAAAAATAAAAAATATGGCATCATTAACAGTTTTGAATCCTATTATTATAAGTGGAGCCATTAGTTTGCAAGAAAAAGAATTGTAAATAAGGTAAAATAGAAAACGAGAAGACACAATTCATGAAGCAACTCAATCAAATGTTATAGTCAAGAAATATGAGAGACATTAAACACATCAAAATCAAGTTATAATGAAAGAGTCATTAAATATATCAAAATCATGCAACAAATTCAACAGAGAAAAAAAAAATCTAAAAATGTCAAACCCCATGTAAATAAAAAATCAACAGAGGTCCCATTCCAGAATCTCATTTCTTCATATAAGTATAATAGAAAGACCATATAAGGAAAAAAGAAACATAGAAGTCACAATTCCTAAAACAAAAGAATCAAATACCATTGCAAAAAAAAAAAATAAGAATATGAGATTTTTTTTCCAACCATTATTCAGCTTTAAGGGATAAGAACTAGTGTTAAAGTCTGTGCGATGCACGAGTTAGATATCATGCCAAAATAATGAGTAAATATATGCATTTGCATTGACATATGATGGTGAGCCAAAAAAATATAGTGTCAAGACCAACCTGCATTTCAATTAGCTTCAAGGGGCAAGTGGGTCAATAACAAATCACAATACAAAAAATATCAAAATTGGAAATGTAAGTTTGCTAAGCCAGCAGAAATTTTACGTGAAATCCCAACATCCAAATGACCTCCAAAACTCATATAAAATGCCATCACTCCAATTAGAGAGATCAATAATAATACAAAGAGGAAACATAACTTGCGAGGACCATGAGACAACTTCTCTACAGTTGGAGTCCTAACCTTACAAATTGCAAGGTGTTGTAGATGACAAATCAAATGCATCGCTACCAAATTCATTAATTTCATTCATCTACATGGATTTCATAAAATGAAAATGGTAGTGTCAGATTCATCACTTTTTCAAGAATAGATATACTATTGGGAGATTTTAAATGCACCCTTTATTTTGCTGAGCACACCTACCTTTTAAAAAAAAAATCACTGTTCATAAAAGGATGTAGGTGTTCTCAGCAAAATGGATGGGTGCATATAGAATCACCATATACTATTAGACATTACATATGGTTCTGGTGGTGGAAAGTATACAAACCATAAACAAACATATAGGCAATGACCCACGCTCTTTTAGAAAAATGAGAAAACGAGGGCAACTCTAGTATAAATTTTCTACTCTTATGCATTAGTGTTATTTCTGTTGATAATCGTACGTCATTGTTAAAAAGGCAGGAACTCCAAGTTGTTTCTCAAGTAAAAATCATCTAAGAGATCACTTTGGTTCAAACCTAATCAATAATAGACTTTGGTTCCATCAATGACTATGCAAAAATCCTTGGATGGCAATGTTGCTTTAAGTGCTCTCGATATTGATCGATGTTGAAGATAATTTGTAAGCTGTATTTGATTCATCCAGACTTTGGCTACAATCCTCATACTTAGAACATAAATTATTCATTAGTTGGATTTTTATGAATGATATTAGTTGTCATTGGGGCCTTGCTTCCATCATTATTTTCTGTACCACTTTACAGGACACAAATGGAACCGAGACACTAAAAGTTTGGTATTATTGCATTCCTGTTCGCATTGCTTACCTTCTCAATAGAAACAAAATTGTGGGCATAGGCAAAATTTTTAAAAAGCTATGACCAAAATGATGTGCAGGGTTAATATTAAAAGAAAAAAAAAAGCAAGTGGAGATAACTCTAAAGGTCATACACTTACGTGGAGATAAATACTGGTAAGTACATAACCTAGAGGCTAGAGGCTGTACATGTTGACATACAAGATCCATTACATAGAATGCTCTTTTACTAGCTTTAACACACACCTATATTATACATCAATCAGATTCATTATATGGTACTATCATCATGTTATTTGTCGCTGAATCGATGGTATGGATGGAAAAGGGGTGGGTGATAAATCTAGTATTTTTTTTTCTTATCGTTTAGTTTTTCCAAAACCTATACAATTTTTTTTAAAAAATCTCATGATCTCTTATATGAATCGTAAATATCTACCCCCAGAATGACTATCTACCCCCAGAATGACTACTTGTTCTATTCTTCAAACTCTCGCACATAAGCACGTTACTTTTAGAGAAATTAGTATCTTAGATGTAGCAGAACCTTGTGGTTGAAATTAACAATCAGTAGGTCAACTTAGGGCAGAAAATGGTTGTATCATTGGCTATTTAACCAAAACATTCCAACCAACTGCAAATTGAGGTACACCCAAAATGACATGTGTAAAACCTAGGGCAAAGGACGTGCATTCTGAAGGTGGGTCATACTAGACTCCAACAACATATGCTCTATCAAAACAAAGGAAGGAGAAGACCAGAACTTGCTAAAAGAGAAGAGGGAAAAATGATTACCAGGTTCAGCAAGGGTGACTGCAACAATACCAAGCTCGGGAACGCCCAGTTTGCAAAACAATAGTGGCCAAAGTCCCTAGTCGATGTAGACAATGGAGACGATGAGGCTTCGTCGACGTCGAACAGACGTTGGGTGCCTTGCGTATGTGCAAATAGGTTGGCGAGGGAGGAGGATGGTGAAAACGGCTGAGGGAGATTGTAACTGAAGGTGAAAATGATGAATAGTCGAAAGAGGGATGGATAAAGGTGAAAAGGGTTTTTCGACTTGCGCTATCGCAATATAAATTGTGATATCACAACATATATTGCGGTATCGCAACTTAAAAAACTTGCGGTATCACAACATAAATGTGATATCGCAAATAAAAAAACGCTTTTTGGCCAGAACAGTGGTAAGGACGGTATAGAGAAGGTCTGGGTATAATATAGCCACCTTTGGTAACAAGGGGGTGGAATCGAGGACTTTTAGTTACCGTACGGAAAATTTCCCTTTTGTTTGGTAAAAATACAAACACAACTTAGGGACGAACTGATTGTGAAAGTTTGGCTGATCACTCTTCACATGCACAGGACCACCAATTCCTTGAAAATTTATACCAAAAATATTGGTAATAAAAATTATGTATAAATTGAAACGTTAATAAAAATTATTAAGACAAAAACCAAATATAAGAACTTAAGCAATTGTATTAAAAGAATCACTTTCAACAACAAGAGTGCCTTCATATCTTGTAGGGAACAATCTAAGATCTTTAAAAAATAGCTAACACCTGTACTTCATTAGACTCACAAATGCCTATATTTTTGGAGAATATAATTAGCATATCTCCTTTTCGATTTTGTAGCACTTCCCCAATTCTCATCGGCCCCGACTTGCCGATTGAATCTCCATCAACGTTGAATTAAAAAACCCCCAAGGGAGAGGGATACAAAGCGACTATTCTCCTCACCTTAAAAGGATCACAACCCATACAAGCTTTCCAATTGTGAAGAATATCATTTAAGCTGGATATTGAAAACTCCTTCCTACTCAATGCTCATTTAGCAATACTTAAGGATACCTTGGAAATTACTTTTGTTGTCGTAGAAGAAGAGCCTTTATGGATTCTATCAACCCTTTCCTTCCAAATGGACCATAAAACTACAAATGGAATCATCCTCCATAAGATGCGCACACAACCAACAAAACACCCACCACACCAAGAATGTATAGTCTCTACAATATTCTTCGGACAACATAATGCCAGACCGCATCTCCCTATAAAATTGCAACAAACCGTGACTGCCACCTCTTAGATGGTTAATTGTCTTCTCCTTCTTACCACACATATAACACAAAGGTTTGAAATATTGGATGATGTCATTCCTCTCCTCCTTAGATTTCGCCGTAATTGCTAACCACAAAATGCTTCAACCCGAGGATGTGCCAACCTCAACCACACATGGGAAGAAGAAGCCCTATGGGTGTGACTCCCCTCCAAGAGCAAATCGAAAGACTTTGCTGAAACTTCCCGAAAATGGAAGGTTTCCAAATCCGAGAGTCCTTAAAATCCCTGCAAAGAAACAAGTTAGTAAGAATACTCAACAATTCCTCATACATACCCCCTTCCAATGGTCGAAGAATTCTTTTAAAAGGCACAACCCACACCGTAAGCTATTACTTATCCTAAGACTGTCACCGACAGAGGACTCCTTAATAACCGAAAGTCTAAAGAGCCCTGGCACATAAGGGCCCTACCCCCACCCAATCATAAAACCAAAATCTAAGATTCTTGCCATTTCTTACCATAAAACCCACCCCTTTGTACAAAGCTTGCCCCCCTAACATTAGTCTCATGCCCAAAAAGCAGTAATAGCCCTCCAAATACCAAATCTACAGGAATTAGGCCCTTATTTAGGCACTTATCCTCACCATATTTAGAAGCAACCAACCTACGCCAAAGAGCCTTCTTTTCCTCCCCAAACCTCCACTACCATTTAGCGAACAACGCCCAATTCTTGTTTTCCAAGCTACCATTACCAAGGCCTTCATTGGATTTAGGTTTAATCACCTCACTCCACTTAATCAAGTGTAATTTCTTCTCGTCAGCCTGACCATCCTATAAAAAATACCTCCGGATGCAGTCCGGCTTCTCAATCACTGCTTTTGCCATTTTTAACCGAGACATATAGTAGATTTGAAGATTGGATAAATAAGCATTAATGAGAGTGATTCTCTCAGCCAAGGACAAGTAAGCTTTCTTTATACTAATTACATGCTCAAAGGTTCCATCAACCTTAATATTTTTGTTAAAGTAATTATAAAAGGATTGGAGCTTTAAACAATAGGTCACAGATCAAGACCTTTTGTCAACATCAAACCCATATTATGATGTTCAAGAAAATTATGTAATTTTATTTTTTAAACTATGAACATGCGGTCACAAGTAAATACGTTAGAATCATGCAGTTTGCAATTCTTATATAATCTTTTGGACCCATGATTGAATGTTGTTAGATATGGAGAGTGATACAATTTATAATTTTTGGGGTAAAATTTAATAGCTAGTTTATGAGTTAAATTGGGTTGAAAACATTTTCAACTCTCCGATAGATGTTAATATTTTAATTTTTTTAATTCTTTCTCAAACTTCTTGGTAAGAGAGATTTTTTGCTCCGCCCCTAATAGAGAATCCTGACTCCGATCAACAGTTGATTAACAACATAAAAGTTTAATATTGTTTTAACCATATATATATATATATATATATATTTTTCAGATTCAACCCAAAGGTGTGTAAATGAACATTAAATTTGACATCGTCCATAGATCAAAGGAGTGGGGCATGGAGCTGGACTGCACTGTCAGTATGCCGTAGGAGAAAATTCTCCCCAATATGAACTGTTCAGAACTTAAGCATAGCTTATAAAAAGATCACTGCTAATTTGGCATGAACTCGGATCCTCCAAGCCGTAACAGTGAAATCCAAATCAGTCAAAATCACCATCATCATTTATCTGGTCCAACTTGAACTCTAATTGATGTGGATTCAATCATCTGATCAGTCATTCATCTAATTTTTAACTAATTTGAGCGGGCCTTACTAATCGGTATATAGAGTTCGCCTCATAGAAATGTTCATTATGACCAGCCTATACATCTGTTAGTGGGGCCACCAATGAAATTAAAACTGCTCAAATCACAAATGCTAGCTCCAATCTAAGTAGGCCCACCATCAAATTGATCATAATTATATTAAATCGCATTCACTCAAAGGGAATTAAGCCGATGGCAACAATCCAATGAGAGACTGTGATTTAGATCCGTTTGGTCTTCATAAAATAAGTTTTAGTGGAGCGGACTGAGAAGACAAATCATGTTTTGTTTATAGTGGACGTGACTATCATCTTTGCCGTGCAAGCCATATATATGTCATTGTGTAAAACGTGTGAATTGGGCCACCCAAGAATGGCATGGCATGGCCCAGCACGAAGAAAACCGTGTACGTCCTGTTGACTGTTTGACTGCGCGGGCCCGGACGGCATGGCCCAAAATGATGGGCCGGGCTGGGCCAGGGAGCCCTGGGCCATGGCACAGCAAGACCTAGCCCATGGCTGTGCCTGTGCCGATGCATGGCACGACATGACACGGCTCATATATATATATATATATATATAAACTTTATTTTCTTATAAAAATAAAATATAAAACTTAAAATGATTAATATTTTTATTTATAAACTAACATTAAAATATTTGCATTTATTTTAATATTTTCAACTTTATGCCACATTAATAATTTCTAAGAGTCCATAAAGCCTCTTTCAATTTATATAAAGAATTTTAAAACAATTAGAAGAGGCATGTGGGCTAACCTGTGGGCAGCACGGTCCAGTACGACATGGATAAATCCATGCCTTGGGCTGTGCTGGGCTGAGCCCCAGCTATTGTGTGCACGGCCCAGCCCTTTTGGGCCCAGTTTTCACCTCTACAGCTGTGACGGGGGGAAATTTGGGTAGGCAAGTTTGGGTGTGCAAATGGGCTGTCAAACCTCCTTATCATCTTGAACGGCCCAGTTCATTCTATTATGTGGATTGATATGGATGTGTGATGAGAACATGGGCTGTCAATTAAATTTCCTTATCACCTTGCACGGCCATCAAATAAGGACATGCAATGCCATAGTGGTTGAGTTGTCATTATAAATAAAAAAGGTTGTGTAATTAGAACACGTACGAATAGAGTAAACAGATCATTGATTAAGGTATGTATGATTCTCATTGAGACACATTAGGATGGTCCTATGTTAGTTATTCTACATTATCAATCCAACTTTTTTGTTTTTTAATGTTCCTTTTAGGATAGGTCAATCATAATGGACAAGGAACATCACCCTCTAGCTCTACATAGAATTTGTTTTCCTTGTTTGGTCTTGTATTGTTTCTTTGGGCTAAATATCACTCTTTCGCTCTACACAAACAATCATTGATATCGTTATTCAACTAAAACGAGTGAAATAGTAAAAAGGGTAAAAAAATGTACTTAAAATTGGCGGGAAGGCCGGCCTTATCTGTGCAGTTGAAAGTAAGGAGATTTTTCTGTGCACGAGCCATCTATGGGTTTTTATTCTCTGTAAAGTCCTCGTGTAAATATGTAAGAAAAAAAAAAGAAAAAGAAAAAGGAAAGACAATCCCTTTGGAAAGATATTTGAAATCTCTCTATTGTCTCTCCCTACCATGACACAAAGATGAAAAATGCAAAGAATGAACTACCACTTTCTTTGTCCTTAAATACAGGAAGAAGAACATAATTGGGAAGTGAAATACGCCCCTAATGTATGTGAGCCTGCAACATTATGCTTAGCGGGCCATGTCGAACAAGTAAATATGTGATCGAGAAAAGGTCCGACACCTTGCACTGTATATTCTTGTTTTGGCACCAGTCATGCTAGAAAAATGACAAAACATCTTAGATAATCTTTCCAATAGTCAATTAAACAGACAAACAAAATGGATGGTCAGAATTTCCTTATCATCTTGCAGGGCCATCGAAACGAGGACATGCGATGCAATTGCCTAGTGGTTAAGTTGTCCCTCTCATAAAAAAGTTGTTTTATGTACGAAAAGAAACAAACAAACATGGCCATGAGTGAGCTAAACAAACAAACGCACACACCACAAACTGGAGTGAACTTCAACATTTTTTAGTATCTCTCTTTATTAGGTTGACCTACTGGCTAGGAGTGATATTACCGACTTAAAACTCAGGACCTATTCATGGTCATGTGTGTTACACTAATGTGCTAACACCAATCAATTACCACTAAAGTGAAAAAAGAAAAAGATAAAACGTTCCAACAACACTCGACCATGAAGAGAAAAGGGTAAGAAAGAGCAACCCCTTGAAGGGGGTTTACACTCCTCTAGCATGGCCCCCACGCCAGCAAGAGGTGGGAACTCCCCTTCTTTCTCCAAGTCAAAATTTTTTCTCCCCTTTCTTTTTGGGCATTTTTTTTTATAGCCTCTACATAACCTAATGGGCCATGTTCGGTATGACTATTGACAAATAAGTCATGCTTGTCTGATGATCCTATCCATCCAATTTCCAGCCATGAATGGACAAAATAAAATGGTCATTAATTGTCTCAAATTGATATCTAAAACTGTGTGGTTGCGATTATATATATATATATATATATATATGAGGAATTCTCAAAAACTCTCCATTCAAAAAACGTTCCTGGCCGCTCCCCTATGTTTTGAGGGCGTGGAGCCTACCTTGAGGTAGTTCAATCAATTCATACAAACTACCCACAATGAATCTGTATAAAGCCTAAATTTGACACTCATCTGACTTTTACTCACCGTTTGATTGAAATAATAAGAAAGTGATGCCTCTAAAATCATTAAACTTTGGGACAATGAATCAAGGGGATTGGATAATCTAATGGAGTTGAAAATCTTTACATAGATAGATCTCATTTAGATTATTCCATCTAGTGACATTCCATTGTAGTCATACACCATAGTGGGCCCAACTGGTTGGAATGTTTTTTGTAAAAAAACCTCCCTAGGAGTTCTCTAACGCTCCTCATATATATATATATATATATATAAAATTTCTATATATGATATCCACAACTAAGTCCACTAATTTCTCAAAACTATTGATAGAGTTCTCAAAATCCTTTGAGTAACTTGAGTTTACTATAAATTGGTATGAGTTGAAATTACTCTATTTAGGGAGTTGAAACTATATTTAGGGGCTTTTGAGTATGGGTTCTTATTTTTTTTATGCAATTTCTTTGTGGCTGGAATACTAATGTACATTTTATATTTTGAATTATTATGGTATATTCTATTTTCAAATTTTCTGCACTTATCAATGATTAGTGACTATTGGGCAATTTCTTTTCTATGGAATTCTAACATATAATATGATACATTATTATGATCCATTATACCACTAATATAATATTATATTTGAGTCTTTTTATATACTCCCCTAAGGTTTTTAGGATTTGTAAATTAGTCCATATGCATTTATAATTCATCAATGGGCCTTTGCCTTTTCATTTTAATACCTTTTGTGTCCTCTCTTTTTATTTTCTTGATTTTTGCCGGGGCCTGCTATGCTTGCTTCAATATATAAATATAGAACAGAATCTTGCAATTTACAGTACTTCAACGAAAAGGATCCCTATTCTTCCTCACTTTCCACTCCTGATATTGACTTAGAACAACACATACTAATTATTACAACATTGCTTCCTCACTTTCCACTCCTGATATTGACTGAGACCAACACATACAAATTATTACAACATTGCCTCTTAACTTTCTAAACCTTTTTAATCCCAATGTAACCTCTTCCTCCTCCACAGCCAGGAGCTTTGAAGTTCATCTCGATTGCACTTGTTACACATGGTACCCTCGTGGATGATGGGTACCTTTCTTTCTATTTTCTCTAGTCGTCGGTATTTCCTTTGGAGGATTCTGATTGTAGCTTGAGTATCCTTTCCCTCGTCTCCATTTCAGGTTTCCACTCCTCTCTCCTAAGCGAATATCCCTCAAAGAAATCTTTGTTCTCTTTTTCCAGCTCCTTCCACACTACAAAACAAATCCCATGTGTAAAAACTGCTGTTCACGACCATGACTTCTTGACATATCAACAAAAGACAATAACAGAAGAACCCCACACAAAATTTCCATGTATCCATGTCTTAGAGCTGCATGTTTAGATCATTTGGATTTTTGAAAGAAAAAGACCATAATAAGAAAAATCTAGCTCTCTAATATCACTCCTCCATATCATGGTTCATACATGAAAGAAGGAAGATAGGTTGACATATTAGTCCCCCTTAAACTGAAATGTTCCAATTTCATGACCAAAATTCAAATAATGTCACCAGAGTAAAGCTACTTTGGTCAACATTTTTTCCTTGAATCCCATGATATCAAGGTACAGTGTATGTCACATAAATTGATAAATCTCATGATATTATGACTTCTATGTAGAATCTTAGGGAAATTATTTTTCAAATGATAAAACGTGAGTAATGGTGATCAAATGTGTTTTTAATTTTCACAAAATGTCAGTTTTCATGTCTATAAAAAATGAATTTATTTACTATTTGTAAAAAAATAAAATAAAGAAACTGATAGATCCCATTATATCATGGGGCTATCCCATGATGTCATGAGACTATATCATGATATTATGGTGTAAAAAAGTTATAAAAGATAATGTTGACTAGAGCAAAACGACTGTGGTGTTATTATCTAAATTTGGATCATGAAATTGTAAAAACAAAGTTTAAGGTGAACCAATATGTCAAAACCCCTAAAAAAATAATTATATGAAAGTTAGAAACCCAAATTCTAAAAAAAATTGGGGTTTTGACATATTAGTCCCTTCTTAATAAGAGATGTCTTACTTTCATGACCAAACTTCAGGTAATGTCACCAGAGTCGTTTGACTCTAGTCAAATTTTTTTTTTTTTTCACTTTTTTGCTTCGGATCCCATGATATCATAGCTTTTATGTAGCATCTTAGAAGATTTTTTTTCAAATGATAAAACCTGAGAAATGGTGATTAAATGTGTATTTACTTTTCACAAAATGTCAAATTTTGTATTTTATAAGAAATGAATTTGTTCATCGGTTTCAAAAAATATATGATACAGAAATTGATTAATCCCATGATATCATGGGATATGGCGACAAAAAGTTCAAAAAATAGTGTTGACTAGATTCAGATGACTCGGTAACATTATGTAAATTTGAGTCATGAAATTGAAAAAACAAAATTGAGGTGAACCAATATGTCAAAATCCCAATTAAGTTTCAGTGACGTACATAAGAGAGTAAAAAAACTTTTTTTAATGGATATTTTGGATTATGAATGCATGCAGAAGAATGCGAGGAAGACTTGGAGGTAGATCAAGATCATGGATCCAATCCCAACCCATCTGCTTTAAAGGTAAGAACATTGATAAAGAAGCCCAACAAGAAGAAGCCAAGTGTTTTAGAACCCTTTTGTAATCATAGACCAGTAGAGGAGCAGTTGCAAGCTGCAGCTACTTTGGATCATGTATGAAGAATAGTGCAAGTAGATAAAGAGGAAGAAATTAGAAGTCAGCTTGTTATTACCTGTGGAAGTGATAACCGGGTTGATCTTGGCATGCTTTGAGAGAGCTTCCATGCACTCTTCCTTCGTCATGTAGAAGAGAAGGCACTTCTCAATCAAGTGGTGCACCTATGACACAAAAACAACAACAGTGAAAAACTGCAATCATCTAATAAACAAAAACTCACAGAAATCACAAAGAAGAACTTAAAATAAATAAGAGGAAGATTAACCAAAAACAAAAAAAAAAGTAAAAGTAGGGTTTTGGGAACCAGATGGATATATGAAGCTGAAGAGTCTCCCATGAGAATAGATAGGGTGAGTGAGCTACATGGGTTGTAGAGTTTATAATGTAGGTTGGGGTGGGTGGTGGTTAGGGAAGCAGGAGATGAATGGAGAAGAGGAGATGACAAGAGCTCTAAGTCGCGACCTTCGGCCACAGAGTCGCCAACTCGGGTCAAGCCTTCACTTCATGTGACCCTTGGGCCCCCCTACTCAGGTGCTGTGGGGTCAAGTGTCAAGTGGTAAGTCCCGACCTTCTGCCACAGAACACGCATGCAGCCAGGCTTCTGTTTGCACGAATGCCCTCCTCTCTCTCTCTCTCTCTGCTGAAAATAATGGGTATTTGTTAGAAGTTACAGTAGACTTTTGTTCATAACATTAACAGCATCAGCTCCACGCTGAAAGAAAGAAACTCTCATACGAAACTCCTGTAATTGAGATGAGTTGGCATAGTACCCACTTCATGAGTGGAACTGTCGTTGTGGTTGCGATGGATAAAAAGGTGTTTTAATTTTATGGACAAGGTCAAATCATCCTAGCAATTGATTAACAACATAAAAGTCTAATATTGTTATTATTAATTTTTTTTGTTTTTTGAGATTGTGTAAATGAACATTAAATCTGACATCGTCCATACATAGATCAAAGGAGAGGGGGACATGGAGCTGGACTGCACTTTCAGTATGCGGCAGGAGAAAATTCTCCCCAATAAGGACCGTTCAGAATATCATAGTCTATCAAGCATAGCTTATAAAGATCACTGCAAAGTTCCCGTGGAACTTGGATCCTTAAGGCGGGAATACGGAAATCCAAACCAGTCAAAATCACCAGAGTCAATCTCGTCCAAGCCCAACTCTAATTGATGTTGATTCAATTGTCCAATCAGTGATTCATCTAATTTTTAAACCAATTTGAGTGGGCCTTACTAATCGGTATATAAAGCTGGCCTCAAAGAAATGTTCTTTATGATCCGCCTATGCATCTGTTCAGTGGGGCCACCAATGAAGCTAAAATTGCTCAACACACAAATGCTAAATCAAATAATTTTATTAAATCACACTTATTTGGAGGGAACTAAGCTCATGACGGCAACAATCCAATGAGAGCCCGATTTGGACCCGTGTGGTCTTCATCGAATTCATTTAAGTGGAGCAGACTGAGAAGACAATCATATTTTGTTCATAGTGGGCATGGCTAAGATCTTTGCTGTCAGAAGTCGTGTGTCATCATTTCATAATTGATATGGATGTCTGATTTGACGCCATCACAAAGAAAATGTGTGGCCAGAAGAATTTCCTTATCATCTTGCAAGGTCATGAGAACGATGACTTGCAATGCAATAGAGGTTGGGCGTCAATCTGATCACAAAAAAAAGTTGTGTAACTAGAAAACGTACGAAAAGTCGAAAAGGATGAACAGCTCATTGATTAAGGAATGTATAGTTCTCATTGAGACACATCGGATCCTCGTTTGTTGGTTATTCTACAAAATCCATCCAACTTTTCTTTATTTTTATTTTCTAGGGTAAGAATAATCATGCAACATTTGACCCCTGAAAGTGTGCCGCCCTTTTCCCAATAATAAAGTTGCAACTATAGTCTGACTGACCACTTCAATGGATGAAGTGCCTCAACCTTGTACACGACAGCCGCTTCTTGTCGGTAGGCCTTGTATGATGTACCTGCAATGGATGATTGGTGAGCTTTCTCCGAAAAATTAGATGAACCTAGCCCCGTTTTTATGGTAAGATAATTAGAGAGAGCTGCTATTTGTACACCCTGAATGGATTCCTACACATCCATCCATGGGACCTATAATAGTACCTTTTGAAAAATCTCCAAAATGCCCCTCCAATTCTTCTCTCTCCCTTTTCTTGCTCGGCCGGCCACCTCCTCCAAACTCTCGCCTCCCTCTCATTCTCCCTGTCTTTCTCCTCTTCCTGCTCGCCGCCTAACTTCACCCCCACTCCCACTCCCTCCCCTTCTCCCTATCTCTCCCTCTCCTAGCGCCCACCCTCGCCCTCTCTCTCTCTCTCTCCCTCTCCTTCTCCCCAATCGCCATCCCTCCCCCTCTCCAGTTCGACCACTCAAGGCCGAACAAATGAGTATATTTTTCAGCACTTGTTGAGCCCTGAGTGGCCGAACGAGAGAGGGAGGGAGATGGGCGACGATCGGGGAGAAGGAGAGGGAGAGAGAAAGATGGTGAGATAGGGAGAAGGAGAGGTTGAGAGGGTGAAATTCCCTTTAAGAGTTACTAGAAATGGATTACTAGTTTTTAATTTAATTTAATCAAACAATGTAGCGGAAATAAACCAACTAGACAATAAAGAACTAGCTATCTATCAATCACACACCACAAGAAGGCGACACAATTTTTAACGTGGAAACCCTATCCAGGTCAAAAAATCACGAACTAGAAATCAAGAGTTCACGAACAGTTACAAGATATACTCACAAGCTCCTTTACCTCAGTCTGTATCTCGACCTAAGGACTGTTGTTATTTTTATAAAAAACCCACTGACACGACTTCCACCGTGCCCCGTTCTCCTTACTTGATCTCCTATCACCTTGAACAATCAAGATGATCAATCTTCTACAAGAAAGTTCGAAGCAGCAATTATCTTTTAGAGCAGCCATTCAGAACAGTCTCTCAATGGCTCTATAAAATAAACTCTCTCTAAAATATCTCTGACTCTAATTAATGAGAGTAGTGGTGGTCTCTGTGTGGTGACCTCTAGGGTTGAGAGAAACATCCTATATATAGCCCCAAATTCATGCTTAAGACTTAGTGCACAAGTAGGACTCAAATTAGGAAACATAGTCTCAAAGGAAAACTATTTCGGATTAGAATAAAGACTTTCCCGTTTTCTGCGCACCTGTTCGCTCGAGCGAACCCACCATTCGCTCGAGCGAATGAGGTTCTGTCTCACCAAAAAGGTTTTTGTCAGTGTGTCTGGGTATTCTGTCATGCCTTCGCTCGAGCGAACCAATCTAGACTTGTTCCGGAATTTTAGCACCAGCATGTTTCTTCAGCTTTTTGAGTTCTTCAATTCTTCTATCTTCGGAGATTTTTTCTAAGAAAAATTACAACTCAAGAGACCTAGAGTTTTGTCCAACCAATCAATTTAGCCAACACTAAAAATCATAACAGAGGGAGAGGACGGAGGTGGGCGCTGGGAGAGGGAGGGACATGGAGATGGAGAGGGAGAGGGCGGATGTGGGCGCTAGGAGAGGGAGGGACATGAAGAAGGAGATGAAGAGAGGGAGAGGGGGCGGAGTTAGGCGGCAAGTAGGGAGAGGGAGAAAGACAGGGAGAAGGGGACGGAGAGAGGAGGGAGAGGGAGAGAGACAAGGAGAAGGAGAGGCAGAGGGAAGGAGCGAGAAGGAGAGAGGGAGAAGAAGAGGGAGAGAGGAGGGAGGTGGGCGTCAGGCGGAGGTGGGTGGTCGAGCCGGGAGAGGGAGAGAGAAGGGGTATTTTGGTCTTTTGTCAGAGGGGTCACATGGATGGATGTGCAGGGAGAAATTATGGCTGTGCAAATAGTAACTCTCTAATTAAATAAAAAGTCTTATGTATACACTAGGGTTGTAAATGGGTCAGTTTCGGTCCGAGTCCATGGTAGACTTGGAACTGGAACCATTACAGAGAAGGTGGAACCGGATCTGGACTCAGAATCGTTTCAGAACCGGTTTCTTAGCTTGGGAACCGGAACCAAAACTATATATGGGACATGTCTGGATTCGGGTCCGGGTCTAGGTAGAGAATGATATTTAAAAAAATATAGCTTTTATGAGAGATTTTTGAAAATTGAGGTAATATATCGGGTCTCGGGTCCATGGGTCCGAACAAAGGTGGAACCGGACTCGGACCCATTTACTTATCGGGGCCTAAATAAGGATCCAGACCTGTTTTTTAATGGGTTGGAACCTCCAGATAATCGGAGAATCGGGGACCCATTTACATTCCTATTATATACCCGTAAGGTTTATACCATTGCCTTTTTATTTTAATACCTTTTATGTCTCCAAAATCACTAGTGACAACGAGAATAGGCGACCACCAAAAGATTTGAATTTATAAAATTGACAACTTCGCCCTTAAATTCCTTAAAGAAAGATAAGTATGTTATTATTTATAAAACTATCATTATTTTATCTCACATCCCAATTGTCTATTTCAAATTCTCCCATGCACATAAAGCCTAACAATGTATTTGAAACTCTCATCAATTTAATAGGGGGTTGTGCATGGATTGGGTCAATTTTAATAAATTATAAGAACAAGTGTTGATTGTCATTGTGTTCGATTTATATTTAATGAGATTGGCCCTGTATTGATAAAAATGGAATCCCACTAAATGTGCTATAGTAATTACGGATGGAAATGGGTCGGGATTTAAACGGAACCCACCCTGCATTGCACATATTTGGGCCGGATTTGTTATTGATTTTCTTGGAACAGATCGAGGTGGATTTGAGTTTTGTTGATGTAACGCACCTGCCTCATATATATAATATTTATTTATTACTAAAAGTATAAATAAAATTCATATGATACAAGTGGTGTTGGGGCATTAACATAAAGCATTTTGTAGAATAAGATCGTGTGTTTGATTTCTACCACACTATTTCCCACACATTTATATATTTAAGAAATTTTAAGCTTTAAATTAAACCTAACCCTTGACCAAACGGGGTAGGATGGGTTTGGATGAGACAGACTTGAGACAGGGAAAGTTAGGGTTTGGATTTGTCCCAACCGCCCCGTTTCCATCCATAATAGTAGTAGTTAATGTCACAAGCTTTAAAGAAAAATAAATCGAAGCTTTTAACTTATGCATATATGGATAAAGAGATGTGCAAAAGTGTTAGTTTTACTCTAAAAACTTAGGGTGGCGGTAAGGATACTAATTTTGGAACATGGAAGGTATTAAAATGAAAAGGTATGGGGTATATACAAATATTAAAACAACAAAGGTTTATTTACAAATTGTACAAACCTCGGCTGGGGGGTGGGTGTGGGGGTTGGGGTTTGGGTTTACGGGTGGAGTTTGTTATATTAAAAAACCTCTTATATAAATGGACCGGTCAAGACCACATTTTATGGTGACATAATTGGATCGCGGATGTTCCTTACAATTCTTGAACAATCTCCACCTGTTGAGGGGAACTTTAATAAGTTTTCTTCTCTCTCCCTCTGCTAGGTTGACCTGCTGACCAATCATTGCCCATCTTCATGCAATCACTATTCATGAAAAGGAGTGAAGGTTTTATGAAATATTTTGGGCTCTCTAAATCTGTACATGGTACTAATAATTATGTATTGAAAATAGAAGTTATTGCTTTCCAAGTTAAACTGTTTTGTACTGACAGAAATAATCGATATCGACCATTCCATATGGTTGCTAGCAATCATTTTCATTGAAGACAGAAGTTATTGCCTTTCACTTAAATTGTTCTGTATTGATAAAAGTTGTCGATGTTGACCATTCCATATGGTCGATAGCGACCATCTTAATTGAAAACAGAAGCTATTGCCTTTTAGTTAAATTGTTCTGTATTGATATAAATGGTTGATATATCGACCATTTTCACTGAAGACAGAAGCTACCACCTTCCAAGTTAAACTGTTCTGTGCTGATAGAAATGACTGGCATCTCACCTGAACCGCATCTAGCGCCGCAGAATACACGAAATCAAACACGAATTTCCTGCGAATGGTAGCCGGTACAGTGGCTATTAGTAAAAACTTAAAGATGATTGTTTTGGAGAAATAGTAGAGGATCAGTTAGAGTTTGAGATCCATGATAGCAAAAAGGGTTGAATTTGAGAAACGAGTTTTGTTTGAAACCTGATTTAGGGCTAGAAAGTTCTTGCTTTTTGGGGAAAAAGAGAGAGTAATGAAATGCAGAAGAGGGTTGAAGGGGATTAGGGTTAGAAAGTTTCCGCTTTTGGTTGTTGTTGAAGAAGAGGAGGAAAGGAGGACATTTAGAAGAAGAAGATGAAATATGTGAAAAAAAAGAACGATTGCTCCTGAAGGAGACTTGAAATGTCTCTGTTGTCTTTGTCTAATGCCACAAGGATGAGAAAGGCAAAGAATGAACTACCACTTCCTTCGTCCTTAAATACAGGAAGAACATAATTGGGAAGTGAAATACGCCCTAATGTGACCCTGCAACATTATGGTTAGGGGGCCATGTTGAACAAGTAAAATGTGATTGAGATAAGCTCCGACACCTTGCACTGTATATACTTGTTTTCACACCAGTCAATCTAGAAAAGTGAGAACATTTAGATATTCTTTCCAATAGTAATTAAATGGAGAAAGAAAAAAAAAAAGGACAAGGAAAATGGACAGTCAGAACTTCTTTATCATTTTGCAGGGCCATTAAAACGAGAACATGCAATGCCTCCGTGGTTGAGTTGTCACTCGAGCAGCTCAGCCCATTGATTTTTATTAATGACGTGACACAATAGGAGTGAATGGTCCTTCATGCAAAAGCACAGAAGGCAAATTTGGGGCGGATTTTCTACACAAGACATGGAATCAAACTAGGGCTGCGCGCTCATGTAGTCGTCCTTCAATTATAGTATTAGGGCCGCACTCCTTTTTCTAATTTAGGCCCATGGTGATTCAGGGATTCGAACACTAGGAAGTTAGCCAATAAGAGAGCTGCTAAATGCACTGGTTCATGCTCTCCACATACTGCATGACCAATATACCCCGTGTCAAATGACCTAAAAGGACAACTCTCCTCCCCCAACTTCTTTCTACACCCCATTCACGGCAGCACAGGGGACTTTTTGGGACTTTTTGGAAGGCCCTGTGCTAGTAGATAAGTCGAGGCTTGAATACTGCAATGGTTCATTGATCTCAATAATACAGTCAATGGAACTTAGGAAAGAGAAACATGTTTTGGTTTTGCAGGATATGATTGGAAGACCAGGAAACTCGATCCTTCCTTCGTGAACGCAAGAGAGGGTGAAGAGTCCACACTACCCCACCTAGTTCGGGCATATATCTCTGTCTACCGGGGCCTTGCATATGAAATTTGGTTTAAATCAGTCATACATTGCATATACATGAGATTGGATGGATTGAATGGGGTCTCCATGGATAATAAATAAGACCCATTTTTTTTTACCATTAGTTATAAATTCAAATAAAAATGCATCGATCAAAATAAAAAGAAAAAAAAAAATACCACTGTAAGAGCTAGTTTTGATTGACTTGAGGACGAGCAGGTTAGCTCTGCTTGTCGATGGAGATTCTGCCCTTCCTCTGTTACTGTATAAAATATCTTTTCCTGAATCACAGAAAATCACCGTGAGAACTCGATCGGATGGTCCGACCGAGGATTCTCCGATGCTTAAGTTAGCCAATAGATCCGTTTCTTGGTTAATCCTCTATTTAATTGAAAGAATTTTTCATACCTCCTCATCTGGTTCCTTTTCCCGTACATATATTTTCCATTTTCCTGGATTCTCCCCCATCACCTGCGCACGTTCTCTACCTTCTTATAATCCGATAACTGCCAGACCTTGGATTGTGGGGCGTCTTGAATCCGGGAATTAATTCCTCAATAACTACACGCTGCAGTTACTGATTCTTTACTCCGCATTATCGTCTGAGCTGGATTAGTGGGTCAGGTTGGGTTGATCTTGACCCTATCAATTTAAAACCCCCCTCCCCCCTCCAAAACCCCCAAAGCAATTCTAATGCTAACTGCAGCTGATGATAATGAAATGTTTGATAGTGTCATTAACTGCTATAGTCCCTTCACTTTGGTTTGGGCAATTTTTTTGTCTACAGACCACAGCACATATGAGTCGGGACAACTGATTTTGGTGTCCTGCTTTTAATGGCTCGTGAAATAGAATTCACAATCACAAAAATACTGACCATCTGATTTACTTTCTTCATTGAGAGTGTTGATAGTCAACTGCCAGTAGGCCTCAATCGAATCGTAGCTCCTCCTGATATTGTGACTTTTGGACCATAGCTCATTCAAAGTAGAAGCCCCTTCAAATCAACTCACAAACAAAATGGACCAAACATGGAAACAGGGCATGGAAAAAAAAAAAAAAAAAACACAACGGAGGTCATGTGTGCTAAACTAGAAGAATAGCCCATCAAACTTGAGGATCTCGTTTGATTCCTGGTTGACTCGGTTGGTGTTAAGTTTAAGAAATTTAACAATATATGAACCTACCCTAAGCACCAATCCAATTTCCAAGTTTGGCATGTATTTTGCAATCCCTTGCTGAATGTTTTGTGTCCTTGCAAACTTACAAGTACTTCTCATGGACATGTTTGTATCAAAGGTAAGATATGAGACAAGCTGATCAAATCTGTTTAGAAAGAAAACTAGAAAGAGAAGGTCAGGTTAGTCTTATCAATTGTTGTTGCCTGCTCCTCCTCGAGCTGGTGATGATGCCTCGCTGATTACTGTTAGGGTGGGATGCCACATCACCCTCTTCCGCGTCTTCCTCCGCCTCGATGGAGGGTGCTCGGGAGCTGAAGTTGCCTTGTTGTTGTTCAACAGATCCTCAGCTGGCACAATATGGGAGGCGGACTGAGCATCATCTCCATAGCTGACCGACTTGCCGACGTAGAAGCTTTTAGAAAGAGAGTCGGAGGACGCACTGGAAAAGCTGTCCATATAACGTCTAGAATTGTGTCCCATTGAAATGTCATCGGATGACTGTCCCGGGGTGCAGTTCTGTGAAAATTCTCTGGTGGGGGGACGCTTGATTCGACGCCGGAGCTTCCTCACTGTGCGGCCAGGAACAACGTAGAACTTCTCACCGGGGGTTAGGATCTCTTCAGGCCGGACAAGGGACTCCCATGGTCTCCTGAAGATTTCCGGCCGGGCAAGTAGGAATGATGGGTACTTCTCCATGATCCCCCGCGCCGGGACTGCCATGTAATAGTACTCGACAAACCCGCCCACATGGATGATTTTAACTGCAGCAGTCTCTGGTGGAGATGATGATGTTGACAATGACGACTGGACCGGTTTGGGCGATGGTTGGCGGAGGAAGCTGGGTGTGAGCCTACGGAAGGGGAAGAACTTGTGGAGCATGATTTTGGGCGCCTGTTAGTTATTACCGTTGGGAACAGGTTGATGGGCAGGAAGGAGGGAGGATATGTGAGCCTCTTTTGTAGCTTTGACAGTCGATGATATCTAGAACTCTCTGTCCAATCCCTTTTCTTTCTTTCCATATTTAAGGAGAGATAAGACCTAAGGACGGAAGGTCCCAATGTGGAGTCTGCAATGCAGTCCCTGTTTTGGAGCCTCGTTTTTGGCTGGGTCTCTTGAGGAATCATGTTTGGAACACACAGAAAAGGACCATAGGGTTCCAAACAAAAAGTCTTATTTAAATAAGACATTCTCCCGTATAGGGGTGTAAAAAAAACCAAAAAACCGTCTAACCGAACCGAACCGCGGTCAATAATCGTATTGCACGGTTCGGTAACGATTACGGTTAATGAAATCTAAAAACCGCATAGTTCGATTCGGTTACGATTTTCCGTAATAATTCATGGTTATTAACCGAACCGAACCGTATGATACAGTTCGGTTAACCATATGTAGTTAACCGTACCATTTACAAATAAAAGAAAAAATAAGGGGGCTGAATGAAATATTTCTTACCTTATTTAATTGCTCCTTATGTGTCATTTTACCCTCAATCATTCACATTTATCCCCTAATGTGACTTATGTGAGGAAGGCATTCCACGGTTATTAACCGTAACCGAACCGTTTAATACGGTTAACCGCGGTTACGGTTTTCCACGGTCTTCGTGTGTACGGTTACGGTTTTAAAAGATAGAAAACCGCAGTTACGGTTCGATTAAAGACTTTTCCAAATTGACTGGTTAACCGAACCATTACACCCCTACTCCCGTAGATTAGAACTTCGAGATGACTCAAACTCGGCCTGGGATGAGCCCGAGTCAGGGTCCAAGCTGACTCATCAGATTCAGACAAGATTAGGACCAACATTTTACAATGGAAATGATGCATTGAGCACCCACCAAGAAACACCACTTTGGCCCTATGAGGGGCATGGTTTAGTTTCTGGGCCTCTTTTAGACCCAAAATGCATTATACCGGGTGTAGGCGGCGTCCACACATATAAGCCTAGGCTCTTGAAACCCTCATGAGCGATGTAGGACGTTACATAGTGCCATGCTAATCAACGATCATTTTAATCCCATGCAGCTGTCTACTTGCATGGTCGACCACAGTTCCATCCAGAGAAATATTTTAAAGCAATGACATTATGGAGGAGATGACTAACTCACCATGGATGTGTTTTTCTATCCAAATAAGCTATAAAAATTGCCATGACCAATCAACATGTATGGTCCTCAGTCAGTTTCATCCGGACGCATATATCAAAGCCTACGTACATAAGGTTATGGAGAGAGGATACTATTCTTGTATTCATCGGCACAGATATGTAATAAAAATTGTTCACATGATTATTTAGTCATGGGACAGTAGCAACTCTAGCCTACCAAAGAGATTAGTGATACCTTAATTTATTAATTCACAAGCACAAAACCATATGTATCAACATATCCGGAACAAACGTTATTCGGGGACATTTATGTGCATCTATCCCTCACCATAGGGTGAGGGCATTTTTCCTTTTTGCACATGAAGACAAGGAAGTGTACCTCACCCTATGTACTTGAAAATTCACTTTTGTACTTGAAAATTCTTATTTATGGAAGTGTCCCTCACCCTATGGTGAGGGATGGATGCAATGAATATTCTCCAACATTATTTTAAGCCAAGCAAAGTGGTCTTCTAATTTTGTTGCACCTGTTTTTCTCGCGAGCATGTGACAGAACTTACAAGGCTGGACGCCAACTTCAATGCATGAAACTCTATGCTATGTACGAGCAAGGGCGCTATGCTACTAGCCTTTCCTTGGTTGTTGAAGGGTTGAATTGAAAGAAAAGAAAAGAAAAAAAGATGAGGTAAAAAGTAGAAGTACTAAATTGATGACAAAATGCACCTTTTTTCCCCCAAAAAAAAAAAAAAAAAAAAAAAAAACAAAAAACAAAATAAACTATTCTCTCGTTGCACTAAATGACAAAAGGTTATAATTTTTAGAGATGTGTAACTTTTACTCATTTAGTATTTTTATTTTTGAACTCAGGCTATAATTTTTAGGTATGAGTAACTTTTAATCATTTAGTATTTTTACTTTTGAACTCCTACCTTACCCAAGTATCAATGGACCCAGGGAGAAAGGAATCTCGCAAATTGAAATAACAAGGCAATCAATGCTATATACAATGGAGTAACACCCTGCATAATTTTGCAGAATTTTTACTTGTACTACTGCGAAAGAGGCATGGGACATTCTGCAGACTGTGCATGAGGGCACTAACACTGTCAAGCATAAAAAAAAATCAGAAATTGACTATTGCCTTTGAAACATTGCATATGAAGGATTTATAAACTTTTGATGATTTCCACTTTAAATTAAGTGACATAGTCAATTACAATTTCAATTTGGGTGAACCGATTTCAGAAAATAAGGTTATTAAGAAAATCCTTCGGTCTCTACCCGAGAGGTTCATGCTAAGTTGGTGGCTATTGAAGAACACACTAATTTGAATACCCTTAGTGTTGAGGAATTGGTTGGAAATTTGCAAAAGCCAAACATTGCTCAGCCAATAAGCCGAAAGGGATTGTCCTCATGTCCTCCAAGTCTGCATAGGAATGTTCAGATGTTGATATTCATTGTGGTTCTTATGAGACTGACTATGAGGCGTTTTCTGTGAAAAAAGTTCAAAAAGTTTATGAAAAATATAAAATGTAATTTCAGAAAAAAAAAATAGACTAAAACAAGCCAAAACCAATGCCCCAAGTATTTGAAAAACCCTCTCAAGACTTCCTCTAAACCCATCTAGTGCTTTGAATGTCAAGGCTTTGGCCACACTGCCTTTAAGTATGTGAAGAGGAAAGAAAGAAGTAAAGGGAAATGCCCTGAACGTCTCATGGGATGATGATTTAGAGAAAGAGGACAGTGAAGTTGAGTCTCCTACGCATGCATCTGAGTCTTCCAAACTCATCGCTTTTAAGACTAGGAGTAACTCATCTTCAGTGCATGGCTCATCTGATAAGGACTATAAGTCAGATGAGGATATAAATCTTCATGAGTTATCTGATATTGAACATGACCTAGAATCGGTGTACATGAAACTCCTTAAGGACTCTATGCGCTTGTCTAGCATCAATGACAGACTTTCTCACAAGCTGAAGACCACAAAGTCTCGAAATACGTCCCTTGCATCTGAACTTGATGATGCACGTGCTAAGCTAAGTTAGCTGGAATCTCAGCGTGCAATTTTATATGAAAATCTGATTAATGTAGGGAAGAAGAATGAGCTGCTCACTACACAGTGTGAAAAGGCTACAAAAGAATTGGGTACATTGTGTATTGAGCTCAAAACTTGCTAACAGAAATGGAAAACCTTAATGGCATGGTGAAAACGGTCTTGAATGGCGTAGACTCTGCCAACTCCTCAATCAAACGCAGGAACAAGGGCTCCATGACATTGGTTGAGATCCTTAAGAGCCAGAAAAGTGACTCATCTAAAACAGGCATTGGCTACAGACATGAAGCGTCTACTTCCAAATCATCTGGTAATGCTGTTTTAGTTCGAGGCCCTACCGTACACTCAAGTACACCTCTTCATGCAAACACTGCACATGCGAATACAGTTAATAGAAAGAATGTGCCTAAGCCCAGTTTCGTTCTCCTTTGTCACTTGTAGATCAAAGGGCACATTAAAACACACTGTAATAAATTTTGAAACCAAATGTGAAATCCGCGAAGGAAGAAGAACTATTATCCTCAACAGGTCAAGACTATATTTTATCTATCGTTAGGGTAGTTTTCCATAGAATCAGTTTTAGATGGGTTAATTAGTTCTATTATGTTGTGATTAGTGTAGTGATTTTGAGCTCCTTCAAAACCAAGGTAAGTGAATATTAATTTATGGAATGATATGCATGCCTTAATTATGATACTAGATTTGAACTATGATATGAATTATCTTTGCTTTCAATTAATGGTTTGAATTATTTATGCAAAGGATTTTCTAATGGAAGAATGGGTTTGATGAATGGAATGGAAGAATGGATTAGATTAGGTGATTGATAGGAGAATGATGCATATGAAGAGGGCTTTGGTCCCTAATTGTATGGAATGCAGGTACAGGAAGAAGGGACATGTGATCCTTGAAACTGATAGTGGCCCAGGTCCGATTGATCGAATTTAAGGTTTTGTCATTATTATTATTAATATTTATTTGAAAACCGAGAAAATCAGTTTTAAGACCTGTTATCCAACCGAAATGGGTTTTATTTCCATAAGATTATATGACTTTAATGGGACCCTTTGGACCTTACAAGGAAGGGCTTTTTATATGTTTTAATGAAACTCTTGTTCTTCGTTTTTACTTTGAATTTATGATATAGAAATTGTATTTCATTTGGCTATGAGGTTATGGTGTTAATTTTGAACATATGAACAAGCACCACTAAGCAAATATGATTCCACATACGAATTTATGACAGCTCGATTTGAAGTTATGGAATGGTTGATCAGTGTGTTTAAGAATTTATTAACAGGGTCAGCTTCCCGGAAAATAAGCAATAAGAGCTTAAGAACTTATGGAAAGGGTAAGGACCCGAAGTAGCATGGCTTATGGTTATGGTAAAAGACTAAGTGGTGTGTTTTCTGATAAGAACTTATGAATTATGGATCTAATTTGAATCTAAGAATTTCTGATCTTATATGAATTTATGAATTTTGTATTTCATTTGAATTTAAGAATTATTGATTTAATTGCTTTTAAATGCATATCTATTACTTTTTATATATATTTACCTGCCGGCTATTTTGCAGTCTGATGATGCTATGCTAGCTTGGTGCATAGGTACCTAACACATCTACAAAGGGATGTGAAAGTGTTGATTCAGGTGATAGAACCTGATGGTGAGTACAAGTGATGTGTAACTGACATTGTCGTTCGTTGTGACCAACACATGAGTGATTTCATTAATGGATAGTTTATATTTATTTTTTTGTAGGCATAGGTTTAAGTTAATGAATAGAGTAAATGTGGTTACTCTGCATGTTAATTTTGTACGTTTCGTATTTATATGAAGATACACTGTATTTTACAGCTGAATGAGGAAATATTATAACTCATTGTGGACTTCGATTCTATGCAACCAAGATTGGGGCCACGTTGGGTGGTTTGTTTATGAAAGATTGTTATTAAGCCCCTAATCTCATGCATAATCCGAGGCTCATCTCTCGGGCGTGAGAGTTGTTTGATTAGAAGTTGGTTGAAGAAATGGGAGAGGTTCCGGGCGTTGTTGTTTGGCCAGATTCTCGATGTTCGTTTTGGTGGGATGGTTTGTTGGTGGAGTTTTGGGCCATGGGTGTTGCAGAGGTGGCTTGGTTGGATTTGAAATGATCTGGCTTTTTTTTTTTTTTACATTTTTAATTTTCTTTTGTGGAAGAGGCGTTTGGTTAGGAGGATAGGATACGGAGGGGCGTTCAAGTCTGGTGTGTACTGGATGTGGGTAACCAGACTGGATGTGGGTGTTTGGATGGCAAGGTGATGATGGAAAAGGGGCTGTTGAGAAGTGTGGCCACTACGTCAAAAATGGAAATATGCGACTGCAAGAATACGAGAACAACGATGGCCAAGGCAGTTCGTTCGTTTTTCAACTGTTTTCGGCAGTCGCTTCCTTCGTCTGCCAATTCATCCCCTCTGTGATGGTGTGGCCCAAAGAGCCGACAGGCTTTAGGCTATTGTTGTTTTTTAAAAGCGTCGTTGTTTAATGTTTGACATCCCTCTTATTGCCAAACGATGCCTATGCAAAAAAGGTCCTAATGTCTGTTGCTCCCTCTTTGTCTCCCTCTCTCTCCCTTTCCCTCTCTCCGGATACCCTTTAGTCCTCTCAGGATAACCAATGAAATAACTGCTTACTGTTTTAGGGTCTAACTTCTATTCCTGTGGGTTAAAAATACTCACTTCAGATAGACATCCCTATACTCGAAAATGACTTAAACCGGGTTTTTGACATGTCCATAACTCAAAAGAAGTTTTGAGAACAACTTTAGAAGGGACTCGATTTAAAACATACATTGCAATCTATAGTGGTTCACCCTACATAGATTTTGGTGACTTGGTGTTACTAATCATACTTCTAACCATATCCATCAACGTCCTTTTTCTTCTCTCAGCAATACCATTCTGCTAAGGTGTTCTTAGCATTGTACGTTGAGTAATAATACCTTTCTCTTCTAGGAATTTAGCGAATGATCCTGAGTTACGGGCTGATTCGATGTATCTATCATAATATTCACTACCTCTATTTGACCTCACAAGTTTGATCCTTTTATCTAATTGTTTTTCTACTTTAGCTTTGAATATTTTGAAAACACTAAGGCCTCGGATTTTTCTTTAATTAGATAAATATATCTAAAACGTGAGTAGTCATCTATAAAGGTGATAATAAAATATTCTTCACCTGTGAAAAAAAGTATATGCATTTTCCCCGAAGTACCTGTATGGATTAATTCTAGAAGTCCTGAACTCCTTATGGCACTTTTCTTGATTATTTTACTTTGTTTACCTTCTATACAATCAATTTAGACACCAAAATTGGTAGTGTCAAGGATTGGTAATATTTTATCCTTCACCAACCATTCCATTCTCTCTTTCAAGATGTGTCCCAACATTTTATGCCATAAATTGGTGGCGTTCTCATTCATAACTTCTCTTTTCATGCCTATATTCATTTCATAATTAATGTGTTGGGTGTAAAGTGACAGTGCATATACTGGTCATCTAGTTTTAACTTGTACAAACCATCAGACATAAAATTGTCCCCAACTAAAATATTATTTCTAAAAACTTTAAGTAATCCATATTCGAAATTAATTAAATACAAAACCATCATGATCTAATTTGGAAATAGAAACTAAATTTCTAGAAATAGTCGGGACATAGAAGGTGTCATGCAGATCTAGCAAGAAATTAGTATCCAGCAAGAGTCGATAGGTGCCTATTGCCTCGACTCTTGATTCATGTTGATTCCCCATAGTGATGTTTCGCTGACAATCACTTGGACTCCACCTTGAAAGGAATTCCTGCACACAATCAAATACGTGAACACTTGCACCTGAGTCAACCCACCACATATATGATGGGACACCAGCTAAAGTTTTTTTCGAAATACATGAGATAAATGGCTATGATTACCTCTTGATTCGAACCAATTTTTCCTCTTCAGATAACCCGCCTTGAAGTGACCCTTCTTTCCATAAAAGAAACATTTCTTTGTCACCCCTTTCCTTTTTCCTGGCTTTTGATATGCTCATGCTCGCCGTCCCATCACATCTCAAATTTGTTAAATGGTTCATGAAAGATGCACCAAGAGTCTTATATGTTACTGTCACAGCCTCACCTAACTCAGCATGAAATTATCCCTTTGGCTCTCGTGTGCATTATCCACTTTGGCCCACGTGCGTGTACGAGGATTTCCCAGGAGGTCACCCATCCTAGTACTGTTTCCGCCCAAGCACGCTTAACTCTGAAGTCCTTACGGTTTCCGAGGCTGCATGGTTTTAAATGCCTCATGTTGAGTTAAGTCGGAATTTGACTTATAAGCACAAGGTGAATGACTTTGGCTTTTTCCAATGCAGGCCTAGTGGAGAATCATCATTTAAAGTCCGTAGTTGACACGCTACGCCCAATGGTTAAAGGTTTAGCCCGGACCAAATTATAACACAAGAGGGAGGAATGCCAACACAAGTGGAAAAAAAGCTCACTCAAGTGGAAAAAGGTGGCTTACCCATGACTAATACTTCGAGTGCACATACCACACGCTCGCACCAGGTAACCCTATGCAAGACTTTAATCTGGAAATCTTGATATATATTAAGGGAAATATTCGAGTGAGAACTAGTTCTCACCTATTATATGAGAAATTTTTTTGTGGGGCTCAACTAACAACTCATCCAAACCTAGCAACCAATAGGGAACCCCTTGATAGTCACCAATTCCAATGATTGTCACACATCCGAATGGACCGAACTGTTGAATCGAGGGTTGAATATTTTTCTTGAATATGAATCCATTAAATTTGTGAGCCACGGCTGAAGGGGTTAGGGGCATGGATTTGGGGTCAAACTTGATATTTAGAGTGGTCTTACGTAGATATTTCCATTCCCTAGGACCCATCCCTAAATGGGGCCCACAATTGGGCCCCACAAAAAAGTTATCACATATTCACGTGAATATTACCCGTATATAAATAATGCAACATATAAATAAAGAAGAAAATCTTGCAATTTACATGTGAACGAAAAGGATCACCGATCCTCCTGGCTTTCTACTCCTGATATTGACTCCCACCAACACATACCAATTATTACAACATTGCCACTGACCTTGCTAAACCTTGTTAATCCCTAGAGTACCCTCCTCCTCCTCCACAACTAGGAGCTAGAACCTTCATCTGATTGAACCTGATTTTTCTCGAGTTTACAGACGGTACCCTCACGGATGATGGGCACCTTTCTTGCTACTTTCTCTTGTTGTCAGTATCTTCTCCAGCGGATTCCGATAGCAGCTTCAGTATCCTTTCCCTTGTCTCCATCTCAGACATCCTCTCCTCTCTCCTAAGCGAGTAGGCCTCAAAGAATTCCTTGTTCTCTTTCTCCAGCTCCTTCCACACTACAAAACAAACCTCATCTATCAAAACTTCTGTTCATGACAATGACTTCATGACTTATCAACAAAACACAACAGCAGAAGAACCCCACACAAAAAAACCCATGTACCCATGTCTTAGAACTGCATGTTCAGGTCATTTGGGTTTTTGAAAGAATAAGAACATAATGAGAAAAAACCCACCTCTAATATCACTCTTCCAATTCACGGTTCATACATGAGAGAAAAAGGTATTTAGAAAAACTGTAAAAGAAACCCAAATCTTAAAACCGTTTTTCTTTCTGATGCATAAGAATTAAAAAAAAAAAAAAGAAAGCAAAACTTTTATTAAAACTGATCTTTTGGATCATGCATGCATGCAAAAGAATACTAGGAAGACTTAGGGGCAGATCAACATCATCGATCAAACCCCATCTGGTAGGAAGATAAGAACATTGAGAAAGAAACCCAACGAGAATAACAGTAGAGGAGTTGCAAGCTGCAGCTACTTTGGATCATGTAAGAAGAATGGCGAAATTACATAAAGGAGTAATAGGTATTATTATTACCTGTGGAAGTGATAACAGGGTCGATCTTGGCATGCTTTGAGAGGGCTTCCATGCACTCTTCCTTTGTCATATGGAAGAGAAGGCACTTTTCAATCAAGTGATGCACCTATAAGACAACCCACAACAACAAACAATGACAAACGACAATCATCTAATAAATAAAAAAACCACAGAAATCACAAACAAGACATACAAATAAATAAGAGGAAGAGAGGGAGAAAAGAAGGGTTTTGGATACCAGGTGGATATATGAAGCCGAAGAATCTCCCATGGGAAAAATGGAGAAAGAGAGAGAGAGAGAGAGAGAGAGAGAGGGAGAGAGAGAGGTTGCAGAGCTTATAGTAGTTAATTTGTTGAAGGGAAGGGAAGGGAAAGGTCTAGACAGTTTGAAGGGAAGGAAGGAGGAGTTAAAAAGAGTAGGAAAGGGAAGGCTAGTGAGTGTGGGGCCAAGTGTCCCACGTGGGAAGGAAGAGATGATTGGAGGAGAGGAGATGAGAAGATCTGTAACTCGCGACCTCCTTCTGCTGCTGCCGCCGAGTCGCCCAATCGGCTCAAGCGTTCACGTGACACATGGCCCCCACACTCATGCCAGGCCAACGCGCGGCTGCTATTTGCACGTGTTCTCCACTCACACGCATTCTCCCTCCTCATTTCTGACGCTGCCCTCTTCCCGTATCACGATACCAAAAGTCCGGATCCTCTCTCGGAGGGAATTCGCTTGGGCCCATTTGTTTATGGAACTAGCGTGGCAGGCCCGTGCCCACCACGGAACAAAAAAGCATAGACACAATGTTAAATAACATAAGCGCAATCAATAATATTACAATTTCTAATAGTAAAAGATTATACATAAGAAGATTTCCCAATGGTCATAGGGCCAAAAATTCCAAAGTGGGAAATATTAAAAATTAAAAATATATTTTTATGATGATAATATGATAGCCACTCTGTTATAGCAAATCAGGCTCGTGCTAAGATCAGAACATTAAAAAATAGTATAAGTGATTAAATTCAAAGATCTTCTCTTGATGCCAAATATATCAGATTTAAAAACAACTACACAGTAAAAAGATGAAAACATGTGACTTGGTTAATTTCAAAATGAGAAGTCCTTTCTTAGAATATTGATCATGTGATGAATAATTTGATTAACATAATCTTATGCATTACAGAGTTAATGGTTTAGTTTAGTCTGAACTATTCATAAGTGGGTCCAATTGAGGAGTGTCATGAATATGTCGCCCACGGTTAGATTTTGAGGGCTCATAAAATTGGCGTGATTTAATTTGTTAGTTTCAATCTTTGTAAGGTTTTTTTTTTTTTTTTTTTGCTAAATGGTAAATTTGTATTGAGAAGGGCAAAGTTCACAGGAGAAGGAGAAGAAAAAATACAGCCAAAAGCATACAATCAAAACAAAAAACGCCACCTCAAAAATAGAAGGGGCTAAACCCAGCAAGAACAAAACCAGCTAGAACCAAAACAGGAATAGTAAGAAACCAAACAGAAGAAAGAAGAAGAAAAATACTCTTTGACAAAATGAAGAGTTTTTCATGTATAACTTCCAATGATTGAGAGCCTTTGTTTGTTATATCTAAAATTGAGAAAATCAAAACAATATGGTGGGAATGGGAATAAAATAAATCTTATATGCACGATAAAAAGAGGTAGATTTGAGTTTTAAAGATAGCCCAAAACTCAATTAAAAGATGGGTCCATTGGCTTGATATATCCTGACAAATGACTTAGATCATTAATTCATGTGCCAATCTTTGTTGATTTCCCACTGGTGCGGGCCTTAACTGACAAATGACATAGATTATTCATCGATGAGCCCCACTTGGATGAAATACATTTGATAATTAGATATGGTCTCCATAAAATACATGTGTGAGAATAAGGCGCGCACCATCACTCAAAGGCCCTACAAAATATGTAACGTGTTAAAGTGCCAACACTACTCAACGCGGGCTGTATTCATTGGCTTAGCACTAGGCCCTATAAACCTCTCTACCTCTGGCTATGTGAGACGAAGGCAGGTATTAGTACCATTGGATTGCACGAAGTTTTGGTTAGTTATGCAATGAAAGATCGAGTTCTGGAATGGGGATACGTTTTCTCTTTAGTTTGAATATACCAACTTTCCTAACAAGATGGTCCCATTAGATTTATCCTTTCTGATGGGCCAAGCCCAAATGGCCCAATCCATGTGGAAAGCCCAATCTTATAAAGACCCACCAAGCCCAAAGTGGTCCAAGTCAAGTCAAGTTTATCAGGGAGCTATATAGCCTAGCTATGTCATCAAGAGAAGCATCCATCCAGAAGCCTCACCCTCGTCACCTTGGAAGGAGTCAGTCCTCTTCTCATCTTTGACCGAGTCTCATGGAGAGCACCTCAATCACCTCGCCCATTGAGAGGAAGTCGTGAGCTCCACCACAATAGCTATCTAGTTGCTAGTAAGTCGCCCTAATCTGTTAGGGGGCAACTATAAATTGTAAGCCCCACCAACACTTGGGGGGGGATCATATTTTTTACCTGAACACGACTCTCTCCTCTCCTTCTCAAAGCTTGTACTCTTTGCTCCCTGCACCCTTGAGCTAATAAAGTATCCGGCAACCAAAGCCATTCAAGAGTAGACATAGGTCACGATTGACCGAACTACTATAAACTCTCTCTCTCCTTCAATTTTCACATTAATTACTCACTACTTGACCGGTGGTGCCCGAAAATACTTTTTGGCATCATCAGTTTGGCGCCGTCTGTGGGAAACGTTCAAATTCTCACTTCATAACACTTCATTTTCAAAAACAATGGTGACCACCACCAGATCGACGAGGCGACAAGAAGACAATCCCAGGCGAGAGTAAGAGGATAATCCTCCACCGAATAATCCTCCTCTAAACGCTACCGCCCATGCTCCCTCTCCTCAACAAATGCTGGAGACTATGCAGCAGCTGGTGACCCAAAACCAGCAGATACTGCAACTCATGCTCGCAAGGCAAAGAGGAGCACCTCACCTGGGCGCCCATCCCCATGGTGCCCAGGGCCGAGGAGCGAACCAAGGCACCCATCCTCACCTGGGCGCCCATCCCCATGACGCCCGGGGCCGAGGAGTACACCTGGGCGCCCATCCCCATGGCGCTCGGGGCCGAAGAGTACACCTGGGCGCCCATCCCCATGGCGCCCAGGGCGCCTCTATTGGAGCTCTCCACATTGCCCCATACGGAGTACTCCTGGTCGACCCTCAAGGCCGCGCCCATCATGAGGCGCCTCCACCCCCGGGTGGAGCCCCATCGGGAGGACCTCTACGAGGGGCGAATCGCGGTGGACTTCCACCTCCTCCCCCTGCTTCTAACGATGAGGATCCTCATTCCCAGGAGGGGGGAAGTGAAAATCATAGCATGGAGGTGAGGGGTCACTTCCACGATCGGTCCAGAGAAGCCCTTAATCACTGGGGCGAAAAAATCAAAGAAATGCAGAGTCAACTGGGCGATGTCTTCAACGCCATAAGGGTTCGGGCACCAGAGACGGTAGATTATCTAGTCGGGCGAACGGATACACCGTTCAAGCCTGACGTGGTGAACTACCCACTCCCTCAGAAGTTTAAAATGCCATCCGTGGAGACCTTTGATGGAACGAAGGATCCATTGAACCATCTGGAGACTTACAAAACCAAAATGCAACTGGATAATATCCCTGACGAAATAATGTGCAGGGCGTTCCCAACTACATTGAAGGGTTCCGCTCGGCAGTGGTTTGCCAATCTCCCCGAAGCATCCATAGCCACCTTTCGAGAGTTGAGCAAATCTTTTGTCTCACACTTTATCGGTGGGCGCCGCCACCAGAAGCCTGCTACACACCTGCTCAGCATAAAGCAGGATAAACACGAGAGCCTCAAAAGCTACCTCACTCGTTTTAACGAGGAGGTACTTCAGGTTGAAGAACCCGATGACAAGGTCTCCATGACAGCCTTCCTGGGAGGCCTTCGCTCGTCGAGCTTCCTCTTTTCAGTGGTGAAGTGACCACCAAAGAGCATGCCAGAACTGTTGGCAAAAGCTCAAAAATATATGAATGCTGAGGAAATCAACAGGTCCGGGCGAGGTGAATCATCTCGTGGATCGCCAAAAGCTTGACCTGCCTCTCTGCATTGTTTTTAAACAGGCAGCCTATCTCCAACTTAGCGGCTCTCTCGTGGGTCGTCAAAAGCTTTACCTCTGCACTATTTTTAAACAGGCAGTCCATCTCGAACTTAGTGGCTCTTTCGCGGGTCGTCAAAAAGCTTGGCCTACCTCTGCACTGTTCTCAAACAAGCAGCCTATCTCCAGCTTAGCGGCTCTCTCGAGGGTCGCCAAAAAGCTTGGCCTACCTCTGCACTGTTATCAAACAGGCAGCCTATCTCCAGCTTAGCGGCTCTCTCGTGGGTCGCCAAAAAAGCTTGGCCTACCTCTGCACTGTTCTCAAACAGGCAGCCTATCTCCAGCTTAGCGGCTCTCTCATGGGGCACCAAAGGCACAGTTTCAAAAGGATCTTGAAACTCAGGTTATCTGCAACCCGAGAGACTACATTAAATTAGCGTACCCAACTGTCCGGCCGCCCAAATGAGCCAACCCAGCATCCACAAGGCAACCAGACCCCCTTTAGCTCGCCCAAAGTGGCGCCTCTTGATGCCTGTACGCCAGGGCCAACTTCCTCCATAGCGCCCAAAGCTCCCAGGCTCGCCCAGAGCTCCCAAGGCAGCCCTAGCTCGCCCAAGGCAGCCCTGGCTCGCCCAAGCAGCTCGCCTAGGTCACTACCAGGTCGCCCAGGGCGCTGCTACTGCTGCCTCGCCTAGCTAGGCGCCCCTGCTGCCTCGCCTAGCTGGGCGCCTTTGCTGTCCCTGCTGCTATCTCCTCAGGCCTGGCGCCAGGGGCGCCCAGCTCGGTCGCTACCTGCCTCTCCACGTTGGGCGCCAGGGGCGCCCAGCTCGGTTGCTGTTGCCTCCCCTGGCGCCCAGCTCGGGTCGCTGTTGCTTTTTCCACGCCGGGCGCCCCAGCTCGGTCACTGCTGCCTCTCCATACCCAGCTCGGCCGCTGCTGTATTTCCACGTCCAGCTCGGTCGCTGCTTCTCCGCACCGGGCGCCCTAGCTCGGCCGCTGCGGTCATCTCGGCATTCTCGCCTGCTGCCGCCATCTCGGCCGCGCGGCTGCTTTTGCCATCTCGGCCTCGGCTATTGCTGCGTTCATCTAGGCTGCTGCTGCCATCTCGGCCTCGGCTGCTGCAGCGGTCTCACCTGCTGCTGCCTGCAGTCATCTCGGCAGTCTCGCTTGCTGCCGCCATCTCGGCCGTATTAGTCATCTCGGCAGTCTCGTCTGCACTGCCATCTCGGCCTCGACTGCTTCTCGGCTGCTGCTGCAGTCATCTCGGCATTCTCGCCTACTGCCGCCATCTCGGCCGTGTTGCTGCAGTCATCTCGGCCGCTACTGCTTCCATCTCGGCCTCGGCTGCTGCTGCAGTCTCGATCTCGGTTGTGCTTCAGTCATCTTGGCCTCGGCTGCTGCTGCAGTCTCGATCTCGGCTGTGCTTCAGTCATCTTGGCAGTCTCGTCTGCTACTGCTCTCGGCCTCGGGTGCTGCTGCGGTCATCTCGGCTGCTCCTGCAGTCTCGATCTCGGCTAGTGCTGCAGTCATGTCGGCATTCTCGTCTACTGCCGCCATCTCGGCGGTGTTGCTGCAGTCATCTCGGAAGTCTCGCCTTCTAAGGTCATCTCGGCCGCTGCTGCCATCTCGGCCTCGGCTGCTGCTGCAGTCTCCCCTGCTGCTGCAGCACGAGCGCCCGCCATCTCTGCCTCTGCAACGCGGGCGCCCCGGACGCCCTCCATCACTGCTGCAGCACGGGCACCCGCCATCTCTGCCTCTGCAACGCGGGCGCCCCTGCTCGCGGGCACCCAAGCTGCTCGCCGCGACTACCCCCATTGCCACCTTCAACGGCGGTAGCAGGGCAGGTGGTGGTCGGCCTATTGTCACCGACACAGGTTCCATCTTCTTGCTCTGGAAGCTCCATAGTGCTTGGTCATCTAGCAAAGGGAGTTTCCACCACCAAGAGCTCAAAAATTCAAGCTAATGCCCCTTCTCCAAGTTTTATTAGACAAGGGGCATTGGGGGGCAAATGATGGGCCAAGCCCAAATGGCCCAATCCATGTGGAAAGCCCAATCTTATAAAGACCCACCAAGCCCAAAGTGGTCCAAGTCAAGTCAAGTTTATCAGGGAGCTACATAGCCTAGCTATGTCATCAAGAGAAGCATCCATCCAGGAGCCTCACCCTCGTCACCTTGGAAGGAGTCAGTCCTCTCCTCATCTTTGACCGAGTCTCATGGAGAGCACCTCAACCACCTCGCCCACTGAGAGGAAGTCGTGAGCTCCACCACAATAACTATCTAGTTGCTAGTAAGTCGCCCTAATCTGTTAGGGGGCAACTATAAATTGTAAGCCCCACCAACACTGGGGGGGGGGGGGGGGGATCCATATTTTTTACTTGAACACGACTCTCTCCTCTCTTTCTCAAAGCTTGTACTCTTTACTCCCTGCACCCTTGAGCTAATAAAGTATCCGGCAACCAAAGCCATTCAAGAGTGGACATAGGTCATGATTGACCGAACTACTATAAACTCTCTCTCTCCTTCAATTTTCACAGTAATTACTCACTTCTTGACCGGTGGTGCCCGAAAACACTTTTTGGCATCATCACTTTCAATTAAACTCCTAGGATATCCCTAAAATTAAGCGACTATTCAAGAGAGATACATGAGATTAGCTAAGCAGTTACACAAAAAAAAAAAGCTCAAACTTCTCTTTCCTTGGGCGCCATTAGCAATTGGGCTCATTTTATTACATCAAAAGACATGCCAACATTTCATCTCTCTTTGAATCAATGGTTGCATCTCTTAAAAGAAGGAAACACTGCTTTCATATATTTATTCTAACTTAAGGATGGATAAGACCTAGAATATGAGGAAATTGCAGTGAAGAATCTATCAAAGATGGATAAGACATAGATGTAGCAAATGCGTGTAGAATCTGCATGGCACAGGATTATAATATGTTTACAAAAAGACAACAAAGGTGAAAAAGAGACAACTTTGTTTTGTTTTATGTATTTCATATAAATGGATTTATATGAAATGGGATACTGATTTTCATATATTATTCAAATTACATTAGACTTAACTTGTGCATCGCATAGGGTCTTCATGCTAGTGTGAGATTAACGTAGAAACATATTAATTGAGAGAGAGAGAGAGAGAGAGAGAGAGAGAGAGATGGTTGAGATTGAATTAGTGTATGTGAGAAAAGAAGTTCTTGAGAGAAATTTTAGGAAATGAGGAGAGATTATAGGATGTACAAGATTATTAGATATTTGAAGGAATCTGATTGTGGAACTTTTCTTGGCAATTTTGGATATGCCATGTGTCAAACCCACATTGGGGAGCTCTAGAAAACTCAAAGGGAGTTTTTTTTTTTTTTTTAACTTTTTCTTCAAGATTCTATCCTTTTCGTTTTATAACTGAAAGCACGTAGAAGATATGGTCGTAATGCTCAAGTTATTTTTGGTTACCTTGCTAGGAGATGTGTATGTAAGCGATAACATGGCTTGTACCTTGGAGTTGTCTTCATTGATGTACAAGGGCGTCCATATTCGTCCTTATTTGCATGCCTCTTTTTTTTTTTTTTTTTTTTTATTATAATCCAAGGTATCTCCTGCCTAACTCAGTTTAGGAGCCTTTGGCCTTGAGTCTGAGTGACACTTGATTCTGGACAGCCAAGAACTATTCCCTAGGGGCACATGTAAACCCTCCTATCTACATGCGCATAGTAAAACTATGGGAGGTGGCCAATGGAAATATGTATCAAACACAAGACCTCTCCACTTCCTATGGCGCAGAGTCCTTGGCCGACACCACTCGTTGGTTTCGTTTGTATGCTCTTTCGCTACAGCTTTCTTATATAGCCACTAATGACTTTTTCAGGGGAAAAAAAACTTACATCGTTTAAAAAGCACTAGGTCAATGATTTCTAAAATCCTTTTACTATGTCATAGATTAATAGTTTTGGCTTAATTTATTTCCGTAAGAATTCCAGAAAATAAAAATAAAAAAGATCTATCAATATGTGCTTGGATTTGAAGTCCCTTCAGGTGGGCTAGCACATGCATCAAGTTATGATAGGTCGGACCCATTCTTTGTTTAGGGTTCAGAGACCTTAATGGGTCAAATTTGAGGTTATGATCTTAAGCACTCTGAGAGTCTTATGCTCGTTATGTATGCGTGCATCCTCAGTTGGAGCTCAACTAGTTAGGGGCATATATATATAGGGCACATATATATATATATATATATATATATGTGTGTGTGTGTGTGTGTGTGGATTCAACTGCTACATGCAATGGAAAAAAGAATAACCATATACAAACGGAAGAAAATTTGATATTAACAGTAGAAATGTCATAAATGGAAATGGCATTTTTTCTTTAGGCCAAGTTTGGATCCAAGTACACAGATAGGCTTTTTCTTTTTTTCATTTTGGGGGAATTTTCACCACCAAAAAAAAAAAAAAAACGCACACAAGTGACACAACCAACAACACCCAACACACACAACAGCTACATCCAATTCAAGATCACAATAAGATACAGAACCTCAGCAGACCCTCTAAACATAGTTCCAATATCTTAAAAGAAATATAATGTGTTCAATTAATCAGTCTTTCTCGCCACTAGTACCCTCCACAACTTCTAATACAACTGAAAAGAACCGGCCGGACTTTAGAAAATCCTTTTAACTCCTATAAGTCCCCATCACAGAGAGGGTCACGCAATATTGTTTGGACAAGAATGCTCTCGTTCCTCTTGACTCTCCATCACCAAGAATGGAATCATTACAAAACATCGTTATAGCCAAAAGCTTCCTCAACATTAGAGACTTTAAAAGAAGCATCTAAGAACACATGGACCATCCCCTCGCAATGCTTAATCCAGTGCCGTGGTAAAGAATAATAATATTGATTGCGTCAATAACACTTAGTCTACTCTCTCCAAACCCCTCTTACCCTCTTACACTTAGCTATGAAGAGATCCATGGGAAGGGGTTTTTATTATTACTAATATTATACTAATTTTTTTTTTTCTTTTAGAGTAAAGAATAATCATGCAACATTTGAGCCCTAAAAGCACGCTTCACTTTTCCCATTAATAAAGGTGCAATGGACAAAATAAGAAGGAAATGGTCAGTTGTATTAGATTGATGGTTGAAACCATGTGGTCAGGATTCGGTCAAGCACAATTTCTGTTTATCACGTCCACAGTTGAGTCAACTAATTTCATTGGCCTGAATTTACATCACCTCGGGAACAGGTGAAAACTAGGAAAGAATGCCTCATGCTTTCTCTCCTGGGCCTGTAGGGATTATTTTGACCCAAACGGCTAAAAACCTGCGTTATCAAAAATAAATAAATAAATAAATAAATAAAAACTAGCCCAGGCAGACTTGAACCTACCCTGAATTAGACATGGGCTTTGCTTTTACTCACATGGGTTGTGTAGTATGGCCCTTTGTTTGCCGCATATTGGAAATGGATCCAGGCCTGAAGATAACAAGATTTACTGGAGCAGCTCCAACAAAGGGAGAATAATATTAAGGTGTACGTATTGGTTTATAGTGGTGGGCCGGACTCGCTGACTTATATGGTCAACTGGAGAAAATTCAGGAGCTTTGTGGACTCTGTGAGTAATTGCTGTACTGAGAAATAAACCAAGGATTAAACAACTGACAACAGAAAACTTGCATTTAAATGGTTGCAGGCCAACGAAATGGACATGCATCATTGCCCTTTCTCTCTTCTCTACCTAGAAATTGTTGTATCTTGCTTTGTCTTTACTTCCTTCTCCGAAAAAGAATAATAATCCCCCATGCTACAAAAGCCAAAGAATAGAGAGGCCTATAGGCATCCAAACAAAAAAGTCTTTTAAGATATTTTGCTGTAGATTCTTGAGAAGGTTAACACCACCCTCAGTCACATAGCAACCTTCCAAACTCGGGACCGCATAAGAACATTGACATCCGAGGATAGAATATACAGAAACCAGTCACGGGCAACGCCATCTGATCACCATTGGTGAACCTCATCACTTGATGGGAAGTTGGCACTCCTTTCTCTGATTAAGAGCAGAATGCTTTGTGCGGTGGAAATTCTTAAATCTCTTTAGCTAACCATTACTACCAAGACCTCGAGGTATTAATATAGACGGCGAAAATACTTTTCAATATTCCTCTTTGGTAGAGCCCACTCCTCAATACTCCATCTAAGGTGGAATCCAATTGGTACGCTTTTGGGCGATACGCATTTTTTTATATTTATTTTGCACCGGGTCGTTCCTCTTGAGATTCAAACTTAGGACCAGTTGGCTTAGATACCTTTCTTAGGCAGTTGGCCATTCCTCCCCAAGACTTGACGCATTAGTAAAGACAACCAAAATACTTTCAATGTTTTCTGTTGGGTGGAGCCCACTTCTCAATAAAAATGATGCATTGATATAAGAGTCACGAGACTTCATCTCGTGGAAGTGGCCACAGTTCATCTCATGATACTACAGCTCACCAAGATTTTGTCAACTTCACAATCCTCTCTTTCATTAATCCTTGTAATAAGATATGAGGTCCTTAATTATCTGACATCACACCCAGGCAATCCCGAGATTTCTCGTCATAGCTTGTACAAATCTGGTGGCCACTTCCACCAAATGAAGTCTCTAATAATTGAGGACCCACCAACCAAGGCCTCCACTGCGGATAATCAATTGAAGAAAATTCATCTAGACGGTGCAATGCTAATCAATGGCTATGTTTATTCCCATGCAGTAGTTTCAGACTATGGGCTGTCTACTTGCACGGTCCACCAGTGGCAGAACTAGGAAAAAATGCCTACTCCGTTCTACGGAGTTCGGATCCTCTATTTAGACCAAATAAGAAATCATGTTTGGACCATGAAGAGGTGACAAATAAAGAAAATGCATTTTTTTTATTCAATGGAGGAGATGAGTTATCACTTGATTTGACATCCTCCTCACATGTGTCTCCCCTTCATTGGTCCAAACAGGGGATCCGAATTCCCACTCTACAGAGTAGAGAATGCCCTATTTTTAAAGGGGCATTCTCTAGAATTTCCAAGCTCTACATGTCTCTCCATTCCACGAGTGTAAGCGAAGTACTAATTCCAATTTACACAAGGTGGACTTCTATTTACTTTAAAAAATTCTAATTTTAAGGAAAGAAGAGTTAATGCTTGTAGAGTTTCCTAGTTTTTCTCTTCCGTCAAATCATTTATTTCTTAGCCATTCCCACGTTTTCTCCCTATCAAAATACATAAACACCAAGATTGCCTTTTGAGGCATTAAGGGCTCATTTCTTTACCAAAATTGCAAGAATTCATCTCTACGGGAATTTCAAATTCTTCAAAAGTTGTCCCAAGAAGTGAAAATTCAAATTCCTCCTCTTAACGGAGCATTTGAAATTCCAACAAAATGTTTAGAGAGTGGAATTTCAGAAATTTCGAAAGATCATTTGAGACCTTTTGGGAGATTGGAACTTGAAATTCTAGTGAAAGAAACATAGCATTTAAAATTCCAATGGACAAGATGTCACATTATGAAAAAAAAAAACCCATCATCCCAAATTATTATCATAAATTTTGGGCGTAATTTGAATCAATCAAAATATTGATTGATATTAATACAAATAAAACTTTAATATCCATCCATTTAGTGGGCCCTCTAATAGAATTTAAAGAAAGAAGTTGGATTATAGTATGGCCCACACAATCATTCAGGAGCTTTGGCAACACTTAAAAGTCTTTGGTGGGCCCTTTCATAGAATTAAAAAAAAAAAAAAAAGGAAGAAGTTGGACGTTTATAGGATGACCCACACAATCTTCAATTTTATAGGTGGGCTTAAGTGCTAAAATCATTCTATGTGACCTACTCTTATTAGAGAGTGAAGATTCTTTTTATATGTGACCCCATTAAGAACAAATTTCAAGTTTGATTGTAGTATGGCCCACACAATCGTTCAGGAGAATTAGCAACACTTAAAAGTCTTTGGTGGGGCCCTCTCATAGAATTCAAAGAAAGAAAGAAACTGGAAGTGAGAAATTTTCTTATAAGTGGGCCCCAATAAGAGGGCCCATTAAGAAGACTCGAATTTCTTGTAAGTTTGGCAAGAGATGCAAAGTGGTCGGACTTCCAAATCTTTCACCTTTTTAGCAACTTATGGTGACCACTAGGGTTGCAAACGGAATAGTGCAATTTGCAATATCAAAGGCTCATATGCCGGGTTTCAGGTCCACGGATCGAAACCTATATGGACCCGGAACTAGACCCGTTTATCAATCAAAACCTAAATTGGATTCCGGACCCAGGCTCATTTAGAAATCGGAACCGAAAATGGGTTCCACACCTGGTTTTTTGTAGGTCGGAACTTCTAGGTAATTGAATAATCGAATACCCGTTTGCAACCCTAGTGACCACTACTTACTGGCATAAGGGATGGTAGGATCATGGAAGAAAAAATCGGCCGATACCGATCCGATATCTCGATGAGATATCGGATCGGGTAAATATCGTCAAAATCTCGGCCCATATCGGCCGAGATTTTGAATATATCGTTGGAACCGATATCTCGGCCGATATTTTCAAAATATCGGCCGAGATGCTTTAAAACCCCTTTTTTTTCATTTTTTTTCCCCCATCTTCATCTTCTTCTCTTCTCTTCTCATCTTCTTACTACCTATACCAGCAGCCCCTCTCCTTCACACATCCCCCCTTGCATTTTTGAAATTCCACTTCTATTTTTGAAGAAAAAATTATCTAAGGTAAGAGAAAATCAACTTAAAGTATTTTTTTTATGTTATTTTTTTTTAGATGAAATTATAAATCATTTGGGTTTGTTACTTTTGTAGTTATGTTGTTTTCTTCATTTAGAAGTTAGATCTACATACTTTCATACTAGATCTACTCATACACATGATTTTGAACTTTTTTTTTTTCATTTTTTTTGTTTATTTTCGGATTTTTTAATATTTGAATTATAATACATAATTTTTTGGGGATTTCATCATAAATATGTTCTTTTAATGATTCATGGTCATTATATGATGTGTAAATGATTGATCTACATACTTTCATGTTAGATCTATAGATTTAGGATTTTGAAAATGATTTTATTAAAAAAAAAAATTCTAAAAATAATTGTTGTTACTTGTTACTTTGTTGGCATATTTGTGATTCCAAAGGCTTAATGGCTTATTAATAGTGTGTAGATGATAGATCTACATCTACTCATAGTCATAAACATGATTTAAATTTTTATTTTAATTATTTTATTTTCGGATTTTTTAATATTTGAATTATAATATATCAGTTTTTGGGCATTTCATCATAAATATGTTCTTTTAATTATTCATGATCATTGTATGGTGTATAAATGATTGATCTACATACTTGTATGTTAGATCTATATATTTAGGATTTTGAAAATGATTTTATTAATTTTTTTTCCTAAAAATAATTGTTGTTACTTGTTAGCATATTTGTGATACTAACCAAAGGCTTAATGACTTATTAATAGTGTGTAGATGATAGATCTACATCTACTCATAGTCATAAACATGATTTAAATTTTTATTTTAATTATTTTATTTTCAGATTTTTTAATATTTGAATTATAATATATCATTTTTTGGGCATTTCATCATAAATATGTTCTTTTAATTATTCATGATCATTGTATGGTGTGTAAATGATTGATCCACATACTTTTATGTTAGATCTATATATTTAGGATTTTGAAAATGATTTTATTAATTTTTTTTTCTTAAAAATAATTGTTGTTACTTGTTAGCATATTTGTGATATACTCATATAGTCATATGCCAAAGGCTTAATGGCTTATTAATAGTGTGTAGATAATAGATCTACAACTACTCATAGTCATAAACAATTAAACATGATTTAAATTTTTATTTTAATTATTTTATTTTTGGATTTTTTAATATTTGAATTATAATATATCATTTTTTGGAGCTTTCATCATAAATATATTCTTTTAATGATTCATGATCATTGTATGGTATGTAAATGATTGATTTACATACTTTTATGCTAGATCTATATATTTAGGATTTTGAAAATGATTTTATTAAATCTTTTTTTTTTCCTAAAAATAATTGTTGTTAGAGTATTACATGAATTTCTTATTTTATAGGAACAAGATGGTGCGTGATATAGATCCAGCATGGAGCCACGGTGAAGCAGTTGGAAGCAAAAGTAAAGTACAATGTAATTATTGTGGAAAAGTGCTCAATGGCGGGATTACTCGATTAAAACAACATTTGACACATGTATCAGGACAGGTGATAAAATGTCATAAAGTGCCACCGAATGTAACTGCTGAAATGAAGGAGCTCCTCAATGCATCTGCAAAAAAGAAAGTTGTACAACAAAGAAGAAGAACTGAAGAACTTGATGCTTGTAGAGAAGAAGTATTTGGTTCCTCCGATGATGACGATGAAGATTCGGAAATGAGGAGGGCTAGGAGAGAAAGTGTGAGGTCACTTCAGGAGGAGGAAGAGAGACGAAGAATGCAATATGAAGCAGCCTCTAGAGGTAGCCAATATGAGCATGGTGGTGGGTCATCCGGACCTGGGGGAGCGAGCTTGCGTCGGGCATTTAGTCAAAAACAACCCCGTTAGGATCCAGACATTGAGGAGATATCAAGACCTCCTACACATGCACCTCAACATGTGGGGCCAACTGACCCATTTGCTTATAGAAAACCAACATCAAAGCAGCCCAGCATTATGAAAGCATTAAAGGGCAAGTTTGGTAAAGCAAGAGAACATCTAGTGAGAGCCACTGGGAAGTTTTTTTTAGATGGAGGCATTCCTCCCAACAAGGCATCTTCTCCTTATTTCACCACCATGTTAGATGCAGCTGCAGAACATGGTCCAGGTATAAAGGCACCCACCCTTTATGAGATTGGGCATGTTTGTGTTGAAAAAGAGTATGAGGAGTTGCAGGCTTGGGTGCAAACTTTCAAATGGGCATGGAAGGAAAGAGGTTGCACAGTAATGTGCGATGGGTGGACGACCATCACACATCGTCATCTCTTGGATTTTCTTGTCTACTCGTCTATGGGCACGGTGTTTATCAAATCAGTTGATGCAACTGATTACATTCAAGATGCAAAATATATTAATAAGTTATTGAATGAAGTGATTGAAGAAATTGGGGCAGATTGTGTAGTTCAGGTTGTTACCGACAATGCTGCAAACATGAAGGCTGCAGGAATGCTGCTTATGAAACAAAGGCCAAGGATTTTCTGGTCTCCATGTGCAGCACATTGCCTGGATTTAATGCTTGAAGATATTGCAAAAGGAAAAGTCATGCAGCAAGTGATTGGTAAGATAAAGAAGATCACCAATTTTTTTTTATCAATCATATAGACTCATTTCCATGATGAAAACGTATACAGACAACCATGAATTACTACGGCCTGGCATCACTAGATTTGCCACCCACTTCATTGCTATCGAAAGTGTTTACAAGTATAGAGAAGGACTTCTCCGATTGATAAAATCACATGAGTTCATAAACTCAAAATGGGGAAAGAGGCCAAGTCCCATTACTCTTGAAGTATGTAAAATAATTGAGTCCAACAAGTTTTGGCCTCATGTGAAGGGTGTTTTGAATGTAAAGGTTCTTCGATTGGTTGATGGCGATGATAAGCCAACAATGGGCTTCTTACATGAGGCCATGGAGAGATCAAAGCTGGCTATTCAAGCAGATTGTAAATATTACAAAAAGTTTTGGAAGATCATCGACGACTGATGGGGACGACAATTGAAACATGATTTACACACTGCCGGTAAGTGAATGCTATTTCCTTTAATACTTGAATTGTTGTATTCAACTCTCCAATCTCTTCTCAGTCCTCACTATATTAATTTATCAATGACTAAAATTCATTGGTTTTATAGGATACTTCTTTAATCCCCAATTTACGGATGGACACATATCTGATGAAATCCGTTTGGGACTAAAAAATGTAATTGAAAGATTGGTAGCGAGTACAGATGATGCAATTTGGGCTACTAATCAGGTAGGATAATTAAGGAAAAAAGTATATAACATTATAATTTATAATTTCTCTAATTTATTTTTCTACGTTAATGTCTTCAGATTGACATATACAATGTACGCGCTGGAAGCTTTGGAACGACGACTGCGCGGAGAGCTATCGCACAGACCTATCCTGGTATTGATTGTGATGTCGTCTCTATATTATTCAGAGACTTATTATAATTTTATTGACTCTAATATCATTTCTATTTTTTTTTCAGCTGAATGGTGGTTGAATTATGGAGAGAGTGCTCCTGCACTAAGGACAATTGCTATTAAAATCCTTAGTCAAACTACATTGTCTTCCAATTGTGAAAGAAACTGGAGCACATTCTCATTTATCCACACTAGACAAAGAAATAGATTGACAATGCAGAAGCTACACAAATTGGTCTACATCCACTACAACCTCAAGCTCCGGAGCAGAAATAGAAGGAGAAGATAGTTTGAGGATCATCGGGAATATTTCTGTCCAATTAATTTGGACTATATTTTTTCAGAAGAGGATACTGTGTTAGGTCAATGGCTGGAGGAACAAAAAGAACCAGTGTTAGATCAAGACCCAGAGTTTGAGGAGTTGATGGAGGAATTGACTGGGGATAGGCCTGAGCCAGTGAGGGCTGCAGAAAGGATACAAGAAATAAATTTGACAATGCAGCAGGGGCGCGCACCTGATACGAGTGAGCCAAGGGGAAAGGAGGTGGACGAGGAGAGTGAGTCAAGTATTTCTACTTCTTCATCATCAGCAGGAATTCCACCTGACTCTCCTGGGGATGAGGGTCATTATAGAGATGATGAGCATGTCACTTATGAAACAGTTGAACATTTTCCTGATGTTACCGAGTTAGATCCTCGTCGTGGCTATGTCAGACATGTTGGACAGACTGGGGCAGGGGGTAGTAGTAGCGCTGCTACTCATGGTCATCATGGGAGTTATGTTGGCCAAGGTGCCATGTATGGACAGCATGGGGGTTATGTTGGCCAACAAGGTGCCATGTATGGACAGCATGGGGGTTATTCATATGACCCTAATTGGGTACCCCCTTCACCAACACTGCTTATTTCTATTGAACAGATGTTAATTGAGCAAGGGAGGCTTGCCCCACCAATTTCCCAACGACCTCTTCATGTCCCTCATCACTATTTCATGCCATATGACTACAACCAGTCATCTCAATCCACGGGGGATCAAGATAGTTCATCATCTTATCAAGAACAATCTGAATATGGTCATGGGTATGGTAGTGCTGCACAACAGTATGGAGCATATCATTTTAGCCAATACCGAAGAAATGATGACGACGATATCGAGCCAGGCCGACACTCCACTTGGAATTAAGTTGTCAATCTGTAAATGTAATACACTCATACAGTCATACTCACCAATCTCTCTATAGTCTCTACTCTCTACTAGTCTCCTCTAAGTTCAGGTAAACCATGAATCTTTGATGCCTAAATACTTTATGATTTATCGATCTTACTATCATGTTTCTGATTTTAATGTCATCTTCATTCTGGATTTTTTGGATATATTTGCGAATTTTTTTGGATTAAGAAACAAATTCGCACCGCGATGACCGCGATGGACCGATATCCGCGACCGATACCGATATCATATCGGTTTTTCGGCCCGGCCGATATTGCGACCGAGACCGAGATTTTAAACCATGGGTAGGATAAACAATACCAAGATTTTGAATAAATTCTCAAAAAGGGATGGTGGACCCGACTCTTGTTACATTATACATTTTAAAAGACTAGAGATTGATTCCAACTAGATGAAGATAATGGTGATGATCAAGTATCAGACCAACGATGATGATGATCTAGCATATATGTCAGATCAAGGAAAGGATTGTATTGTTAATGACAAGTTTATGGTTTTCATAGATAAATCTATTTCTGATTCTGATGAAGATAATGATGATGATCAAGTATCAGATCAAGAAAAGGATTGTATTGTTAATGGAAAATTTATGGTTTTCATGGCTAAATGTATTTATGATTCTAATGAAAATAATGATGATGATCAAGTATCATATCAAAAAAAGGAATGTGACGAATTGTATAACTCTGCATTTGCTGATTGTGTAAGGATGACCAAGTATGGCGACAATATCACAATCAAATTGAAAGTTGCTCAAGAAGAAAATTCTACATTGAATAATGAGTTAAAGCAAGCAATTGAAAATGTTCATCTCTTGGAAAGTTAGAAAAATTGCATGGCTGAAAACTTAACTACTAAAAGTCAGAAAATCATAAAGGCTGAACAAGAGATAAGAGAATCTATGAAAAGAGATGCAGATTGAAAAAACAGAAAATGAAGAATTGAAAGGCAGACTAAAGAACACTTTGTTTGAGTTAGAGGTTAAGAAAGTTTCTCTAAACAAGATGAATACTGGTTCGAAAATTCTTAAAGACATCTTGTATAGTTAGAAATCTCCTTTTGGCAGAAGCAGTCTCGGTTATGGTGCATCCACTTCGAATATTAAAGGTAAAACTATTTTTGTTTCAAGTGTTTCACACACTACACTACTCCACGTACTGCACATATACATAATGTGTATAGTAGTTTTGAGAAAAAGAATGTGTCACGTATTGCACGCACATCCACTTGTCATCATTGTAGATTGAAAGGATATATTCGTCCCCATTGTAAGAAGCTGCAAAGTCTACCAAAAACAAAGCAATGGCGGAAGAATTTCTCTCCAAGACGACTCTAATTTGGGTAAAGAGGTATGATTTACCTAAGAAAGTTGCTCACCTTGTGCTGAGAAATCAAACTACATAAGTGTTGGTGGCTACATATAAAAAGTCCTAATCAAGCTCCTAATCCCCATGCTGCCACGAAGATACAATGAAGGGAGAGTTATTGATCCTAATTGACAAGGATGTTGTAGTTTACATCATTAGATTTATCAATTATGGACAAAAAGGGGGAGAAATATGACAGATCAAGGGGCGGAACAAGAGATTCAGAGGAAGACGTAAATAATGTCGATCTATCTACTTATGCTAAGTGCCATTTTTTAAAAAATTCAATGTATTTTGGGTTTTGTTTTGGATAGATCAATTTGTATTGTCCTAAGGAATTTTGTCCATAAATTCCCCAAGGGGGAGATTGTTAGGTTTTCGAGTGTTGGCTAATTCATGGGTTTGACAAAACTCAGGGTCCATTGAGTTGTAATTCTTATTTTTAGAAAATGATTATGATTCTGCTTCTCATTGAAGATAGAAGTCTGGAAGAACTAAAAGATAAAAGTCTGGAAGAATTAGAAGTATCTATGCTGGAGGAAGAAAGAGAAGTAAAAAAGAATTAAAAGTGTGCTAAAATCCCGGATCTAGAACTTTGGTCCGCTTGAGTGCTCCTTATCCCGTTCGAGCACGCTCTGTCAGAAAGCAACCATATGCCAAACATAACGGGTACCCGCTCGAGCACGAATACATCTGCTCGAGCAGACGACACAAAAGAGACTTGCGCAGATTCTGTTTCTATTTCTAATTTGGGTCAAACTGCATGGTTTAGTCCTAATCATCTTAGGCAACTTTAAGCACGTCCTTGAGACTATTTAAAGGTCTCATGTGCTACCCAAAAGACATACCTCTCTCATTATTTTGAGTTGGAAGATCAAATTGAGAGTTCAAAGGCCTCTCGGTCACCGATCTTTCGCCGGCCAAAACCCCCGTCTCCCGCCACCGCAGAAAGTATCACAGACTTGCTGACCGATTCTTCTCAATTGGAAAAACCCTCGCCGCCCTCACATCGATCCTACACCGTCGAGATCGCCTACGTCTGCTAGGGGTACGGTTCTGATCGATCATCTGTTTTGCCGTTTTGGGGATAGGGATGAAGATTTTCTTTTTTACGAGAAACCCCAGCAAAGTCTTTATTTAAAAAAAATAAAAATTCTGTAATGGAATGGGTAAATGGTGAGTGAGTTGGTGCTGATGTGGATTAGTTTCACACGTGGCGACTGCGGATAGATTGAAACAGGGGATCTGGACTGATTACCATCGATGTCTAGCCATCTGAGTGATCCCCGTTGGCAATCCAATGAGTCTTCACATAAATGAGAGAGGAAGGAGTTTTTTGTTTTTTCCATTGAATTCATGGAAAAGAAATTGAGATGGAATTTATAGAGGATGGGACGCCAATCCTACCTATAAGGGATCTTAAATAGAATGTCGTTCCTCTCCATTATATGATTACAAGCGGATCTCTTCACCCCCAATATATCAATTCGTTTCTCTCTTATTGATTACATGCCATTAAACTTTTTTTCTAAATCAAGGAAAACTTTGGATTTTCTAAACGAAGAATCTAAATCAAGCAGTTCTTCTTAGAAATTTGCTAAACTTAGACAAGAGCCTATAGCACAGCTGGAAGGTGCTCCTTGTTACAACCACGAAGTTGTAAGTTTGAGTCTTGTTACAAATTAATAAAATGCTAAACTAAGAAGGTAGACCTTCAAAATCTTCTTGGTTTTTTGCTAAACTAGGAAGGTGGTTGTCATCCCGACAAATGGGCTGGCCTACCATGGGCTAAGCCCACTGGGCCAGTCTACCATGGGCTTGGTCCAATATACACTAGATGTTAGGCCGATGGGCTAGCTATAGCTGACTGTGAGCCTATTATATATTGGCCTCTTTTTGAAATTTTTAAGCCATGATGCACTGCTGCATCATAGTGTTTAACATAAAAAATAATAACCTAAAACTGATCTAGACTATCGGATGTTCACTTCAATGAATTTTTTTTTTCCTTTATTTAATTTTTCTTTTTTATCTTTTTAATGTGTGTGTATACTTGATTGGTGACAAGATTCAAACCTGCACCCTTTTAGTTGCAACCACACAAGCTACCTCCAACTGTGCTACAGGCGCCTCTTGTCAAGTCTCATATGATTTATATTATAAGGAGAAGAATTGTATCTATGCAATGAATTCCATTTATAGGCGAATCATAAGATAAAGATGTAAATCTTGCAATTAGATTTTGTTCCGTCAAATCTTACAATTCAATAAGATAGCCGTATCCATGCCAAAAGGTATTTGTAATTTTTTACTTTTTCCCTTTCTTTCATTTCTAGTTTTAAAGATTTATATTTTTAGAAGGCTATTTGGTATCTAACAAAACCTCTTGAGAAAATTCTCAGTTTAGTTGAACTGTTAGAGATAGAAAAAGGAACAATAATGTGATTAAAGCATTCAATTGTATGTATGTGTCATATATTCAGTTTAACTTTTTTGGTTTTTTTCTTTATGAAAGCTTTCTGAGCATTGCTCCTTTAGATGGAAAATGAATGGATTACGAATGAATACTTCTTCCTTTTTTTTTTCAGCTTTTGAATGGAAAAGTCACGATACGATTCACGATATGATTTGATCAATCCCCTTGAACGATCTGTGATACAATCGCGACATTCAAAACAATGGTCCATCCAAACCTAATAATGATAAATCCTAAATACCCCTCTGCTTAGAGTGGTATTTATAATCTATACGCACACTCATCATCATCATCAACTCAAATCAAATAACCCATATCCCCAAAACTAGGCTTATGACTCAACTCCCTCATTTCATACACCCATAGCTATATAGCTATTGTATTGTTTGCTGATGCAATTTGTTGCTTCTTGTGTGTGTTATTTGAAAAGCCCTGTAAAAAAGTAAAAAAACAGGGTTTGGTTTGATTTCTACAATGCCCTTTTCTTTCCACTCTGTTTAATTATCTTAGAAAGAAAAAAGGAGCAAGATTTACCACTCTGTTTTTTTATTAGATTAGATTTCTAATATGTCATCAGCCAATCGAATAAAAAAATCAACTCAACCATGTTGTTTATTGCGAGCATTGTCATTCCCAAGCCCGAAAAAAGAATGAGGGTTAATGTTTGGTTGACACTTGATACTTAATAACGATCTAGAAAAAAAAATTAAAAACTTAGTTTTCTTATTTTCAAGCCCTAGGCCCAACCTTAGCTCTCAAGGGTAGGTTAAGGGCCTAGGTTCATCAAGCCCTTTGAGGGCTTTGGCCCGCCCAGGCTCCGGCCCCGGCCTCGGTCCTGCATATATTGAGGGTGGGATAAGGGCAACCACAAGCCTGGCCCGGCCTGGCCCTTTCATAGGCGTAATATAAGGTGGAGACAAGCTTGACTTTTCTAGGCATTGCATTGCTAGGGTGATGGCTACATAAGAGGAAGTTATTTAATGGTCGCTTTTGGTTATTTGCTTTGGTTTTTCATTTTTAACTACTTACAGAAATTCGGCTCTAGGTGTTCAGTTGCATGGAATGAATTTGCACAAAATAATAGGAATTGAATACATTAGGATTTATGGCCAAATGAACTCTACCAAAGGATTATTAATTAGATGAGGGGTGGTAGATATGAGATAAAGATACAGATGCAACCCAGTAGGACTTGAATCACTAGAGTGGTGGTAGGGTATTAATTTTCCGCCTCCCCTTATTCATTTTCCACTAGAAGGGAGATAATTTAATGATCATTTTTTAAATTCAACATTTGTTTCTTCAAATATCTCAAATATAACCATTCAATTACAAGAAACAAACAAGCCCTAGATAATAAAAAGGAAAAATTATGAATACAAAAGTAAATGAGTTCGATAAATTAGAGAAAGAAGAGATAACTAAAATAAAATATAGCCAGTTGGTCGGATCCTATTCCTAGATTTTATTTTGATGCTTGTTCAACTAGTTGCCCTAGTGGTCATGCCTTCTCTTTGGCTGCCAGGGATTAATTTCTGTGTTTTGGCACTGATCCACCAGTAGATTCACATTCTATACCTAGAGTTTAAGAATTTTAAATAATGGCATAAATTCTAATTACTTAAAGAAAAGTAGCAGGCATATAATAAAAACTCACACATGCAACGAGTGGGGATGCGAGGTTCAGAGTCTTAACCTAGCTACTAAAGAAAACTGCCGATGTGGTAAGGAGCTATTTTGTATTAGTAAACTATAAAATGATTTGCACCCTGAATGGGCTCCACACGATGATGATGGCAGCAGCGACAACGAACTTTATTACAAAACGAAAGGTATTGCTTGCGATAAAAAAAATTGTATGGAATTTACAAGAATTGTAGTAGCAGCAGTAGTAGTAGAAATGAGAATAGATAAGTACTCCAAGCTATAATTATTTATCAGATTAGACAAGTCTCACTGTAAAATGAGAGCATCAAATGAGTGATGAGTCTCCCCTCGCATTTCACACATATTTAGACCCTATATCGATCCAACGCCATTATCATCACCACATGGGCCTTATCCCATCTAATAGATCAAAAGAGAGTTCTACAGTACTCTTCTAATGTAGAACTGTTAATGTGATATTTTTCTTTGAAAAGAGAATCTTGCTCTGTATTGAGGTCATGTTGGCCCATCTCTCTCTCTCTCTAAGCAGTCCAAAGGACAGGACAAGCTTTTCGTGAACTTCATTTTCGACATGTCCTTGCAAAAAGACTTCTGACAAACTACAAAAAAACAATAAAGGTTACAAAGAACTTTTGATTCGTCTCCTTCCCAAGGCATCAGATTAATGTAGACAAAATAGCAACTATTCATTTCCACGTAAATTGTTCTTTGTATTGTCCTTTCTCCTTTTCAAATAGGTAGTAACAAGAAGCCAAACCAGTGCCTCACATGATGGTAAATATACCCCAATTATGGGAGAGACCAACTTGGGATCGAAGAAGGTGATGGAAAGCAATTGTTTTGTCATGGTCATGGTTTACTGGCAGTGTGCAACTTGCCCGGTGCCACAGTACATATGTGAGCCCCAACTGTACGTTTCTGTGTTACATCAGTCCCTTTGCTAATGTCTCGTTTCTTTAGAGGTTTACTAAAGAAGACAGTTTTAAGATGTTCATAAAATGTTGAATATTAAAATGTTAGCTGTGGGAAAATAGTCTCTTAAACATTGTTATGGGCCCTCCATCAGCAGGGAGTAAAACTGATGCTTAGCCATATTTACTTAAAATAATACTTATGGGCCACACCCACATGCCCACATCAGTGATATGGGTCAGCATATGGGATGCATTATCGTGGTTTTATTTTCAGCCAAAACGTTATAGGCCTGTCTGTTTGCATAAAATACTTACAAATTTTTTTTTGTCAAATGAGCTTGAGCTCTACGAAAGATCTATTCGAAATGTAGATGGAACCTCGACAGTCCTAGGATTTGAATTACTTGGGTGATGATCGGACGGGTGATTCAATTTCCTTTGATGGTCATTTTTAGAATATTTTCCTTTGATTATTCATTTTTAATCACTTAAATAGATATATACTCAATCTTAGAATTCCTAGGAATCCAATTACATGAAACAAACATACCCTAAATAATACTCCATTTCAAGCCGTGTCAGCCCGTATTAGCTCGTATCGGCAAATACCAGCAAAATGTATTTGACTTCAGGGTGATAAATAAGTGAAATAGTACCATACAATTTTTTTCAGTTTACCACATTCAAAACCACTGTTTTAATTAGGATTAATGTCCACTGCTGAAGCCATTAGATGAAGATCTTCGATTTGGACATACGAAGTTTAAAACCTTTTAAGTCTGAGATTACTGCACAACCTCTGAACAGACATACTCCCACCATAGGAGAGGTCCTAGACCCTCCCTTCCTAGGATTTGATTTATAATGAGAAATTCATTTACATCTCCCCTTTTTTATTTTCAGTTTAAGGAGAGATTATTTGCTGGTGATTTATGATTTTCGCCTTTTTGTACGTTCAATTTTAGCCGCTATAAGGAATACATTTCTTAAAATCCTAGGAAGTTTGCATGAAATTGAGTTGCAACAATTTCTAAGCATGCCTTACGAAAGGTAATCAAGATCCACAAGATTCAGTCAAATAATCTCCTCTTTTAGTAGGAAACGGTTACTCACACATCACATCTCATCCCATCTTCATATCCACTTTAGAACCTTACAATCTTCACCTCTTTAACACTCATTCGACAGAACCTCTTTACTATGAAAATAACTGGAATTTAATATGAAGTATGCCTAGTCGCAAAAGGCCCTAGAGGCAAAACCACATTCTGCTTCTGACTTCAGTACAAAACCATGTCACTTCTGAGTACATTATCCAAGCCTGTTTCATCTCCCACACAGGGATTAGGTTTACTGAAGGAAACCACAACATCATGGGCCGCTTCTTTTAGTGGGTATTGAATTCCTAGGATTTATAAGAAATGTCTTCCTATCAAAGGGGTTTGAAAGTGAGTGATTAAAGGTAAAGACCCATGAGGGGTTAAATGAATCCATAAATGTATAAACAGTATTACAATACAATGAATTGCAAGATATAATGATAATGAATGAATCTTGCGAGAATTTCACTTGCATGTGGAAAGCTGGCACTATGCAACTATGAACCAAAGAAGGCCTCAGACCTTCGAAGATAGCAGTGGTTCCTTCTCTGGGTTTGACTCTTCCTCACCTTGTTCTTTCCACAACCTTTGCAGGAAGCCCGATTGCCTCTTGGGTGTGGCATCTGCCCCTTTGGGTGTTCCATTCATTTTCTGCACATGTTGCAGGCATACTTGAACAGCATCATGCATCCTTACAAAATACCACTCCTTGCCGATCAAATCGATAACACCAGATCTGGCAAGAGTATGCATTACTTCCTGATTTGGATTGGCAATGGCTATCTGCAAAATAACTCGAGGCACTGAAAATCTGACTCCAGTGGTTTTATAGTGTAAATAAACATTCAGGGTCAATTGACTTCTTGTCTGACACTTTGCCATATTAGATATTTGCTTTACCTGAATGTCACGGGATTTATACTCCTGATGCAAGTCCTTCAGAGCTTGAATTGCACTAGAATCTATGTATGTAACAGCTGCATAAAAAAGGTTGGAACATCAGGATATGTTTGTGCGAGAATTCCTTAAATAGTAAAGGCCTGGTCCTACCGAAATTCATTTTCCCTTCATCCAGTGTCCATTGGAAAAAATAAAGTGCCAAGGTAGTTTTCTTTGCTTTCAACAGAAAAGTGAGTCTGATTATAGTGATCCTAGGAAAACAGTCCTAGCAAAGGAATCCATGGAAGTGGAAATGCATGATATTCCTACAGCTATTTGAGCCATGAAGATCAATTACATAACTATTAGCTCATTTAGTGTGATTACTTGTCATAAAAAATAATAACCGTTTAACTTGATAACTCATTAGAATGATAACTTCATTGGTTACTTCTGTTACAATAACAAACATGCATCTCCTAAACAATAAAAAAGAAGATTCCATGCTATGATGCTAGATTCATCATGGGTACAGTGGGGGTACAGATTTTACATATAAAAATTGAGTATCTATGATATGGGTACATTGCCTACTTAGGTATCAGGGTATTATAGACTCTGTGGAATCCTCATTTGCACCTTATTGAGGAATTCTCTCAAAATCATAAAAGGTCAAAGTTTCTATGTGACATGGGAACAGATATCCAAATGAGTTTTACACGGCAAAGAATTAGACGAGGCTTTAATGATGGTCTGAAAATCAACTTGAATTGTTAAATCATACGATATGTAAAATCATAAAATGTAAACTGCAAATTTATAAGATTCTTTAAAGGTTATACATATACTATATAATCATTGAAGCCCTATATCTTCTATAATAGAAGATTATCTTTCACTGAAACTACTCCCTATTTCTCCACTTTCTCCCTATTTCTCTATGTTTTCCTCTTCTCCTAGGGTTTTTCAAACCACCTTTTGTGACAACCATAGATTTCTTTAGATTAAAAGATTTAACTGAGATATTGAAATTAGCATCAAAATACTATACCCTCTTTGAGGGAGGGCCTCGTTTATATAATAATGCCCTCAATGTACAATATTATTAATACCCCTTCAAAGAGGTTTTAAAGAGAGGATATGTACAATGGTAGAATAGGAAGAAATAATGTGCATTGATCATCTTCAAGGTGATAGTTATCTATAGGACCGCAATAAGGTTTCCTTATCTTTGAATCAACTTGCAAAGGTATCATGCTCCGTACTTGTATAGGGATTAGTACTCTCTTCACACACACCCTCTAAATGATGTGGATCATCAAATAAATTGAATATTAAGGGCCTGTTTGTATGCATAGACAGAGGAATTAAATACATTGGAATTCATGACATAAGTGGCTAAAATCGAAGATCCAAGGTGAATATAACAAATCACCTCCTCTTTAATAGAAAGTGAATCAAGGGTGTCATGTAGATTGGTGATTTGTCCTCCGCTTCCCAACAACTTAAGCCTTTGGGATGCATTGGCTAATCAGACTTGACATGGTATTAGAGCCACGCTAGGTCCCGAGTTCGAACCCTAGGGACTAGGAGCATTGTTACTAAATTCGGTTCGTTTCGGCCAAAACTTCTGAATAATTTCGGTTCGTTCACTCTATCGAAATGAACAGGACTCCTGTAATTATTCGTCCATAATTCATCCAATTCAGTTCGAATTTTATGATTTCAGTCAATTCGTCCGATTTGTCCAATTATTCGTCCCAACATGTGGGTTGCCTTTAAAATAGAAAAAATTAAAATTGAAGGGGCTAAACATATTTTTTTTTAATTTAAAAGTAAAAGTAAAAAATACCCTTTTGGTCATTTGGCTTAGAGAAATTAGCAAGCTCCACTATGGAGCCGCCCATCTATTAAAATCTAAATAACTACATGGGCCCTATTGCCCTAATCAGATTTTATTCCAATAAAAAACATTTTATTAATAATTAGTTAGCCAAGTTTCACTCTAATATGAAATAGCACATCAAATATAAATTGACATATTGCATTGATTTAGTACAATAAATTAATTATTTTCATTTTAATATATATAATTTTTTCCCAAAATATTTCACCGAAATTTCCGAATCGGTTGAAACATTTCATCTGGAGTCCAAACCAAAATGACATTCGAATCGAATTTAATAACACTAACTGGGGGGCATTATTCTCCCCCAAGTCGAGTGGGTAGGCACGTATCTCATAGGTAGGCATGTGTGGGTTACAAATTCGAAAGGCGTCCCATTTGAGAGGGTGTGTTAAATAGATCTGTATTTTGCTTCCTAACAGCTTAAGCTTTTGGGATGTATTGGCTAGTCGGAATTGACAAAGGGAATGTGGGAAATGAATACCCAACCATCATCCTAGTAATTCAAATCATAAGTCAAGGTCCCATCTGCATTACTACCTCATATCCTTCGACTATCACCTCATCTCATGCACACTTCACTTCTTTAATAATCCTTCCATGGAGCTTATTTGACTATGAATTCCTATGTATTATGATGCAAACAAATATGCCCTAAGAAATTATGACAATGGCAAGACATGGCTTTAGTAAACAAATCAAAGATTTATAGTTGGGATGACATATGACGAGACATGTCACGGTTTGTAGAGAGTTGTTGAATTTTCCAATGGCAAACGACTGAAGGAAATTGAGCGTTCGCAAATCCATTGGGTTGTGGACAAAATTGGGATTCATATTTTATTATGTATTTTCGAGTTGGACTGTCCAAACTACCCAGATTGAATTTCTGAGAAGAAAACTCAAGAGAACTGAAGAATTATACCGGGTGCTCGAGCGGATGCTCATACCCGCTAAAGCAAACCCAGATAGAAGATCATGCGCAACTGCTGTTCTCATTCACTCACAAGCCTAACACACGAAGTGTAGAATAAATGGAAACAAAATGTATCGTGCCCAATGCGCGATTTTAGAGTTTTAATTTGAAACATCTTTCTAATTTGTCTCAACTTACCAGTTTGAGTCCTACCCTCTTTAGAAACCCTATGCACGTCACCAGGCCTATAAATTGAACAGGCCTATAAATTGAACACTCTAGCAACCCAAAAGGTGTCTCTTGCACTTCTCTCCTATCCTAAACCCTAGAAACTCAAGAGATTCATCATCTTCTCCAAAGCTTCATCAAGTTGTTGTGCTGAAGTTTTCAAAACTTTGGAGTTCTTTTCACCTACTCTCCTGAAGTAGATTCACCTTGAAAGGGCATTCAAGGTGGTTCGTTCAAGCGCGATGAAAGCGTACGGCGAGTCGTTGGCAAGATCTTCGCAGTCCTTAGGTTGCATTGCAACTGGGAAAGGGATCTGTGAGTTTTTGTAACTTTCAATTACATAGTGCTTGGTTGTCTGTTGGTCTAGACGATAAGACTCGTGGTTTTTTCCCAAGTAGGGTTTTCCATGTAAAAAATAATGTGTCTCCTTCTCTTGTGGCTGATTGCTTGTTTTCTGGATTTAGTTTAATTAGCCCTAGATTAATTAATTGGATTTAGATTCTAAAAGAGACTGATCAGGGACTTTAGCCTGTGTTAAGGCTTAAGCGCGTTTCTTCAATTGGTATCAAAGCGGGTTGCACTAATTCAGTGAGTGATCAAACCATCAGTTCTCTCTTATGGAATGCAATAGAGAAGGAACCTCGACCACTAAGCCCCCGTTGCTTGATGGAACCAATTATGCCTACTAGAAAGTAAGGATGATTGCTTTCCTTAGGGCTATAGACGATGAGGTTTGGGACATAGTTGAAGAAGGATATACCTACCCTACAGTTGTAGCAGATGGGAAGACCACATAGTCGGTATCCCTTGAATGGCCTGAAATTTTTATAAAACAGGAAGTCCTAATCTATGATGCCCAGATACGGCACGGATATTGTAGGGACACGCCATAGACACGGCAAAGACACAGATTTTACATGTAAAAAGTGAAGTATCGGATATGACACGACACGATACGTTGCCCATTTTGAAGTATCCACGCATCGTAGGTCCTAATCATATTTGCTCATCTTTTAGTACCACGGACCTTTACAAAACAATATATTGAAATCTATGAAATGATTGGAATTCATAATTATTTAGAGTTTGAGCATGTCTTTAAATGAAATAAAACAGTAGTAGTTATGATTATTTTCAAATACCAAAGCATGATCTGACATATTGTCCTTGCATTTTCAATCTTTCTTTATTCTTATAAGGTTGCTTAATGAGACAAGTCCTGAATTGGTGAATACTTACGCGACATCTCAATTATCACAAAATAAATCCTTTCAACTTCTGGCCCACGTTTTGTGGATCCTTCAATGTTGACTTCATATTCTCTTAGCCTGAAAATAGAACAACAAATAATGGATTCAAGTATACTTACATAATTTAAAGAGAGAAAGAAAAACCATGTACAATGACAACATTAGCACGTATCTAGGCCTGTTTGTTTGCAAGAGGGATAGAGTAAGAGATGAGTAAGTGTCACATTATGTACAAAGTTAAAGAAGAGTGGGTTGAAAGAAGATTGGTAGTGGGTACTTTGCATGTGTTTGGATGGTTGGTACTTGGTATGAAGTTAAAAAAATAAAAAATAAAAGATTTTAAATGAAGAGGATGGAGTAAAAGGCGCTTTATTATATATTGTGGGAGAAACTCTTGAGTAGAGTGAATAATAAAAGGAATCTATATCAGCCGACATGTTTACTCTTCATGTCTCCTCGGGGCATCCAAACACATTAAGAAGTAGAATTTCCTACTATTGGGGCCAATTCCACTCCTCTTTCACTTCACTCGAGGGCAAACAAACAGGCCCAGGGCCAGGTTGGAGGCATCAAAGTCAGGGAGAATCATGCTATCCTTGAACAAGGTTTCACGAGTTAGATAATTTGTTTTGATAACTAACCAACCTCTAAAATATGGATCCTAGAATCAGAGAGATGTCCCCTATCAAGACATTCTCCTTCCTGCCAATGAAAAAGAACAAAGGTGGAATTTCAGTCATTCTTGGTTTTGAATTATTTTAATGATCCAAAAGGAATTCTATGGTGATTTCCTTTCCTATTCAAACAGCCAACTCTTAGCAGTGAATCTCCTTTTCTGTAGGATACACTGTCAATTTCCATGGACCCAGAGAGAGGCCCTTAGTTTTCATCTTTCTTACTTGTCATCACTTCAGAGAAGCTTTTGCTTTTACCTGTCCTTGATATAGCTAATATTTGCAAAGTAAATTGGTGCATCAATCCGAACAATCACAATTCCATTGTAAGTGTATGCTTCTGGATATTGTTCAACATTTCGATAAACAGTAGTTCCAGGAAGGCGTCCCAACACAGCTGCATCAAAAGCAATACATACATCAGCTATTACTATCCGACCCCAATATAGTTAGGACAAGGCTTTGATGATGAGCTGCTACTACTAAGGACTGCAAGAGATCTAGTAGTGATTGTGTAGAAAAGCAAATAAATTTGGAGGATACAAACTTGGCTTTTTTCTCATCTTATATAGTTGTGCTCATATTTATATTGATGGCTTTTTCGTCTGAAAGTAGCACATGGAAAATGGCTTCCTCTGATTTTCACCATATCTGAAGAGTCATTATTTTTATTTTGCAGCTCAACAGTCGTGCATTACCGGAACACTACTGTACAGTTCTTGTACTTTAAATCGATATATTTTCCCTTTTTTGGACTTGTACAATCCCTTTATTAATGAAATGACAATGAAGGCTCTTGTGTTGCTTAACACATTATAGGAACACTGAAAGGAGAGATCTTCTCAGCATCAGGGTTTTACCTGAACTCTACTGTTACAGTATGAGTACTTCTACCCATTTATATTTTTTCTTGTTTTGCCTTGTATAATTCCCTAATTAGTGAAATGACGATGAGGGTTCTATTGTTTCTTACAATTCATTGGATCATTGCAAGGAGATATCTTCTCAGAATGAGTCTGAAATTATCAGTTCTTTTCCAGAAAATCTCCTCTCTGTTCTTTTATCTAATTATTTGTTTTTGGTAAAAGCTCTTTCTTTTATTGGTTACATGACGCAAACCTTTTGCTTAGATTTGTTGGCATTTTGATGTTTTCTGATGATTTGTGATTATCATAAATCTATCATAGAATAAGAGGGATGATATCAGAGAACAAAACTTAGGCTCTCACCTTTTTTTACTGTGTGGCAGTCTTATAAAATACCAGCAGATTCATGAATGTCGATCTTTTGCAGTGCCAACCACAAATAATCTGAGGTGGCTCCGGTAGGCCCCCCAATATCTATTAATGTGTGTCTGTCGAGAGAGAGAGAATCACATGGCCACCAGCTTGTAAGGGTCACCTATTATTAACCCAACAGCCTCACACTCACTGCCCCCATAATTTGGCACTCATCTTATTGACACTCATCAGAATGTCACTCACCACTGGACTGAAACACAGCACCTTCCACTATTAATTTGGAGGCCTTAAATTCCATACTTATGATGACTTTACTAGCCTAATTCTTCTAGCATATATAATCCATACATGAAGAACTTCACCTTCCCAACCCTGTGACCGACGTGATGCATCACAACCCACGCGCGTGCATACTTATAGGAACAGGCTGGTGACCGGATCTCACCCAGATCTTGGACTGATAACAGCCAGAACAGTTTCAGATCCAAACCAACATCAAGCACAGCCCATCCAGCCCCAAAATTGAGACCAGAAATCTATCCAGCAGGTAAGCCAGGCCCTGTAGGTCAAAAGGTCTGGAACTAGGTCCAGAACTGGTGTAACAGCCCACAAGGGGCTGCCAATCAGTTAGTTTCCTCATCTTTTTTCATTTTTCAGACAGCACCAGGACTCCTGGGACTTTCTATATTCTAGGAATAGTAGGAAAATAGGCATGAGTGAAGACTTTCTATATTCTAGGAATAGTAGGAAAATAGGCATGAGTGAATGGAGAAGCAGAATTCATGTGCTCTCCAACATAGTTGGGACAGGCTTTGATGGTGATGACGATGAGTGGGAAAACACTTTCTGTAAGTACAGATTAGGATTTTGATTTGAGAAAGGAATGGAACACCATATGAGAAGAAATGATTGTTCAACCCCTATCTCATAATGTTTTCTATTTGATTTAATAAAAATCTATTCTCAGATTTTCTTATTTCATTTAAAATTGCTCCCTCCCTCCCTCTCCCTCCCTCCCTCTCAAGAGGGACACATAAGGTGTCTCACATATAACGAAATGAGAACCATTTCAATAAGTGAAAATTCCCCATGAACATGACCATGCAGACCCACGTGTGGGGCCCACGTAGCATGCCAATCATGGGGGAGTGGTTGGTGGAAAGATCTCAATGAGACCTACGGGTGTGCAAAATATCAACCCCATTAGATCATCCTAACCCCTTGATCTTTGGCCCCCCAAGTTTAATAATAGTTTTTACTTTTTAGAAGGTATCATTTTTTTGGATTCAAATCCAGTGGTGAGCCACGATTGGATCACTGTCAAATTTGAGCAATTCAGGTTGTTCTCTTTTGGTTTTTCTTTCTTCCTTGTATGCGTGCGCGTGCGAGAGAGAGAGAGAGGCAGGGAAGTGAATCATCTGTGGGCCTAGTGGCACCAAAAAAGGGCCAAACCGCACATAAGAATCATTTAGATCGTTCTAGTCATAAGTGGGGACTCTGCTGTGTTCATGTCTTGAGCCTGAGACCAGCTCCAAACTACAGATACGGAGTCTAATTACTGAGCTCCATGGTGTGGGTACAGCACGATATGGATGCCCACTATATTAGTAATAGATACAACATACGACTGCTGATAACCAGTTCAAGCCATTGTCAATAGCATGGGCCTTAAAGGTTATATTGAAAGAACTGTTTCACAACCCTAGAGACACAGACACTATAATAAATGGCAAAAAGTCATAGACAACATCACTTGGTTTGGCCATAGCATAGTATCAGAGGCGCACTCAAGTTACTCAGTTTCTATCAGATTAATTAATTCAAAATGTCCACTCACCAATGTGTGGATTTGCTGATTCATGAATAACGAATGCAAGAGAGAACCCCACCTATAAAATAAACCTTCGGTCAGAAAGCATATCATCATATTGTACAAACGCCAAAAAGTGAGATGAACAAAGAACTAGCAGTAAAGCCAATATGATACACCATTACGGACAAATATAAGGGAAAATACATTTTAATATATGAATGATAAAATTAACTATCATACAAAAAAGACAAGCTGTTGTCTGGAATTAATATATTGATATGCATTTGAAATCCCAACTACGAATAATGTTTAATTAGTGCTGTTTAATCAATTGACTGAAAGGATTAAGAGGACACAACGGAGAGATTAAACGGTATGATATGGGACTAAAATAAAGTTGAGGGAGAAATTCAGTAGTACTGAGATGCTAAACACATTCTGAGATTTCCAAGATAGCTTCTAAGCCATGAGCTGTGTAATAAGGAAAAATCTCAACAAGACTATTTCTATTTGATTTTAAGAAAACATTTAAGGTAATACATAATTGCAAATTGCAATTTTAATTGTCATGACCCAAAACCCGGATTCCCAAATCCTAAGGAAGTCCGCCTTTCGAGTCACGATCAATAAAAATACGAGTTTCAATAAAAATAAGAGTTTGCAGTATGGGAGGAGAATGGAAAATGAAGTCGACTCTGAGCCTGGAACCTTGAACTGTGATAAGGTCTAATTCACAGTTCAATTCAGTACAGTTCAGAGGTTGAAATATGCACAATTTGAAGCAGTTTGGTATGGGAGGAGAATGGAAAATCAAGCCAACCCTGAGCCAGGAAGATGAGACACAGGAGAAGAGGAAGAGGAAAAGAGATGATGTTGCTTTGTCTCCTCTCTTATCCATACATTGATGAGATGGATGGCAAATCTACTCTTCATAAAAAGTTGCTTTTGTGCATAGACATTGATGTTAGCATAAGAAAATAATCTATGCAAATCTTATTAACCAATGATTTGGGTCAGAAGTTAAAAATCTATTCAGTTGGAAATCTACATCCAAATATAGCATTGGAAAAGCTTTCACTCGGTTCGATGATGTAAATTGCATCATTTAAATGTGATAGATATGATGGTAGGCTTACTTCATTACAGTAAGAATTTCTCTGGGAACCAATAAAATCGGTGATATTAACTTTTAATGGATTTGATTTTAAGGATAGGCCCTGCTAAAGGATTTATCACTTTGGACTACAGAAGTTCAACTAGACCAAGCAACAACACAAGAGGATAACTGACAGCCCCGATTTGACACAATCAAACTGTCTAGGGCCCAAATAAATCAAATCCAGCAAATAGGGATGTTGCAGACAATTAACAGGTAATTCAGAATTAAATCAGAGCAAGGAACAATGCACAATCAACCCACATACCAATCTTAAAGCCTTCTCAGTCACCTTAGTATCCACATGACACAAGGGAGAGAGATAAAACAAAGAGCAACTGCTGCTTTTTGCAAATACTACTCACGGGTACCGTTTGCAGCCCTATGGATCCTTTGGCCCACCTACAGGGGTGTCTTGGTCCACAAGCTCGATCACAAGCATCCAATCATCGGTTTTCTTCATCATTCTCCCCCTCTTGAAAAGAATTCGTCCTCCAATTCAGATGCCATGTCAATCCTAGAGAAGAACTATTTGTAATTCCACAAATCTTGTGAAAGATCTATGCCATTAAGATGGTCGTTGAATGGTATACTTGCATATTCCATGTATCATGTCCATCCAATCAGCCCAATATTTCTTGATCCAATATTGCAAAATCAAGTCCTAGATGAATGGGTCATAACATCCGTATGAAAGGATTGCACCAAATGGATCTTCAAAATGGTGCATATCTTTGCTCCATCTTTGTTGAATGAAGAATCAAAATACTTTATGATACCTTGAGTTATTGCTTCAAGAACGTTGCAGTGAAATATGGCATTGGAGAGCACGCCGAGATTTTCATAATCGGGATACATGTTGAAGTTCAGCATATCCTTAACATCAACCTCTTCACATACGTCAAATATTGGATGATCAATGACATCACTATCTTGAATCGACTTACATGTCAATGATCATCATCCGATTTATCCGATTTATCATCACAAATCGACTCATTTAAGTCACCATCATATATAGTATCATCCGATTCGTCATTATGGCATTCCATGTGCCATCGTCTTCTCAGTGGAGCCTAACTATGGAGCAAACTGATAAATTCTTCGGCATCCAATTCATCGTTAAAATTATCGTGATAACTTAGAGCTCCAAGCGTTGGGTCAGCCGTTCAACTTGTTGCCTAAAATTATGAATCTTAACATCTCTTGGATTTGGTTCATGACCCATGTCGCTCTCAACCTCAGACCTACCACCACGAACTCTTTGAGGAGGCATAATCAGGGAGACGGATTCACAACACAAGTCATAGGATCGATTTGCGCTTTGATACCAACACAATCTCAGTTTGACACAATCGAACTGTATGGGGCCCAAATAAATCAAATCCAACAAAATCAAGCAAATAGGGATGTTATATACAATTAACAGAAAATTCATAATTAAATCAAAGCAAGGAACAATGCACAATCAACCCACACACTGACCTTAAAGTCTTCTCAATCACCTTAGTATCCACATGACACAAGGAAGAGGGATAAAATAAAGAGCAACTGCTGCTTTTTGCAAATACTATTCACAGGTACTATTTGCAGCCCAATGGATCATTTGGCCCACTTACAAGGGTGACTAGGTCCCGTAGGTTCGATCACAAGCATCTAATCATTGGTTTTCTTGATCCTTGTCAATTTTTGGAAATTGATCCACATCATTATAACCCAAGAAATCTCAAGCAAATGACACTTTTGGGAGACTAAATGCCTAGAAAAGTGGAACCACCTATGCATCTATGAGTTGTCTTTACCATGGAACCTTTTTTTTTCCTCCTAGAGGGCCCACCTGTGATCTACCCTACCCTTCACACATCTACCCTCTTTGACTTAGCAATAGGCATAAGTGATATCAGTCCCAACATTAGTCATGTTGGATTATATCATTCATTAAACTTTGAGGATGTAAAATTAAGGGCTAAAATCATTTGATCAAATTGATATTAATCACACCCCTGATCAGTGTCAAAATGTATCCTTCTTCATGCTCTCTTGGTTGTTATACATCTAGGTAGGCCCCACATAAGGTGGCCACTTGTAAGGAGAAAATGGCCAGCATCTTTTAGAATGACTCTTTAAGAAAAAGTTATAGGTTGTACAATGATCTTTAGTTCCCATGCTGTTTGTATAGTCTGATTCAGTCCGCCTTTGTTTGATCCATCTCATTCATAGTGCACTTTCCCCTATATAAATGAAATGAACTATCTAATCAAAAGCAGCCATCAAATTGATCGTGTAAAAAAATTAATTTGATCGTGTAAAAAATTAACATATCAACCCAGTTGTTTATATCATCTTCCTAAATCCAAACAGGTCAAAGATACTACCATTAAAACCCTTAGAATAGGTTCATATTTCACTAAAAATCAACATGAAGGCAGTATCAGAATTATTATACTTGATTAACAATCACAATGTATGAAGCTAATTGTGTAAAACATGATTGGTCAAATAATGGATCCCACAATTATTGAAGTTAAATTCCGTTTTTTTTTTTTTTTTTTTTTTGGCTGCTATCAAAGTTAAATTTCAGTTAATACAAGGGCATTTGTCTTTAGGAGGTTTAGGTTCAAAGGTGAGCCCATGCGACCAGTCTAAAGAGAAATCTCCATAAAAGAGGATGTTAGTTGGACCTATCAATACGTGAGTTGTTAAAAAGGTCACCGCATTAAATATTCGAATTGTGAGATCAAACTTGTCAAATTCATGCAGCGAATTAATCAAACAGAAAACCAACTGAATAAATAGACACCCATCGAGTTTTCAAACTGAGGTAAGTGTCGAACTATGAATTACGAATTCAAATGTGAATCGGTCGACCCACAAATTAAGTAACAATGGTTCTATCCATATGGCTCCTCTTCCATCCCATATCTATTTCTCCTTGCTCTCCTAACAAAAACTATTGATCTTACATACCTAAGCATTTAGGAGCCATGGTCTCCATGGCTGAGTGTCCAATTAAGGAAAAAGTTCTTAAATCTGTGTAAGAATAAGCTTGAAAGAAAACAATAATAGAGAGTTTCAGAGATTGTTTATGCACTACAATGTGTGGTCAAGCCCCATATTGATAGCAAGAAGAGATTTACGTGACTCATGACAAACATCTTAATAAAGGGAGTCAACATCAATGCGATCCTTCTATAATTAGATCTCTAAGACAATATATCTTCTGAGGCATATTACAAATATAGTACACCCTAAGACCACAGGAAAAGGTAGCGTGATGCAGTACGGACCAGGCCCAAGAAAGCAACTGGGCCCACATGATTGATCCAGATGTCAACCCGGTCCATTGGGTTCAGTCCACGAGCCCAATTGACTGAGAGCTACTGTGGCAATTTCCTATTTTTTATTTTATTTTCTTGTTCAATTAGGGAACTATTTCTAATTTTATTGTTTGATTATGATTAGAAGTCTTAGTTTCTAAGAAACAATACTCTATATATGGTTGAGTCCTTCATTGTAGTTGCTTATGCTTATTCCATTTAATCAAAAGATTTGCTGAATTTTCTTTAGTTATGGTGTGTTTTATGGTTGTGAATGTGCCATAGGTCTGGAATCCATCATTAGATTCGATCGATCCCCCGGGAGATTGGTCTATTCTTCGATCACATATCCGGGGCTGCGCCATAGGCTGTATCTAGTTCTGATATACGTCTTTGCAACCTGTTTTCTTTTAGTGCCAGCCACCTTCTTATAATAAGGAGGGGGTCTGGAGTAACAAAAAAAAAAAAAAAAGTTGATCATGAAATGATGCTGAAACAGTTTCTGTATGGCTGAAACTTTTGAAGTTAACATTTCTGAGTCCATCCATCGACCAACTCCACTTCAGTCATCCAGGACTTCCTCTCCTTATAACAGATATTTTTCCCCTCATATTCTGGTTGGCCTCCTTGAATTCTCTGTCAGTACTAAACCATTACATGTAGGCTATGAAACAAGTTGTTGGGGAAGAAGCCATAGATGAAGAACTGGAAGCCTTAATGTTGCACGTGGGAACCCCTGAGTGTTCTGCATATATTATAAAGAGAACTAGCTCAAACATCCCCTGTGAACTAGTTCATAGGAGAAATATCCTATATATACAAGCACACATAGACATCAACGCTAATAATCCAAGGAAAGCTGCAACATTCAATAAAAGGTGAAAAGGGGCCAAATGAAAAGGAATGGTTGTTCTTTATATGATTTCACACTCGAGCAAAATGGTATGAGACCTTACCCCAACAAGAACTCCGATCTCAATACCAAGGAATAGTGTTGTAATGCTAGTAATGGTCCAAAGAAGGAAATCTTTTTTATCTACACGCCACAAGAAAATTGCTTCACCATAATCCACCTGAAAGAATAATTATTAACAAGGTTAGAAAATATTTACACCAGTTGCAAAATTATGCCATTACAAATCAATCCAACAGGTATATAGTTATATACAGAGAAACAAATAGCTACATAGATACATACATACATATCTCTATATATATATATATGGAAAATTTTCTCCAGTGCACCATGTTCCATGCTCCGACATAGCACTAGCCCGAACTGTCCCCAAAGGTGGGACCCCCTCCTGAATCTCACGGGACCTGCTATGACAACATCACCGACCCGAATGGATCGCAGAGCACAATAGCACAGGAGAAAATCTTTCATAATATATATATATATATATATATATATGAGGTTTTGACTTGTAGCTTACCTTTAGATATGGATTTTTCCTCTACCTTTCCAAATTTTAAAATATTTCCCCACAGCTACAATTACACCAATTTTGGACTAAAATGCCCATATTCAGGGAAATCATCTCCGGGTTCTTTTCAAAACCATTTCAAGGACTCTTTGTACCTTTCTTTCTGTTATCCTCGACAATAAGCATGGATGGGCACATGAGCCTACCCACCAACTCCCTGCTTTCAGGACTCATCTAGTAGACAGACATTCTGGTCCTTTCCCTATTCCTAGGCCAGGCCCATTCTTATAACTCTTTATCTTGTTATAATTCTAAAGAGGAAAAGAACCTCTCAAGTGGCAATGCCACTTGATATGTATAGTGCCAATGCCAACATCAAACCAAACCCCATCCATTAACACTGTTATAGAGCTTTTCAAGAAATGGTATTGGCACTATACATATAAAATATCATGTCTAGACCGTTCATGAGGATGCAACACACAAACCACATAATCTTAGTTCATAAAAACATATTCTCCAAGCTCGTATATTCTCTATCAACCATCTTTTGTTATGATCACTTTTAATAATTTCATGTCACCAAGCGGTCTTAATAGTAGGAGAACTTCAAGGAAAATAAAACAAAACGAAAAGTTACACATTTGCATTCACCCCCCAACTACTTCAAGCTCATATATTTACAATAGCAAAAGGAAAAGATACAACCACACTTTTTGGAAATGGGTTTGGAATTTTGGTCAATGAATTTGGGCAATTTTGTCATTTCCTCTTAGCTGGAGAAGGTGTAGGGAAAATTTTTATATATATTATTATATATATATATATATAGGGAGGTGCTCCTATGAGAGCATCTATCACCTTACTATGAGAGATAAGGTGAGGGCCCTCACATCCATATCCAATGTCAACAACTTAAATGTGAGGGCCCCCACCTTTATCTCTTATAGTAAGGTGAGAGATGCTCTCATAGGAGCATCTCCCATATATATATAATATATATATGGGAAATATTCATGTGCATATATCCCTCTCCATATTATGGTGAGAGACAACATAGTGGGGTCTACTTTATGATCCATCCGAACTATCCACACACATTGGACCCCTTGAATTTAAGGGATCAATTGAGTTTTCACTAATCCGAAAGGATTGGACCGTTGGATCGAGTGTCAAGCTTTTTCTTTAATATAAAGTTGTTAAACTTGTGGGCCACGGATGAAAGGGTTAGAGACTTGGAATTGACCCCAAACTTGATATATGGGTCTTTCCATCCCCCCGTAAGTCCCATGATCAGTGGGGCCTTAGGTGGGCCCTATCAAGTTTGTCTTTCACCATATGGTGAGGGATGGATGCACATGAATATCCCCCCTCTATGTGTGTGTGTGTGTGTATAAAATAGCAATCCAATGTGCGCGTTGCACACTTGATGCTTGTGCGCACATGGATTTAAATATCGGCCGTCGCATGCGTGCCGGCCGATACGTGGCGGGGGGGTTATAAACCGACCCCCCCCCCCCCCCCGGCCCCCATTTCTTCTTCCCCAAGTTGCTGTTTTCCCCCATTTCTTCCTCCAAAGTGGTCCTAAGTGTCCCCTAAGTGGATTTTTTCAAGATTTCTTGTCTCCAAATCAACAACATACAACTAATCAAAGGATTTTAAAGATTCTAAATAAGAATCTTCATCTAGGTATGTAATTTTTTTTCAACTTCTGAGATTTTCACTCTCTAACTACTATGAATCACAATACAATGGCATCATTGGCTTGTTTTATTGTAGATCCATGCTTCCTTTTGATCTTGCATGCATATCTTTTGGTTTTTTTTTTAATATTGTTATTTTTATTTTCGGATTTATGTTATTTAAAAAAAAAAAAAAAACCATTATCACTTTTGGAAAACTCATGAAACAACTTGAAAATAGCTTCATATTGTTAGATCTATGTTTCCCATAGATCATTCCAACATGTAATGCTTGTTTTTCAATTTTTTTCCTTTTTTTATTTTCGGATTTTTTTATTTTTGTAAAAAAAAAATATTTTTAGTAATTGAATGCCATTCAAATGTCTTGAAAAGGGCTCCTAGATTATAGATCTATGTTTCCCATAGATCATTCCAACATGTAATGCTTGTTTTTCAATTTTTTCTCCTTTTTTTATTTTCGGATTTTTTTATTTTTGTAAAAAAAAAAATATTTTTAGTAATTGAATGCCATTCAAATGTCTTGAAAAGGGCTCCTAGATTATAGATCTATGTTTCCCATAGATCATTCCAACATGTAATGCTTGTTTTTCAATTTTTTTCCTTTTTTTATTTTCGGATTTTTTTATTTTTGTAAAAAAGAAATATTTTTAGTAATTGAATGCCATTCAAATGTCTTGAAAAGGGCTCCTAGATTATAGATCTATGTTTCCCATAGATCATTCCAACATGTAATGCTTGTTTTTCAATTTTTTCTCCTTTTTGAAAAGGGCTCCTAGATTATAGATCTATGTTTCCCATAGATCATTCCAACATGTAATGCTTGTTTTACAATTTTTTTCCTTTTTTTATTTTTCGGATTTTTTTATTTTTGTAAAAAAAAAAATTATTTTTAGTAATTGAATGCCAATCAAATGTCTTGAAAAGGGCTCCTAGATTAAAGTTGTATGTTTCCCATAGATCATTCCAACATGTAATGCTTGTTTTTCATTTTTTTTCCTTTTTTTTATTTTCGGATTAATTTATTTTTGTAAAAAAAAAAATTATTTTTAGTAATTGAATGCCAATCAAATGTCAAGAGAATGATTCTTAAGTGTTAGATATATATTTCCTCTAACATGTTTTTCTGTTTTTTTAATTTTTAACATACTACTTGTTCATATTTATAGGTATTCAGTCTTCTATTGTGCATTTGTGTTTGCCAATTGATTTTTGAAAATGCCTCGTGATATTGATCCCGCATGGAACTATGGTGAGGCAGTTGAGAACAACAGGTTGAAAATCAAATGCAAGTTTTGTGGGAAAGTGACCAATGGGGGCATTACAAGATTCAAGCACCATTTGGGCCACATTTCTGGCAATGTTGCTGGCTGTACCGAAGTACCAAGGGAAATCAGGGAACAAATGAAAGCTTTGGTTGGCCAAAACAAAGCTAGAAAAATAGAGATAAAAGAAAAGAGGCAGCAAGATGTTGATGCTGCCCGTTATGATGTATTTGGGGATGAAGGTTTTGATGATGAGGATGCACAGATGAAGGTTGCACGCCGAGAGTCCTTTATGAGTCACCAAGAAGAATACGAACGTCGTGCATTTGCTGGAAGCAGTAAATATTATGATGCAGGGGGCTCATCTGCTGTGCCAAGCAGGGGCAAGGGCCTTGCGGGGGCCATGCGTAGGGCATTCAGCACCCGGGAAAGGGATGTTGATGTAGAAATTATTTCTACTAGAAGAGCAGTTCCTCCCTCTATTGATCCTCTAGCACATAGAAAAGAGGGGGCTAAACAACCAAATATATCAAGTGTTATGAAAGGGGTGATGAAGGGTGCAAGAGATAGATTAGCCAAAGCTACAGCAAAATGGCTAATTCACAAGAACATACCGCCTACAGCAATAGATTCCCCATATTTCCAAACAATTCTTGATGTTGCCGCCAAAGCTGACCGAGGAATACAGTCGCCCTCTGTTTATGATGTGGGCACTAAGTATCTCGAAGAAGAATATAAAGAAATAAAGGCATGGGTGGAGAACTTTAGGCCCATGTGGCAACTATTATGTGTGATGGGTGGACCAGCGGCACACAAACACAATTAATAAACTTTTTGCTACAATCAGTTGCTGGGTGTGTCTTTGTGAAGTCCGTGGATGCATCTGAATATAGACGGACAGCTAAATATATATACACTCTTATGGATAAGGTTATAGATAGTGTGGGAGAGGAGAATGTTGTACAGATAGTTATAGATAATGGCGCCAATTTTAAGGCAGCCGGTAGGATGTTGGAGAATAAAAGACCTCATCTGTTTTGGACTCCATGTGCAGCACACTGTATAGATCTCATTATGGAAGATATTGGAAAGAAGAAGAAAATTGCTGAAGTTATCAAGGCATGTAGAGGCATTATCAGATTTATTTATGATCATTCATGGCTTTTGAGCTTGATGAAAAGATTCATAAATAACCATGCCTTGATACGTCCGGGAACAACTAGGTTTGCCACCCATTTCATTGCGATGGAGAGCCTTGTAAGGTTTAGAACAGAGCTGATTCAGATGTTTGCATCAGAGGAATGGCTTCGTTCGAAATGGGGCAATGCAACAAGTGGTCCGGAATTTGAGATCCCTAACTTGATGAGGGACAATAAATTTTGGAAAAAAGTATCTAATTTATTAAAGGTTTATGAGCCTTTAGTTAAAGTGTTGCGGCTTGTAAATGGTGACAAGCCAACAATGGGATATATATACGAAGCAATGGATCGGGCTAAGCAAGCTATCATGGAAGATGTTAGATATCATGAAGAATATATAAAAATTATTGATGCCCGGTGGAATGACCAGCTGCACCATCCATTGCATGCTACAGGTACTCAATAACAATATCACTATTTGATGCTTTTAAATCAATCTAGTTCTCTTTGATTGACGTTTAATCAATTAATCATTATGCATTTCAACTGTTTTCAATGTAGGTTATTTCCTTAATCCCGAATTCTACTACCCCAATGCCCAACAGCACAGCGATGCAATAGATACAGAGTTGAGGGTAGGATTAAGGGAAGTGTTGAAAAAATTGTTGGGAGTTGATGATTCAATCGAAGCCATCCAAGAGGTGAGTTCGTGATTGGGAATTTTATATTTAAGTCTTGAGATGACAAATGTATATGCTTGAGATAGGTCTTAAACATGTATGGTTTATTAATTTATTCCGAATTTTCACATTGTAGATATCTACATACACACAAAGGAGAGGAGGCTTCGCAGACCCTCTTGCAATGAGGGCGATTGGAAAGATGCCACCTGGTACCCAATCACCAGACCTATTAGGCTTTTGTTATTTATCTTTCAATTGATTGGAACTTGGAAGGACCTAAGGAATATCTAATTTTATTTGTTTACATTGAATTTCAGCTGATTGGTGGATGAATTTTGGAGAAGACACTCCAATGCTAAGGAAAGCGGCTGTTCGCATCCTTAGTCAAGTTACAACTTCATCAAACTGCGAAAGGAATTGGAGCACTTTCTCTTTGATCCACACAAAGTCCAGGAATCGGCTTACCATACAAAAACTCAACAAGCTTGTATATTGCCATTACAATTTGAAGTTGAGAAACAGAACAAGAGAAAGGAGGGCAAGGGATGATCCGAACTATTGTCCTATTAGTTTGGATCACATATTTAGAAAGGACGATCCCTTGCTCCCATGGATAGCCGAGATAGAGGATCCATTGCTAGATTCAGATCCGGACTTTCAGGAGGAGGTTAGAGATTTGCTTGATGAAGATATAGGCGGGGCAGAGGGTGCCCCATTTGGAGGAGAAGGCTTAAGTGCACAGCCGCAAGGCCCACAACCACAACCAAGAGGGAAAGAACCTGCTCATGCTATGTCATCTTCTGAGAAGACGAGTACCACCGTCTCTTCGAGTAGCCATGGTGGAGGAGATGGGGGAGATGGAACGGGAGACACTAGTGGGACAGGTGCTACTAGTGAATACTACCAACATGATCAGGAAGATGTCATTCCTGTAGAGGAGGTACACGACTTTCCGGAAAGAATGGAAGGAAACCGTGGTTATCAATGGCGTCGGAGACCACCTGCTCCTGGAGGTAGTAATGAACAAGGTGGAGGTATTGGAGGCCAACAATCAGCATCATGGGCTGAATCGTGGAACCCTAGTTACAGTGGACAAGGACCCTCACAGTATTTTGACTATTTTCCATATGGTCAGCCAGGTCAAGTACAACAAGGAGAAGAACAGTCTTCTACTTCAGGGTCCTACTCATATGGTGACTATGGTGAAACCCAATATAGTAGATATCCACCTCCTCCACCTCCTCCAAGTTCTTTTGATGCGGGTGCGGCTGCCTTCTTTGGATTTGTGGATCCCAATGCTCATCAATATCAAATTCCATATGGTGCCACTAGAAATGATAACAATGATGGGGATGAGGATAGTCATAGCCCCTTGAATCTTGGTAGACATTCGTTTTGGTGGTGATTAAGGTATTCTTATTTCCTTCACTAACTCTATTCTTTGTCATTTCTAAATTGGCGTTGAACGTTGATTGTTGATCACTTCATGCTTCATAGTTCATCCACTTGATTGAATTTGAAGTTTGAACCTTGAATGTTGAAGTATTGATATTTGATTGTTTAATGTTCATTAATGAGTAATGAGTAATGACTAATGAGTAATGACTAACGACCTAACCTAACTCTTAACTCTTAAGTCTTCTTAATTCTTATGCCTTTATTTCATGTTCTATTTTTCTTATGAGCTTTCCATTACTTTTTAAGTTAACATGACTAAGAAACATGAATACATGTGAAAAAACTCATCTTTATTATTATTTTCTATTTATACAGCGATACAGGACTTCATGTATTGAGGGCACCGCTACGCCCCCTTTTCTTACTTACTTTTGCAAAAGAACCACATTTTCTTTCATTTTACAATTTTCTGGATTTTCTGGATTTTTTTTCAGATTTTTTTGGCGATTTTTTCAAATCGCACCGCTACGCCGCTACGTATCCCCGCTACGCTACGTATCGCCCGCTTCGTATCGTTTTGGCGGCGGGCCGCTACGCCCGCCGCTACCGCTATTTTCATCCTTGTGTGCGCATTCGGCTATGGGGGCCACCTGGGGATGGGACCGGGGGGAAATCGAAAGATCTCTCCTCCCATCTATCTACTTGTGTATGGTGACGGAGGCTTGGATGATCACGTGGCGCCCTTGATCACGGTCCAAATCAAGTGCGCAGTCGATCAAATGGTTCAGTCCATTCAGATGCATGCCAAACCCTTGGGATCGGTGCAATTCAGAGTGTATGGTGACAGTTTCCAAGGTTATACTTTTCATGAAATTTAATCTCATGGCGATTATTATTTAGATTAGTGCCAAATTAGGGTGACAGGTAATTCATTGTAGGTTAGTGAGTGGCGGGCGGGCGGGGGGGGTGGTGGTGGGTGTGGATTTGTCATGGGGTGTCCCATGCTACTTGTGTTCCACTACGATGAGAATTCTATTTGTCCTACCTTAGATGTGACCACTAATACACATCCACTCAACCACTCATTTACATGACACCCACTAAATAAAATGTCTAACCTTCCATCAATCGTACCTACAGTGCCTATCATAAGACCCACTGGATTAGCCCATCCAGCCATCTACATGGGACCCACTAATCAACCCATCCACCCATCTACTCGATAAAGTCTCTACCCATCTACTCATATATGTTGATAACATGAACAATAAGTTAGTTATCAGCTGCAAAAACATGTTAAGAACAACAAAATGACAACATTAAACTTTCCAAAATCAAGCCAACTATCTGGTGATTAACTGTTGCAAACTCTGATCCTTGTTTAAATTGCAATCAAAAAGTGAGATATAAAAATCTTGTTGAAAGTAGAGTTTAAAATATCGTTCTTCCTTGAATGTCAATTGATATGTTGGCTCATTGATAAATACTGGAAATTTCATTATTTTTTTCTATCTTAACCAAAAACTTGTTTTTCTCTTGAATGGTCTTTAACTAGAAAGCAACCATTAAACATATGCTTTAATGATGAAAACAAGAGAGAAATCAAAGAAAGAAGTGAACTCACAGATTCTGTAGTGAATTAGTGATGAGATCACTGACTGATATCAATGAATTAGTGATAAGACCACTGACTGCTACAATATGCTAAAAGAGATTTAATGCATCACTTGAAAAGAAACAGCGAAAAACAAATAAAATTATTAACAGAGTACAGGCATCCAGTTATTGACAATGTATGGGAACCTCAAATAGTAAAATCGTTAGAAATGTTGATCAACCGTACCTACTCATGTACTAATAAATTCTGGAAAAGTGTCGGCTATAAAATAAAATAGATACAAATATCTTTTTGGATTAAATCATATTTTTAGGGGTGTGGGGTGCACTGCGGATACATAAACATCTCTTATGATATATGGCTTTTTGTTTTTTTTTTATTCTTTCTTTTGCATTTGCTTAGTCAATGAAACGAATTTATTACGAGAAAAATTAGAGAATATTTTACTTCAGCATTCAGGTAATACTCACCAAGCCCATCACTGCAGAGATCACAATGGCTGCCAAAGCACACTGCAAAGGGTAAAAAAATTGAAGTCATGGCATTGTCAATAATGACAGTGCAAAAGTGAAAAAAAGACGGAAAAAAATGTGCAAGCTAAGTCCAGGAAGATAGATTAAAAACAAAATACATATTTTCCTTTTAAAAAAATGTACTACAAGATGGTTGTTAGATGGTGTATGGAATTCTACTTCATTTCTATATTTCGCATGTTTGCACAACTTTTCTAAGTTGTGTCTGCTGGGGCTTTAGAATGAATCTTATTTCTGCAAATTATACTTGTACAAAATCCTTTTAAGAGAAATGTAAATGGGTATCCATTCCCCTTTTTTCCTGCATACTATTGTGAGCCTGCATTGGTCAACATAGGCATGTGGGAGACTCCATTTTGACACCTTGTGTAAGCATCTTACTGTATCACATGTGAGATGCACCACTTTATCTTACACTAAACACCCATAGGAATCAAACGTTAAGTTTCAAACACATACAAGATGTCAGAGAGCTTCGTACCGCTTAAAATTACATACATTAAGGACGTGAATGGATATATGCTTGATCTCATGACAAACAGCAACCAAAAACCATGCAATCTGAACTTCTGAACATTTTATACAAAAACTTCTTACATTTGCATCAAAGGGTTTTGGTCATTCTTTTACCTAAAAAATATCAAGTTAACAGACCAAAACAGATTTTGGATAAGAACAAAGGGCTTTGAATCAATACGTTTGGAAAATATATGCAAAGTTTTTTTTTTTTTTTTTTTGAAAGGTAAAATATATGCAAAGTTCAAGCTTTAGTAAGTCAAAACTATATTTTTTTTATCCCCCATTTCAAAAAAATGGTACATTAAATGAATTGAAATTTTATAAGAAGATACAAGACTCAATGATGAGTCTTGTTTCAAATTTCAGGTCAAACCAATGCATTTCCAAGTCCAAGTTTTCACAAGAGCATACTGGCAAAGCTCTAGAATGGAATAGGGATAATCCCCTAATGAAAGATCAAAACAAATAATTGTCACAAAATTTGTACCTCAGGTACTTGTTCAGACAATGGTGTCAATAATAAAAAAGCTTGTTCAAATAATGGTATCATTCATGAATAAAAGAGCAAATTCCATTATGATTCCTCTGAATGAGCTAAAAAATAAAAATTGTCACAAAATGCGTACCTGAGGTATATCTGTAAATAATGGAGTCATAAATAAAAGAGCACATCCCATTATGATTCCCATGGTAAGTCCGGACAAACCAGTTTTTGCTCCACTTTCATGATTTACTGCTGACCTAGAAAAGGAACCTGCATGATAATGATATCAAAACATAACATTTCTAGATTAGATCTGGGCCGCTTTTCTAAACCCAACATTCATAATACATAGTGCCAGACAGTCAATGACTTTGCACAATGTATTTCAAGGACTAAAGTGCAACAAGCAATGCATGTATGCCTACAAGCTTAATTATTAAGTCCACTTTGTTCCTGGGCAGGTTGGTCAAAACCTCCCATCCCAAAACCGAAACTGGTAAAATATCCTTCTAATTCCATTTGACCTGGAGTTCCATACTTTGGGAGGATCCACCTGAGCTTGAATCTGATGATACCGGATCTGGATTGTCTGATGAGCCCAACAGGCCAGCCAGACTAAAGTTTAGGGTGCATGGACGAAACTCTTGCCGGCATTATGTAATTGGTTTTTTTTTTTTTTAGTTTTATCATTCAAAAAGAAATTATGTAATAGTTTTCCTTCTCATCTTTTATAGCTTTTAAATCTATATTTGTCGTGATTCACTGAAATGTCCCACTGAAAACAACTAAAATGCAGAAACATTCCATTACCCCAAGAAAACCAAAACATCCATTAAGACATAATTGGCAACTATAATGACGAGCCCGAGGGAAGGCAGAAGGTGCTCACTATTAGAACCTTTAGGTTGTGGGTTCAGGTCACGTAACCAATCAAAAATAAATACATAAACAAATAATTGGCAGCTACACTAATCAAGAGGGGTTTACCTGTTGTAGGGTATGAAGAGAAGAACGACCCACAAATATTTGCCACACCAAGACCAAATAACTGCAAAAAATATCTAGAAGAGTGGTATTAGTCTTCCTGGCAACATATGAGGAAACAAATATTTCAAATATTGTACTATGAAAAGCAAATCCAATTGCTAGCTGTGCTCTTCCTAGGTTCTAATGTTGAGCAGCAGGGAAGTGAGGCCCCACAACCCTACTGCCTAATAGGAGAAAAATAAAGAAAATATAATGATGACAAAGAAGTGGAAGATAAAAGATGAGAGGAAAATGATAGGGAATAATGAGAAAGGAAAAACATAAACCTAAATTGCAGGGAAGAAGAAAATCATAATGTTAGTCTGAACCAAATTTTCAATCTATTACTAGTCATTTTAGATGCCATTTCACAGTGTCCAAGGTTCTTGGAGCTAGACTGAATTCTTATTTCCTCTTTATATGCCAGCACCAAGCCATTGGACCTAATCCATAAACAGACGCACCTGATTAGCCTGTATGCTACAGGTAAGGGAAGACAATATGGGAGCTGCTCTCTCTCTCTCTCTCTCTCTCTCTCTCTCATATATATATATATATATATAGTAATATTCTGCTAAGAGGTACCTTTCATGGACTTGCGTGAGAGGTAACCTTTTTACCACCACGTGGGACACCATATGACAAATCCACCCCCTCATATTCACTTACCCCCTATGAATTAGCACTCAGTACTCACCCTTATTCAGCCCTAATCTGAATGATAATCACCATCAGATTAAATACCAATGCTTTCTTAAGTTATAGATGTAGCAAAGATGAGAATGTTAAGGTGGATGTGTAGTAAAACTAGGAATGCTAAAATTAGTTCTAGAGCATTTAGGGGTAGCATCAATAGGGGATAAAATTAGAGAAACTCATTTGAGATGGTTTGGGTTTGTACAACACAAGCCGGCACCGGCACTGAGAAGGAAAAGTTCGGCTATGTAGGTTGTTAGCCACCAAGGGGAAGGGGTAGATTAAAGAGAAAGTGGATGGAGGTAGTAAAAATAGATCTAAAGGCGTGCAACTTATCTGAAGATTTGGCTCAAGATAGATTGAAATGGAGAAACAGAATTAATGTAGCCGACCCCAACTTAGTTGGGACAAGGCTATGATGATGGTGGTGGTAGTGGTGGTGGTTTCTTAAATTACATTTTTTAATAAAATATAATCCAACGGTGATTATGATTCATATTAGTGCCAAACTAGGGTGAATGCTAATTCATTGGGAGTTAGTGAGTGTGCAGGGGTGGGAATTGTCATCGGGTGGCCCACGCGGTGGTAAAAAGGTTACCTCTCATGCAAGTCCGTAGGAGGTACCTCTTAGCAAAACTGTGTGTGTGTGTGTGTGTGTGTGTGTGTGTGTGTGTGTGTGTGTGTGTGTGTGTGTATTTGTATCGATGCAGGAGCACATGGCCAGATTTTAGGAGATTTTATCTTAAGAACAGGCCCTATCATATTCAGAAAAATTGAATCAATCCAATGGTATTTATTTATTTATTTATTTATTTTGTGGGGCGGGGGGCGATCAAATGGATGAGGTCAAAACATAAAACGGACAATCCTGATGGCTCCAATTCAAAGTCAAAATGTACTGATTTAATTATGGGAACAAAAAAATGTCAGAAATAGGCCATTTAGATCAGTCCAAGTATCCAATCAAGCACAAAACAGGCCCAGCAATCCTACAGAATTGGGCCGCAGATAAGCAGGATTCAGCCCCTAAACAGGCCCAGCCCACAAGAGGCAGCAATCTACATGGTCACCGACTCACCCAGACCTGGTGTACAAGTTTCAGCAGCCAGTTGGCCCCACCAGTCCTCACATGAGGCCCATTAAACCAAAAAAGTAAGTCTCCTGAAAACAGAGCTGCTCATTGTTTCTTTGGGACTTTCGATGTTTGCCTTAATAGTTTGTTCCTTTTAATGTTAATAGGATTCTTTCAATTAGGGTTTTGTTATGATCTGATGTCTTGATGGATGGCTGAGATTTAGTTAGGTTTTTAAAGATGTTTTCAGTGTTTTAAGTTGTGTATATATGCTGTTGAAAGGGTCAACCATTTAAAATATTGGGTATTTTCATATTATATTGAATAAAGGTTCCAATTTCTGCACTTTTGTCCTTCCTTGGTTGACCTTGCTCCCATTGGATTGAAGACCTATATGGTAAATTTCTTCAGCAAGTGTATATCTATCTTTCTTTTTTAAATGGTGTCAAATATATATACATAGGACACATAAATGGAAAATCCTCTCATCAGAGAGAACATTTTTACCACCACACAGGACCCGTCTTGAGCAATCCAACCCCCACATACTCACTCAACTCCCATGAATTGGCATTCACCCTAATTTGACAATAACCCAAATTATACTCATCGGTGGATTGAATTTTGCAAAAAAGCGTGACTTAAGAAACTGCTATGTTATTAAGGCCACCACATGGGACCTTGCTCGATCAATCCAACCCCACACACTCACTAACCTCCCATCAATTGAAATTCACCCAAATTTGACACTAATCCGAAATATATTCATCGTTGGATCGAGTTTCACAAAAAAAAAAAAGTGTAACTTAAGAAAACTTTTAAGGTGCATAAATCAATGGTTGAGATGATTTGATTAAGATGACTATCCTCCTATGATTGGCGTGAAACCAAGTGGCCGCCACAAGGGATTTTGAGTTTTGTCACTCACACAAGCTGTGAGAGACGTCCTTGGGAGAGTGTGGTCCCAGTGTCAAATAAGTGCCTTTACTTCACATGTTATATTTGCGTGAGAGGTAAAATTATAAGCTCCTTGTGAGAACCATTTGGATAAAATGCCAATCATGGGAGGATCGTGTGATGGAAAGCTCTCCTTGTGGATACAATTTAGGACAAAAATCATCTCAATCAAATCATCACAACCATTGATTTAGGGGCCTCAAAAGTTCAATGGTTGTTAAGATAAATTTTTCATGAATTTCAATCAATCCAACGGTGAGTATAATTTAGATTAATGTCAAATTAGGGTGAGTGTCAATTCATTGGGGTTCGTATTGTGAGGGGTTTGGATTGATCATGGGGGGTCCCACATGGTGGTAAAAAGAGCTGCCTCTCATGCAAGCCACATGTACACGCACACACCACGCCATGCCACGCACACACGGCAAATCTTCGTATGAGAACTCTCACTGAATTATGGTGAGAACTTCCAACGGCCCACCTTATGATCCATGCGAGCCATTCAAACACACAGGATGTCCCCTAATAGTCACCCGACCCCGAGGTTTGCACCCACTAAATGGACTAGACCGTTGGATTGAAGGTCAGTTTTTTTCTTTAATATAAAGGCATTAAACTTGTAGGCCATGGATCAAGGAATTAGAGGCATGATATTGACCCCCCATTTTTTGCAAACCGGGTCCCCCTCCCGCCCACGCCCCGAGACGACCCCCCCCCCCCCACAAAAAAAAACAAAGAGAACAACCACCTTTACTCCACAAGAATGGAGCAAGCTTGGTCTACTTAGGATCACTTTCACTATGCCCCTATGAATTGGCTTGCACCTATGTTCGATATCCAAGCAATCAAAAGTCTATTTAACTATGAAAAGAAAATATTCCTGAAAAACCATTGAACTTTAAGGGGCCTTGGGTTTTTTTCCCGATCCTAATCCAAAATATGACCTTTCAATGCCCCTACCTCACATTTTTGTCATGCATCCAACTGGACTCCACAAGGAGGCACGCATAGTAGGCATGTGAATGGTAAGTATATGTTCATTGCCTTACATATACCCACGGAGTCTTAACCTAGTGTGATGAAAAAAATGGTACAATAATTTTTTTGGGCTACTAAATCAGTGCCAATACATGAGTGGTGGGGAGGATGTGTATGATACACAACACTGAATAAAGCATTTACCCCATCTAATCATTCTAGGGTTGTAATTTTGGGCATGGGAATTTGACTTTCATAAACCGTACACTTTTTGCATGTCCCATTTCACAACCCAGGTGGGCTGAAACTATTTGACTTTCATATACCGGGTAGGTCTGAAACTAGACCCATCCTGCATATTGGCACTCATCCAGATGGGCTTACAAAATTTATTTAAGTCAGAACTATGATGAATGGTCCTTTGATGCACACATCCAAGAGCAAACCCCATTATAAGTAAACAAGATACCAATAATCATGCCATCCAAGAGCGTTGCTAAGACACCATTTTAGATTTCTCACTGTCCTGTCAGTTTCTTTGAACATGATGCCCCTTTTCTCCTTTTATCATTTTTTTTTTTTAATATCGGAAGGTATCCCAGCCCTTTGGGCCAGACTAATCCCAACGGACCCAGGGGGGCCAGGTAAATCCCCTGTGGCCCCAGTGTGGTTTTCCCCTTTTATCTTTTATTAATTGGAATGCATTATAACTATAGAAATGGAAAAAAAGATAGAAGTTAAATAGTTTTGTATGACTGGGAATTATTTCAAACAAAGAACTTCACTCAAAAGACCATAAATATTGATAATACAAGAAATCCAACACATTGTTGCCAAGCGTAGAGTAGATTGTATTGTTCCTCTGAGTTCGGACACTTACCTCTTGATTTGAATCCAACTCGTATCCGTTCTTTGCTGCTAATGCTTTAGCAATGCCAACAGACTCCTGAAATTAAAAATGTTTTACCAGATGTTGGATGATTAAATATGAAAACTTGAAAAAAAATTATGAATAAAATGTGTTTACCAATATAGCAACACCAGTAATGAGAAGTGCTGTTGGAATCAATGAGGTGACATGCCCAAAATTTGTTGGAACTGAAAACTTTGGAAGGCCTTGAGGAATGTCTCCTACCTAAATGCAACATAAGATCATAGTTTTCAACAGAATGGGAGAAGACTGAATGAAATAGCTTGTGTTATGTTGTAATCATGAAAGAAACAAATTTGTGCTAATGGAATAAAATTATATCCAAATGAATTTTAAGTCAGTACCATGACATCCACATATGCTTTATCAATAATCATTAAACTAGCGAAAGGTGACTGTGCCAAGCAACGGATGACATTTGCATAAGAAAACAGCTGATGACATGTACATATAAAATTTGTACCATCTATAATACAATAAAGCATATTATGATATCCATACATGCCAGTAATGCCAAGGATTTGAAGGATCTATGCACAGACTTTACAGGCAAGTAAAATGAAAGCAAACTCCATAAACTATATCTTAATCCTACAAAATTACAGGTAGTTTAGAAGAACAAGATGAATGATGACAGTAACTTTAAGAAGCAGACAAGATTAGCAAGTAGTCAAAACTCAACCATATCAAACAATTATCTACTGCACCCAAATATTTGTATATTAAATGCAGAGAATTCTCAGTTTCTCACCACAGAAATTGAAGATGGATGAAAGATTTTCACAAAAGTTGTACCCAGTATAACTGCTGTAAGAGGGCCTGCCGCTCGTAGGAACCGTAAATGCTTCTTTGATTTACCCTACCACATTTAGAGGAATAAAACTATCAAAAAAAATAAATTAATCCTTTAGAGAAAGTGCATTCGAGGTTTATAGGTTCTTACCAAGTGCTTCATGACCAGAAGAATCGCAAGAATGATTGATCCCATTACAAAGGGAGGCCATGAGAACTACAATAGAGAAACCAATTTACTAGATTGCAAGAGAAAAGAAAAGGAATTTCCACATGATAAGGATGAAAGAACTTTAGGACATTCAAACTAACAGAATAAGCAATTCGATATAAAAATGAGGCTCTATGAGCTAAAGATGAAGAGTCAGAGCTACAGAATTAAGGGTCAAGAAAACAATGAACAGTATGACTATAGGTATGATCTTGAAATCTTCTCAGGAAGTGTTTGATGTTGCCACATCCTAGTTTAATTAGAAATTAGAACAAAATAACTATACATGTAAACCAATTTCATTTTTAATTAATACGTGCTCAAATTCCAGCAAATCGGAAAACTACCCTTATGCAAGTGCATCATCCATTCAATTGGGGATTCTGAAAGCAAAATATGTTAGGGTGTTTTTTTTTTTTTTTTTTTTTTACATGCATAGAAGAGAGGATTGGCAGGTTGACTTTTCAATGGAGGCCAACTGGAACTTAGACCTCTGGCTGAAGGCTAAATGAAGAAGTTTGATTGAACAGAAGGCAGAAAGGCACATGATGACTATGCTTATGCCTTGTTAGGATCATGATCCACGCATTTGGGACCAATGGGGCCTATAGGCTACATGTTTTGTGGTTTAAATAAACAACAATTTAATTTGAAAGATTCGTAATTTTACCTTCTAAAAAGTTTAGATGGTCAAAATTGAAACAGCTGTATTCATTTCTATGCTTGATTGACAAACCAGATTTTGTTTAGGGCATAAATAAATCATATATAAACCATGTAAGGTCCAATCAACCAGCGCTCTTTTGCTTTATATTGAATTTAAAAACAGAGAAACAGCCTCATTTAGAACATGTTCTTGTATATAGGGCTTGGGCATGATCCTCCAGTGGGTTTTCCATCACCAGTATGAAGTTTCATGTTGGCTTTCCTTAATTCCCTTCACTTGATGCTATTAGATTCCCCTCAATTGTGAGGAACACATGGGAAAAGTGAGAGATTTTCCTTCATTTGGAAAATTCAAGCCCCTCCTAGAGTCCTTGCATGATACAGGTTGTGTCCTTGGATAAGATTCTAACAATAAATAATTTGCATCATAAGAAGTTTTTGACTAGCATGCATCCTCTGTTTGAGGAATAAAAAAAAAGCAGGTGATCATTTGCTAGGTGATTGCTCTTTCACCAAGCAGTTTGGATTATTTATGAATCTCTTTGGAGTTTATTGGCTGTGCATAAGTTCATTTGTGAAAGTGATTTCCTCTTGGAAGATTCATTAATAATCGAGGTGCTATCCTATGCAAATTTCTCTTTGCTTGCTTTCTGTCGGTCTATTTGGCCTGATACAAATAATCAGGTTTTCCATAATAAGGTCGATTCTTCTAGTAATGTGGCGGTGAAAGCTCAGACTAAAGTTATTCCTTGGGTTGTTGCTCAAAATGAATTTTGGGGCATCTTAGATTTTGATTTATGGAGGAAATGGAGGGAGTGTTGTGGAGCAAATTTCATTTAGCTACTATCTTCTTTTTATCCTGTGCTGGCTGTTGTATTATATTGGTTCTTCTATAACATATTTAACTGGTTAACATAAAAAAGAAAAGATAATTACTTGCTTTCTTGCCTGATTAATGAGCATCAATCACGGCATCTGAAAAAAAAACAAGACCACATCACATTGTCTGTGTTGCCTGCCATTAAGTTGTCCATAATCAACGAGAATATATAGGAATCCAACACGGGCCCTTGGTTCATTCAACTCTAACTGAAAACTTAGCCACCCCCCTGCACACAGTTAATACACTCAGTACTGCATCTTCATGCATATCTTGTATAATGTCGATATACCCATTACGAATACCCTTCTATTGTAATGCATGCCAAATCAGTTGACATGGCACCCTGTCATAAGCCTTCTCTAAATCAATAAAAAGCATATGTCAGTTTTTCTTCTTCTCTTTTAACTTTCCTATGAGCTGTCTTGATAGGAAAATGTCTTCTAAAGTAGATTTGCATAAAGGGGAACTGGTTCTATGTTTCTCTGAAATACCAAACTCCTATCGTGAACTTACTTTACTCTATTACAATCTCTAAAACCTTCATTGTATGACTTGAAAGTTGGATAGATAGTCTGCATAATTGTGAATATTACCTTTATTTTTGTAAATAAGGACCACCATGCTATTTCTCTATCCACTGGAAATTCTTCTTGTATTCAAAGTTTTATTGAACAGTGTGGTCAAGCAGTCCATCACTTCATTCACCAAAACCCTAGTGTCTATGGGTATACAATCTGGTTCCACTGCTCTATTTTTCATCATGGCTGATATGCTTCACTTTTATGCTGGACGTGTAATTGATCATTCCTTGATTTTCGTTGGTTGTAAATCTTGAACTTCACTCACATATTCCATATTTAATAGGTCTCTAAAATACATCCACAGGCCATCTTTGACCTCCTCTTCTTTTACGGATAAGCAGGTGCTTGTCCAGACCTGCTGATTTTCATCTTTTATGCAAATTATGTGATCCAAAACTTTAATTTTCCTTTCTTCTATCTTAGCTAACTTGTAGGTACACTTCACCCCCCACCCCACACCCCCATCCTTCCTTTCCAATATAAAAAAATTAGATTTGTGATAGGGTTCATACATGGGCTTACTTACAGCTTTCTTGATAGCCTTTTTTGCTAGTTATACCTTTTTATTTCTTCTACACTAATTGGTTTCTACCATTCTTTGCATAGTGTTTCCTTGTTTTCTTTTTTTCCCTTTTTTATTTTATTTTATTTTATTTTATTTATTTATAACGGAGGGTGTCCCAGCCCTTTAGGCCAGACTAATCCCTACAGGCACTGTGGGAGCAAGGTAAATCCCCGGTCGCCCCAATGCGGTTTCGAAGTTTCGAACCCTCAACCTCCGGGAGCAAGCCGTGGTCCTAGGCCAACTAGGCTACCCCTCGGGGTTGCATAGTGTTTCCTTTTTTATCAACAATATTTTGAGTTTCTAGATTCCAAAACCAATTTTCCTTGTGTATATTATTATTCTTCCTTTGGTCTCCCTAAGAACTTCTTTTACAACCCGTTCAATACAACCCACTATTGGACCCCACACTACATTATAATTCATAGCCCAATTAAAATTGCCTTGCCCCAGTACTTTCTTTGAATGTAAGTTTTCCCAACTAAACTCAATCACCTTTTACTCTGGTAATTCCTCATTTATCTATTGGCTACTTAGCTCTTTACAACAGTAATTAAAATCAGTAGTCTATGTTGCACTAAAAGACTCTCCTGAAATGACCTTACAAGCCTTAGAAATTGACCTTTCTCTACATCTAAGTAAAAAGTAATTTATTTGTGTTTCATTCAACACAATATTAAATGTCACAAGATGTTCTTCCTTCTATGAAAAGTATGTACTACCTATTGCAAGACCAAAAGCCACAAGACAGTCGACAACTTCCCCCTATCATTCTTTTCCCCAAAGCCAAATCATATCCTCCATGCATGAGATTGTAACCATCTTTTTTCTTCCCTACCGTATGCATAATGAATTCAATATATAAATGGCAATAAAAATCCAACAATTAAAGAAACCAATAAAACTTCATTCTAGGTTCTCTACAGACATAAGATTTTGGGATCTTTAAGAGTTATACAGTTCTTAAAAACTTGCACTATAAGTTATAAAGAGAAACAACAATTTGATCATGCCATAGCATACCTTAGAAGCTCCAGCAACTATACTCTTAATAAGTGGAATAATTTTGCTGCTGCGTACTATACTATATCCCAAGAAGTATTTGGCTTGAGATAAGGCAATTACAATGGCTGAAGAAGTAGTGAATCCAGAAATTACAGAGTGACTAATGAACCGAAGAAGCCATCCAAGCCTACAATGAAGCAAGGCTCCAGATTCAATGGGCAGTTCAAAACATAAGCTAGTGAAACGAGAAATATGCAAGCCAAGGTCTTAATTAAATCAGCAAGAGCAGTCCATATACATAATTTCCTCTCAGAGAAGATTACCATCAGCTACACTTTATAACCACTTGATCAGTAAATAATCATGTATGAGGCACGACACCCAAATACAGATAGAAATTAGGAGACCACATCTATTAAAATGGAGAGCACTTAAAGATACGCTCAATGCAACATGCCAATCTCCTTTCAACTGTTTATGAAACGATCCAGGGTATAAGGATAATACCAAGTATCCCATTCCAACAATTTGAATTTTGAACTGTGGAGCCCAACTTTCATTAAGACAAACCATTGGATCTTAGCCTCAAGCACTGATGAGCAACAGATATGAAAAGCACATGATCTGACAATGTCCACCGTTGGATTGAATCGAGACAAAATGCATGATTATTTCCATTCGAGATGAAACACCCTTTCATGCATGTTTAACCCAGCAATGAATTATCACTCGGATCAGAATGATATTAGGGCCCCCAAAAATAGAGAAGGATGGGATCTAATTGCTTGCATCTATGATAAAAGACGGAACCCACAGTCCACAAAATCAAAAAGTTGGAAAAGGAAACACTGGATCATTTCTCTTTAGTTTTAATCTTTTTATAGAAACATAAAGTTGAGTGTTACCAGTTTATTTTCATTATTTTTCTTTTTTCTTGCTAGACCAAGTATCTACAAAATGCTAAATTTTAGAAGAACCATAATCTTTGAGGGCCCATTTATTTGTTGTGTACTAAATTACCAGGACATTCTAATCAATGCCTTCACATCGAAGAGGCTAAAATTGAGGGAGTGAAGAACATACACAAATGCCGACAAAACAGTCTCACCTTTTATAGGAAAGATTACCCGGCCATCACCCGAGTAAATCATATCCTAGGAGAGTGAGCATCTCCTTCTTTTATCCTTCACTCTTCACCTCCTTAATACTCCTTCATTTAAACTCACTTCACAGTCAACTTCTAGTAATTCAAATATAGAATAGGCAAAATGGCCCTAAAGAATTTACAACATTTGCATTTTACAGTGCTTTTATAGTATGATTTTTAACGGGAACAAAAACAGTAACGATCCTACATTATATTGATAACAAGAAATTTATAAAAAAAAATAATCTTAGCCATTCATAAAATTAGTGGCGGTAAAGCAACAAGATCTTATTGAACTGTACCCGGCAATTGCTGTTACAGCATCCTGCTATGCTCCCACAAGTATCCAGACAATATCAAATGCCAATACCTATATCATACCGGCATGATATAGAGACTTGGCATATTATAGTACCTGGGTAGCCTAGGTTATGAAAAAAAAAACAAAAGTCTTGTAGGTGAAAATCCACTGAAGAAAACCAACCATTATAGTACACAGTGATAGAAACAAGTGATTTAGCATGTAATTAAAATATAAAATTTGTGGAAGGAAGCAAGCAGGTTATGTGCAATGTTTGTTGTAGTTCAACAGTATCTAAACACCAAATTTATTGAATTGCAAGTTTTTATACAATTATAGCTATCCAATATCATATACCAAAATTAAAAAGAAAATAGGTTCATATTCATACCTCAACAGCCCCATGGTACATTCCAAAATCCCCACCATAAGTGCCAATAAAATTGCAAGCTCCGTGTACAATTCATCTGAAGAATCAACAATGCTGCCCAACACATTGGAAACCAAAAGAGAAACCAATGCCACTGGACCAATTGCAAGTTGACGTGATGATCCAAATATAGCATACATGAATATTGGAACAAAACCAGAGTCTGCATTTGTTAAAACAATGCGGTGATGTTTATCAATTAATAGTTCAGAAACAAACAAGAAAAATGAAATGAAAGAAATCATAATGGAAGAGAGCATTACTCACACAGCCCATAAATTGGATGAAGACCAGCTAACTTTGCGTACGACATCGACTGATCAATCACAAGTCAAATTCAACTATAATGATTACAAACTTGTTTCCGCATAGAACAAATATACAATGAAATAAAATCTAGCATTCATGACAAATGGAACACGAGATATGGTGATTAGAAATCTTAATCCAATGAAGTCCGCCTTAGAATGGGCTGCAACAATAAGATCGTGGAAGCAAAGGCAATCTTGCATACAATCTATGGACTTTTGCTTGAGGAATACGATTTTAACTCTCCGCCAAATGCTAGAGACTTCCTTGCGGAAGATTAAAGAACAACAAGCATGGTATGTTTGTGGGCCCATGTGTCCCTAACATACAAGGTTTTACGAAAACCAAATCCAATAGACGTCGCTAGCCATCCAATCTAAGGTCGTCAAATGGATTGTCTATACATAAAGGAAGGAAAACATCCATTTGATGGTCCTAGATTGAACTTCCTGTGTGGTCTACTAGATCTAATGTTTGGTAGATGGCTAAGCTACAGATTTTCCTTGCATCTAATTGGACCATGAGGCTCCACAAACATGCAACACGTCATAATTTCCCAATCTATTGAGACGATAAATACGTCCAGCTTATCATTCCGATTTAGCCATCCACTTTCTTACAGGTATCAAACACTTGGATCTTCTTCTGTTTGGTGCCTAGAACTGGACATGTTCATTTAGTAGGCCTGCCTTGGATGGGTCCACAGAAGCAACAATTCACTACCAAGGTAGTCAGTCCTAAGCGTTCCTTCAACAGACTTCCGCCCAGTGAAGAGCATCATTGGCTACTGCAACTTTGGCAGGACCCATCCATGGTCGGGCCTACTTCAAAAATGGTCCCAACCCAAACCACACTATAAGGGCGCACACATACAACAGGAAGCCAGAGCACCAACTCAGGTGGTCCCACAAGACAAGCAAACAAAAAAATAAAAAAAAAAATTGTGCATTGCACTATGGGGCTCAATTCTCATTCAGCATGTGCAGTGGATAGAAAGACATGGCTTTAACTGTTAGCCTATACCTGGCACGATGACAGCTTTTTCTCAAGAAACCCTTATACAGAGACACCCATTCTCACTCAAATCGGGAAATTTTCAGTACATGGAACTGAAGGAGCTACCTTCCTTCAATTACAAAACGGCTAAGATGGAGGATCACACTCCCATCACTTTCGATTCTTTCTACAGTCAGTTAATCCTCCAATGCCACTTCACTCGCATATATATACACGATTCTTTCATCCAAACCTACCTAATCACTTCCCTCACTAGCGTTCCACTTCCGAGAGATCCAACAACCAATAAATCACTTAAACCCTAAGCAAAAATCCACAATTCAATCCAATCGCAAAGTTCAAGTATCACAAAAAGAATCTGAAAACAATTCCTAAAATCCAAGAACAACGAAGTCGAAATCGAATTCGGAATTTCAAAAAAAAAAAAAAAAAAAAAAAAATCAATCAAAATCAAAATCAAAATCGCTATCGAATAATCATGAAATGAGGAGAGAGAAAGAGACCTGAGGGACGAGCATAATTCCGACGGTGACACCTGCCATGAGATCGATCTGGAGGTATTCTCTCCATTTGTAGGTGCGAATCCAACGGGAGCAGGGGAGGAGTAGCTCCAACCAATCCGTATACGTCATACGCTTTAGCTTCGAGCGCCATTTGGCACCGAAGGGGATCGATCGAAGAAGAAGAAGAAGAAGAAGAAGGAGAGGAAGAGAGGTGTTGAAATGGAATCACCTTCACCTGCCTGCTTGTGCCCGTGCTTGTGCTTGTGCTTGACATTGAAGCCACATTCACATCGGTGGAGCTCGACGTGGCGTATGTTATCTCCATGAGCAGCCACACCCATGAGACGTGACTGCGTGCCTCTGAGCGCTGGCCCTACACGCGGACGTTTGTTATTAGAAGTAGGTTTTGAAGATCCTATTGGCCCAAAGACCACTCCAACACGCATTTGAATAGAGAAAGGAAAGAACAGAAGCAGAGAAACTAGTACAAAGCCTGATTTGTTAAAAGGGAGATTCTAAATGCACCCCCTCCTAATGCTGTGCACACCCACATCTCATTGTGTGAACAGTGAAAATTTTTCACTGTTCACACAATGAGATGTGGGTGTGCACAGCACATAATGGGGGTGCATTTAGAATCACCCTTATTAAAATTCTCTTCTACCACCATTAGTCTGTCTTTTCTTTTCATCTAAATATGCTAATATCTATAATATAATTAACTATCCAGATTTTCTCCTATAAAAGTCCACGCCTCCTAAATTAAAGACACCCATCGATATCCTTCACATAGAAGATCTTCTTAATTACATACTAACACAACAACTTTTACTTCGGTTGTTCACTAAAAATTGAAAAATATATTTATTGATTTATTAAGAGAAACTCAGAATACACAAGATTATCCTCATATACTCGTGATAATTATTTGGTGATTATGATAAGGATATGAATGAAGTTATATTATATAAAAGTGGAAACAAGTTACGGTTAGTTATGGCCAAAATTACCTTAAAAACTCCTTGAGCTGAATATAGTATAATTAGATCTTTCAGTGACCCAACTTGTATTAGGATACGGCCTAAATCGAATGGACCTATATGGTATATGTATATGGGTCAAATAGCAGACTTGAATGTTAACTCAAAACGAGTCTTAACATCAGATGAATCCCCATTTTCCATATGTTAGTCAGTTCCATTGGCATCTCAGTAACTTTGTCATCATCTCTACAAATATTGTGGAAGTTAGAACTAGTCACCATCTTGAGCTGTGGCAGACTAACACCGTAATGAGCCAAAATTACAAGCAGACAGAGAAAAAATAAATTAAAAAGAATGTACGGTACGATGGTTCTCTCTCTCTCTCTCTCTGCTGTGATGTATCTGGACTCTGGGGGGAGGGAGGCATCTTGCACACACACGCACTCAAATGAATGAAATAATTGATATATGACGTTTCTATGCTGGGATGCATCTGGATGGGATTTTGGACATGTTGCGTGTTCCATTTGAGCATGCAAACATGGTGCACTTTAATAATGCGCAGTGCTCTGTACGGGTGGTCCATGGAAATGGCCTTGTGGGCCATGCTGGTGCTAAGAAAATCACAAGGGAGGTGAGGAATCAAAAGATTCGATTTCAAATCTGATAAATCCTCTTCATCCCTTGATCCATAGTCCTTATTATTACGAGTTTTGAATTTAAATTCAATGGTAAGCCAAATTCAAATGGGTGTCACCTTGACCTATTACTTTACTTTAAGAGAGTGGGTGTGAAGGATTGCATCGAACATAGGGATAGATTGCTCTAAAAAGGGCAACTACACTTCTGCCATGGGAATTGTTCCTATGGAAGCATTCCTATATATTTACTTGAATGTAGGATGGTGAAGGTGACCCGATTGGCTTCAATTCCCTCCTTGGATCTTTGACTGATGACCATATTTTTGTGCAGAGAGTTTTCAACATTTTTGTGCATAGAGTTTTCAACGATGCTGCTTTGGTCAATCAATGCAGCCGATTCTCTCTAAAAATGATTAATTTTTTTAATTTCTTTTCTCACGTGGAGAGGAAAATGGAATCCTTCCTTGAAATTTTAGTTCTGCCTTCCTCTTCTACAGCATTACACAAACAATCTTAAATATAGACTACTTTCTTTTTTTTTTAAATATTTCCCCGCTAATGTGATCGGGTCGGAGTTTTGAATATCTTAATTGAATCTCATCTCAGTTTCAAAGTAAATCTATGCAGCAGTCATATTGGTGATATGCATCTAATATTCTATTATCTATATATATATATATATATATAGAGGTATTCAAATGCATCTATCCCTCATCATTTATCGTGAGGGACACTCATTTTTAAAAAGTTTTAAATATAAAAAAAGATATTTTCTAAAAAGTATAAAAATCCATTTGTACTTAAAAATAAAAAAAAAAATAAAAGTTGTAATTCATATGGTGAGGGATAGGTATAGGTCTTTAGTCATATAGCTCTGGTTTTGATGGAAACCAACCATTCATATCACATGTGTGCTTTTAGGTAAGGAATGTGACCCCACCACTCACCACTCCCATCAGTCGTTGGAGTTTTGAATCTGAAATGGGAGGTACACATGACAGGTACCACTAATGCTGCAAGATGTGAAAGATATGGACATTTATTTTACTGTTTTACTTAAAAATAAAGTGATGGAGATATGACTAATATACTGATACATATCAACTGTAACATTGATTGAAAGATATGGACTTTTATTTTACTGTTTTACTTAAAAATAAAGTGATAGAGATATGACTAACATACTTATACATATCAACTGTAACATTGATTGAAAGATATGGACTTTTATTTTTACTGTTTTACTTGAAAATAAAGTGATGGAGATATGACTAACATACTGATACATATCAACTGTAACATTGATTGATACACACCCACATGGCTTCTGATACGGATATTTAACCTTATCCATCACCTAATATGATACATCAAAAAGTCTTCAGATCTACTCTTTTTAGGCTCTCGTTGGTAGTTTTAAATGGCTGTCGGCAATGCAAGAAAAACACAATAACAAGTTCGTGGCACTGGTCAAAGAAATAATAAGAATAGAAAAAAAAAAAAAAAAAAAGGTCTAGGTCTTGCATAGAACCCATGATTTGGCTAGACCCACATTTTTAAAATTTTGGAAATGGTGGACAAAGAGCCGTGTAGCCCTGAAAGAGATCCACTGTGGGGCCCACTTGGCCGAATTCCTAACAGTTGGATGAAATATTTCAACCATAAATGAAATGTTTGGTATCATGGTCTTGTGAGTATTAACTAATTCATGAATTAATCATTGCCATCTTCTGCAAATCAAATACCAATTTGACCAAAGGGATATATATATCTGTGCATGTCTCCAGCACGGACAACTCTATGACGCAAGGAGATACAGGAGCCATTAATATGGACCACTTTTCTCCCTACACGGGACGCCACCACGACAGACCTCAGACCTTCCGAGACAAAGATGATTGAAGGAAGTTTTCATTCTATAAATCAACTCCCATATCATTTTGGCTTCACTCAAAAATCGGTCGCTCCTATGGCCTATCTTGCGGCAAGGCCCTCGCAGTGTCAAGCTGTAATAACCAACGTTGGTCTACCCGCCTACTCAAAGGCGGGCAAATAAATGCTCTTCCTCTCTGGAGGAATATTCATCTAAGAAACCATTGAAATGGACCATCAATCATGATTGATCTTATCATATAATTATCATTTCCACTTGAGAATAGCATCAAGTCGGTGATTCTAACCATCCAATCCACAAAATAAAATGAAAGCTTCCCATAAACCAATCACAGTAATAAAAAGCTCGCATCCCAAAATTCAACATATATCATGTCAAACATGACAATCATGCTAACTCACCCAACAGGAAAAGAAAAATGATGATCAAACTCGTCACTTTAAAATCATCTCTAAAGAGGTTCATTGACCATTTTTGCACTCAAAAATTACTTTGATCAAACAAGCTGACAATTTTATCAATGGTGACCAAGATAAAGGTCGAGATCAATCATAATTCACAACAGCCAAGGCCCTACCTTTAATTTAGACCACCATGCGAACTTCATCTATGCGACTATAGAAATACTCTTATCGTACAAATCCACCCAATAATTGTTGATCAAAATGGATGGTACCAATTTATCACAAGAATAGGCCAACATTCAGTAAAGAAAAACACCCGTGAAGGCCTCGTGTTGAATCACCCACTATAACCATGAATAATTTCGGATCATAAAGTGGAGAATCATTAGTTTGATGGTGAACAGGTGGATAATTTGAATTGATTTCAACATGATAGCCCAACCATCTGTCAATAGTGTGCGAAAACATACTATCATGAAATCTTTCTTGATAGATTCTTCAACCCACATCCTACGCATTTGAGTAAGACAGTATTTGTCGATGGATCTGGCTTGATAACGAACTTGACACCAAGGAAATCCCTTATATGTCTCAGCGTCTCTATTGCGTATGGCGTGAGCTTTCCAACACGAACCTTGGACACATCTTGAGGGCATAAAGCACAGAGGAGCAATAGCAATCCCTGTAAAACCAATTCCAAAGAAGAAAATATTAGTGGCTTTTTGGCAAGTCTCCCTGATTCTAATAGAAGTTTGGTCTAGACTGTTTGAAAAAGTTTCAAGCGAATCTATGATTTAATCAACTTTAAGATCGTGTGCCGCCTTTTCAATAAATAACAGTAAGGTAACTCTTTCAATCATACCTCGATATCTAAAGCAATCAAACAACTTTTTTTTTTTTTCTTTTTTGTTTTTTTTACAAGTTTGCCCATATAATTTTACTATATGACAAGTTTTCCTGTACTACTTACTTGTATGGCAAGTTTGCCTAAGATTAGGTTAGTGGTACAATACCTGTGGGACAACTTATCCGCCCACGAATCGATTCCTAGGCAGCAGCTATATGGGATGATAAACCCTTACCACTAGGTTGTCTCATCTTTCTCATCCGCATAACTTTTACCATCTATCAAGTTCTCTTTTTTAATTGAATTTGACATATCAAATAATCTATTTGTAGAAAGGTCTAATTAAAATAACTCTATTTCATACAAATCTATTTGACTCGGCTCTTTTTCAAACAGATCAAACTTGCCAAACAAGATCTTACTCAGTGGCAGAGCCAGGATTTTCTTTCAAGCAATAGTCAACCAATAAAATCTTATATTTATTTATTCATTACTAATTATTTAAAAATAATAATTTTCTAATAGTATCTGAGCAAAAATTCTAAATTTTGAAAATACTCCAATATTTTTGGAGATTTTATTTTTCAAAACTTTGTTAAGGCACCTGAAATATCAAAATGATAGGGCTCACTAAAATGAATCCAAATGAGAAAGTGATATAATTCACGTACAAGACTGACATGATGACAACTATAGCGGATTCCAAACCGCTCAAAATGTCATTTTCTCCTCTTAGCCAATGTTTGGCATCTCTATTTCCAACCTCTATTTGTCTAAATAGCTAATGCGGGCAGGTAGAGGTTTGGAAAATAAGAGTGTTTGACACACAATTCTCTACCCACTTTAGAGAAGTAGACGCAACTCCTTTTCAAACGAAAGGCCTCATTTCTAGGCTTGTGAAAATAAGAGCTTTAGCCTTTCTTTTTTATGGCTCCATTTTGGATGGCTCTGTCGCCATAAGAGTAGAGATACCAAACAAGGCCTTAGCACTGGAGTTGTATCTCACTCTAATCAAAGTAGGACCCATCCCGGATGAATCACATATAAACCAATCAACCCACTATTGATTAATGAAAACTCAATTGATTGGGCATCCTTTTGAGTGTCTCATTCATGCTTCCCATGAGGGCTATGGAACTTGACAGTGGGGGCCACCTATTGAATACTTGAGCTGCTTGAAATCCCTCCCCTTAGGTGAGATTTCCCAAAACTCTCTCCAATAGGAGTTGGTTCCACCATAAGATTAAGTATATAGTTAAGAATGTCATATGCTCGATCTTACGGTGGGACCAACTCCTGTTTGCATAAAACTTGGAGTTAGCACATTGAAGGGAGGGACCTCTATTTTAAACAATTCAGATATTCAATAGAATGGACCCACCGTAGAGTTCCACACTCCCTCATATAGTAAGTGAAAACTCAAAAGTTGAGGGGGCAACCAACACACTTAGTCACACATTGAATCATTAGAACTCCATAAAAACTACTTTTGTCACGCAAATAAACTCAAATCGCACGCTGAATAGGGATGCAAGAGTTGCAACACAGACCTGGTGACTAGAATCAACAACTCCCCCTTGATCAATTTCTCCAAGTAGCACTGAAGCGACTTGGACACCAAGTTCTTCAGGAGGCACCAGTTCTGGTTTATTATCATAATCTTCAATATCATCTTTGTCATCCCCTCGCGCACAATAGACAGCAGTATCAGCTGAGATCAAGCAACCAGTGGTAGTCTTGGCCACTAGAGATATCCCATAGCCTGGTGACCTGCCATTAGATGTAACTCTCAGTGAGCAACAGGGTGTATGGGGTCAATTGATCTGAAAATAAGACTTCAAATATAGAAAAAGGAGGCATTCATGCCACCAGAGCAAAAGTTAACTGATTAAACTGGATTTCTCTCTACTGAAAGAAGAAAACAAACATGAAAAATGTGCATCTGAATGCATGACATTTTCCACGTTTGTTCATAAACATGCAAAATTGCAACTCCAAACTAGGCACGGTTGCCAAAATGAGGAATTTATGGTTTAGATGTGACAAAGTTTACCCCAGTTGTCAACTTCATGCAACAACCCTCCTTTTATCTGAGTTTGGGACTAGCAGTAAACTAGCAATATACTAGCAGAGATTGAGAAGGATTGGGAGATTGAGAAGGATGCTGAACATAGGATAAGAGATGGATGATTTGTAAAGTGGAGAGTTACTTCTGGAATGCTTTGAGATTGGTGCATACTAACAAGATTAAAAGGAAAATTTTACAAGACAACAATTAAACCAGCTATGACTTATGGAGCAAAATGTTGGCCAATTAGGAAATAACACGTCCCAAGAAAAAAAATGAAAATTGCAGAGATGAGAATGTTGAGAAGTATGTATGAGAAACTAAGAATTGGAAATGAAAGCATTTGGGAGCATTTAGGGATGGCATCAATAGATGATAAATTAAGAGACTTTTTCGAAATGATTTGGACATGTCCAATGTAGGCCAACAATGGTGTCGATGAGAAAAAGTTTCTCAATGCATGTTGATGGCCCCTCAAAGAAAGGGGGTAAGCCACAAAGGATGAGGATGGAAGTAGTAAGGATAGATCTGAAGAAGTACAACCTACCCGAGGATTTGGCCCATAATAGATTAGAACGGCGAAGCAGAATTCAAGTAGTTGTCCATAACATAGTCAACACAAGGCTATGGTGATGATGACGACGATGAAGAGTTGCTAGATTATTATTTTTTTAATAATACCTTTCATTATAAAAAAAAAAAGGAAGCAGTGCAAGAGGGCTATACTAGCATGCTCAACCACCAAAAGAAAGACAGAGACCGGAAAAAAAAAAAAAAAAAAACCAAAGGCCATAGAACCTTAAACACAGAGATGAAGTCCCAAGGAAGGGAAGATTTATGTAGGCCCTGCAAAGGAAAAGGCCAACTCCTTCCAGTATAGCATTATCTGGCCAACTCCTTCCAGGGGATTCAATCCTATTTTAGGAAGATGTTTAGGTGGATGATATCCCTTCAAAACTAAAGCACCCTAAACTATGACTTTGCTTAATGAGTATTGTGAATCGTTGAGAGGTTAGGTGGGATAGGGAGAACTGAAAAAAAAAAAAAAAATTTGTCTTGAAGAGTTGCTAGATTTGGGATGTGCATGGATATAGGAAGCAAAAAGAGTATAAATTTCCAAAGGGACATGAGTTTCGATAGAACATTGTAACATATTACAATGGTAAATAGAAAATCCTGTCACACTAATTTAATGAGATGCTGAGGTACTGAAGTTCGAAAAGCTTAACTAAGAAATGAAATGTCACAATATTTTTTGTCACGCACGTCCAGTATATGGATAACAATTAATATATTTAACATATCCACCTGGTTTATCGGTTTTTTTTTTTGGAAATGATGCAAAGAAAGATGTCTTTGTGTACGACCGAAAAACCATCCACAGAAGATCTGTATAATCATTGGGTTTATACCAATGAACAAAAATGGTCATTTTGAGGAAAAAAAACTTCAAATGGCTCCCTCTTCCAATGATTCTCTTTTCAGAAGAGACTAAAAGCACCAGTTTAGTGCCAAGAACACATGCCTATGAAGTTGCTTACGATTCACGCCAACAGAACAGGTTGAAGTGAAATCCAGTGACACAGCCCCACCCCTCATCACTGACAGCAGTATATTAACAGGGAAAAGATACATTTAAATACAAATGAACAAGATAAATTGTTTACGGTCGCTACAAATATACCTTCCAGACTCTGGTCCAGACTTATGATCTGTAAATATATGAACATCAGGAAGTAAGCGGTTGAAGATCCCACGAGCAGAGTGTATCATGCGATTTTCAACCTGAGGGGATACTCTAGTGGAGAATGATACTCCTCTGATGGACTTAACCAAACCTTCATCAACCCAAGTAACTGCCTGCAGGGAGAACCATGTAGAGGTGAATGGTGGAATACAAGGCCAACCTCAAGCACAATCATATAATATAGTAAAAGCCGACAAATAAGCTATGACACAATCACGTAAAATAGTAAACGCTTACCGACAAGCTATTATGGATCATTGGAACTCCCAAATTGACTTCACCACCACCTTGCGGAGGGCATCCACGACTTTTAATTTTCAACTCCAGCCCTTCTAGAGGCACTCCAAAGTGCTCAAGCATATGCAGTGTGGTTGTCCGGAATGTATCAACAGATGGATCCTTTGAATCATTTGTAATTCCTAAAAGCACATCCTAATTTCAGCTAACTACTTTGCATTATATATCAATTTTCAATAATACAAGTTAAATTGTCAATCATAATTCATGAACTAGTAAAGATTAAGGAGCAGTTTGGTTTAAAAGGAACAGTCAGTTCTTACAAATACATCGAGTTAGAGAAGAAAAACAAGCTCCTATAAGTACAGCATAACCGAAAAATTTGGAAATCAGACAATGAGCTGAAGTCACAACCGATATAGAACTGTAATAAAACGCAAAGTCTAGTATTCTTCGCACAGGAAATAATTCTAGCATAAATATTTATTGGTAGCTTTTTTTTATTTTGAAACAGCAACAAATTTCATTAAAGAGAAAATTATGGTGGAAAATAAAGCTCCTATGCTAAATTAACATGACCATTACTAGCACTGACAGCATTCTTTCTGACAATTAAAAAAATAAGACTGAGACTGATCAAAGAACTCCTTTAAGACAATCACCTAAATGATAGTTTTCATCCTACCATTAAAAGGATCTTTTGCCTTGTTGAAAACCCAAATGTTCCTTACTCCCAAATAGACCGAAGGAAAGCAAATAAAGTGTGATCTTCCAATTTTCATACCCAACATGCTGACATGCCACTAAGTTCCTCATCTCTTTCGGGGTAGCCTAATGGACATCATATGGTTGAAGACAATAGTCCCACACTTTTTTAGCAAATGGGAAGTGAATAAAAAAGATGACATACTCAGCACTACTTAGGGCCTGTTTCTTTACTAAAATTCACCTTATCCACCTTTAGTTCTTCAATTTTAGCTTACCCTGAGGAAAAAATTTCTTAGGATTCCCAGCCTGGGAATTCAATTCCATGCAAACCAAAGGGCCCAAATAAACTAAATCCTAGGAACTACTTGTACGCACTCCCATTACCACCAAATTTCGAAGAATTCAATACAAAGCAGGCAACAGTCTTGAATTTCTTAATAAGGATCAAAGCAAGAACAAGCAAGAACAATCAAACAATATCAATACCTTTGAGAGTAATGGAGAGCGGTTTCTTTCCAAACAATCCCAAAACAATTAACGGCTCTAGAAAGTAACTGATGGAGCGGCTGAGACCACAGTCGTGGACGAGATGCTTCCCCCCAATCACAACTCCAGGCTTATACTTCAATTTCGTCCCTGTACAATAAAAACAACAGCAATTTCACAATCATCATCAAAACCCAGAAAAAAGAAAACACCCCAACATTCTAAAACCCTAAAAGATTTTTTTTTTACTCAGCGGTTTCTCTGAAATACAACAAAAATAACAGTAACTTTGCAATATCATCAAAACCCAGAAAGCAAAAGCGTACAAAACATCCCAAAACTCTAAAACCAACAGCAATTTCAGAATCATCATCAAAACCCAGCAAAAAAGAAAAAACAGAGATCTAAAACCCAGAAAGGGTGAGAGGGTTTTAGTTACCGGTTTCGTTGATGACGACAGAGCAGTCGTCGGAGACGGTTTCGAGGAGCCGAAGAAAGGAGACCTCGTGGGGGCGGAGGCCAGGCCAGGAGTCGTCGGGTCGGATTTCTTCGATGATTAGAGGCGTGGAAGAGAGGGTCGAAAGGAGGAGCCGCTGACGGAAATGCTTGCTTCCTTTCAAACGCATGTAAGAAGTTTTAGACATCTCTCTCTCTCTCTCTCGGCTCTGCTTTTGGTTGGCTTGATTCTATGTTTTTGGATATATTAGGGTTTTAGCTTCTCTATTTCTCCAATCTTGCTTTCCCTCCTCTCTCTCTCTCCTCTCTTTGGCCTTTGCTCTACAATCATCATGCACTAGGGTTGTCAAAAGGGGCCGGGGCCTGTTCTTAGTTCTTAGGCTCTTAGCCTGCCCTACGGGCTGGGCCATTTGCAGGCGAAATCAGCTGAGCCCAGCACTCAAAAAGCTATTTGAAAGAGGGTTTTTGTTTTTGTTGAAGAAAAAGCATAAGGGTTGGATATGGACCAATTTTTAATAAGTGCTCACATTTGAGGGTCAGACTTGAACAGTCCTAGGTCTAAAAAGCCCTTTGAATGGGGGCTTTTGGATTTTAAAAGGAAATCATGAGGGTTGGGTATGGAAGTATTCACATTTGAGCGTCAGACTTGGACAGTCCTCCCGACCTTCTATTTTTCTTTAGTATATATATATATATATATATATACATAAAAGGATTTTTGTGAAAAAATTACTCTTACGCTCTGATAATATGGTTTACCAAGAAAAACACTAAAAATGATGGATTAGGATAAGACCAGCATTGCTGATCCATGAATGATAGCCCATGAATGATAGCTTCTAATTAAGACGATGACATACTTATCTGTGAAAGAGAAGATCATGAAGAGTGGGAGGCTCTGCTCCTTTTTCTTGGCTTTCAATTTTTAGAGATGATTGAAGCAAAAGAGCAGAGCTTTTCTTAGCTTAAAAAATGTCAGTCTCAACACTCCTCCTCCTCCTCTCTATTTGTAGGTTTGGGCAAAAATGGGGACAAGGTCTGAGAAATGAGTGCCCTTCAAAGTACTTCTATAATAAGATGCAAGGAAAAAAGTTTGGCCATTTATTTACTTATTTTCTCTTTTTTCTGATGGGGAGTATTCAAGTGCATCTATTCCTCACCATTTGTGATGAGGGACACCCTTTTTTTTGGAGTGTTTCAAGTATAAAAGGGGATCTTTCCTTCAAGTGCAAAACCCCTTTTCTACTTGAAAAACCCCAAAAAGGGGTGTCCCTCACCACAAATGGTGAAAGATAAATGCACTTGAATATTTTCCTTTTTGACGGTGATTGTCTTTATTTCTATATGTAGTTGGGACATTTGTTCTATTTATCCTTTTCAATGGAGTTAATTACAAGAGAAAGTCAATATATTATTACCGGCGGTTTGGGCTAGAGATGAAAATTGGCTGGGTTATGGTTGGGTCCATGGTGTACCCAGCCTGGACATGAAATGGATTATATATAACCCATTTCCATTCATTTTCAATGGGGGTATTTAACCAAACTTATGTATGGAGTAACGTGGAATGCTCAAGATACGTATCTAATTTTCCTTTTTCTCTTTGTATCATCATGAGCTTGGCCAAGTCCCATCAATCTATACTATGGCCATTTTGTTTGATTAGGTAAAATTGGCATTGCAAATATATTTCAATCATAATTAGTAAAACCATTATATTGGTTGGTTATTCTAGATTTTAATCAAATTGTATAACTAAATCAAAAACAGTTTTATAACTTAAGTTTTTTTGCCTCCTCCATTTATTGAATTTTAAAAGTAGTTTTCTTGGCTTCGGGCCTTGCGCCTCGCCCTCATATACTGATGGACAACTTGGGCTTGGCCTGCCAATTGATAACCCCCAGGTCCTTACCCTACCCTCGCATGGCCAAACTACGGGCAAAGGCAAAAAATAAGAAAACCTAAGATGATTTTACCCAAAAAAAAACCTCTTAGGCTCGTTAAAGACTGCCTCAAATTTTTTATATAGACCATATGGGACCTCCTACCACTTTTTGTTTTTTTGTCTCCTTTCTACTTTTTCGGTAAGCGGCAATATCCTCACTCAACTGTGCATGAGTGGGCGGGGATATCTCTGCTCATCACAGTTCAAAATATCCCCACCTAACTGAGTGTGTTAACTGTGTTAGGTGGGGATATCCATACTCATCACATGTTTTGCAAACAGAGGAGGAAAAAATTACAATAAAGATTTTATGTTACATTTTATATTTCAAATTTCATATTCACACACACGCACATCACATTCATATTCCACATTTTACTTTCACATTCCATATTTCGCCTCTCACATCCACAGTTTGCATTCCAACTTTTACTTTCACATTCCATATTTTATGTAGCATTTAACATTTCATATTTTACTTTTACGTTCCACATTCACTTTCAATCACAAAATTGTGCCCAAATAGATTGGGCTTCTATCCAAACTATTACAATCAAATGCTAGAATTCAGTAGTGGCATTAAGAATTCGAGTTTGTGGGGTCAACAAAAGACTTATCTTTCGCAAATCGAATAAATTTATTTTCCCTTTTTCAATATTTGTCATCTACTTTCGATAATTCGACAAATATAATATAAAATTCTTAAATAATCTATTTCCGATAATCCGACAAAGATAATATTGAATTCTAAAAAAAACAGAAATTTAAATACATTGTTACTAATAGTTCTTAATCAATTTTTTTTTTCCAAATACATAAACTCCTACAGTTGCCCTTAACAAGTTTTCATGTATTGAAATTGTTACATAATAGCTTTATTATTAACACTAGCTATCACATCCTTTTTAATATATGTGATCAAACAATCATTCATGCATTGATTTCCCATTCGGTTACGCATCATGTTATTTACGTACTTCATTGCTGAAGAAGCTCTTTCTACCGTTGCAGGCGCTACTAGTAAAATCAACACCAATTTTAGAAGCAAATAAACCAATTGATATACGATATCCTTCTTTGTCTCCACTAATTTTCTAGCAATATCACAAATTCCTTTAAGTTCTGAAAACTCATTGCTAGAGCGGATATCAACAACGTGAGCCCATTAATATTTTTTTATTTTAATAGATAGTTGGTCCACTAACTTAGGCAGTGTGTATTTTATGGTGACTTTTGTTTACTACCTCAGCAACAAAGAAAATGTTTAAAGTTAACTAATATGAGGTGAAACTCTTAAATTGAGTGGGGTCAAAAGCTTTCCATAAGTTCAATTCATGATATAAAAATTTTTATTTGTAAATATTTTTTCAGATCTTAGTGGGGTCAATTGACCCCACTGTAATCAATGTGACGCCACCCATGCTAGAATTTATAGGGGCGGCATAAGTGGCACATTATCAATAGGACTAGAGGGTCTAATTAACCTGACCACCGAAAAATCTCTCAAGTAATGTTGTTAATTCAATAAAAGAATGTTTAATTGTGTTTCTCAGAGTTTCGATTAGGACTTGGAGATTTAGAATTTGGAACCAGTATTTAGAGATTAAGGGTTTGAGATTAGGTATTTTCTTGAATCATCGAGACCTAATAGTATAATTACAAGTGACAACAAATCTATCCACAATTCTAAAAACCCCAACAAGTAACATCCCATGAAAAATATTATGTCGTAAGAAATAATAAGTCAATTTTCACAAATATATAATAGACATATAAGAACTCATTTTCTTGCAAGATCTCTTTTTCTTTTTCTTCCAAAAACGCAATTTTTTTCTAATAAAAAATGGAGACAGACATCTCCATCATGTTTCTTATTGGAGAATGAAGGGAACTATGGAAGGTAGAGACAAATATTGGTGGTGGGAGATAGAGTAGAGCCGACGACGAGGAGAAGCTCGTGGAGGAGAAAAAACAAGAAAGAACAAAAAGGTAATGGAGGAGAAGAGAGAAAGGAAGATGAAATCTCGTGAAGGAGAAGTTAGGAGGAGGAAGAAGAAAACTTGTGTAGGAGGTGAGAGGAGGAAGAGTAAGAAAGCTTGTGGAGGATAAGAGATGCGGAAGAAGAAGGAAAGAAAGAAACTCGTGGCAGAGAAAAAAGGAGGAAGAAGAAGAAATGGGGAGAAGAGAAGAGGAAGAAGATGAAGAAATGAGGAGAAATAGTTCTGGGTTGGTTTTGAAGAACACGTGAGTGGGAATATCCCTACTTGGAATTTTTTTTTTTAAATAACTGAAAACGGTCCATGAGACTATTATGGTGGATAAAGATATTTTGGGTTCTTGGTCTCCACTAAGTCTTAAAAGGACTTTCTTGGTAAAATCCTCAAAAATTAAATAATAATAACGATAATAATTATAACCAAACCCTACCAGGAGTTGATTTTGATTGAATCAGGGATCACAATTAGATAAAAGAATAAATAAATAGAAACAAAGGAGATTCTAAAGTAAAAACACATCATCAAAGAAACATGACTTAAAAAGAGATGTTTAAAAAGTTATACTCTTTGAAGTATTTATAATGAAACTAACATCTTTTCAATAATAATAATAAGTTTTCAGTTTAGCTTAACTTATCCTCTATCTACTTTAATTTATTGGTCACTCCTTTTTTTCTTAAAAAAAGAGGATTTTATGGGGGAAAACCTCTTAAATGGCCAATGCACGAAAAAAGACCCCATAGTTCAATACAGACAGAAAAAGTAGCCCTACCAAATTTCTTTTTTTTGTTTTTCTTATTTATTCAAATGACGATATCGTCACCCAACTACAAATGGGCAACGCTATCGCCGCGCAAAAACTCAATCTTCTTAATTCGCATGAATGGCAATCATCGAGAAATCACCGTTGGCATATTGGACAAGATCTCTAAACCAAGCAAGCCCTCCCTCCCTTTCCTCTTGGCGTCAGCATTCCCATCAAAGGGCTTCCAACAACCAAAAATGAGTTTCATCAGAGCTCCGAGCATCCCATATCTCTCAAATGAACTTGCCCAAACCCTAACACGAGAAGTCTAAGGAAGAATAGACAACAGAAATTAGAAATCATGGGTTTGGAAGAGAAGATGAGGAGAATGGGGATTTGGGGTTTGAGATAAGGGAGTGTGTATGAGGAAAGAGGGGCGGGGAGAGAGAAAAAAGAAATGAGCAACCACATCAACGCTCCCCTCCAATGTTAAAAAAACAACACAATTGGCTCAACGAGACGTGTATTAATATTCTTCTGTGTAGTAGTATTTAGGAGGTCCTTCCCGTAAGAGTCATCTTAGAGGTATTATCCGTAAAATCCACAAAAAAACTCCAGTTGAGCACATGCTTTCTTTATCACCGCAACCAAAATTTTCAACCATATCAAGGCACACAAGCTCAGCCAAGACTTTTAAGACCAAGAGGAAACCCCACACGCGCGCACACAAAAAACAACAAAAGCCCGATTCTCTAGCCAGATTAGGTCAGGTCAAAATGGGCCGGATTAGTAAAAAATGGGCAAACTGAAAAGAGCCAAAGCCAAAATGTAGGGTCAGGGTCGAGCCACTGCCAAGCTCTGATTAACTCAAAAAAGAAGAAGAAGAAGAAGAAGAAACCACACCGTAGGACCATTGATGTCCTCCGGTTGTTTTCATATACAATTTTGTACTGCTGATTTTGAAGCTTTAAACTACCAACTTTAAATGGCCATCGTCAATGGTGACACAAGGTAAGCCTGTGTCCGATCTCAGATCAAGCAAACTCAACCAAAGTGTGTCCCAAGTATCATCCAATTGATCACTTCTCATGGCAAGAAAATCTAGTTTCCATAAGTATCAGAAGATGAACCACTTGGAACCAGTAATTTCCAGTTCTATAAACAAAAGTTAATTTGTCCCTGGAGAAACCCCACCACAAAAGCATTTGAGGGCAAGATTGTTCAGTACCTCTTTCATCAGGTCTTCATCAATGTGCTGAAATTTCCTCAAATGGGTTGCTAAAATAGATGATGATAATTAATAGCAGCTGGGAGGTACAAAGACTATACACTCCACGCACAATAGGGAGATGTGAGAGGGGAAGGAGATTTATTCCTGACCCATACACCATTAAAAAAATAATAATAATAATTCCTAACCCATACAACTAGTCATACACATTTTCATGGTGCCAACTTTGCAAGGATGACCATATCTAATATCTTAACATCAAGAGTGTCATCTACTTTGACAATGCCATCCGTGCCATCTATACCAATAAGCTTACCAGTGGCGCCACGCTGAGCCCCACTCATGATCTTGATCTTATCCGATTTCTTGGGTACAACCATTTCCATTTCAGTTGGTAGGGCTGTGACGGTCTCTCCATTTCCAGTTGATCCAAGTGCAACTTTACATGAACCATCCTGCAAGCAGACAAGGTCAATCGGACCATCCATGACAAGGATCACATAAGCTTTATCATATACATAAACAACTACAAGGAACAAATGCACACAGCATACTGACCAGGAGCATCTCTTTGACAACCCCAATGCATGGCTCCTCTCCTGACCTCCGCACATTGACCAAAATGTCTGGCACAAACCAATTCCCTTCACCTTCACCTGTAACACATACAACCAAAGCCATGCATAAGACACTAAAAAATCGCAAAAGATTGGAGCAGAATGCATCAGGAATCCGAATCCCCCTACAGAAAGGCAACTGAGGACATCAAAGTTTGAGAATGGTACAGGAATGTACTACTATTTATTTATAGCCCATGATAAAAAAAAAAAAAGGGTATTCCTTCCAGAATGTTAAAGTATCGAATTTAACCCAGTTGGGTTAAAAGTGCTACATTTAAAAAAAAAAAAAAAAACAAATTGCAGAAAAATACTGCAAATTCATAACAGACAGCATCAACAATAGCAAAACCCACTCAAGTACCACAAGAACAAGAACAAAGAGCCTACCATTTCTTGTAGAAGCGGTTTCATATAGAAGCAGCATAATTGATTTGACAATGTATTGTGATAATAAGCAAGAAAAAAAAGGTCATTACCCGCACTGGCTCCCACCGAAGCAGAATAAGCAAGATGGCAGAGAAAAAAAATGATTGATACAGCATTGTAGAAAGTAATCAGTTTAAAAACATTTTGCCTCCTTTAAAAATAATCAGTTTAGTGAGTTTATAAAAATTCATGAAATTTCCAATATGCAAACAGCCCCACCCACCAAGGACGATCACCATTCACGAGCAGTGTGACTAACCCTTTAATTTGGAGCAGTCATCCAACAGTGAAGACAAACATCAAATGAAGAAACTGAATTTCAGGCACAGGCCAATGCACAAGCTAAGACTGTTCTAGTTTTCTTCTTCCACCAGAACATGCCAAAAAGCGCATAAGAGTTCACAAATTGCAATTTTTGAAGCCAACACACTAGGAAAACTCCAATATAAAAGCAGTCCGATGTTATTGATGTTACAAAAGCCCCGCACACAAGCAGAGGGAAAGAGATTATTACCTATAGTAGGAGACATAATGTCCAGACCAACATTTCCAGGTGTCATTGGCTGCCCACCAGGAGTACCAGGTAGATAAGATGAACTAGGGGTCATCGGCTGCCCACCGGGAGTTGATGGTAAGTAAGGGCTGGGAGCAATAGCTGCAGCGAAAAAACACGGTGTGAGTTTTGCTACTGTAACATCTGTAACAGGCATATATTCCACCAAACAGAAAATAAAAAATTTACTACTTACCATATGCTGGGCTGCTCTCTCTTGGTGTTCCAGCTTCACTATAATTACCTGGAGTATTAGTCCAGCCAGAACCAGGTGTAGGTGCTTCATATGGCCGTGCAGGAGGTGTTCCAGGCTGAATGAACACAACAACAATTTAATGCTAGATGTTCAAAGAAATTTCAAATACATAAATATTTAATAGTGCTGAGACACAAATACTAAAAAGGAGGGGAAAGAAGAAGATTTCTCACATGATACTGTGGACTGGCTCCCCAAGTAGCAGGGTTTCCTTCTTCCCAGTTGTCCCTAATTAATTTTGTCGTTGCAAAGAAAAGCTAATATTAGATATGGTCTCTTATGGTTAATTTGAATAGTTGCATTATGATTTACTTAAAAGAACACGGTACTATATAGTGCAGTGCAAGATTTGGAAAATGACATTTTCAAAGCACACCATCCTAGCATGGAAAGGATTGACAATATTGGCAAAATGTGTACAACTCCCAAGCATTTACAGAAATCATGGACCTTTTATAAGGCCATTGCATAATGAGGTTGGTGAATTGGGTAGGGTGTGGGGGCTCCCAACCCATTATACACATTAAAGCAATAGGAAATCCCTTAGGGCCTGTTTGGGGGCTTTACTAATGGAGTTGAGTGGAGTAAAGGTTATTTTGAGGAAATAATAAAATATAAGTGGGTTATGATGGTATTTTGTTTTTAATTGTTTGTGAGGGAATCTTTTTGACTTTTTTTTTTTATTGAAAAGTGGAGTTTTTTTGTTTTTTAGTGGAAAAATAAGGTTACTTTTTGACTTTTTTTTGAAAAATATGGTGGGAAATTTGAATTAAAATGTTTTGGTGGGATTGTTTTTTTTATTTTTTTTTATAGAAATTGGGGCTTTACCTTACTTGACTCTAAGGGTAGAGTTGTTAAACAAGCCCTTAGGGCCTTTCTTAGGATGACAAGTGTCTTCTCTAAGAATGCTTCTTTTACGAAATAAGGCATTCTTGGGATACCACGTCATTGTGCAGTCCCCAAAATAGCCCAAATGGGTCTAGGATTCAAATTCACTAGTCTCATTTTTATACATCTTAAAAACACACAGCTTACCCCATTTCTCTATTTTTTTATTTTTTTTTCACTTGCGAGCTCCCAATTTGTCATCAGAACCGTTTTAACATTGTAATAAAACTAAAAAATCCCAAGGTGTAAAATTTCTTATCTTACATCCTCATGGATTTTGAGACGTGAAAACTGGAAAAACACTTTAATCCTATTTGCACTCACGTGGGCCCCCACTAATCAATGATCCAAACCATTCAATATTCTCATAGAAATAATAAACCTCAGAAATAATAAACCAAAAGGCATGAAGTTTCATATCCTGGATCCTCGCGATTTTGAAATACGTGTGAAAACACAAAAACAGCTTCATCCAATTGATTCTCTGTAGAGTTCATTGATCCACATTATTTAACATTCTCATTGAATGGATAAACACCAAGGTGTAAAGTATTACATCTTACATCCTCACATACTTCGAAATATATGTATTCTGATTTTTGAGCACTCTTGTGGCCCACAATTCTTGATTTGAACATTCAATGTGTTGGGGTCCACTATTTCCTTTTCCTAGTAATGACCTTAAATATGTGTGTAGTAACTCCTAATCAAACTATTTGAGATTTAAAGTGAGAATTAACAAACATTCGGAAAAAAAAAAAAAAAAAAGAGTGTGAAAGGAATCCCTCTATCTAGTGACCAAATTGGTGCACGGCCAATCAACCGATAGCTCAGTTGGTGAGGCACCTCCCTTCCACAAAAACAACTAGGGATCAATCCCTGACTGTAGCGCTGATGATGAAGGACTTGGGTGAGTGTGTGAGTACTTAACTTCACCAACACCCCCTTACAATTAAAAAAAAAAAAAAATTAAATCCATTAACTGTGCTCTCTCTTTTCTACAAAAAAGATCAAATGGATTCCATCACCTTAATAACTTGTGACCGATCTAAAGATGGACTCCATTCTGATTTGACTTTAAAGTTTGATTGAAGGAGACTATGTGAGCAATTTGAATTCTAATGGAGTCTCCCCATCACTATATTATAGGTTGGGATTGATCATATGATTTTATATGACCTTAACTCCATTTATTGCACAGTTTTTTCTCTAAAAACTCAAATGAATTTGATCACCTTAATAGCATGTGATCAATAAAATGACCGCCCCATTCAGATTGACATTAACTCACGATAAATTGGGCGAGACAAACAGGTTGGTAGATGTTGAGTTGATATATCTTCAAAAAGAAAAGAAAAAGTTTTTAAGAATAACCCGACAGTGAGCCCAAGTCTAGTTAGTGTGAAATTTTCCACAATACCAATATAACACTAAGATTAGGTATTTTTGTAAGTCAGTGGCGCCGTTGAACCAACATTATTTTCAAATATTTTTCGAAGTGAGAATCTCTCTCAATATTTCACGACTTTCATTCCTTTATTAGGTTCAATAATGACATCCATTTTCAAACTGATCAATTGAACTTTTTATTTTGTTTATTTATTTTTTAATATTAATCATTATAGACACCGAATCATTGCATATAAACCAATTCAAACAACTATATACAAATATGGAATACAAGAGTTCACATTTTATGCAGGGAAGTCACAAGTCCAATCCATCCTCCTCAGACATCAAAACCGTCCTCGAGATATCAAACCTTTACCGAAATTTTTAGGTGGAAAATGTTTGCACAAAACATTGGATTAGTACAACTGTTAGGTTATCCCACATGTATTGTACCACTGACCCAATCTGTTAAAAGAAATCCTTGGAGCAAATTTGTTCCCTTCCGTTCCATTGGATGCTTGAATCAATTTTTAGAACTAAAGCATTCAGAGAAAGGGTTTTTTTTTTTTTTTTTTTTTTGGTTGTGGGGTGGGGGGGGTGGGCGCGGCGGTGTGAAGGAAAGATTTGGTCATTACATGCATTAATTAGCTTAAGTAATAGAGTGCAGCTCATTATATCTTATTGAATCGAGCTTCAGACCAAGTTACACTCAAAAACTAGGGCAGGCAATCGAGCTCAACCCAGTATCCAATTAATGTATTTAATTTTGAAATGGGCTAACTAATCTAGGATCCAATCAGTTCTTTCTCAAGCTGGCACATAGCCTATTAACGCAGATTAGATCTTCAATGGATGCTGTTCCAAAGTTCTGTGTTGATAGAATCAGGATGAACAAAAGCATCGTTTATAGAGTAACAGTTTCTTCACGAGCACACAGCCGCACACGCACACGCACAGAAATAAAGTCAAACTCAGTAGAAGTTAAACCTGTGAATTAACTTTCTAAAAAAGAAAAAAGCTATACCGTGCTGGACTCATAGGCGCATATGGGTTCCAAGCTCGGTCACGCCTGGGTGTTCTCATTCCATCATGAATAGGTGTTGCTGCAAAGAAAACCCAACATTATACAGAAGATATCAACTGGCTAGAAGTACCATGACAGGATACTGTTAAGTAAATGAAATTTCCCCCATAGAAGCTCTTTTTCAAAACATTCACTCAAAAGTTAATAGTTCATATTAGAGCCAATAAAATTAGTAGGCTTTAAATTATGAAATTGCGCGAAGCATCAAATAAAGAAAATCCTTTGTTTGAACATTACTGTAAAGAAAGCAACTTCCTGAATTTGAAGATTCAGGGATAAAAACATAATTTAAAACAGCAATTAGTTGAAACCTCAAAAAGAAGAATGCTTAAGAATGTCACTGGTGTTCATCATCATTAAACATAAAAAGTATACCTCCTCCCTCTCTCATTGGAGTCATATATGGGTGCATAGGAGTCCGCGATGGATGCATTGGCGTCTCACTTCCAACACCATAACGAGGAGTTTCACTGAAAACAGTAAACCAAGAATAAGACAGTGTCAGATGTTTAACTTACAATCAAGAATCTGATAATAGCAAAAGTTACAATGCATTACCGGAATGGAGTTGCAATGGACACAGTATCAGAAATCATATTGCGATTCACTGCACAACACCAGAAGATAATTTCCTTGATAGAGAGTTATAAAGCAAGATGGAAAAGAACGACAAAGAAAAAGAAGAGGACTTGCCTGTTACAACCTTCATTTGGGACTCCAATTCCACACGGACAGATTGACCATTAACATCTTTAACTCGACCACGGTATCCCTTAAAAGGACCCAAGCGAATTTTTATAGTACTTCCAACCAAAGAATCATGCCCCCTTCTACCTCTAAATCTTCCCCCAGCTGCATCAGAGTTTTACCCGGGATCATTACAATGATTCATAATAAAGATAATAACAAACCAAATCAGCTGAAAATGAAATAATAACAAAATTTAATGATGCTTTTGTATAGACAACCAATAAGAATCAAATTGACAACATCATACAATCTAATGGAGGTGGTCCCCCTCTAGGTAATCTTTTAGGTGAATTAAGCATAGGCGGTCTTGAAGTTCCAAATCTTGAACCATCTGTACCCTGCACATGTAATCACCTAGGAGTGAAACAAGAATAGACATATGTATGAAACACAAAAAGGATCTTCCAGGTGGAAGAAGCATTGAAATTACAGAACTCCAGTGAAAAGAGAATGTTAAGAGGCATACATTTCTATCGCTGCCCCCACGTGATCCGCCTACAAGTACACATGACTGAGCTTTAGCACAAATGTAACCAGCATGCTCAAGGTGATGGCGATCGTAAATGAACAGAACTCCTCTATATATGTGTTCGACTGGACCCTGCTTGCCCTGTCAATAAGGATAGAGAAGTTATATCCCAAAAGGCATGAACGCCTGAAACAAGGTACTGCCAGATACAAAAGAATCTCACTTTAAAAGGTCCCTCAAGAATCTTCACAACATCCTTCAATGAGACAGTGTTATTATGCCGATCCTGGGCATTGGCCCTTCGATCAATCTTGTGTTTTATCTCCCTTAACTTCACAAGGGCTACCTCAGGCCTCTCTGTAACTCCCTTGAGAACCTGATGTGAAGCACTCAATAAATTCAGGGAATCAGGGGAAAAAGGAAACTGGCTCCACATTATCACAATTAAAACAGCTATGTTTACCTGAAATGCTTCACTTTCTAAGCGTATAATTATACCAAAGCTTGAATTACTGCACCAGATTTAATTAAGTTATTTGGCATAAGAAACATTGGACAATGAATGAAGAAATCTCAACAGCTTACACAAAGCCATTTTCCAGAGAAAAAAAAAAAAACAACAACAACAACAAAAAAAAAAAAAAGCTTACTCAAGCAAAACAAGATCGTGTAACTCATAATCCCCAATTTTAGTGACACCCGTTGTTACTTCAGAGCTCTCCACCACGTTGTCCGCAAAAACACGTATCTGAATATTGATGATCAGTGTGCAAAAATGTCATATTAGTAAACTACTCGTTTCAAATTCCAAACACACTGTTCACTAAAAAGTTCCAACTAAAAGAACTTACATGTTCCTTAGTTGTATCAGATAAAATGGTCAAAACGTGGCCCTCAACTTTCACAACCATACCAGTTGCACCTTCCTGAGCACCAGCAACAACCTTCACATTCTTACCAAGATCGAAGCACTTACAGAGCTCTTTCTCATTAACAGCAACAGTTTTCTGTAAAATGTGTTGAGATATAAGTTATCCAGCTTCATTTATGTGGATTGAACTCATAAATAAAGTTTTCAACCAACTCAAACAAAAACTTACCGGTAAGCCTTCCATTTTAGGTCTGATATGAACATTTTCCTCCTCTACTTTGTCAACCCATCCCTTCAAATTTTTTAGATCCCCTCGGATAATTATAACTGCATCTCCCTTCATGAAATGCCCTTTCTTCCTGTTTGCAAATAATGTAGATAAGCTAGCTATATCACCATCTGTGTCATCCCCAGGCTTTTGAAATTTCTCAAGCTCATCAAAACTTGGCTGCACATTTTGAGTACTTATTGACTTTATGGATACAGCTTTATAATGAAAACCGTCCTTGAACCACATATTGTCAATTAAGTCAAAGTATTCTCCTGTGGAAGGATCTCGCCTACGATCAACACGGATATGCATCTCCCTGTTTATGCATAAAAAATAAAAAATAAAGGCCCATCATCAATAATTCAGAAACAGACGCCTATAGCACAATTGACGTTAATCGATAAAATCAACAGAACTACCTTGCTTCATCTGTGTTGATAAAACGCGGAGGGGGAACAAATGCCTTCTTTTTTACGACATCCCTTCCATCCTAAGACCCACAAGAAATTGCACTCTTGAGATGATTAAAGGCAGTATGAAAAATATCTGAAACAAACCAGTTCTAGCTTCTAGGTACTATCTAGCAAGTCTCCTTTTTTGGTCTATTTGACTTAAAACTGATTCAATAGATTTTTTGAGTAGTTTAAACTTTAAACTGTTTGAGAAAATTCATATCAAATGTCTAATTGAATCAGTTTCAGGACCTTTTGTCTCTTCTTCAAAAAGTAACGAAAAGCTAACTTTTTCAAACAGACATGGTTGTATTAAAGCAATCAGACATTTTTTTTCTTTTTTGTCCTTTTTTTTTTTTTTTCCTACAAGATTGCCCAAATAACTTTTACCATAATACAAGTTTGCATGTACTACTTTTTATCATACGATTAGTTTGGCTATGCTACTTTTACTATGTGACAACTTTACTCAATATAACTATTAATATATGACATGATTGTTTTTTTTTTTTTTTTTAATTGATTCAGACATACCCAAACAATCTATTTGTTGGTCTATTTGAAACAGCTCTATTTCAAATAGATCAGACTTGCCAAACAAGTTCCTGTTATCCAAAGAATCTAAGGAATTATACACATTACACAATTCAACAATCTCCGGAAATGCATCAAAAATATTCCTTCAAATGCATGAATTCGATCTTAAAATTTCCACACTGATGAAAAATTATAATAATAAAGAATCTCTCTTTTTTTCTCAATTATGCAATCAGAATGCATCTTGTTAGCGAAAACCAAACAAGGGACCGTGTTAATCAATAAAGAGATTACATATAAGGTGATTCCAACCCTAAACCCTCATGGTTGCAACAATGACAACCTTCCAACTGTGCTAAACGCTTTACTCCAAATTGCATTCTACAAAATGGAAATGTTTACCATTTTATTAGCAATTGCTTGCAAATCAATCCTTGGGATCAGCTTAACAGTAACTCTCTGCTTTACATTATCCACATTGACAACCTGTAAAATAGATTATTAAAGGTTTAGAGTAAAACCAGTAGAGTAAAAACAGGCTAAACAATAGAGTAAAAACAGTCTGAGTGGAAAAAAAAAATGCAGTGAATTAATCAAATATAATGCCAGAAAGAGTTCATACTTTCGCAAGGTCCCCTTTATAATTTCCAATTTTCATGCGAACCCAAGTATCAACTGCAAGATCAACTGTCTTGCTTTCAACTGAAAGAACGTGAGTCATCTCTTTTATAGGAACAAGTATCACTTTCGTGGAAAATATATTGCGAAGACCTTTGCACGCCTGAATGACATCGAATGGATTAATATAAGCACAACCAATGGAAGTATGAGTTGGACAAAACTATGAACACTGGTACATACCTCCTTCACGTGGGCTTCTTTGTCTGCTTCAATATAAATGTAATTTTTAAGATGATCTAGGGCAACAGCTGACCTTATCTGCAGCTCAGATCCTTTGTCAATGCACTTTTGCATAAGACAAACAACAGCCTCTCTCTCACGACCCATCTGATGTCAGAGGTTGGTTGAAATTTAAAACAGACCGAAAATATATACATATATATTCAAGAAAGAGGAATGCATCATACCAAACATTTCACCATCCACAACTTTGGATCCTTCACTGATGGTAAAAGAGCTTGCTGCTCAACCTCTGTGGTCTCTTCATCATATTCTGGGATATTAGACTTTGCATATCTTTCCTGGATTCTTCTTTCAAGGTCCTCAACGTCCTCTTGTTCATCTTCTCGTGGCAGCAATGGAGGACGACGCATTCTTCCTCCACCATCATCAGGAATTTCAGCTCCAGCATCATTTATGAAATCTGCACATTCAGATTCAAAAGACCCATAAGCAACATAAAACAGGGAATAAGAACAAACTTGGAATTCAAGGATCAGGTAGAATTTCAAACGCAAGCAGTTAAGGCCATATGTCAAGGGTATAAGAAAATCATGTAGACCAAGAGACACAAACACAAAAAAAAAATTACAACAATTTGGCACAAACAGACAATATAGAAAACTAAGCCACATATTTAGCACATGAAGGCATAATTAGCACAGATCTGAGAGAGAGTGCCAAAAGCAGCCATACCTTTTCAGGTGTTTAGTTTGGAAAGTTGCAAATTGATTAAAACTACTAATACTTACTCCATAAAGTGGAATTCTACAACACTATAAAACTATAGGAAAGATTAACGGAGCAAAAACTTGGACGAGTCATGAGAGACCAAGATATCCGTGAAAATCAATCTGGTTTCATGCTAGGGAGGTTAACTATGAAAGCTATCTTCTCACTTAGGCAATTAATCAAAAACTGCAAAGAGAAGATGAAAAAGATTTCATATGGTCTTCATCAATCTAGAGAAAGGATGCGGCACTGTATGAAGAGATTTGATTTATTGGGTTTTATACAACAAAATTGTCCCAAGAGGTTATATTGACATCATTTAAAAACATATATGAAAGAGCAATAACAAGTGTGAGAACTACCTATAGAGATAGAGGTGGGTTTTCGGTGACAATAAGTTTGCATGACGGGTGAGCTTCAAGCTCTTATCACTTTGTGCTGGTTATGGACGACTTAACTGCTCATATTCAAGAAAAGTGCCTTGGTATATGTTATTTGCAGATTATATAATGTTGGTGGATGAATCAAGAGAAGGTGTGAATGTGTGAATGCTAAACTTGAGAGACGGCAAAAGGCTTTAGAATCCAAAGGCTTTAAAATAAAGTCGTACAAAGATAATATATGAATTGCAACGTCAATGGAGATGGAGCAAAGAGCTAAAACTCCTATGAGAATTGAAGCTCAAGAGATACCATAAAGAGATTCATTCTAATACTTTGGCTTGATAATTAGTAAGGATGGAGTAATTGAGGAAGATGTCAAACATAGGATAAGAGCAGGAGATGGTAGAAGTGGAGACTGTTTCTAAAGGTTTTTGTGATCAGCATGAACCAACAAGATTATAAAGAAAAAAATTATATAATAGCTAGTACACCAGCTGTGATTGGCCAATCATCAATAAGCAACATATGCACAAAATGAATGTGGCAGAGATGAGAACGTTGAGATCGATGTGTGATAAAACTAGGAAAGATAGAATAAAAAATGAGCACTTTCTAGAGCATTTAGGGTGTGTTTCGATGTATGGTGAATTGAAGTAAAGTGAAGTGAATGATCAAATCAAGAGAGAATAAAATATACGGGGTTATGATGGTCTATTTGACTTTTTTCTCCTTTTTTTTTTTAATCAGCGAGTTGCTCAGAATCATGAGAAATTGCCCGTCATTACAAAGCTAAAGACATCAGTGCATAGTTGTCATATTCAATTTGGACATTGTTTCTGTTTGAGTTCGGATTGAAGCATTTTGGCTGGTTCAGCATTTCAGAGATATTTTTTGGAAAAATATCAACAATTTAAAAATATACATACATTTGACAACTAGTAAAAAGGTTAAACAAACTACATTATTAAATTAAAAAAAAATAGGCCATCACCGCAGTTCACTAAATCCCAATGATATAAACTACGGAAGTCTGGGATTTGGAGGGGATAAAATCCCATCCCCATTCACATGAGACCAAAAAGAACCAGGACCTTTTGCTCTAATGAGGGGTTTTTTTTTTTTTTTTTATTAAAATTGGAACAAGAAAAAAAATATTTAAGTGATTTGGCTGAAATTAGGAGTTTTAGCATTTTTTGATAAATGAATTCGAAATTGAAACGAAGCTTTTGACTGAATAAGCGCAAATTTCAGACCTAATATTTTGTCGGGCGCTGTTTGGTTTGGTACCCTACCGAACCGATTAGTTTTGGCTGATTCGTCCTAAACAAACTGAATTTGACTACTATGCATCAGTGTCTTACATCCAATTATAAATATAAAACTGAAGCCAAGCCGCCCAATTAATAGAAAATATAAAAATCCAACCTCTAATAAGGTTTCAATATATATTCCCTCATCCATACCAATACATAGTCATTTTTTAAATGGAGCTTCCAAATTCACATCAAGCATAGAACAAAAGACACTATTCCAAAAAGAAACAAGATATCATCAGGTCATCTATTTGCACCTATTTACATATAATGTGAAACATTTACACGTGCGCATTTGTTTGCGCTCACTTACATATCATGAGTAAATGAGGTGTGAAAATGTTTGCAAAAATGGGGCCATTGTCTGCCCAAAATGCTTACAGTCTCAAGCTCTAAAACCATTACACATCTCACAACTCAAAAGGACATTGTCATTGGTACACTTACCACCAGCAAGGGGTTGCAGGAATGCAGGATCAAATCCCATCAACCACTTTTTTCTCTTTTTTTTTTCAGTTCTGAGGGCTCCTAATTTGTAATCCTAACTGTTCAATTTTTTATATTGAATTAATAAATCCCAAGACATTTAGTTTTACAACTTAAATCCCCATAAGTTTTGAGAAATCTATCAAAAATGCCCCTAAACTCCAACCATAGATGCGCACTTTTGTGACTTTTGTAGGCCCCAATTCATGCAAATTGTTCATATTCTCAGATAAATGAAAAACCTCCAGTGTTGAGGTTTCATATCATAGGTCCTTATGAATTTTGAGCAACATATGAAAAACAGAAACACAACTAAATCCCAAATCATTCACTCATGTGAAAAAATTGCTTACAAACAAACATTTTTATATATGTTACACATGTTACATGTATATATATAAAGTTTACATTAATCTCCTTTTTAATATCCCCATGGCTAGATGACCACTAACACTTCAATCTACCATTCTTTCCAGGGAAAAAAAATCCTACCATACCCATAAAGAAAACATTGAATTTCCACAAAAACTAATTATAACAGAAGAGTAAGAGAGTACCATCCTCCCCTTCCTCCTCTTCCTCCTCCTCATCGCTATCGACGGCGGCTTCCAGGTCGAAGAACTGGGACCCGGACTTCCTATGCTTACTGTGGCCACGGCGACCACCACCACCCATCTCCTCGTCATCCTCTTCATATTCTTCCTCCTCCTCCTCGTCATCCTCCTCCGCTACATCATCAATGAATTCAGACCTCCTGCGCTTCTTGCTCGATCCAACCCCCACATCGTCCTCTTCGTCTTCATAGTCCTCGTCTTCATAGTTCTCCTCCTCCTGCTCGTCATCCTCATCATCGCGTCTTCGAGGCATGATTCCTTACTTCATTTTCCCCTACCTAGGGTTTAAAGCAACAAGACCAAAGCCCAACAAGAGAGATAAACCGCCTCAACAAATTACAGAATCTGCACACAGAGAAACCCAATTGATAACAATAACAATAACAATGAAAAAAAATAAAAGAAAATCAGATTGATAACAATAACAATGAAATCGGAAGCACTTCTCAGATCTAATAAGCAATCGCCGAAAGGATTATGAAAAGTGACCTAAAAGAGTGGGATAAAATTATACGAATTCTTCGAATCTGAGAGAAACCCTAAAGATCAGAAAGGCATTAACTTGTGATCTTGGAAGAGAGAAAGAGAGAGAGAGAGAGAGTCGATGCCCTAGATGAGGGAAGCGTTGGAAATTCTAGCTCTCGAGCGCTTGCAAGCGTCGACTGTCGAGTTTCGACGAGTCTCGTTTTCTTATCGCGGTTTGGAACCAGGCTTTTCAATTTCTAAGTCGGCGTGGAATTTGGTTTCTCCCGGCACTCGTTTTTTCCCTGGAAATCTAATTTCCGTGTAAATCTGTTTTACCGGGAAAATATTTAAGAGAAACACATGGGCCCTAATTTAAAGTTTAAACCCGTTTGCACGTTTCAAGTGGTGTAGGATTAAATTTGAGTGTAAATAAATCTAGTAACGTACTTATGTAAACAAAACAAGACATCAAATTTGAATTTTGTAAATTTCGGTCTTCAAATACTTAGAGTTTTAATATTTTTATTATTCCTATCAAAAAATTAAAAGATAAATATGGTTAGATGTAGAAAAATATCAAAATAATTTTTAACATGCCAGCTTAGCACGGGCAATATAATTTATAATATTAAAAATAATAAAATATCTAAATAATACTTAGTCTAAATTATATTGAGGTGGTAAAAAATACAATCAAAATCAAAACCTGTAATCATAATAAAGAAATATAGTTTGTTAATTTCAAAATGAGAACACTTTAATTTATTTGAAATCCCCGAGAGGTAGCTCAATTGACATGGGATCACGGTTTGCTCCGAGAGGTTGAGGGTCCGAAACTGCCCTACCACACTAGGGTCACGGGGGATTTACCCAGCTACCCCTGAGCCCGTATGAATTAGTCCAGCACTAAGGGTTGAGACACCCTTCGTTATAAAAAAAAAACTTGTCTGAAATCAATTGAGAATTTTGCTTCAAACATTCTTTTGAAACCATAAAAATAAACTCATGATAAATAAAATAAAATTGATAAATACATCACAAAGTTACAACATAAAAAGAAAAGTCGATAGACAATCTAATAATAAAAGCAACTTAGAAGTAACAAATAAACCCATAGAATTCCAATGCTTAAAAACCAAAATTTGAAATGGGAAAATAAAAGAAAAAACATAAATCAATGAAAATCTATCACCACGGAAACTATAAGAACCCATCAAAGCGGAAAAGAATAATAAAAACTAGCTATGATAGAAAGCAAAAAGAAAAAAAAAAAAACATTCATTAAGACACAACAAAATACATAGGAAAAAGGAAAAATTTAAGAAAGGGAAGTGATATAACACATTACAAAAGAAAAAGGAAAAATTTAAGAAATGAAAGAGATATAACACGTTCATGTTGCATAAATCAATGAAAATGCAATTGTGAGATTTCTCATGTTTCACTCAATCTTGTTAATTAGAGTTACGTGACTGAAGGAAGATTAAAGGGTTTAGATTCAATTAAACCCCATCTAAAATCGAAAATTATAATGAGATTCCACGAGATAAGGGATGAAATGTTCAGATGAAGATGATACACTCTTTAATATGGCATTAGATAAGAAAATCTAAATATGCATTAATTGATTAAAGACCGTGGAAGAATGGACTACTTGAAAGGAAACTCATTTTAAATTGACCTATTTATTTAGATGTCTCAAATCTGAAGTTTCTCTCAAATTCCTAAAATCTCTCCCTCAAGTTAAAATTCAGTTAAAAATGAAATTGAAATTTAGCTCTAATTTCTCCATCATTTGCAAAATTGGAGCTCAATTGAGAAACTGAATCATATCTTCGTATCTAATAATTGGGGAAAGAGGCAATATCTTTCATATAAAATATAATCAATGATCCGAGATTAAATAGAGGGGGTTTTGCGAAAAGAAGCCTCAAATATCCATATACCTAAAAAAACATCTTCAAATACATGTAGTGCTCAAAGTCATCTTATACCGCATATTTTATTTTTTTTCTAGACCAAATTACTACACTTGGCGAGTTCGAGACATGACTTATAAGTTCAAGACATAACAATCATGAGCTCAAGATTTAGAACACATATTTAAGCCCAACATTATTTGCCGGCTTAGTTTTTTCCTTCTATTCAATTCCATTCACCAACGTCCTCCGAGCATTCATTAAGCTTCTCAATCATATTAGATTGATTTATACTTTCTATAAACTCTAATAATGTCCACATTTTTAATGTACTTTTATAACAATTAGTAGAAAATTAGCTCAAATATATAGGAATCTAGCATAGCCTCTCTTGAAACTTTCTAAGAGACATGACCGTCATGTCAAGCTCAAGAATTTGTAAAGTTAGGGTTGAATAATTCCACTGTGACTTTGTTTAACTGTTAATGTAATCACTTTGGCCCTACTTTTATTACAATGGGAGGAGAATTTGCATGATCTCCCCTACTTTCATCACTTTCAAATATGAATTAAACATTAATATGATTAAGCCACGATGCCAAGAGTCTAACTTTTGATATCGAGTATCAACTCGCGAGTTCAATAGTTAAAGTTTTCCTAAATGGGATACATATACGTGCATTGGGTTTGACTTACAATTTTGAAGTTGAAGCAACGATTTTGTGAATGTATTAGTTGAATAATTCCATTGCGAGTTTGTTCAATAGTGAATGTACCAAATGCAACTTAGTACAATTAGTGGAGATTCCACTAAAAAATTGTGTTCCTCTCCATTCCCTATTTGTAACCTTAATTTTACTACAATCTATAGAGGATTAGCTACAAATTTGAGGATGTTTTCCTCCATGTTTCTCGCTTTAGAATATAAATTTAAAATAAACATTAATTATTCAATATGTCCAAAATTAACTGGAGAGTTTGAGAGCTAAACATGAAAATGCGGTCGAGTCTTGATGTCGTAGGAGATGAAGTAAATGGCAATTTGGTTCGAAAATAAATGAAGTCTGCAGTATAAGATGCTTTAGGGCATTACATGTATTTGAAGATGCTTTTGGAGGTATATGGATATTTGAAGGTTATTTTTATAAAAATCCCTTAAATTATTAAGGGCGAGCTAAGTGAGGTTGAGAAAGGGTAATTCACTCAAGCTACAATGAGGACAATGGAGCTCACCCTCCCATTTAAAACCCGAACATCACAAAATGAAGTCCCTCCACTTCAATTGGTTGTCCCAATATTTAAGTCTAGAAGGGTAGGTCTCAAAGCCCCACTAATGGAGTTTCACACCCCTGAATGAGTGCCTTAGGCCCTCAAGGATTCAGACTCCTAACTTTGTGTACCTTGGTGAATGACTTACAACCATAACCTCTCAGCCATCTATGCTTACCCAACATTGTGACCCATCAAAATGGGCAAAACTTGCCAATGAAAGAACTTTCATTAATTAGTTGTGGTGGACTGAATTATATGCAAGCAGAAGTCCTAAATGTATATGTACTTGCATTGTTTGCATCTCATGAAATCATTTACTCGTCTATGGACGCCTGGTTTTGTGCAGGCTTTAATAGCTATTCCGTGTTAACACTTCTTGGATAGCCCTCAAAATTTAAATGCATGTCGTGACTCGTGACTGAGGACTGAAGAGTGCACATTGGTTTATGTTCAGAGTCTCAACATAGAAGCCCCAGGACAGCCCACGAGTCCAAACACACATGGAATTCACATCAAAAGGATCCCAACATAACTAAGACACATCAGGTCAAGGTGCTGTTGGCTCTTTAAGTCTGCTATTACACCCCATACATCCATGTTCCATGGCCAGATTACCCGGCCAGATTACCCAGCCAGATACCAGCCCAAATGTGCTAGACAGGACACCAAGACTACTTCTGGTCACACCCAGGCTGATACGGACTGAGCCTGGACTTGACATTCTAGCTAGTCTATTACTAAATAAGCTAAATCTGCCTAAGTGGAATTATTTACTATGGGGATCCTCACACACGGGCTCTTTAGACTTTTCAATCCCCACCATCCACAAAGGCGGATTCTCCTGAATTAAAAGGGCCCACTAAGTTTCCACGTGAACTCTTGCAAGAGAAAACCACACACCTAGGTAAATATCGATTGCACCGCCAACTATATTGCCATATTTGGCCCAATAAATCCAGCATAAGCAGACTTAATATTCTATTAAAGTACGGGGTTCAGGACTGCAAGCCCATGAGCTGAATCTGGGCGTTAAAATCAGATTTGATCATTAAAAAGATATTGGCTTGGCCCAGCTTCTTAATATGGCCCATGTCGAATCCTACCATTAGCACCATTAGTTATATTAGCCAGCTGAAATAATTCGGTGCTAATAGTGACCTAATAACATTCTAAAGTCTAGGCAAAGCAGAGGCTGAAAGAGTACAAAATGTTACTGTGAAGCAAGTGGCATTTACTGGAACCATGAAAGGGGTCAGGGTAAAGACATGGCAATTGGCTAAGTGATCTCTCTCTCTCTCTCTCTCTACTCACGCTCACACACATTATAGGGATAATAAATATTTTAAAATGGAATCACCGATCAGATGTGTTATCAATACACAGTACTCACTCTCTCAAAAAAAAAAAAAAAAAAAACACAGTACTCACAAAGAGCTAAAAGATAACATCATATTGTTTCATTTATTTCTTACATTACCATATAACATCATATTGTTTTATTTTGATTCTTACATTACCACTTACAGAATCGACTTGTAAAGAAGTGCATTACTCTCCAACATTTCCCAAAACACCAATCTTGAACTGCATCCATGGTTGTGAATAATTTTCGCCTCCAGTCTTTATTAAAAAAGAGAAAAGCAATAACACCCCAAAACCCCATACAATATGAGATTGCCAGACATGAGTAAAAAAACAAATCATTATCAAGGATTCCATGTTCTTCTTCTCCTCCTCCTCCTCTCTTTTCATCATTAGGATTCAAGGGAATATCTGATGAACAATTTATTGTCAATGGTTTGCCACAGAGACCTGGATTGCCCTCAAAGCTACTGCCACTGAATGTGAAAAATTTTCCTTGGTATGGAATCTCACCTGATAGGTTATTAAAGGCAAGGGTTAAAGTAGTTAAGAAATTGAGTTTGGTAATTTCTTGGGGGATTCTTCCTATGAGATTGTTATGGGAAAGATCCAAACTCTCCAAATCCTTCATATTTTGAAATGAAGTTGGAATGGGACCCTCCAGAAGGTTGTGGGACAAGTTCAATGCTCGCACCGCTGTCATATTTCCCAATTCAAATGGAATAGTTCCCGTCAATTTGTTCAATGACAAATCAATCGAAGTCATCCAATGGAGAGGCACACCAGTATAGTTGTATAATATACCTTTGGTGATAATATCAATTGCGATGCGTCCGTTCCAAAGGCCAAAATCAAGGTCATCATAAGGCCCAGGTTCTGTCTCCCAAGAAGGAACAGTAGCAAGGCAAGACGGAATGGTTCCTCCAAGATTAGTATTAGAGAGATCCAAATACTGCAGTGAACGCATTTGACAAATTTGCCATGGGATGGAGCCCTCAAAATGATTTCCCCCTAAGAAGAGCACATGTAATTTAGTAAGCACAGGCAGCCAGCTTGAAATATTCCCCGACAAGTGATTGTTCCTGATGTCTAGGATCTGCAACCATGGAGTTTTTGAGATGTTAGGAGGGATGGTGAACTCATTGCCATCAAGCTTTAAGGATACCAGTTGATCCATGGTTGAATCTTCTAGAATCATCTCACCTTGAAGTTTGTTGTTGGACAAGACCAAGTGTTCCAAAGAGGTCATGTTTCTCATTAGGCTTGGTGGAATTTCTCCTGAGAAGAAGTTGTTGTGTAGGAACAGTACTTCTAATTTCTCAGTACCCATTGTTGAGGGAAGTTTGCCTTGTAAAGCATTTGTGGACATGTCACAGTAAGTTAACAGTGGGAAGATGTTGCTGAAGTGTACAGGAACTGGCCCATAGACATGGTTTTTGGATATGTCAAGTGAATCAAGCAATGAAGTTGTATTTTGGGGAGGAAGAGGAAATGGACCATTGAGCGAGTTGCTTCGCAACGAGATGGATCTGAATCTAGTAAAATTGTAAAACAACCAAGAAGGAATGACTCCACCAAGGGACGTATTCGATAAATCCAAGGAAACAATAGCGCGTTGAGTGAAAATGAAACTTGGAATATTGCTACCACTGCGTTTGTTGACCTTGCAGTTTGCAACGTTTACATCGAATAGTTGGAAACGAGGAACCCAGGTTGGCGATTCAGTTTCCACTTCTAACTGGTAATTGTTCGAAAGGTCAAGAGAAAGGAGTCTGGAGATGTTTGCAATCATGGAAAGAGGAAAAAGACCAGTGAACTTATTATCTGAAAGAGAGAGATCTTGAATCATTGTCAGGTTGCTGAATGTCAAAGGAGAAATGGTCCCTTCTAGTTGATTGCTAGATAAACGTAGAAGCCCAAGGGAATGCATGTTACTGAATGTGGAAGGTGAAATGGTCCCTTGTAATTGATTACCTGATAAATCCAAGTATTGAAGGGAATGCATGCCACTGAATGTGGAAGGAGAAATAGTTCCATGTAAATGATTGTCCGATAATTGCAGTAATTCAAGGGAATGCATGTTACCCATACACTGAGGAATATTACCTTCCAGTGAATTAGAAGAAAGTTCCAGCAATGTTAATTTTTGCAACTCGCAGAAAGCTGCAATAAAGAGAAAGATAGTTAATGGATTTTTTCTCATCAAGTACTTCAATCCCTAATTTCTTCATGAAACATTATACTATTTTTTTAATAGTTGTTGTATTTATACTTCTACTCCTCTACTCAAATCCAGTTCCATGTAGTTTTGGCTGTTAATGGGTTCTGTTAGGCCAGGCAAAAGCTATTTGACCCTTTCATTCAATCAAGTGATATGTTATAGTCCTAAAAGTTTAACTATGGACTATTTTCTATATTAATAATTTGGCCTTACTTTCAAGTTTATGTTTATGCAACCTTGGCCTGAATGGTAAGCCTAATGATTTAAATCATCTGGGCTAATGATGGACAGGCCACTACAATAGAAGGGCCCATCATATCAATAGTTTTTAATTGAAAGGGAAACTGTAAGGGCCTGTACTCTTAAACAATGTCTTTCTATCAAAAGGCCTAAAGTAAATGATTAGATGTGAAGATCCTTAACTGTGAATTGATCCCTCCTTTGATAGAAAATGACTGCTCATCATCACCTTGTAAACTAAGTCCTAGGAAACAGATCTCGGCAAAGAAATCTCGGCAAAAATATCCGATTTTCGGTGCAGAATTTTCTGGCCAAGAAATCTTGGCAAAAAATATCTTATTTTGAGGATCTTAATGTCCAAAGGGGAATCGGATTAATAACTTCCCCTTCAGAAAATATACACTCTGGCCTTCTCTCCACACTGCACTAAAAAACTGGTGGATTCCAGCCTCCAGGAGAGTCCAATTCACACCAGAGAATTCCACAGAAAAAGTATGCAGTGGATTCCACAAGCCATGAAATCCACACATATTTCCAAGCGTGCTGTGCTGTAATAGCAGTACTCCTTCAATAAAATCCTCCATGCTGTGCATATGGGTGCCGAAGACCTGGGCCAATTCAATATGGTCATGGAGCTTACTTAACTCAGGATGTACAATTACATATACGACAGGGCATTTAACCGAACAGTCCTATCTAAAAGAGGATTTCCCCTCTCTCTTGAAAATTTAAAAACTTTCCCCGCAATGTTCTTTTAGGGGTGTAAATGGGTCATGGATTCTCTTATTAGCAAAAGTTCTGAGCCATTAAAAACCGGATTTGGGTCCTTATTTAGGCCCTGAGAATTAAATAGGTCCGGGTTTGAGTCTTTTTGTGGAACCGTGACCTAAACGGATCTGGGTCCGCCTTGGTTCCGACTTGTGGATCCAAGACCCGACATGTTATCTCAAATTTTCAGAATCCCTCTTAAAAGCTAAGGTTTTTTTTTTTTTTTTTTTCCTATATCATTCTCTATCCGAACCTTATTAACATGTCCTGGTTTCATCTTCTCATTATTGGTTTCGGTCCGGAGCAAACCGACTCCATTCAACTAACTGTATATATGTCATGGGAATAGATGAAAATGCCTATAATAATGCAATATCACAATTTTTAATTTTTGTGATATTACAAAACTGAACCTTCTTTCTCAATCATATCAGACCTTTAATTCAATGTGTGAATTGTGCAATTTTGTATATAAAAAAATTGCAATATCACATAAATAAGTGCCATTTGAGGCAATTTTTGCTTCATATTATTTGTTTCATGTACCCAGGAGGAAAATTAAGGATTTTAAGACTGTAAAGCTCATCACCCGACTGTCAAAAGCCCCAGCAATATAAGATTTTATAACATTATAGGAATACATAAATCAGATGTAACTCAAACAGAGCTGAATTAATGGAGCTGAGCATGAGGAAACGTATTTAATTACCTTGTAGGGTATCAGATCCACCGATCTGATTATCGTCCAGATACAGCTCTTTCAGTTCTTTGAGCTGGGCGAGAATGGTAATGTTTGGGTACCAGGTTCGAGCTGTGTCCATCCGGCTATTAGTGCCGATGAGAAAAAGCCTAAACACACGAGAAGAGTTGTTACACTCAACACCTCTCCATTTGCAGCATCTCCCTCCTTTCCACTCATCCAAGACACCATTAGATCCATTTGGAGGGTTGATGGAGCTTTTAAACTGCAAGAGAAGCCACCTTTCTTCCTTCAAACACCCTTCACACTCTACAAAACAACTCAACAAACTCACCACCACCACCAAAATGTAAGAGCCTTTCATCCTTGTTTCTCCAACTTTCTTTTCCTCCATGACATATATATCTAACCAGTCAAGAGAAATCTCAGCAGTCAAGTCGTACGGGGCCCACCTGGAGAGGACTTGATCGAATCCCTGGTCCTCACGTTATCTGTTTTTTAATGTGCAACAACCCAACAGTTTCCTTCTTCGGCTAATGTCCAGATCCTAATCAGTGGATCTCCTACTCAGGCATTTTATTGTCAAAAATGGTAGGAGTGGAATTCCATGGTGGGACCCCACGGACTGGCCATTTTGCATTCCCTTATCTTCCGGTGGGATGTCCCCACACTAAATATTGAGAATATAATTGGTGATGTGATTGACAAAACCTTGTGAGATTATTAGTCATTGCATTAATCATGTTAGGAATTATATTCTCCATCTCAAGATGAAATCAATTGTTATTGGATTAAAAAGTGGGGACATGTTTTCCATTTTGATTGGTTAATTTGGTTCAATCTTATGGTGGGTGGGATCTAAATTTATAGATACCCCACTGTAGGGGAATATTCGTTTGGGTTTTTAATACATAGACCCCACCATGGAGTTCTAAATCCTCCCACTCATCATAAGCATGACAGAGGATCTAGACTCTTGCTGGTGCAAATCTGGATCCCCTGAGTGGTATATTACACACTTTACATGAGTGGGAATGCCATGTATGGAACTCACTGTAGGCCCACCTATTTAATGAACCAAATATTTATGCCCGTGTGCTCGACCACAATTATGACCGCTCGTAAAACGCATGTCCAGTGACTTAAACACCAAGGCTCTGATACTAATTGTAGGATCTTACACCCATTGAGTTACCACTTATCCCAAAACCAATTGGTGATAGGAAACGATACAACAATAGTTTTATGGTGAGGGCGAGTGGTCGACCACAATTATGACCGCTCAGGAGCAAGGGATAATAAAAGTAAAGTGAGGTCCTCATTTTATAGACAAGATGTCACAAGATGACACTTTATTCAAAACTTTCCTCATCTTTTTCGTACAAAAAGTCAAAAAGCAAATACCTTTATCCACTAAAATACAAAGAACTCCACTTTTCCATACAAAATGCCAAAAAGATTTCATATCAAACAACTAAAAATAAATATTTTATTTTTTTTCAAAAATCAACTTTACTTGACTTGACTCAATTAGTAGAGTTACCAAACTGGCCCTAAAAAGATTAAGTTCCATCTCCTCTAGTAAAATACCTTCAAATTTTGCTTTGATTAGATTTTATGCCACTGTAAGATTGAACGTGTGATTGGCAAATTCTTATGCCTTACAAGACCAACCAAAACAACTTTCCTCCTATTATATGGCCTCTTAATTCTAAACAAGTGGGTCCTACTGTCAAGTGAATTTTCTCATATAAGTTTTAACACAATATTATAACAAAAGAAATATTTTTAAAAGTTAATCTCAGTAGAAACTGAAAAATACCTCAAGCTAGATTGGGTGGACCCGTATGAAATGTCACATCTTGAATTATCTATGGAGTCATTTTATTTACCTACGTATAGGCAATGTGTGTTATAAAATAATTTTGTTTACTATTAAAATCTATTTTTATTCCTGACCAAACAACTTTATACATATCCATAAAAAGTTTATTAACTAAACAACCTCTATTATTAAAAATAACTTATAAGAAGCTATTATTTGAAAAGCCCTTTTCATTCCAATATAATTGTGGTTGAATTTAAGAAGTTGGGCTCATCATTCCGATCAAATCCGAGCAAATAGGATAGATTGGATATAAGTAGGCCCCTGAATCACAAGATAAAAGGATCAATTAGCAACCACACTGGGGTTAAGTAGAAATCCCCATTAATGCCGCCTCGTGAAGCTAAAACTCGACACCCCAAAGTCAAGAGTTTTTTCATTGTGTTTTGGTAGAACACTTAGGCGTGTCAACGACAGGCCGGGCCTGGTCTTAGGTTATCCAATTCCATCTTAAATATTGGACGGGTCTGTCAGGGGTTTTTCAATCCCATTCTAAATTGAATGGGCTCATATCATATCTCGTCCCATCCATGCCTATAGTACCACAGAAACTGGGTGTGAACCGGACTTTAAATCCTTCTCCTTTTCTCTGGGCTAGGGACCGGTAAGGTATGCGATAAGCAACACAGAGGAGGTTTTTTTTTTTTTTTTTTTTTTTTTTTTTTTGCTGGTAAACAAAGTAGAAAGTCGAAAAATTAAGAGAAAGTAAAAGAAATCAGTTGCGTATCCTATGTGAGTCAAGTAGTGTCTAAATGAACTTAGCATAAATCATTTTACTTTTAATATGTCTAAAAGTTCAATTAGTGTATTATCATCATTGTCTGAATCATTATCATTAGTTGAGTTATGATGGGCACAAACTAATGCTTCTACCATATCCGGTTTCAAAGAAGTCCTATGTGGGTCAAGTACCCTTCCTTCAGTGCTAAATGCCGACTCCGAAGCAACTGTGGACACAAGAATAGCTAAAATATCGCGATCCATATGAAATAAAATAGAATTCAATTCACACCACTGTAATATATCTATCGTGTCAACTTCTTCTGCAGGCTTGTCATCAAAATAATGATATAACTCCATTTTTTTCTTCTACAACTGCCTTATTGATAATTTTTTTTTTTTGATATCTTAAGAAAAAAGAACGAGCCTTTCTATGAGCATAGACTTTCATGAATAAGTTCTCCATTCCCCCTCATATAGATGCAAAGAGTTTCACAATATTATTATTACAATGAGAAAACCATGATTTCATTAGGTCATGGTTGATCCCTTTGTATATATGTCAACAATCAATCCTAGGAGTAGAGTTTAGGGAGACTTTTCATTCATCGTAAGAAGTTTTATATAACAAAATGACAATTGCAATCCATCCTTAATGTGTATTGTTCGCTTTATGAAAGCTGAATTTAAGACTATATGAATCACATATCTGTTTATGTTATGAGATTCATTGAGTTCTTTTTTCTAAAATGCATCTTTATTTGTATAGAAAATAAGAATCCCTGTAATGGCTGGGCCGGGTCTTGTCTGATCTGCCCATTTTTAATTGCATTTTGGTCGGGCTTTAAAGTCATTGTCCAAGCCCAGCCCTCTGGGCTTGCTTCTTTTTTTTTTTTTTTTTTTTTTTTTTTTTTTTTTTTAAGTCATGTATTTTCTATGGAAACCAAATCCAGAGCACAGTACGTGAGTTACTATTCACAGTGGGTGGTGCTCTGGATTTGGTTTTCATATTTTCGTGCGTGGACGTGACGAGCCAGGTAGCCATTTTAACGGGGTGAATTGACAAATGTAAGAACACATGCCACGGTTTTATAAAAGACAGCTTTTTTGCATAATTTTGGCAGTTGAATAATCAGTTTCAGAAAAACCTTTTAATTTCAAACGTAGAGAGTAAGGACCGTCATGGACAGGGTGCAACCAATTTCCAATGAAGAGAGGAAGGAATCGGACGAAGTACTTGATTGGCATCCTTGACTCGCACGAAATCCTTCCAAAATAAAGTCTAAAAAAACAGAAATGGGCCCTCTCCTTATAAATAAAAAGGAATCCTCTATTTAGAGGATTTCTTCCATCTCTTCTACTCATAGAGGATTTCTTCAAGAGAATTTCTAAGGTTAGTAAACGAGAGATTCCAACCATACGTAGGATGTGTGATTTAAGGGTTATAATTTTTTTTTCTTCAAATTTATGAGAAATCAAGACCTGAGCTCACCCCATAACTGTATTTGTACGGAGAATCTGAACGGTCCGTATCGTACAAATGGGGCCCATAAGAATAAAAAAATTTAATTTTAGGTTTTGGACATTTTCACAAATATCTTAGGATCTTTGAGAACAGTTAAGATTTGATCATAGGCTGTCTTGGGCTTTTTATTAATGATTGCCGATTCCATTCGTGATTAAGGAAAAAAGTTACCGCCCAGTAAAACAATAACAATGTCTTTTCTTCGTTTTGTAATTGGGAAAGGCGATGGTCAAAGTGTTTTTCGCTATTTTCTCATGATCTGTGATGAAGCATGCTGCAAAATTTGACCCCATAGCCTTTAGAGGGTTTGTGAAGAGAATGGACGGTTTATATTTTGCAAACAGGACCCGCAAAACTCTAGAAATCATGGTCCAACGTTTTAGATTGTTTTGCAAATTTCTCAGAAGATATGATGAATCAATGGTTGAATTTTGGTCTACTAGCCGTTCTAAACCTAATTACTAGTTCGGATCGTGGTTATGGGACCCATAAGAAAGGTTTCCAAAGCAAAAATTGCTAACAGCATGGTTAGCGTCTAAGCATTATAGCTCCGCCTTTCCTTCCACACATGGATTTGTAGAATCAGATAGGGGAGGTCTAACTAGCGTTTTATTCGCAAACGAGGATGTGAAGACTCCTCATTGCAATTTTTTCAAGAGATAATTAGCGAAAGGTCCCTCATATAGGACTTATAAGGCCTCCAGTCCACAAATTTTTCCTCTAAGGCCTGTAGTCCATACAGCTAGACATATTTCGGCGAGAGGTCCCTAGATATAATTGGCGTGACTGATTTACCCTTTCAACTGTTTTAGGCATAAAATTTTGAAATTTTAAATTTCAAATTTTGTATTATCCCTCTTCTTTTTCAACCCATACTTCGTCTCATCCTCTCCCAGGTGTAGAATCCCCCTCTCCTTCATCTCCCATGCGACCTCTCATCATCTCCATCTCACGATCCCCTTCCATCCTGCGCAGAACCTCTCACCACTCCCTCTCTTGATCACCCTACATTGCTCCATTTCCTATAGTCTCATCACCCTGATCCCATCTCTTGGTGGGCCACTAACTGAAACTGACCAGAGAAGATCGCCATAGTCAGAGAAGGAAACTCGCAGATTGTAGAGATCAGGAACAGAGAGATTAGTTTCTTTGACCTCTGGTGGGCCATAACCGCAAAATGTTGATCAGCCTGAGGAAGAAGACAGAAGATTAGGGATTCTGTTTTGCACAACCCGATCACAGCTGGGCCCGTTCATCGCTGAGGAAGACTGGAGTCGCCACATCACTGCTGGTTTCTCTTTGCCGTCGTTGTCACCTTGCCAGTCCGGCTGTCCGCCTGCCCATCGTCGCCGTGGAAGACAACAGCAAAAGAAGGCACAGCTCCTGTTGCAGGCGTTGGGAGGAAGAAGAAGACAACCCAGTTGGGACCGTTCCAAGTCCCAGGTCTTGGGTTGGTTCAGGTCAGGTTCGACCTGACTCACCTCGCAAAAGCCCAAAATCCTAAAACAGTTGCTGCAGCAAGGGATGACGTGTTTTTATGAAATTTATTTGAGTTTTTGTGAAATTTATCTAACTTTTTGTCAAATTTATCTCAGTTTTTAGCAAATTTATCTGAATTTCTGACAAATTTATCTTTATTTTGAAATTTTTAACTGAGTTTTTGAATAAGTCTTTTTATATGTTAGGTAAATTTATCTAAGTTTTTGGAAAATCAATTTGAGTTTTTTTTGAAAATTTATTTGCATTTTTACAAATCTATTTGCGTTTTTTAATTTTATTTTGTCTTTCGAAATTTATTTGCTTCTTTTTAAATTTATTTATATTTTTTGAATTTTATTTGGATCTTTTGAAATTTATTTGCCTCTTTGAAAATTTATTTACATTTTCTAAAATTTATTTGGATCTTGTGAAATTTATTTGTGTCTTTTTAAATTTATCTATGTTCTCTTGAGATTTGTTGCTTTTTTTTTTTTTAAATTTTATTTCATTTTTTGAAATTTATTTGCGTTCTTTTGAAATTTATTTGTGTTTTTTTAAATTCATTTCATTTTTTGAAATTTATTTGCATTCTTTTGAAATTTATTTGCATTTTTTGAATTTATTTCATTTTTAGAAATTTATTTGATATTTAGAAAATCTCTTTAGTGAAATTTTATTAATCATGGCTAATTAAATGGTAGTTGACCATTATTAATGGCTTATCCCACTAATCATGGGATATGATTTAAAGAAAGGGTAAATTACACATTTTAGATTTTCAAATTTGGAAAAATGACCTATCACACTATGAGAAAAGATTGTGGGTCTAAGATAATAAAGTGGAATGTTAAGGGACCCGTCGTCGAATCCCCTTTTTCCAAACCTCTTATGCTTTAGAGGTTGGAAATAGAGATCCCAAATATGGGTCAATACTTTTTGTTTTTCCTTCTTTTCCATAAGTGCTCGAACATGCGTTTAATTCCCTTTCTTTTATACCTTTTTATGAAAAAATTTCTTCTCTTAGGGCGGAATGTTCTAAGGCAGCATCCATGAAAACATGCAATTTTCATATGGGGACGGTGGACCCAACCATTTCTTCCAATAACTTTATATTCGTGACAGGTTGTCACTTTTAAAACCTTTTTTTGTGTTATCTATTTTGGAAAGAGTATAAATGTTTTATAATGACTGCTATTATGATTCGTATCTTTAAATTATGGGAATAACTATGAAATTGTTGTATGAAAGTATATCATTAGTATTTTTTAAGACGTGGGTATCCCTGCGGTCTTTTGACCTAATATGATTAAACCTCCGTGTGACACCCGCTAAACCCACATAAATACCCACCAATAAATCTGACGAATTCAAATGACCCATATCTTATGCCACTCCCAAGTGGGAGTAAAAGTATATAATTAGTTGGCCCATCAAAATTATTTAGATGAAAAATTAATAATTATAATAGCCCCAGGCCCCCAGCAGCATACATCGAGTCTTGATCATACGAGGTTTTAACCTTAAGAAATCCTCAGTTTAAGAGGCTTTAATTCCACGTTGAGACCTACTTACTTACATTTGAACCGTTTAAAATAATTTCCCTCAAAATATATATACGATGCATGACCATTTGATAAAAGACATGGTTAACACATCTCATTCATATATATTCATTACCATTTTTTTTTTCCAGACCCTCGTAAGCATAAAAAAGAAGAAAAAAGAAAAAATACCATGTTTTATGCCTAAAAGGAGTTTATTTTTGAACGGCTCCGATTTAAATAGGTGGGCTTGGGTCCCACATACCCCGGGTTTCTCCAGGCTCCCATGGGTCATGGGTGTGAAAGTATATAAACCTTTTTGGACCGCCACGAAATGGGATGTTTCCATGAATCTTTAAATAACCCCCCTAAAAAAAGAAGGAAGCGAATCAAGTTGATTCTGTAACAACGAGTGCTCTTTCTCTTTTTCTTTCTGAATGCAGAACTGGTATTATTACTTGAGTCCTTTGGACATTTCAATGAGCTCTGTTGCTGTATGAGTTGTAGGTTTGTCTCCAAGAAACCTGTTAACATTGTTTGTTTCCCTGTATTTTTTTTTTTTTTAATTTTTTAATTTTTTTTTTTTTGACTTTCATGAGTGTTTGTACTTGGATTAAGCAAGTGAAGGTCATTGCATTGGAAAGGGGTTCTAGATATGAAATGGGTTTCGATTACTAACGTGTTTTTCTTTGTTTCTGATTGAGTTTGTTGTAATGGAATTGGTTTCCTCTGTTTTTGTTGTTTATGCTCATTATGGTGAAAAAGGATTCAAGATATATATGAACTGGGGATTTGATTATTCATGTTTTCTGTGGTTTATTATGAAGATATGCTGTAACGGATATGGTTTCCTTTGCTTTTGTTGAATAGGCTTTAAGTTGTTTGTCATAAGCTATTCTTTTCATGGAACCCGTCTTATAGAGCCTTGTTTTTACGGATATGTTCATATTCCTCTGGTGCCAGTTCCTATCCTAGCGTTCACATTTCAAGATAGGGGTTACCATATGTACTCATCTCCATATATCTATTTGCATGTGGGCAAGAGATTAATCAGTGCGGAAAAACAATATCAGTCTCCAATAGATTTCACTGTTGATATAACCTGTTCACATGGTCTCTCCTTGTTTCTTAATATTAGTGTTACTAGCTACAATGATCAATTTAAGCTTATTATAGTGTGAAAATTTTCAATGTATGAAGTAGGATTATGATGATTGCTGCTTTCCTTTGTTGTGGTTGTTGTTTTTCTTTTTTAAATTTTATTTTACTGAGATGGGAGCCCTTCTTTTTGTTGAATGGTGATTGGTGAATAGACTTTCAGTTATCATATGGCTGATTATCTTGCGGGTGCTTTTGTTGTTAGTAACTTGGAAACAAGGAAAATGGGTTTTGGTGATTAGATGATGTACATTACAACAATGGTTCTGGGGTCATAGTCATTTCTCTAATACCAGGAATTTAAATTTTGTATTTATCATTCACCAAGTTTTCAAAAGAAGAAAAGTCCCCAATAATCTGCAACTTGTGAATTTTACAAGAAGCATCCTTATTCTGGAATTTAGAAAAAGGATCTTCTTTTTTCTAACCTTTGCCTCTATTTCTTGACCTCTGTTTCATGTGTAGTTTTTAGTGGAAAAGGATTCAGATATGAATAAATTTTTTTGCTTTGTGAATAGACTTTCAATTCTTATATTGCTATGAGATTTGACTTGCTTTAAGATGGTGGATTGTGAGATGGTTCTTTTGTTATTTATATCTGTGTATGTAGAAAAGAGAAAAAAAAGTGGATTAAGCCGAATTTGAAATTGATACTGTGGTCTTTTCTCTAAAACCCAAGTTATTCATCAATTTTCTTTCTTTTTCATTCATTAATCAATATTTCGGAGAAAGACTTCCCCAGTATTAGTTAATTTTACACCAATCATTTATGCTTCACAGTTTAGAGGAAACAAAAGTTTCTGATTTCTTATACTTCTTTTTTCTTAATTAGAAAACTTATATTTTCTCATATATTTTTTTCAAAATTGTCCCAAGTATAAATGTTCCCAATGGAATGTCAGGAAAAAGTAATGTACCATTAAAGCACGATACGGTCTTATTCTTTGTTCAAATATACACCGGTTAAACTTGTAGTAGGAAATTGCGTTATATTTTGTCTATTTTCCATCTAAAGAAGGTTTCTAAACAAAAATAATGAGCAATCTTTATGATACTTCAGTCATATGCTGCTCTTCTCATTGTTACAGGTTCATTGGTGGGAAGTAGCAATGGCTTCTAATGATGAAAATGTGGCATTGAAGGTTTGAGGCTTAATGTTTTATGCAAATATGTTTAGTGGAATTTAAAGAGATTCTTAATGTTTCTTTCTTGTGATCAACAGGGGAAGTACACTGCAATGTTTCTATGTTGGATTCTAGGAACTGGTAGCCTCTTTCCATGGAACAGCATGTTGACAACCTTAGATTACTATATCGCTATATTTCCGGTAATGCATTCATTTGATTCCATTGCTTTCCATTCATGGTTTATGCTCTTAAGATATTCATTGGTTAGTAATGATTACTATAGTGGTGGTCTATGGTGAAACATCATCTCCATCATTTATCAAGCCAACTCAAAACATAATAGTCGAAATAGCTCGATATAATTGAGGTTAAGTCACATGGTTTAGTCAATCTAACTTTTTTTTTAAAAAAAACTTAAGGACATAGAAGTTCAAGCTTGTAGAACAGATCCTGTTTAAATAAGGCCATTTTTAGTCAAATCTATTTTACACTTTCCATTTAACCAATGTAATGTCACCGAGCTGTTTATTCTGCTTAAATTTTCCTTCGACAAATTTTTTTTTGGTCCTAATGTTTTTGTTAACAAGTTTTTTTTTTTTTTTTTTTCCTCCTTGTTTTTAACATTCATTCATGAACAAATGATCATCCTTAAATTATTACTAACATAGCCATGTTGAGTGATAAGGCTCAATGCATTCATGCTAGATATCAAGTTAACAATACTGCTTTCACAACAGTTTCTTTCCTTGCCACTATGCATTGATTTGAAGTCCACTAGGTCCCCCACCCCTCCCCTTTTTATAGGGAAGAAAAGACACCTAATGGTCCTAATCTCTTCTTTTTTGTTTGTAATTTATGCTTAAGTGATAGAGGAGCTGATTCTCATAATTTAGAGGACCAATCTCTTGTCAGAGTGGACCTAATGGATAATGCGGAGTTTTTCACTCTTTTATTTCTTATGATGTTTAATCTTTTTTAGGGTGGCTGCGTTTGTATTTTGGTTTCTTCTTTTTGTCTTTTCTATCTAAATAAAATATTACCATTATAAAAAAAATTATGCTTGCACAGTTCTTGACAGATCATAAACGGAGACTACTAATATATCTCTAGAGTTGTATTTAAATTTGAAAACCTCAATAAGCAAGAAGAACCAATTTCTTCGTCTTCCTTTTCAGAATCCTTTCATTGAACTCATGATATCTTTAACCTTATTTCATATTTATCTGTCTAAAATAATTTTCACATGACATGGAAATGCATAACAGCATTTTTATCATTGTAACCACGTAACTGATCATTAAGCTACTATTATAAATTAGAGAAGTTGGAATGACCGAATCTATTGCTGTTGTTTATTTTGTTGTGCAGAACTATCACCCCTCAAGAGTACTTACTATTGCAGTTACATCTTTTGCATTCGGAACTATGATAATAATGACATACTATGAAGCGAAGATGAATACAAGACTACGCAACTTGATTGGGTTTACTCTTTTCTTCATAGGCTCAGTATTAATTCTTGTTGTAAGTGCTATTTATAATAACATTACTTATTATATTCTATCATCCCTTTCAACATTTTTTTCAATCTAATTAATTGTTCTTGTTGTACATTAGAAATGTATCTTTTTAGCAATAGTCATTTTCCATTGGTGAGCCAGACCATCTCTTTGCTAGGCATCATTTTGTTGACTACTCTCAGAACATTCTCATTAGTGACAAAATCTGAGATGCACAACTTGCGACCCCCAAATAGACAGCTTATCTGCGTGGTTGCTAGATGAACTAGTAATGCCATTCTATATTTTAGTTAAGTATGATATATTTTGTCTTTTAGTACACGTTTCCATCAAATTTAACGTTATTTTAATGCCTTTTCCCTTTGTAGTTGAATTTGGCAACATCTGGAAGTGGAGGAATTGGAGCTTATATTGGCATGTGTGCCATAAGTGCTGCTTTTGGAGTTGCAGAAGGTCATGTTCAAGGTGGAATGGTTGGTGATCTATCTTTCATGAGTCTTGAATTCATGCAGGTAATTTGTTAATTTTGCATGTTCATATTCTATCTCGTAGTGTTTGGAGGACACCCTTTTGAGAACTTAAAAAATGAAACACAATAGAAGCATAATATTTAGATTAACTTTAGAGATTTGAAGTAACAAAGGTCTTTAATGCTTAATGAAGTAGTGTTTGAAAATTTTAATTAAGTGAGGAATCAAACTCTTGAGATTTTTCAGAATTAACAAGTACTACTTTTCTTAGGATGTGGAAAACTTCTTTCCTAGGTTCTTACTGAAAGATTTGGATTCTTGTTGAAATATTTTTTTATCTTGCCTGTTCTTGTGGCATTGCAGTCATTTTTGGCAGGTTTAGCTGCATCCGGGACTATAACTTCCACTCTCAGACTTGTCATAAAGGCAGCATTTGAAAATACCAAAGGCGGCCTTCGGAAGGGAGCATGTATATTCCCTAGTTTTTTTTTTTTTTTTTTTAATTTGTTGATTGTCCATTAGCTTTATTCATTCTAAATCCATCTGTTGAATAGTTGCTAACATGACAGTGTTTGGAACAATTACAAGCAGAAATTCAAAATAAGTGAAAAAAAATCATAGCCCTTAAAACTCCCTTCAAGGTTATTCAATAATTGGGGTCAGTTTTGGGGTGTTCATGTGTTATGCCAGGCCAATGCTTGCCCAAGCTCGGCCCAGGTAGTTATTGACACTAATATTCATGCCTGGATCCTGCTGATACAATTGAAGTTCAATCCCTAGCTCAAACCATTTGCAAACTACATGAATCCCTGTGTTAAATATGTTGGGTTGTACTGGCCCCTTTAAGTATATCTAGGCTGGAAAAGGAGGCCTGTGTGTGACCCGTAGGCCTAAAAACATACCATCCCCCATTCAGTTAGCTGTGGGTTTTTTTCTTGACATGATTAAAGCTGTCACCTTGAGAGAACTTTGCCAAATGACTAGATCTCCCCTTTAAGTTATTGTAATTAACACTTAAAATTTAATTGAGATATGGTTAGACCTGTAGTTTTAGAAAATTAGAATCTTCAAGGGACATTCTTTGAAGATTCTTGGCTGGAAACCTTACTAATAATCTATGCCAAATATCCCATCAGGGTGCACAGGGATATAGTGTAAATCAAATTGTAACTTTGAATTTCGGCAGAACAGAATAGAACAGGAGCACATATTAAGTATGATGTATATGTATGTGTGTGTGTGTTCTTTTGACTTTTATGCTCCAAATATGCGTCAAAGAATTACCACGATAATGATTTGAGGCAGAAGGTTCATAACAAAATAACTATGACCTGATTTTTCAAATCCTACACTACCCCAAATATGTAACGATCCCTTTTTTGTTCATAACTTCTTCCAAATAACCAGAATGTTTATACTTTTGCAGCATGCTTTTGTTTTCAAATCAAGTTTTGTAGATTTCAGCAAAACACTATCCAATTTTTATGTCATATAATATATCTTATCTACCTCAAAATTCATGATGTTTCTGTAACGATTATTCTATCTAATTGCCAATCACAGTGCTATTTCTGGCGATCTCAGCAATTTTTGAGCTAATATGCATTTTCCTTTACGCGTATGCATTCTCCAAACTACCTATTGTTAAGTATTATCATTCAAAGGCAGTTGCTGAAGGTTCTAGAACAGTTTCAATTGACCTTCCTGCTGCTGGCATCCAAGTGCAGACTAATCCAAGTGTATGTATCAAAGCTACAAATTCCTATTTTTGCAACTGTCACTTTTTAAAGCTAGTTTTCTAATTTGAATGTGTATTTATTGTAGGATGAAGAAGACCATAAACGATTAGAACGCCTGAGCAACAAGCAGTTATTCTTAAGAAATATAGATTACGCAATTGATATTTTTCTGATATATGTGCTCACATTTTCAATATTCCCAGGGTTTCTAGACGAGGATACTGGATCCCATGGTTTAGGTTCTTGGTAAGTGTTCATTTCCTATAACGTTTTATTTGATATTCAATGATATAGTAACCTGCAGTTGATATTTATCTGACATGTGTTGACATAATTAATCTTTGTAAAGTTTCTGTCAATGTTTTAAAACATTGAGGCATGATGCAATGTTTCTATTTTCCCATATAGTGGGGGTAAATACTGTCACACTGCACTAGTCCCACATCATCAGTACTACATTCAGGGATCGATCCATGGCTTTTTTGTGGAAGGAATGTGCCTCACCACTTGAGGTATGGAGTGTTTCTAAAAGCCTGTCCTTGAGGGGAGCCTTGAGTGTAAGCCTCAAACACTTTTTAAATTACCAGCCTCAATTTAGGACCTAGATAACTAGATTTCATGGCTTAAATTTCATAAACAATCAACTCAATAGTACAGTAACAATGGCCCTTTTGTTTATGCATAGTGGTGTTCCTTTAAGTTACTTTGCCAGTAGTAGAAAAGGATCTGGTTGTTATTGGCTGCGTGCATTAACTAGCTTTATTTTTACATAAAATGCTCTAGATCACACTCAAGTCTCGATCGCATGTGCTCCCACAAATGTGATATACTCATATATCCTCTTTAAGTGCTTTAATGTGCAGATGATCTATTACTTTCCATCAGATGAACTATTTATTTGTTCTTTAACAGAGTAGAAAATTAATTTCATTCCTTAAGCTCTGATGTCTTTTTCTGGGCTTCTTTCAGGTATTCGTTGGTTTTGACAGCGGTGTTTAATTTGTGTGATCTCATTTCTCGGTACCTTCCGCTTATTAAATGCTCAAGGATCACATCAAGAAGTGGCCTCATGATAGGTACCCTCGCACGTTTCTTGCTCATCCCTGCATTCTACTTTACGGCTAAGTATGGTGACCAAGGCTGGATGATCATGCTGACTTCATTCTTAGGGTTAACAAATGGTCACCTTACTGTTTGCGTTCTTATGGCTGCGCCCAAAGGTTACAAGGTCAGTTGGTTACTAATTTATACAGTTGTCAAGTACGAAACTAAAGGATACCATATGACCCGTCAGTTGATTACTAATTTATGCAGTTGTTCAGTGTGAAACAAAAGGATATCATATGACCCCTGAGGCCTTGAATATGCTTGACACAGGCAACTGTGTTGATGCCAGGCATGACACAGTCTCTTCATGTAAGAGACCCTGAAAACAGAGGCATGATGTTATGTACGTCTGACTATATAGTGATGTCCAGAACATAAACAAGGAACAAAACCATTAGTTGTATGTATATGTTTGCAAAATTCTTTAAAAACTATGCCACCTTTGTATTACTCTGGAGGGCCATAACTTGTACGTAATTCATTCACAAGTAACTTGGTTTTGAAATATTTTGTAAAAAGTGATTTCTAGAGAACTTATAAATTACCCACAATGCATTATTACGGAGAAGTAAAGAAGGATCCAACAAAATGATTTATGTAGTTCACGCAAAATGACTACATCCATATGCAATCCCGCAGAATTGATTCCGCTACTGCCAACAAGGAGATTACCAACTCCAATTCTGTCCTGAATATTTGTACCAAGATGAGAATGTGTCTAGCACCGAAAGAAGCCCCAAATGACCTTGAGTGCAATCCCCTCACTTTTCTCTTCTCCATCGAGCACCAAGAAGAGAGAACTTTTCTAGAATCCGTTGGTAGAGAGCCCTTTTTCTCATTAGTGAATGGACACTGAAAGAAACTTAAAAGACACCTATTTTAAAGGCTCTTTAAAAAAACACACACATTAAGTTCCTCATTGCATCACCATCACTTCTGCCAACTCATTTGGGTTGATAAAATGCGCACATAATGAGAACTTATCTGGGCTGATAAATGCACTTGTTTCAGTTTCGCAAGTTTGGCCCATGATGTAATGACCCAAAAATTATCAATGTCTGTGAGCCCCAACATTGAAGGCCCTGTACACGAGAAAAACCCTTCCAAGATCTGAAACTCCTAGCCATTCAATAATTCAATTTTCTTTCATACTAAAGTTGGATCGTAGCTCAATTTTCATAGTGCCTATTTCCATTGATGAAATTAAGTTTAGGATCCTCTTATCTAGGAGATCTTTAGTTCACAGCTCATCCGCCATAATATCAACTTTTGTTTGAACCATTGGCCCTACTTCATCAAAGCAAGCTGTACCTCTTAAGAATCAAGCATGCCATTGTTCTTTACTAGAAAACATTGTTCCCAATTCATAAATTCAACTCCAATCAGAACTCAGAAGGCTCCCAGGGGTCTACTCGGCTTCCATGGATCTACCTGAAAGCTTGCCAAAGCCTTAAAGCCAGCCTATTTTGAATATTAGTATAACTCTTTAATTAGCATCTGTAAGCGACATGATAATAACTAAAATATAGTTCTGTCAACTAGAATTAGTTCCAATTTTGTTAACTGTGGTCCTTTTTGTTTCTTCTTCTTCTTCTTCATGATAAGATATTGCCTTTAATGGATCCTGCTCTGCTTCTGTAGGGTCCTGAACAAAATGCTTTGGGGAATGTGATTCAATCATTTCTCACCGGAGGTCTATTTGCGGGTGTAGCATTTGGTTGGCTGTGGCTCATAGGTAAAGGGTGGTAAGGGATGAGGATTCATAACAATTGATTCTGTCCGTACTTTTTTCTCATGCCTTTCTATTTATACATGTAGAGAACTTATGTTACTCTGATTTTGCAACCAAAATTGGGATTGAAATGTACTTCAGAGTTCAGTGAGCATATGTAGAATATATACTGGCTTGAATATGAACTTCATCTACAGAATATGTAAGATTGCGATATTGTGAAATTGTGTAAGCTGTTGTGCAATTTGGCATTTGTTGACATATCTTGGGCCTTTAGTCAAGTGAGACTCAGCTGTGAACATGACTGGGAGAAAGATCAGGCAGATCAACCCATCAATTAAAACACCAAGTGCATGGTGATTAATCAGATAACCAAGCACATGGTGCTTTAAATAGTTGTCCATGTATCATCATCATTATCATCAATTTCATCGAAGCCTTATCTCATCCATATAGTCTCAGCTTTGCAAATTCTACTGCCGTAGCTCTCTATCACCCCACAGTCTAATAAAATGAGGAATTGAGTTTTGTGATTTTTCTAACCTAAAATTTCTATATATTGGCCATCTTTTTGTGGTGTATACAATTGTTCCAATTGATCCCACTGCGTATCCAATTTATCTTATATTGAAGAAGGTCATCAATCAAATAAGGAAACAGAGACATGTCTAATCACAGTTGACTGCAAAGCTAATTTCTCTATGTAAACAAATAGGTGCGTTGGACACATTATTCTTGTAATTATAGTTCAACCAAATTCTTCTTGCACTTTCTTCATAACCATTCAACTGATAACATAACCTGTGTTAACTGTGCCTAGGACTGCACCTTGGCTGGGCTGGGCTTGACATTGACCTAACGTCATCATCCCTTGATAAAGAGGATCAGAAAACAGGTCTGAATCGTCCGACGAAGGAGATAGATGCTCCGGAGACACTACTTCTATCAATCATTTTGAAACTCCTTTGTAGGCATACAATTTCATCACTTTAGCCCCATTTTTATTGATTTCAAAATTCTGAAGAGTGAATTACTTTATTCTACAGGATCTGCGCCAACTTGGAAGTAAATTTTCTACTTTTTACCCAAACAACACAAAAAAAAAAAAAAAGATGCTCATCCCATTTCCATTATGAGTCCGGATCCCCTGCTTTGTTGAAATAGACTGATACTGTTTCATTCAATCAACATTCGCTAGTGGTGTAAAAGCTCTATTTTTCTGTTTTCATTCCAAGAAAATAAATGGAGAGGGTGCATTAGTTAGCATGAAATTTTATATAGCCGACGAATACTAATAGGATGAAACAGTATCTACAAAATAAGTTGAACCATGATACGAAGACATGCAAGAGTAAGTGATTAATGATACTTTATTTTCATTACATCATGTGCCACAGGTTGTAAAACTCTTACATGTGCACTGATGTTTAAGCTTGGGTCCACCACGCCCTTTACTCACGTGTGTAAGGGTTATAAACCCCATTGCATTGCACAACAGAATATGGGAAAGCCAAAACAAACAGGCACAAATGTGCACTGTCGGGTCCACGCCTTTGACTACCAGTTTTCTTTTCTCAAAAAGAGATGCTAGCTTGCTGCTTCTGTTTTGAAGACTTCCTTGGAAAGATATAAAAACAAAAGCACATTTAAAGAACATTTCAGAAGTGGGTTTATATATATATATATATATATGGCTGCTCTCCTCAGCTGCAACCCCCCTCTATCCTCAGCTGCAGGCATGTGAAGAGAGCAGCTGCAGCCCTCCTCACATGCCTGCAGCTGAGGATAATGAGGGCTGCAGCTGAGGAGAGCAGCCCTCATATACATATATATATATATAGAGAGAGAGAGAGAGAGAGAGAGAGCAAGGCTCTCCTGAATTCAAGTTTAAGAGAAAATTTTGTAAGCTCATGCTTGTGGGGGCCATCTTTAGTTCATCCAAAAGAACCAAATACATGACCCCCCTAAATTGCACATGTCCACCAATTTTCGGTAAAATCCAAAATTACTAGACCGTTGGATCAACTATGTATCGATCCAAATGGACTATTGACCATCAAACTTTTGGGCTTATATGGAGATGATAGAAATCACGGTTGTGGCTGATTTTTTGTACAGAGGAGGATCCCAGGGAGTCCTTGAAATCCCCCAATCTCCATCTCCATGGGGGTCCCCAAGTAGGCCCTACCACACACTTGAGCTTACCTTATCATAAGCTTGAACTTAGGAGAGCTAGCCCTATATATATATATATATATATATATATATATATATAGGGGAATATTCATGTGCATCTATTCCTCACTATAGGGTGAGGGGCACTTTCCCTTTTTGAACATGAAGACAAAGAAGTGTACCTCACCCTATGTACTTGAAAATTCACTTTTGTACTTGAAAATCCCCATTTATGAAAGTGTCTATCACTCTATGGTGAGGGATAAATGCACATGAATGTTCCCCATATATATATATATATATGATGAAATGTAATTTGAAGGCTTATTCGCTTTCCGTATCTGTTTCCCAAATTCCAAATAAAGGACTGATGACTTTCTTATGCTCTATCAGTTTTTTTTTTTTTTTTCTTTCTTGGAAGAGATTCATTAATCATTAATTAAAAGAAAGAGACGTTACAAAGCATGGAAAAGAAATACATCATGATCAGGAAACAATAAACAGCAGCAAAAGAAAAGGAAAGGATAGCAGGAGTCAGAAGATGGGCAGAGACATGAGTATAATGCTTACTACTTCAAAGCTAATTAATAATCTTTGCAAAAAGTCTCTGGACTATGCCAAGGGTACAGAAGACAATAGACTCATCTGTCCTTGGAGCCCAAACCGCTAACCTAGTATGGAGTGTTCAGTTGGGGGATCTTTGGCCTGTTTGTTGGGTGATGTTTGTATTTTGTACTGTCAGTCTGTTGATGTTTTGGGATCTTTAGTTGGTTATGTTTGTTGGGTATGTTTAGTTGACCATATCACTGGCTTGGCCCTTATTGTAAGTGTGGGAACAACTATTTGGTGATCCAAATTGTTAAGTCTTCATCATTATCGTCCAAATCTCGGCCCAACTATTGGGTCAGCTGTAGTTTATTTTAATTCTTTTTTTATTTAAGAGATAATTAGCGAAAGGTCCCTAGAATTGAATCTATCCAGCATCCAGTCCAAGCATATTCTTTTTAAGGGCTCTGGTCCAAGCAGCTAGATTGTTTGCAGCTAAAGGTCCCTTAATACATTTTACATGACTAATTTGCCATCTTTCAACTGTTTAGGCATCTAATCTTGAATTTTAAATTCTCAAATCTTCCATTCTCCCTCTCTCAAATCTATCTTACCAAAGGAACCACTTCTCTGTTTCCGATTTCTGCAATAGTGACGAGCAGCACCACGCAGCGTCTGGGACGCTTGCCCGGCGGCGGCGGCAGTGTTGAGGATCAGGTACTCTTCCACGGCTGCGCGTGGTGTCTAGAACTCTGTTCTGGGGCGGCAACAAGTATTGAAATCCCTGTTTGTTTCTGCACTTGGTAACCAAGCCTGATTTTCAACTGTCCATCCACTTGTCAAAACAAGACAAGATTTCTATTTGTCTTTAGTTCATAATAAATAAAGAGTGTACGAGTACCCCAGATTCGAAATCCGGATTTGGGTTTGTCACTGCGAAGATCAATTTAATAATCCTCGCCGTTATGAGTCACCCACACGATTCCATGCCTTCTTCTAAATCATGGGAAATCGAGCGAAGATGGGGTTTGAGTCAGGGAAACAAACCATGCCTTCTTTTGAAGCTCAGTGTCGTGACAAATTCTATGCGCGAAGATGGGGTTTTCCGACGCGATTGATGGTTCGAGAAAGTGGGTTTTTTCTGAGGCGAATGGATCAGATGGGGATTTGGGGAAAGGTCGAGTTGCCGGAGAAGGGGGATCTCCACCGGACGCCGCACCATGCCATCGCTGGAATCGAGGAAGGAGGCGAATGGATGATGGCTTTTGTGTTTCTGATTCCAGAACGAAGAAGAAGAAGAAAGTGGCCCTAGGATCTGCAGTAGTTCCGAGTTGGTTCTAAGTCAGGTTCGACCTGACCCGTTCCAAAAGTCCATTCCCATTCCAGTCAAAGTTAACTTTTTCTGAGTTTTATATTTTTTGTCAAATTTATCTGTGTTTTGGAAAAAATCTATCTGAGTTTTTGGCTATTTATCTGAGTTCTGGAACAAATTTATCTGAATTCTGAACAAATTTGTCTGAGTTTCTGGCTATTTATCTGACTTCTAAAATAAATTTATCTGAGTTCTGGACAAATATATCCGAGTTTTAGGCTATTTATCTGAGTTCTGGAACAAATCTATCTCAGTTACAAACAAATCTATATGAGTTTTTGGTAGATTTAATTATTTGTGTTTTTGAATTTTATTTGTGTCTTTTTGAAATTGATTTGTATTTTTTGAAATAAATTTAACTGAGTTTTTGACAAAAAGACTTGAGTTTTTTGCCACATTGTTTGCTAATTTGGAAAATTGGGTTATCTTAGTTTTGGCAAATGTATTTGCATTTTTTAAAATTTATTTCCGATTTTTAATTTTATTAAATTCTTTTGAAATTTATTTGAGTGTTTTGAAATTTATTTATATTTTTTTGAAATTTATTTGGATCTTTTGAAATTTATTGGATCTTTTGAAATTAATTTTCATCTTTTGAAATTTATTTATATTTTTTTGAAATTTATTTGTGTCTTTTTAAATTTATCCGCGTTCTTTTGAAATTTATTGCTTTTTTTTTTAATTTATTGTGTTTTTTGAAATTTATTTCATTTTTTGAAATTTATTTGCTTTCTTTTGAAATTTATTTGCGTTTTTTAAATTCATTTCCTTTTTTGAAATTTATTTGCGTTCTTTTGAATTTTATTTACGTTTTTTAAATTTATTTCATTGTTAGAAATTTATTTGAAATTTGTTTCCTATTTTTTGAAACTTATTTGTGTTTTTTCGAAATTGATTTGAAAATCTCATTAGTGAAATTTTATTAATCGTGACTAATTTAATGGTAGTTGACCATTATTAATGGCTTATCCCACTAATCATAGGATATGATTTGAAGAAAGGGTAAATTAGACATTTTAGGTTCTCAAATTTGGAAAAATGACCTATCATACTATAAGAAAAGATTGTGGACCTAAGGCAATAAAGTGAAATGTTCAAGGACCCGTCACCGAATCTCCCAATCTCCCTTCTTTTAATGGCGAGATGTTATTGCTGCTCTTCTACTGCATGTTCAAAGTCCTAATCTTCTGATTAATGATCATTGCCAACACACTCAATGATTGAGTGGTGTTGGCATCTTTGTATCACTCACATGCCTGAAAACAAACTATTGGGTCTGCAAGTTTCCTCAACGGTTGCCCAACTTAAAAAAAATAAATCTAAATTTTCACTTCATAAGTGAAATCTGCACATGTGGCTTTGTGGGCTTTTCAGTCCCCACTATCCACAAAATGGGATCCCCCTGAACTAAAGATATCCGCGGGACTTCCATGCAACTCGTGCAGGTGAGAATCACCCACCTAGCTAAATATGCATTACAGCAACAACTATATTGCCCTACTTGGCCGAATAAATTCAGCACAGTTAATATTCTATTAAAGTATTTAGTTCATGATTGTAGGCCCATGAGCGCCTTAATATTAGATTTGATATTTAAAAAGACCTGGGCTTGTACTAGCCTTTTGGTATGGCCCATGCCCCATCCCACCATTAGCTCCGAAATAATTTGGTATTTTTTTATTTGCCAGCCCACTTGTTCCAACCCCGGTTGGCACGTTAGTTTCACACATATATTCAAGGATCAATCCCTAGATTGTTTAGTGAAAGCATCACTCCTAGGCCACTATCCCAACATGCAATAAAAAGGAATGCCTTATATAAGCCTCCCATTGGAATGACAGTAATTAAAATTTTGGTTAAATGAAAAATAAAATTCACAAAGCTGAGACTACTAAATGGGAAAAGACTTTGTTGAAATTGATGATGGGTCTCTCTGATTGGTGGGTTGATCTGCCTGATCTTTCTCCCAATCATGTTCACAATTGAGTTTCACTTGAACATGTCATGAATAAAAGCCAAATAGCACAACAACAACAAACATGAGATTTACAAATATAGCAATCTTACAGACTCTCCAAATAAGGTTTGTATTCAAGCTCTCCCTTTACCACCCTTTACCTATGAGCCACAGCCAACCAAATGTTACGCCCGCAAGGACACCTCCTATGAGAAATGTTTGCATCATGTTCCCCAAAGCATTTTGTTCAGGCCCCTGCAGAAACAGAGAAGAATCCCTTAAAATGAAGAAAATGAAATCAGGAAAAATGAAAAGAAGAAGAGATAAAAAAAAGGACCACAACTACAAAATGGGAACTCATTCTAGATGATAACAATATCTTAATTATTTATTGTCATGTCGAATACTGATGCTTACTAAAGAGTAAAGAATGATAGTAACATTGAAAATCGGCTGGCTTTAAGACATTGGCGAGTTTTCAAGTCGACCCAAGGAGTCCTTCTGAGTTCTGATTTGAGTTGAATTTGTGAACTAAAAGGATGTACAACTTGCTTTAGGGCACGTTTGTTTAGCCCATTTTCAGGGAAAAGGTTGTTGTTTTCTACAGAAAATTTCTTTTTCATGCATTTGGTGCGGTAGTTTTCAGTGGAATTTTTTTTTCGTCACGTCTAACTTTTTCCTTCATAGGCATGGAAATAGACTTCCTATGGGGGGTACGAGATGTCCATTTCTACGGAAAACTAACCCCCAATTTTCTTACCCCCACCCTCACTCCACCCATCCACCCTCTTTCTTCCCCCTCCCCTCCCAATCCCACCTACCCCACACGCATACCAACCCACCCACCAAGTAGTTTTCACTAAAATGTGGTTTTCACTAAAGTAATCCAGAGCTGCGCCAAACAACATTAGCACTAATTTATTGAGTAAGAACTTTTTGCACCAAACATGAATTTCTAACTTCTTTAGAAAACCTTTTCCGAGGAATTTAAAAACCATAGAATTTGCTGATGTAACAATTTCATCATTGCATGGAAATTGCCTCTACACAAACACGCCCTTAAAGAAGTAGGTGGTGGAATTTCTGAATGTAACCCGATGACCACATGACCAATAATGTGTGGAGCCCACTTATGTCGGAGGCATATATTTCAAGTAACTCATTTAGATTTAGTCATTTTCATGAGATCTTTGAATTTGAGAAGGTAATTAGTGAAAAATCAAGACTCCCTAAAAGAAGAGGGACTTGATAAAGCCCTAATTAAAATAGAATTTCATGATGGGAAGGAATTGTTTTGGAATAAAATCTTTATATAGATTTTAGGGGTTACATCTCTCCACTAGGAAATTAGGAGATTTGCCATCTAGAATCATGCTTGAAGAGTTGTGGAAGAGTGTTAGAAATCCCCAAGGAAGAAGATGTCTCATCCAGTGCCGATGGATCCACGTACGTGTTTCATATTATGTTATTTAGACCTGATCCATTAAAGATGATCCTGTAATTAGGCTAGATTCTAACGGTAGGGCCTATGGTTTGAAGAAAAGTTAATATTATGGAGTATAAGCTGTGAACTAAAAATTATAGGTGAATTTGTCGAATCACATAAATTTTTGTGTGTGATTTTCTCTTTTCTTGTGTGGCTTTTTGATTGTCGACTGTGGTGATTCATGTTTCTGTACGCACGCGCAGTAAGTGGTATTAGAGCCCCAATAAGTGGTATTAGAGACACAACAAAAATCTTGTAAATGAGAGTATTCTTTCCTTAATTTCATCAACATAAATAGGCATGACGAAAATTGACCTATGCTCCAACTTTAGTATGAAAGAAGGTTAAATTATTGAGTAGGTAGGATTTTCTGATCTTTGAAAGGTGTTTTTTCTTGTGTATGGGGCCTTGGATGTTGAGGCCCATGACATTGATCATTTTGGGTCACTACACACTGGCAACACTGAAAAATGTTACATTTTATCAACCCAAATAAGTTTTCATTATCTGTAATCAACCCAAATGAGTTGCATGTTTCCATTTTAATCATGTTTCTCACTTTGTAATCTCCTTGTGGGCTGTAATGGAATCATTTCTTCCGGACTGCATATGGATCGAGTTCTTTTGTGCGAACCACATAAATGGTGTTTGGTTTCGATCCTTCTTTACTTCTCCATAATGTTGCATAGTGGTTGATTTAAGTGCCCTAGAAATTACTTTTCCTAAATATTTGCCAAGCGAATTACTTGTGAATGACTTATGTATAGTACGGTAATGACACCGGTAAGGAAAGTAAAAAATTGGCAATAAAGGTGGATGGCCATCCACTAAGGAAAATGAAAACGCCAAAGACGACGTGGATGGATGTAGTAAAAATAGATATGAAGAGTGTAACTGATAAGAGGATTTGGCACAAAATAGATAGGAATGAAGAAACATAATTTGTGTAGCCAACTCCAACTCCAACTCCAATGATGATGATGATATGCTATTCCTTTTTTCGGACTAAACAATTGCATAAAGTAGTAATCAACTGACCTTGTAACCTTTAGGGGCAGCCATAAGAGCACAAACAGCAAGGTAACCATTTGTTAGCCCTAAGATGAACGTTAACATGATCATCCATCCTTGCTCACCATATTTGGCCGTATAGTAGAATGCAGGGATGAACAAGAAACGTGCAAGGGTAGCTACCATGAGGCCCCTTCGTGATGTGATCCTTAAGCAGTTAATAAGTGGAAGGTACCGCGATACGAGATCCCCCAAATTAAACACTGTTGTCAAAACCAATGGATACCTGAAAGAGATACAACAAAAATAATAACAGAAGAAGGAAGACATGATGGGAGCTAAAGGAATGAAATTAAGTTTCTACTCCAGTAAAGCATAAATAAAACGACGTGCTCATGAATCTTATACCCCCACTATATAGGAAAACAGTACCATTGCATCATATGCCTCAATGGTTTAAAACATTGAAAAAAAAAAAAAACTTTACAAATGATTAACTAAATTAGCACATAAACAAACACCAACTGCAGGTTACAAAAGGATTTAGGAAATGAACACTTACCAAGAGCCTAAACCATGGGATCCGGTGTCCTCAACTAGAAACCCAGGGAATATTGAATATGTTAGCATAAATATCAGGACAAGATCAATTGCATAATCTATATTTTTTAGTAATAACTGCTTGTTGCTCAGGCGTTCTAGATCTTCTCCATCCTACAATAAATCCACATTCAAGTTAGAAAACTAGCACAAAAAATGATGATACTCGCAAAAATAGAAAATTGTAGTTTTGATGCGTACACTTGGATTAGCCTGCACTTGGATTTGAGTAGCAGTAAGGTCATTTGAAACTGTTTTGGAAGCCTCAGCAGCTGCCTTCAAATGATAATACTTGATGATTGGTAGTTTGAGGAATACATATGCGTAAAGGAGAAGACATACTAAATCGAAAAATGCTGTGACTGCTAGAAATACCACTGTGATTGGCAACCAAATGGAATAGGCATTAGAGAAATATCATGAATTTTGAGGCATGTAAAATATATTGTATAACATAAAGACTGGACAGTAGTTTTGCTAAAATCTGCACAACTTAATTTGAAAACAAAAACATGCTGCAAAAATTTATACATTTTACTTAATTTGCAGAAGGGATAATCCTATTGCATATTTAGTATAGTGTAGGACTTGGAACTCAGGTTATACTTATTTGGTTAAGAAGTTTCTGCCTCAAACCATTGTTGTGATAATTCTTTTGACACATATGTGGTCTCAGATTTGGACACACACATAGATCCTACTTTATATGTTCTATACGTTCTGCAATATTACTAAAAGGTAAATATAAATCATTTCTTCCAAAGTTCAAAGTTATAATTTGATTTACATTATATTCCTATGAACACTAATGGGGTTTTCGCTTAGATTATTAGTAAGGTTTCCAGCTAATACTCTTGGAAGAATATCAATTGAAGATTCCAATTTTCTAGGACTACATATTTAACCAAATCTCAGTTAAAACTAAAGTGTTAATTACCATAATTTAAAGGGCGGAGATGTAGTCATTTGATAAAGTTTTCTCAAAGCAAAAGCTTTAATCATGTCAAAAAATAAACCCATAGGTAATTGATTGGGGATGTTATGTTTTTAAGTCTATCGTGCTCACTGAGTTGACTCTTGACTCTCCCGAGTCATCATATTTTAAGATAGACCGAAAGTCAAATACATGGGAAACTCGGCTGAGTCATCTTATTTTAATAGGTTATTTGCATTCTTAACCATTTTGATGGGTATATATAATTATAAACAATTGATATTAATTTTTAAGTAGTTATACATGGGGTTTGAAGTCTACAATTAAAAAATGATGTTTGAAATGTGATTTGAAACTTATATTTAATCTATTTCATGCGATATTTAGACTAAAAAACATCAAAAAATGCAATATTTTCTCTTTTATTTTTCTGATTTGCAGTAATTTTTTTTGCATATATAAATTTATTAATTTGAAATGATTATCATGAATGCAGGTAAATAAATCCATATTTATATTTTGTAAGTAATGGAATATGACACTCCTTAGTCTCCGCGTTGTATCTATCCAAGTCAATTTTTTTTGTTGTATTAGACGAGTCGAGTACGAATCACCATCGAGTTTTTCAACATTGAATAGTAGACATATTTTTAAACGTATATAAACTTAAAGAAGTGCCTAGTACTGGTACAACCCAATATAGTTAACACAAAGGGGTTTATGTGGTTTGCAAATGGGTTGAACTGGGGCTTCAACTTGAATCCTATGGGCAGGACCCGATCCAAGCATGAACATAGGGTTAATGACTACATGGACCAATCTTGGAAATCAATAAAATTGGACCTTAAATGTTTAATCATATCCTTGAATAACCTTGAAAGGTGCTAATTTGACGTTCTTATCATCGTCGAGCGAATGAATTTTGTTCACTTATTTTCAATTTTTTTTGTAATTGTTCCATAAACTTTCATGTTAGCAACTACTAATTAGATAGATCTAAAATAGACAAAAAAGAATATGGAAAATAAAAGAAATTGGAAAAATGGAATTTTATACATGCTCCCTTTCGAAGGCCGCCTTTGGTATTTTCAAATGCTGCCTTTATGGCAAGTCTAAGAACAGAAGCTAGAGTCCCGGATGCAGCTCCACCTGCTGAAAATGACTGCAATGCCACAAGAACATCCAAACAAGAAATACTTTCAATAAAAATCCAAGTCCATCCATCAGTAAGAGTTTCAAATTAAGCATAGCTGCTTCAAATATTTATAAGTAATCCAGATGTTATGCTTTTGTTATATTGATTATGATGGGTCAGACCCAAATGACTCAGTCCATAACGACGGGTCAGGCCCAAACCATGATGACGGGTCAAGTTCAAGAGATTCAGTTCACGAAGTTGGGTCAGGTCTGAATGACCCGGGTCCGTGTCGAGCCCAGATCCGGATCCACTCGTCTTGGGTAGGTCCGGGTCCGAATCCACGAAGTACGAAGTCAGAGCGTCGTTACCTCTAAACCTGCTTTTACCAAGTCTTGCGAAGGATATCTTATCTGCCTCGTCACTTGAGGGCGGTTCGGAGACTCCGCCAAAAGGTAGCGTCCGCTGCTGAAGAGTCTCCCCATCTGTTAGGGGACGACTATAAAACCCAGAACCCCTCTAGCACTGAGGGGCAAGCAAATTGTTGCAATCAATCTTTACCACCATCTTTCCATCTGTAATCGCTACACACTTGATAAATACAATCTTCACCTTAAAGTGGACGTAGGTCACACTGGACCGAACCACTATAAACCTCTCTCTGTCATTTTCTCTCTCTATTTCTCACATTAATTATCTTACACTTGACCGGTGGTGCCCGAAACCACTTTTTGGCATCATCAGTTTGGCGCCGTCTGTGGGAACCGTCAAAATCCCCGCTTCATAACACTTCATTTTCGAAAGCTATGGTGACCACCACCAGATCAACGAGGCGACAAGAAAACAATTCCAGACGAGAGGAAGAGGACAATCCTCCACCAAATAATCCTCCTCCAAATACTACCGCTCCAGATCCCACTCCTCAACAGATGTTGGCAACAATGCAGCAGTTGGTAACCCAAAACCAACAGATTCTGCAGCTCATGCTCGCGGGGCAGGGAGGAGCAACGCAAGGAGGGCCTCGCCAGGGAGCTCCTCGCAGGGGAGCGCCTCGCCCGGGTGACCATCAGCATGGCGCCCAAGGCCTGGGCGCCCATCACCATGGCGCCCAAGACCTGGGCGCCCATCCACCGGGCCCTGGCTTGGGCGCCCATCCACCGGGCACCGGCGCCCAAGGAGCTCCTCGTAACCCCCCTCTCGGAGTGCTGTTGGTCGATCCTCAAGGTCGCGCCCATCACAGAGTCCCTCTACCCCAAGGTGGAGCTCATGTTGGAGGACCCCCACCTTCAGGTGGAGCGAATCATGGCGGTCTTCCACCTCCTCCCTCTGTTTCTAATGGGGAGGAACCTCATTTCCAAGAGGAGGAAGATGAAAATCAAAGCATAGAAGTGGGGAGTCACTTCTACGATCGGTCCAGAGAAGCCCCCAATCACTGGGAAGAAAAAATCAAAGAAATGCAGAATCAACTGGGCGATGTCTTCAACGCCATAAGAGCTCGGGCACCAGAGACGGTAGATTATCTAGTCGGGCGAACGGATACACCGTTTAAGCCTGACGTGGTGAACTACCCACTCCCTCAAAAATTCAAGATGCCATCCGTAGAGACCTTCGATGGAAGGAAGGATCCGTTGGACCACTTAGAGACGTACAAAAGCAAAATGCAACTGCATAATATCCCTGACGAGATAATGTGCAGGGCGTTCCCAACCACATTGAAGGGCTCTGCTCGGCAATGGTTTGCCAACCTCGCCCCAGCCTCCATCGCCACCTTTGGAGAGTTGAGTAAGTCATTCGTCTCACACTTCATCGGAGGGCGCCGCCACCAAAAGCCAGCCACACACCTGCTCAGCATAAAGCAGGACAAAAATGAGAGCCTCAGGAGCTACCTCACTCGTTTTAACGAGGAGGTACTTCAGGTCGAAGAGCCTGACGACAAAGTGTCAATGACAGCCTTTCTAGGAGGCCTTTGCTCATCAAGCTTCCTCTTCTCGGTGATGAAACGTCCGCCAAAGAATATGCCAGAGCTACTAGCAAAGGCTCAGAAGTATATGAATGCTGAAGACATAACCAGAGCCAGGCGGGGAGAGTCCTCCAGAACAGGGGATAAGAGAAAGGAGGAGCGAGACATAGATGAAAAGGAGGACATTAGCGACAAGCGAGGCAGGACAGAGAGAGTACCTGTTAGAGACCGACTCGGTCCTGCTCCGCACAGAGACAGACAAGTATTCACTCCTCTCAACACCACTATTGGACACATCTTGTTCCAAATACAAGATGACCCCGCCGTAAAATGGCCTGGGAAAATGAAGTCCCCTCCAAATCGCAGGAACCTGACTAAATACTGTCGCTTTCATCGCGACCATGGCCATGACACTGACGACTGCTTTGAACTCAAGAAGCAGATTGAAGATCTCATTCAGCATGGTTATCTGCGCCAATATGTTGCTGGAAGAGGGCAAGCCCCACCACCGCCACCACCTCGAAATATCGAGGACCTGCAGCCGATTGGGGAAATCCGAACTATCTCAGGAGGACTAGCATAGTCACTCTCCGCCCTGAAGGCTCATGCCAGAAAGGCAAGACATCCTGATGAAGCACACCCGTCTAAGGCGCCCACGCATGAAGCTAACGAAATCATATCCTTCTCGGATAAAGATTTGGAAATGATGACTCATCCCTCTTGTATTAATTGAAAAACATCAGGACAAAAGAGTATACATTGGTTTTTCTCTTTCAAAAGCTAAACCTGCCTCTCTGCACTGTTTTTAAACATGTAATCTACCTCCAGCTTAGCGGCTCTCTCGCGGGTCGCCAAAAAAGCTTGGCCTACCTCTGCACTGTTCTCAAACAGGCAGCCTATCTCCAGCTTAGCGGCTCTCTCGCGGGTCGCCAAAAAGCTTGGCATACCTCTGCACTGTTCTCAAACAGGCAGCCTATCTCCAGCTTAGCGGCTCTCTCGCGGGTCGCCAAAAAAGCTTGGCATACCTCTGCACTGTTCTCAAACAGGCAGCCTATCTCCAGCTTAGCGGCTCTCTCGCGGGTCGCCAAAAGCTTGGCTTACCTCTGCACTGTTCTCAAACAGGCAGCCTATCTCTAGCTTAACAGCTCTCTCAACCCAAGGGACTACATTAAATTAGCGTGCTCGACTGTCTGGCCGCCCAAATGAGCCAACCCAGCATCCACAGGGCAACCAGCCCCGTACCTCGCCCAAAGTGGCGCCTCTTAATGCCTGCACGCCAAGGCCAGCCTCCTCCATAGCGCCCAAAGCTCCCAGGCTCTCCCAAGCAGCTCGCCCAGGTCACTTCCAGGTCGCCCAGGGCGCTGCTGCTGCTGCCTCGCCTAGCTGGGCGACCCTGATGCCTCGTCTAGCTGGGCGCCCTTGCTGTCACTACTGTTTTTCCACGCGCGAACGCCCCAGCTCGGTCGCTGCTGTTTCACCTCGGCTGTAGCTTCTCTTATCTCGGCATTCTCGCCTGCTGGCATCTCGGCCTCGACCTCTGCTGCCTCTCAAAGGGGCGCCCAGGCCAGCACCATGCCAGGACGCTGCTGGCCTCCGCTGCCCAAGGCACCCGCTGCCCAGGGCGCCCAAGCCCATAGGCGCCCACTGCCCAGGGCGCCCACTGCCCAGGGCGCCCATGCCCATGGGCGCCCACTGCCCAGGGCGCCTAAGCCCATGGGCGCCCATGCCCATGGGCGCCCACTGCCCAGGGCGCCGCGCCACTGCCCACTGCCCATGGGCGCCCATGCCCATGGGCGCCCACTGCCCAGGGCGCCCACTGCCATGGGCGCCAGCGCCAGGGCGCCCGCCGCCTCTGCCGCCTCCTGCGGTCCACTTTGAAATCTATCACCTGCTGCAACCCGGAATCTGAGAGTGTCCAAAGCTAGGAGGACTCTTCCGGATTATAAAAAAAAAAAAAAAAAAAAAAAAGGACAGATACAGCAAACAAAAATCAAATCTGATCCTTACAAAACCCTAGGTCAAAATTTTGGTCGGGGGCGCTGCCCCCGCACCCCCGCCCGCCGCGAGCTGACCGGTCAGCTCGACCACCGCCGGGGGACACCCCCGGACCCCCTCTGCGAAGAGCATATTATTTCGAAGTGGCAGTATATTTTTGTGAGTTATATGAGATACTAACTTACAGGTCTCGCTTTCAAAAAAAAAAAAAAAAAAAAAAAAAAAAAAGGAAAAAAAAAAAAAAACTTGATATTTGAAAATGTCTCGCTTTCAAAACTTCCTTTGGCACGAGACATTGAGGGGCAAATGATGGGTCAGACCCAAATGACTCAGTCCATAACGACGGGTCAGGCCCAAACCATGATAACGGGTCAAGTTCAAGAGATTCAGTTCACGAAGTTGGGTCAGGTCTGAATGACCCGGGTCCGTGTCGAGCCCAGATCCGGATCCACTTGTCTTGGGTAGGTCCGGGTCCGAATCCACGAAGTACGAAGTCAGAGCGTCGTTACCTCTAAACCTGCTTTTACCAAGTCTTGCGAAGGATATCTTATCTGCCTCGTCACTTGAGGGCGGTTCGGAGACTCCGCCAAAAGGTAGCGTCCGCTGCTGAAGAGTCTCCCCATCTGTTAGGGGACGACTATAAAACCCAGAACCCCTCTAGCACTGAGGGGCAAGCAAATTGTTGCAATCAATCTTTACCACCATCTTTCCATCTGTAATCGCTACACACTTGATAAATACAATCTTCACCTTAAAGTGGACGTAGGTCACACTGGACCGAACCACTATAAACCTCTCTCTGTCATTTTCTCTCTCTATTTCTCACATTAATTATCTTACACTTGACCGGTGGTGCCCGAAACCACTTTTTGGCATCATCAGATTAAACTTTTTTCTGTTGGCAAAAGGCTGCCTCACCAAACAATACCAAACAGAATATGAAATGTAACAATTAACAAATCACCTGAATGAATTCTTGACACATGAAGGATAGATCACCACCCATTGCACCTTGAACAAGACCTTCTGCTACTCCAAAACTAACACATATGGCACACATGCCAATATAAGCTCCAATATTTCCATTCCCAGATGTTGCCAAATTCAACTACCAAGGGGGAAAAACAACAAAGTAAGGTTAAATTTGATGGAAAAATGTACCGAAAGGCAAGATATATCATAATTGACATTACTAATTCATTTAGCAACCACCCAAGTAGCTTGTCTATCTGCAAGTCACAAGCTGTGTGTGCATCTCATATTGTCAATTATGAGAAATTTCTTGTAGGATCTTACACCCCATTGAGCTACCACTTTTTCCAAAACCAATTGGTGAGGAGCGAGGGTAGACGTTGACCTCAACAATCCCTCCCTCAACGGCACACCCGCCGCAACTCCTGCTGCGAACTTGTAAAACGCGTGTCCCGTGACTCAAACACCCGACCTACCAGGCTCTGATATCACTTGTAGGATCTTACACCCCATGCATTGACGCGTGCCCCGTGACTCGAACACTAGGCGGTGGGTGTTGAGGTCAACGTCCACCCTCGCTCCTGAGCGGTCATAATTGTAGTCAAAACCTCAACCTCACCATAAAACCATTGTTCTGCCATTTCCTTATCACCAATTGGTTTTGGGATATGTGGTAGTTTAATGGGGTGTAAGATCCTACAATGGGGCCTAGCAAATAGATGCTCTAGCTCTCACCCATGGTGAATGACTATCGCTAAAAGTGGTAAATTTCTAATGTACACTAGGAATAACTACTAAGATTGAGGAAAATGTAGGAAGCGATGATAGAAGATAATTAGTAAAATCATTATAAATAGCACTTACAGCAAGAACTAATACTGAGCCTACGACGTAAATTGTAAACCCAATCAAGTTGCGTAATCTGTTATTCATCTCTGCTTTATAGTATGTCAATATTGTGATAATTCCAAATGCAAAAGATGGAACTGCAATAGTAAGTACTCTCGAGGGGTGATAGTCCTGCACAACAAAATAAACAACAGAACTAGATCCACTCATTCCGATTTCTCTAATTTATATAGAAGCAAAATGATCAGTTACATTTTTTTTTAAATTTTTTTACTAACGGAGGGTTCCCAATCTTTTGGGCTGGATTAATCCCTCCGGGGCCCAGAGAGAAACAGGATAAAACCCCTGTGGCCCCTAGGTGGTAGTACAAGTGGACTCAACCTTCGGTTCCTAAAAAAGGAAAAAACCACTAGGGGTCGATAGCAAAAAAATTAAAAATGATCAGTTACATGGTTACAATGTTACTGAACTTTAGTATGAATATCTTAATAACAGTAACCATGGATGGAAAGAAGGGGAAGTAAATGAATGCATACAGGGAATATGGCATTATAGTAATCTAAGGTTGTCAACAAGCTATTCCACGCAAAGAGGCCACCAGTTCCGAGAACCCATAACAAAAACATTGCAGTGTACTTTCCCTGTTAATCACAGCAAAGAGACGTTAAGAATCTATTTAAATTCTACTAAACATATTTGCATAAAACATTTTAAGCTTCAAACCTTGATTGCCACATCTTCATCATTAGAAGTCATTGCTACTTCCCACCAATGAACCTGCCACAATGAGAAGAGCAGCATATGACTGTAGTGCTAAAAATATTACTCATGGCTTTTGTCAAGCAACCTTCTTTAAAAGGAAATCCACAAGAACTTCCACTAATATGCAAATTAAGAGTAATGCGTTTAGCAGCAAATATAACAAATTTTCTACTACAAGTTAACCAAGTGTATTGAAAATTCCCTTTAGGTGCTACTAGAATGGATTACTAGTTCTTAATCAAACAATGCAGCGGAAATAAACCAATTAGACAATAAAGAACTAACTATCTACCAATCACACACCACAAGAAGGTAGACACAATATTTAACATAGAAACCCTATCTAAGGTGGAAAACCACGAACTTAAAATCAAGAGTTCACGAATAATTACGAGATATACTCACAAGCTCCTTTACCTCAGTTTGTACCTCGACCTAAGAACTGTAGTTATTTTTGCAAAGAATCCACTGACACGACTTCCACTGTGCCCCGTTCTCCTTATTTGATCTCCTAACACCTTGACAATCAAGATGAACAATCTTCTACAAGAAAGGTAGAAGCAGCAATGACCTTCTAGAGCAGCCATTCAAAACAGTCTCTTAATAACTCTAGAAAATAAACTCTTTAAAATATCTCTGACTCAGATTAATGAGAGTAGTGGTGGTCTCTGTGGTATTTCCTCTAGAGTTGAGAGAAACACCCTATACATAGCCCCAAATTCGTACGTAAGACTTAGTGCACAAGTAGGACTCAAATGGGGAAACAAAGTCTCAAAGGAAACACTATTAAAATCAGGATTAGGAGACTTTCCCAAAATCTGCACACCAGTTTGCTCGAGCGAACCCACCATCCGCTCGAGCGAATGAGGTTCTATCTCAGCGAAAGATTTCTTCTGTCAGGCATCATCTTGACTTCGCTCGAGCGAATGGAACGATCACTTGAGCGGACCACTTTCAGGTTGATCCGGAAATTCAACACATGTAAATTTTCTTTAGCTTTTTGAGTCCTTCCAATTTTCTATCTTCAGAGACTTTTTCTAAAAAGATTACAACTCAAGAGACTCAGAGTTTTGTCCAACTAATGAATTTAGCCAACACTAAAATACCTAACATGTATATTTGTACAAAGAATAAGACCATTGTGTGCTTTAATGTTAGATTACTTTTTCCTGACATTTCATAGGGAATATTTTTGCTTGGAAGAGTTTTCAAAAGATTTTGGAAAATAATATAAGTTTCTAATGAAGAAAAAGAAGTATAAGAAACCAAAAAAATACCTAAACTGTGAAGCATGAATCATTGGTGTACAATTAAAAGTCGTTCTTTGAAAGATTAATGAATGATAGAAAAAGAACAGAAAAACATTACAAGTACCCCCAAGGACTAGTCCTTAATTGCACTCCATAATCTGGTATAATCTTGGACCTAGGGCCAAAGGCTCCTACGATGGGCTGGTGTGGATATTGATGGGGATCGCTCTTAACCTAAATGAAAATAGAGTGGACATTCAAGAGAAGAAACTTGGTTCTCTTGATCTAAAAAAACAAGAAAATAAGTCCAATAGATAGTGCCACAAAAGAACCTCAAGTTTTCACTCAATTTTTGATGAATATCATGGGTCTTACAGAAAAGACCACACAATCAACATCAAAATTCAATTAATCAATTTTTTTTTCTCTTTTCCACTAAGAACTATAGATAAAACAGGTTAAGAATAAGAGGTAAAGGAGGTACTTTTTTCTAAAGTTTGGATTAGAGATGCTTCTTATTAAATTCACAGGTTGCACATTATTGGGGATATTTTTTTTTTTTTCTCTTTCGAGAAACTGGTGAATGATATATAGAAAAATGAAGAAAAGTTAAATTCCTGGCTTTAGATAAATGACCATGATCACAGAACCATTGTTGTAATGTACATCTAATCACCGAAACCTATTAACCTATTGTCCTTCTTTCCAACATACAAATCTAACAACAAAAACACCCGCATAATCTTCATCTTTAAGCACGTCAAATACCATCAAATGATGGATGAAAATCTATTCACCAATCCCCATCCAACAAAAAAGAAAACCATATCTCCCATCTCAATAAAAAAAAAAATACCAACAACAACAAATGAAAGTAGAAATCATCATTAACCTACTTCATATATCATACAACAGAAGCAAAAGAACTCATATCCATTACAACATATGCTCGTAAGAAACAACAGAAAACATGAATAATAAAATCTCCGGTTCATATATATCTTGAATCGTTTTCCACCATAATAAGCATAAACAACAAAAACAGAGGAAACTAATTCCATTACAACATACTCAATGAGAAAAAAAATAAAAATACATAAATAAAGAAAACCCATTTCATATCTAGAACCCTTTATCATTGCAATGACCTTCACTTGCTTCATCCAAGTACCTACAACATATTAGACGACAGAGGGGTAAAAAGTTACAGAGAAACAACGTTAACAGGTTTCTTGGAGAACACCTTGTGTACAAGCCTACAGCTCAGACCAACAGAGATATGACTTGATTCTCTTTCTTCTTAAGGACAGTCGTTTTAAAGTTCATTTGAAACTTTCTATTTCAGAGGACCAACAAAGTGGCGGTCCCAAAGAAAAAAAAAAAAAAAAAGAAAAAATCCTCTAATCATGACGGACCATTTAATTATAAAAATAGAAAAAAGGGAGTTCGGATCCCCTGTTTTGAATATAAAGCGAGAAACTGATTCATCCCACCTGTAATTGTCAAATATGTAAAATTTCTTTTTTAATTTTTAACGTTTTAAAATAACAACTGAGAGGGTGCATTAGCAGGCATAATACCAGTTGATGGCTCACCATCCCGTTACTAAAAATGCATGTTTTTGATGCCCACCATTCCATTAGGAGGAACATCGCTGTTGAAAAATGAACCTTGGAATTAAAGGAAAGTGTGGACCATGCGACTTTAAACCTGTTGTCTTAACACTTCTCGAAGGAAATTAAAAGCGCCTGTAACTGTCACGTTCCTTCAAAAACAGAATCGAACCTTCCAAAAGTGCTCTTCAGTTCCTTTACTCCCTTGATCATTTGAGAATTAAGGATTTGGGTCGCGGCCATCATGTTCATTACCAAAAAACAGCTACAAAAATAAAGCAAAAAGCAAATCAGGTGTTCTGCCACAAAAACAAATAGAAGACTCTGGAATCTGGATAGGGAGGGTGCCTCTTTTTTTCGGTTAGTGACCAGCAAAATGTGCCCTAGCAATGAACAATATTTATTGAAGAAAATTGCTAATTACATTTTTAATATAAATCTTTGTCCACCATTATTTATGTTTCATTGATTAAGATAATTTTGTTAGTATTGTATGAGCAAGTAAAAACAATAGATTCTGAAACTGAATGGTAAAATATAGTAGGTGATAAGAATTACAAATATATATTTTTTTATTGCAGGCTCGTGCTAAACCTAGGTCCTAAAAAATAATTAGTTAAAAACAGAAGCCCTTAAAATGGATTCTAAAAAATAATAATAATAAAGAAAATTGCAAAGCCCAATAGAGCTCAAATGTCAGCCATGCAATCAAAATATGGTTCAAAATCACGTGTATTGCAGTTTGCGGTCATCGCGTCGCAGTTTGCACTCATCAAGATTTATCGCAGTGCTAGTTTTTATTTTACTCCAAAAAGATTTGAAAAAATATCCAAAAAATCCAAAATATTCTAAAATGCTCGAAAACAATGTCTTTCTCCATTAACAAACACTTTAAAGCAAAAATATCGTTCCCCCCTAAGTCATTACATCCTGTATCGTTATCCTATCTAATACTTATAAAGACTGCTATGAATTAAATAGGCTTACCAACAGGCGGTAGCCCATTTGGCCCAAGGTACGGGTTTGCTCCCCGTGCACCTGGGTTCGACTCTCCACTCTATTGGGACCCTAGAAGCTAGAAATAGCTCCCAGCATGCACCTGGTTAGTGGGACAGGGAAACCACTGCCCGGGGATTAGTCAGGTGCTCAAAGAAGCCTGGACATGTACATATTAAAATACGTTCAAATATCATAAATTTCACAGCATGCATTGCAACCATAATTTTGACCTACTCATTAGTACTAAATAGTTAAAGTCAAGAAACTACTAGTAGTAGTATAGATGTACAATACTCAGTTATTCAATAACCAAGTAAATAGTGCCTGGATTTTAACTTTCAAGTAACATTTACTACTACATTAAGATTAATTAATTAATTAAAATATCTGAGTACAAAAATAAGGGTATGTGGTTGTGAAGGGAATAAACCATTATATGAGATTCCACAAAGTTTTGCAGGTCACTTGAGTTTTGGTGCGAAAATAGGCTTACGAAGCTCTAACATAGTCTTAAGAAGCCCCACAAATAGCTTGAGAAAATAAGAAATGAAAAGGAAGAGGAAATAATTTTTTTTTAAAAAAATCATCATTGACCGATATTTTTACTGTTATGGACCGTTCTGACCATTATATTAACCGTTATGAACCGTTATATTGTAAATATTGTAACGGTAACTGCCGTTATTTTAAACAATGGATCAAAACAACAATGATTAATAATTCGGGTGAAAGATTTTGAATGGAATTGTAGTGTGTGAAAGATTTTGACATAATTTTGGAACTATTATTAGTATTTTTTTTTATTTTTAATTTGAATGGAATCTTGAAGTGAAGATTTTGTGATTTTCCTTTTTGGATGAGTAATCAGAATGGATGACATGTTTGGGTCCCTATTATTTTAGTTAACATTGTCATTAAATTGGGATTTGGCTCTATTGTTTCATTCATTAGGTTAATTTTTCTTACACACGAATGTTCTTACAAGTTTTTCTACAAGTTTTCGGCTTTTATTTTTTTAAATTCTTTAAACATCCCAAATATTACGAACATACAATAACTGCCCCTAAAGAAGGTAACCGTATGTTCCGAGGCTGCTCTTAAGAACAGACTTTAAAAGGCTTTTAATGATCTTTTGGAACGGTTTACTATCAGTAAAATAAAATAAAACACAAACGATTCAAATTCTCATCTAAGAATAATAATAAATTTGGAACAATCTTGAACCGTTCCAAAATGTTAGGAATGCCTGTTTTGTGAATAGTTCAGAATCATTTCAATTTCAAATACAAAGGGTTCAAAACCATTCCTTATTGTGATTTTCGGTGTAGTGTACAACATACAGAATCTTACCCTCTTTAATTCCAGAGCCCTCTTTAAGAAAACACAATAGGAAATTGATTTGACCCCAAGTGGAGGGTGCGATTGTAGTAATAAAACTGGTAAGACCAGGTCGATCCACAGGGAGCAATGTAAACTAAGATTCCTTTTCAACTTGTACCTGCCCTAAATTAAAAATCTAATTTTAGCCTAAAATCTAGAAAAGTACATTTATCATTCCTATTTTAAATTAAAATTAAATACTTTTTTTTTTTTTTGCTGAAAGGTAAAATTGAATTAAAAAGAGGGAAGGGCAAAGCCCCAAAAGAAACAAGGAGAAACCAGCTAAGGGAGGCAAACAAAAAGCCAGCCCAAAGCAAGAAACAACCATGAAGAGAACAAAACAAGAGGGAAAGAAAAACCAAGAAAAAGCCGCAAGCAAAGGCCACAAGACACCCTGCTCTGATTACAAAAGGTAAGAAAAAAAAAGAGGAAAATAAAATGCCTGCTCAGAGGGAAAGGCAACAAAGCACACCCAGAACAGCAACAAAGAGGAACGAACTGAAGCAAAGCTGAACCAATCTCCCTAAGGCGAAGACAAGAGAGCACGCTACATAACACGAACAGAGAGGGAGAGCTGCAAAACGTCACTCTGATCTTCAAACAGAGAAAAACTCTGCAGAACACTAAGGAGACTTCAGAACTCAGAGCTGAAGAAGCCGGAGGGACTCCTACAACACAACTGAAAGCCAGCACCCTAGAACTGAACAAAAGAGAACACCAACCCAACTTCCACAACTAAAATCTGAGACAGAGAGAGGATTGCCCAATGCTGGATATAAAAGCTGTGAAATCCAACAAAGCAACTCTAGGCCAAACCAGCTAAGAGGGAGTCTCAGAACAGCCTAAGGCCATCAGAATTGGATGAGAGTGAGTGAGCTTACCTGAAGAGCAGCAAGATAAACCACTACAAAAATTAATGAACATCTTCTGAGCTATCACCAGGGAAGGCTTTTTACTATGATGCTTAGCTTCATTCCTTAAGAACCAGAGGATATATATGAGTTGGAAGAAGATGGTTGCAGTTGTATATTTTTCATTAGCATCTGCATCCTTGATGAAGGCAGACCATACCGAAGAAGGCGAATGAGGGAGAGGGATTGAAATATCCAGAAGACTGAGAATCCAGGACCACAGTTGCTGAGCTATGGGACAAGAGAAGAAGATGTGCAGATCTGATTCAGAGTTACAGCGACAAGAATAACATCTAGAGGCCATGGAGATCCCTTTACACATTGCCCATTCATCAGTAGGAGTTTTCCTTAGGAGAAGATGCCAACTGAAGCAGGAAAGTCTTGGATGCATTAGGTTGTTCCAGACGAGCCCATGCCACGGAAGTACTGTATTTCTAGTTCTTAAGGATTCCCAAGCTTGTTTAAGAGAAAGAGAGCCAGAAGAGGAGCTTTTCCATGTAAGTTTGTCCTGGGTTGAGAGACTGGGGAGGACTATTTGACTTGTTTGCTGTTGGAGAAAGCACTGCACCTCGGCCGGGATGGTAGATGGGATGAACCAAGAGTTGTTTTGAATCAGGTCTGCCACCTTGTCTTTGTCGGAGAATTGGAAGAGGGGAAAACTATTGGCAATGGGATCTTGGTCTATCCAATTATCTAACCATAATAGGATATTGTGGCCATTTCCCAGAGTCCAACAACTTCCCTGCTGAAGGATTGTTCCAAAGGATCTTATCTTTTTCCACATACAAGACCCAGCCTTTGGGTTTCCGGAAAACCAAATTGGAGAGTTCCTGAAGTATCTGCCCCTAAACCAAGAAGACCAGATAGAGGTTGAGGTTGCCGCTGACCACGCCAACTTCATTAAACAAGCCTCGTTAAACTCCTTCACCCTGCGCAGCCCAGCCCTCCCTCAGCTTTTGGAACACAAACTTGATCCCATTTCACCAAGTGTTTTCTCTTATATTCTGCACTAGCGGACCATAGAAAATTCCTCATGATCTTTTCAATCTGCATGCAGGTTCTGGAAGGGAAAGGGATAACAAGGGAGGCATGAAGGGGAATGGAGGAGAGCACGTGCTTGATCAAGATCAGCCTTCCTGCAAAGGAGAGAGATTTGGCTTTCCATCTATCAAGCCTGGATCTGAAAGCATCCAAAATCTTGTTAAAATGGTAATTTTTGGAGGTTCCAAAGAAGAGAGGAACTCCTAGGTAGACCGAGGGGAGAGAGGCCCTTGTGATAGGAATGAGCTCTGAGACCATGTGAGCTCTTCTTGCAGAGCATTTCCCCAGATAAAGGCTACTCTTCTGAAGGTTGAAATTTTGGCCAGAAGAGGATTGATACCTTAAAAGTAACCCATAGATGTGCCTCAGCCCTGCCTTGCGAGCTTTTAAGAAAAGCAAGATGTCATCGGCATAGAGGAGGTGGCAAGGGGTGGATGGGACTGGGGATATAGGCTCAATTTTTCCAAAGGATCTGAGAAGCTTTATGTGGAGGTTGAGAATCTCCTCTGCTAAGGTGAACAAGTTAGGGGATAAAGGGTCCCCTTGGCGAAGATCACAGGAAGAGGAGAAGAATCCACTTGGACAATTGTTGACTAACACAGATCCTCTACTAGTGCAGATCATCTTCCGAATCAGGTTTATCCAAGCAGGTGGAGAACTTGAAGAACTTTAGGGCTCTGAATAAAAAGCTCCATTGGAGCCTGTCAAAAGCCTTAGATATGTCCAATTTTAAGCAAATAGTGCCTCCCCTAACCTTGGAGTTAAGTTTTTGGATAAGATCATGGGCTAAGGCTACATTATGATGGATAGACCTTCCTGAAACGAAAGCCGATTGATTTGGGGAGATTAGGGAAGGAAGGATACTTGATAACCTCGAGGCTAGAATCTTGGATGATATTTTATAGGTAAAGTTCAATAGGCTGATTGGCCTGAAGTCATTGAAAGGTTTCTGGCGAGGATTTCTTAGGGATAAGGGATAAAAAGAAAGCATTGGTTTCTCTTAACAGGCGGCCTGAAGAGAAGAAGTGAGTGGTAGCGGCTATCACTTCCTTGCTTACAATGGACCAGCATTTAGTGAAGAAGATACCGGAGAAACCATCTGGCCCTGGGGAGCTGCTCCTCTTAAGATGGAAAACTGCCTTCTTTATCTCGTCAGGAGATGGAACAGCTACTAGATACTGGTTTTGCGCCTCCAAGATAGTTGGACCATCCATTTGAAAAAGGCCTTCGTCTGGGACAATCGACTTTGATTGAAAAAGGTTGTTGCTTGGTCTTTTATCTGATGGGCTTCTTCGTACACTATTCCATCAACCTTAACCTTATCGATGTGGTTGCGAGCCTCTGGCCTTTTAGCTGAGAGGTGGAAAAATTTTGTATTCCTATCTCCATCTTGAAGCCACTTAACCTTCGCCCTTTGCTTCTAGTGGGAAGCCTCCACATTCAACCAGTTATGAAGGGAAGCCTTAGCTAGATTCAAATCTTTAAGATGAAGGTCACTAGGCTGGTCTTCAAAAATTGCTTCCTTGGCCAGGACAAGAGCCTCTGCCTCTGCAATTCGGGTCTTGAAGTTTCCAAAAACTTTTTTACTCCAGATCTTAAGGTTCAGCTTGAGAGTCTTGAGTTTGCTAGCCAAAATGAATTGAGGAGAGCCATAGTAGGGAGTTGCCCAGCTATCCTCCACGACCTTGAAGAAGGATTCATGAGAGATTCATTTTTCCTCAAATTTGAAAGGCTTGTTGATGGAGGAAATATTTGGCCTATGGTCCAGCTTAATTAGGCTATGATCAGAAGAGATCCTTGGGAGATGAATCACCACTGGATCAACATAGGTGTCTAGCCAATATGAGTTGGAAAGAGCTCTATCTAACCTAGCTGCCACGTAGGCCTGACCCTGCCTATTGTTTGCCCAGGTGAAACTGTTGCCTTCGAACCCCAAGTCCTTCAATCCAGCTATTAAGACTGTCTCTTGGAATTCCCTAACCGAGATTGGGGAGGGGGGACAGGTGCTGAATTTTTCACTAGACAGAAGAATAGCATTAAAATCACCAATCACACACCAAGGCTTAGACGAGAAAGGACTATTTTTCAGATAGTCCCAGAGATCCCTTCTTTGCATGTAGTCTGTAGAGCCATAAACTCTAGTGATAAAGCTAGGAGGGGATGAGGGGGAAGCTGAAATGGAAATAGAGATGTGCTGGGAGGAGGTATCTACTAGGGAGAAAGATAGGTTGGAGTTTTTGTTGCAGAGGTACCATAGGGAATTTTCTAAATTGGAGAATGAAGGAGAGTATCCAAAGGGAAAGCCTCCATTTGAGAAGGTATCCAGGATGGACTTAGGTTCAGAGAGAAAAAGAACGTCAGGGGAATGAGCTGATGTGAGGTGGTTTACCATATTTTTTGTGGGGGTGTTATTGATACCCCTACAATTCCAGAAGATGACTTTAACCATTTGGTAACTAGTTTGGGAGTTTGGCCAGAGGAGGAAGGACCTTTACGTTTGGATTTCCTGGATGCTTTCACCTTGAAAGGAGATAGGTCGACCACTAAGGAGATTTCTTTGTTGGAAACAGGATTATGTGAGAAGAAGAGGTAGGATTATGGTGAGAGGAGGAAGTAGTAGAAGAGGGCAGGACAGAAACTGGGATTTGTTCAGGGGTGATCCTCTTCAATTTTGGTTTGGCAGCTGTTATTTTTTTAAGGTTGACAGTAGAGAGGGTAGGATCCGCTAGGGAGCAATTTTCTAGGACTGAGAAAACATTGGAGCAATCCAAGGTGGGAGCAGGGATTTTTTCCAGGATCTCAAAGGCAACATCTGAGGGAAGAGCTAAGATTGGATTGTTTGAGTCATCTTGTTGGTTGGACTTTTGAATTGGTATCTCTGGGGCCAAATTTTGCATTGATGATAAGGCTGATAGTGGTGGAGAAAAGGTATTGGTTAAGGCTAGGGGCTGATGGTGATCAGATTGAACTATAGTTACCTGGGGGTCTAGAAGACTCTTGGAGCCTGGCTGAGTGAGGTTGACCTCTGGGACATGAGTATTCCCTGAATTCTCCGAGGTTGAGACAGTTGGGATGGGGCCTACAAGAACAGGGGAAGCCTTAGTATTGACCACTTTTTCTGGAACCTGATCCTTTGGGGAGATGGAGGAACTCAACTCTTCTTCAAGATCTGGAGTCTTCAGTAAACCTGGGGCCTTCAGCAGACCTGGACGTAATTTGAACGGACATTTAGCTGGAAGATGGCCGGCCGATAGACATTCCGAGCAAGGGATAGATTCATACTGAACTTCTACTTGGAACGCTCCCTCACCTTCCAAGTCCACTGATAGAGTCTGCAGAGGGGTATTAGTCAGATTTAGTAGTACCTGGACTCGGCATAGGAGAACATCCTTTGCTTAGCTGTGATTTCGTCAAGACGGAGAGGCTTTCCGATGGAGGTAGCTATCGACAAGAGGATGTCACTGCTCTAGCAGTGATAGGGTAACCCTTTGAGCCTAATCCAGACTGGGGCTTCCGTTGGCCAGTAGGATTCGTCTTGGCCAGGATGCCACTGACGAAGGAACAGTCTTTTGCCCTCTATGAGAAAGGGACTTTGGCTAACCATTTCTTCTTTGTCTTCCTTAGAATAGAATCTGAAAATGAAGTTTCCTTTCTCTGTGAGTGAAATTAGACAAGGTCTTGATAGCCGCCATGAGGAGGATACCCATTTTTCTAGGGCTTCCAAGGAAGGTCGCTTCCCCACAAATTTGCCGATTGCGGAATGGGTAAAAGATTGTTTACTGGATATGATCATTTGCTGAGGGATTCTAATGGTTAGTTTGCCATCAAGCAGGACCGGAGGAGGAATAAAGGGAGGTGGGGAAAAAACAGGGTGGGCAAGACAGCTAGCATAGGTTTTGGGGGAGGGGGTTGGAAGAGGGGAGGGGTTTCCTTTGGAGTTGGGATTTAGGAAGTTCAAATGATTATTTAGAAGGACCTGATCAGATTCCCAAGGATTTGGGGTGGTTGGAAGAGGGAGATCTGATCATTGGGATGGAGGGTTTGTTGAAGGAGGTGTAAGGGTGTCAGAGGATTTGGGGTGGTTGGAAGTGGGTTGATCTAGGATAGGGCTTGGAAACAGAGGGCTGGAGGTTTCCGCCGAGGCGATGTTGGAGTGGAGATTTGGGAGAGATGCAGGATCATTTTCCGGATTAGAGAAAGAGTGGGGATGGGGGTTGAGAAGTCGGAAAGAGTCTTGGAGGTTCCCCTGTAAGATGTAACCCTGAGTTTGATGAGGATTTGAGCTAGGAGAAAGGAGAATGGGAGAGGGATTTGAGTTAGGGTAAGGACCTAAGGAGCTAGGAAGAGATAGCTGGAGATAGCTGGTGGTCGGCCACCGAGGGTTTGAGCTTAGGGGGAATTCGTGGAGCATGATGGCGGACAGGAGGCATGAGGCATGGACTGAGAAAGTACACTAAAATTAAATACATTTTCAAAAATAAAAATTCTTAAATCTAAAAATCCTAAACTACAAAAAACTAAAATTGCTACAAAAGAACACACAAGTTAGAACATCAAGAATTAAAAGTACCAAAAATAAAACTAAGAAACTAAAGTAAAAACAAAAGAAGCCTAAGTTAGAAATTTAGTAATGCAATGCATGCCATGAGATGCTGAAATTTCTAAGTGTGGAAAACTACTATGCAGGGCTGTTTTTATGCATGGTTTTTCCTAATCTAATGCAACCTAAAATTGAGTTTAATGGCTGGAATTTAAATTATAATGATGCATGAATCTAATGCACTTTCCAGCAATTAACAAATCTAAACAAAATTGTATGACATAGTATTGTAAAAGGTGCAGAAATTAAAAGTGAAGTGCTGAAAATAAGGGTGGTGTGCATAAATCAAAGATGGTAAACAAAACTGAAATATAAAAGTGGGAAGTTGCTTCTTTTAATTCTTCTCAATTGAGGGTCCAAGAAAATTAGAGGTGCAAACCTAGGGTCCTATTCTTCAACTTGGGTTGTCAATCCAAGTTGAGAATGATAAATCCTCACTTTTAATAAATAAATTTCAGACTTGGATTTTTTTAAAATTTTCTTAATCAACACTCTTCAACTTCACATTGTATTGCCTCCAAAAATACCATGTATCCGTAGAAAATAAGGTATATTATGAGGATGCTAAAGTGAGTTGTTAGTAATTATTTCAAGCCAATTAAAAAATATTAAACAAAAAGTATGAACTAACCCTATTGCAAAACTAATATCAAGATTCACAAGAAATTAATATAAGAATTAAAAAGAAACAATTTTATCAAAACTAATATGCAATTGAGTACATAAGATTGAGAATTAAAAATAAAAATACATACTAGGATGTTGAGAATCCCTCTTTCTAATTGAAACCACAAGGTTGGTGGTATGACCTTTGGAAAGAACCCCCTTAGTGAATTAAAATAGAAGGGCAAGAAAGGGAGAGATGATATGAAATTCTCTAGAGTGAGAGGTGAGCAATTCTCAAATATGAGAGGAGATGGATGCTTATGCCTTCAATTTATAGATTTTTGCTCTCTTTCTTTCCTTCTTTGCTCCAAGATTGTAGCATGCAATCTTCTTTGTATGGCAAGTGAGGTTTTTTTGTGTTTTCCATGTGCAAAATTGCAATCCCTAGTAGAAATTATAATACCAACTTTCAGAGGCCATATCTTCCTCGTTTTAGCTCCGATTGACACAATCTTCGGTTCTAAAGATATCTACTCGAAAAGAGATTTCCAACGGTGTATAGATTGCACCAATATGATGGCTGGATTAAGAGTTATGGCCATTTTAATCTTGCTGCCTCTGAAAAAAATCCGAAAATAAATATGCACATATGGAATGTTAATTGTGCAATGGGGTGTGTGGGACCCATGTGGACATCTAGAGAGATCTTGAGATCTTTCTTTCCTTGTTTCTTGACTCCCCTTCCATCTTTGGTTTGCTTCCAAGTTTCTTAGATGGACTAGTCAACTCTTTTAGCATACTTTCCTTTTTTGAATTTCTTTCTTGATTTTTGAGTTTTCAAACTTAGTAAGAATTAGATATTACCAAATCTGAATTTTCCTTTTTTGAATTTGAAATCACAAATTTAGCTTTCCATTGTTGACTTTTCAAACTCTTCAAAAATACCAAGGTATGTAGGTCCACCATGAAAGATGTCATACCCTTGATTTCTCTCAAATTTCACCAATGTGGGTCCCATTCTTGATTTCTCCTACACAAATTAAAACAAATGGATTCAACTATGTGAGGAATTTAAATGGACGATGCATGCAACCCTACTTGATGCACCCATAATAACCGACTTTCCAAAAATAAATCTCCAAAAATGGCAGGATTCATGAATTTATGCAGAAAGTGTGATTTTTGATAAAATTATGCATGAATACACTATAATGGACTCTAAATACATAAAAATATGATCTGACACTAAATAAAGCTCTTTAATATCAATAAGCCCGTAAAATAGTCCAAAATGTGTATGAAAATATGCGCTTTTCAGGACTCATCAGAAATCCCTTAAGCAAGAATGTCCCTAACTGTAGATTAGCAAAGAATTCCATTGATCACTTCACATATTTCTAATACAATACCAAATAGCAACAAATTCATATCCACCCTCACCCTGAAACCCCTGATGTGCATATAAAGATCCTTCGAAATGTTAATAATTGAATACAAGATGAAGAAAAGTCTCTTCTCACACAATGAAAGCTCCAAATCATCGAGCTCTTCCATCCACCTCGATCGTGCTTCTCTAGTCTCTACATAAGCTACAAGAAATCTAACTATCTAACCCTGTAATACCTTGGAAGAAAAGGCCATAACCCCTATTTCTAAAGTGGATGTTCACTTGCTTGAGTCTCTCGTTGAGAGAACAATTCCATTTTTACGTTTTCAAGCTAATATTCCAAACCAAATCAAACCAAACCAAACCAAGCCTTTTCCCACTAGGTGGGGTTGACGGTTATATGGATTTGACGATGCCAATCAAATCTGTTTATGGCCACGTCCTCCGTTAGATCCATGTAGGCAAGGTCATGTTTAATAGTTTCTTTCCAACTTCTGTTGGGTTTCCCTCTCCCTCTCCTACTCTTGGCAATCTCCATGCTTTCACACCTTTTAACAGGTGCCTCCGTTGGACACCTTCTAACATGGTCGAACCATATCAGTCGATTTTCTCTCATTTTATCTTTAATCGGTGTTATTTCTAGTTTGCCCCTAATCTCCTCGTTCCTAATCCTATCTCTCATTGTGATCCCACACATCCATCTTAGCATTCTCATCTCCTCATTCCAAATATTACAAGGCCAAAATGTCAAATGTGACTACACAAATAACGTAACAACCATTTCTCTTATGTGAAATGTCAAAAATTAAAGGGTCAAAGTTTTGTTTCTGTTGTTTTTTTTCTCTCCCTTTAATGAAACTCGCTCTTTACCAAAAATGAAAAACGAAAAATGAAAAGGTCAAGGTCTGGATCTTCATATCACTACTTTGACGCTTAGTTCATGTTTGGGAGGTCTAATTTTTCCCTTTATTTCTCTAAAATAGATAGAGGTTTGAAAAAATAGAGTGTTTGGCACCACTTTTCAGCCTCTACATATTTTAGAGAAGTAGAGGCAATGTCTCTACTTTCCACAACCCCCTTGATGAGGTAGTTGAGAAATAGAAGGAAAAAAAAAAAAAAAGAGGCGGAGCTACAGTGTTTATGCATAATCACGCCTAGTTTGATTTTTTTAATTTTTCTCCAAATTTGAAAGGTCCAAACGTTGAAAATGTTCACAAGGTCAAACACAGCCATGCAACCAAATTTCAGCCATTGAATCATCACCAATCTCGAGATATGTGCCACAAATCGTGACCTATTTGATATAATTTATTATGATCTATGGGCTCCAAACACAAGATCCAAACCGTTGGATATGTTTGGGAGGCTGAAAACAACTATGTGGTCAATTTTGATCACATAATACCTTGTGAATCTTGAGATATATGCAAAACAAAAATAACCATTGATGAATTATGCTCAATATTGCATTTGTCCATGAGCAGTAAACTGTTTCAATTTTTTTATTATCTAGAGGCGTGTAAAATAAGATCTAAACCGTTAGTAATGTTAACGATATCAAACATGACGATGAGACTAAATTTCACCCGTTGGATCATCACCAATCTCTTGATATATGTAAAAAAGTGAGCCATTAGGTATAATTTTGTGGATTATGTGGGCCCCAAAAACAAGATCCAAACCGTGAGATCTCTTTGGAAGGCTGAACACATCCATATGGTCAATTTTCATGGCCCACTACCTTGTGAATCTCAAGAAATATGTGGAAAAACTCTCAACCAATGATATAAAAATTTCTATTTAGCGTAGACCCTTGCATTACCAAACACCTCCTTTTATTTTAGCCTCTTTTTTCTATGGCCTTTTCTTATATGGGTCTATATTGAATGGTCTTTAAGAAATAGACTAGTGGTCCCAAACATGGCCTTAGTAACCATAAACTCCTCTCCCCCTCCTCAATCCCGCTTTGAAAGCGCGGATCAGCGTTTTTGGAGTGGATCCGTCATTGGAACGAGGTTCGACCATCTTCGAAGCGCGGTTTGAAGATGCTAGGAGAGCGGATCAACTAAATATGAAGCGAACCTGCTAAATCTTTAATTTATGTGCATTTTCTTTTGAAAGCTTGACATTTATCTTTTAGATGAATAAACTTCTTTTGACTTATTAATTATTGTCTATTTTATGTTATGAAGTTGTAAAGTTAATTTTTTCTTTCCATTTTTTAAACTTGAATATGTGGTTAAAATATATTTGTGCCCATTAGTTAATTGTTTAGTACAAGCGTTCTGGAAATATAATTATTTTAAAATTTAGTATTTTGGTGCTCCCGCTCCGCGCCGTGGGTCTTACCATTTTTCACAAGCATACCATTTTTACGGACAGGCCACCTTCTGTAATTAGAATTACTAGGTTAAATTTTATTTGTCACTAATCATGTGCTTCGAGTGGGGCTTACCAATGTGATTTGCTTGGTTTGAATGCCCACAACAAATATGCCATCTAGTTCAGATAACCCCAACAATCTAAAGGTGGCAATGGATCAAATTTGGGTCTGATTGAGCACTGGGGAAAACATGTATAGGCTCGACCCAAACCCAACCAAAAAGTAGAAAGGGTTAACCTGAGCCAAACAGGCAGGGTGATTATTGTCTGCAGGGTTGATGGGTGAAAGTGTAATAAATCTGGTATGGCTAAGGCTGGTGTGCTGGGTAAAAAGGCAAGAAAAGAATCAACTGACACCTAACTTCTTTGTTAATTGGATCAGGCCCTGAATTACCAAGTCATAGTCAACCCTAAAGCCATCCCTTGAGAATCTAAAAACTAGATAGTTGACCCAAGTCAGATGGATGTAGCCATAAGGGCCGTTGCTGAACACTCCATACTAGCTAGGTTAGCCGTTTGGGCTCCAAAAACAGATGACTCACAACCCATTTGGAATCATGGGCCATCATTTCTCTTCTGTACTCTTGGCGTAGTCCAAAGACCTTTTGCCTAAATCATTAGCTTTGAAGTACGTAGTAATGTAGTATGCTCTATACTCTCCAAAAATGAGCTTTCTGTATGCAGTCTTTTCATCCTTCTTTGGTATAGCACGGTCCGATCATTGTACTGGAATGTAGGCTTACAAATATAGGGGAAGAGACCCTGGCCATGGTGTTGATAACGGTAACTCGATGTTCTGTGCTCTTATATCTCCCACTGCTCAATATCTTCAAAATCAAAGCAAACAATCACTATAGGAATTTATGTTTATACATGGGAGTTCATGCTTGTGTGGGGAGATTCCTAATCGTCCCAGGACTGTTTGACTCGTGTTCTAATCTTCAGCCCGGCTGAACGCATTCCGGCCGTGGCACTGGAGCACCAGCCGAGGCGCGGTTGGCAGCCTCGGTCCAGCTGAGGCCGTCCTCCACTGAGCCCGGCCCCGACGCGCATCCCGGCTGCTATGATGAAGACTGCCAGCCGAGGCGCGTGCTTAAAATATCTCCCGCCTTCAGGCACGTGATAACAAGACAGATACTATTCCGGCTGTCCAACCCTCTGACACAGCAACATCTAAAGGCTTCAGCCCCAGCAGGGGGAGGCCCAAGAAGGGATCCGATGAGATCTTCGCCGCCAGCAGGTCCAGACAGAATCAGGCCCAATGTGACTGGCATTAAATGCAATATGGGCTGATCAGACTGGCATTTAATGCAGTGTGGGCTGTGATGGACCTCCATTTATTATTTTGTGGGCTGATGACCTCAGCAGCCAGGTCATCAAGCCCATGGTAGAATCCCCTGAAAAAATCTCCAGAAGCACTCATATATAAAGAGAGAAAAAGCGTTTGAAGGAGGCAGGCAAGATAGAATATACTGGCTTTCAGTCTCCTTTCTTCTTCATCCTGAACTGAGTATCTACATTAATTGAGGCATCGGAGAGCCCTGTGCTGTTCGCAGCCAGGGTCCTTTGACCTCGTTCCTCTTCCATTTCAGGTTTCCTAAGCCAGTAGCAGCCAGCTCTCGACAGCCATTGTGGTTTAAGTCCTTTAAGGCATCTCTTAATCTTGTGAGTTACAGTTTTTGCACTTACAATGCTATATGCCGCTATGTAATGGTCCTATCTAAAATTGTTAAAAATGGGGTCATCACGTCCAGATTGGGATAACCCTTTTGCCGCTTTAATATTGAGGTGTCTGCACTTACCTCCATTGTGTCCCCAATGTTAATGACGAGCGTGCCTTCCACTGGTGGGATCTCTATCCACCCTTTGTCATGTAAGCTGAGGATTAGGACAATTTGGGTTGTAGTTCAAGTACACGACCCTGTCTTCTATGTACTGGGTCATGGTGGAAGCTCTACTGTCTACACCAAGGGCTTTCAGTAGGGTATTCAGAATTGCATGGATTTTATTGTTGGCTGCTCTCGAAGTAATTAAGGACTGCATCTCTGCAAACAAAAGACAGCTCCAACCTAGAGAAAAGAAAATGATTGGAAGTGGAAACTATACATTGTGCCTGTTAATACAACTCGTATTTGACCCATATAATTCCACATGTATTTTATACAGGTCAGTCACGGGTCAGATGAACCTGGCCTGAATCAAAACGAGTCAGGTTGGGGTTGACCCGTGTAGCCCGTTTCATGCTGATACGAGTTTAAAAAAAATTCCGCTCTATTAGTCTCCTTTTCTGTCTTTTAGTGTCTCAAAATGCTTTGGGGAATGTGATTCAATCATTTCTCACCGGAGGTCTCTTTGCGGGTGTAGCATTTGGTTGGCTGTGGCTCATAGGTAAAGGGTGGTAAGGGATGAGGTTTCATAACAATTGATTCTGCCCGTACTTTTTTCTCATGCCTTTCTATTTATACATGTAGAGAACTTATGTTACTCTGATTTTGCAAGCAAAATTGGGATTGAAATGTACTTCAGTGAGCACATGTAGAATATATACTGGCTTGAATATGAACTTCATTTACAGAATATGTAAGATTGCTATATTGTGAAATTGTTTAAGCTGTTGTGCAATTTGGCATTTGTTGACATGTCTTGGGCCTTTAGTCAAGTGAGACTCAGCTGTGAACATGACTGGGAGAAAGATCAGGCAGATCAACCCATCAATTAAAACACCAAGTGCATGGTGATTAATCAGATAACCAAGCAAATGGTGCTTTAAATAGTTGTCCATGTATCATCATCATTATCATCAATTTCATCGAAGCCTTATCTCATCCATATAGTCTCAGCTTTGCAAATTCTACTGTCGCAGCTCTCTATCACCCCACAGTCTAATAAAATGAGGAATTGAATTTTGTGATTTTTCTAACCTTAAATTTCTATATATTGGCCATCTTTTTGTGGTGGATACAATTGTTCCAATTGATCCCACTGCGTATCCAATTTATCTTATATTGAAGAAGGTCATCAATCAAATAAGGAAACAGAGACATGTCTAATCACAGTTGACTGCAAAGCTAATTTCTCTATGTAAACAAATAGGTGCGTTGGACACATTATTCTTCTAAATATAGTTCAACCAAATTCTTCTTGCACTCTCTTCATAACCATTCAACTGATAACATAACCTGTGTTAACTGTGCCTAAGACTGCACCTTGGCTGGGCTGGGCTGGGCTTGACATTGACCTAACCCCAACTGGTCCATATTACACATGACTTGGAAACCCAGTTGAACGTTGGGTATGTAAGGCCTGAGACCAGGATCAACACACGAACAATCTCATCTCTAATTGTGCACATTTCATGTGGCCTGAGTCATTTGGACTTCAGTTTGGGCCAGCTCAAGTTATAGCCCCATACTACACATGATCTTTACCCTGAAAAGTATGGCCTACCTTCCTTATGTAAGGGGGTTAGATTGAAAATACCCACCACGGATAACCTTACCTTCATTAACAACCATTTTATATGGACGAATCCATCTATCTTGGCCAACTATCCAGTTTTTAGATTCTCAAGGCATGGTTATAGGGTTGGCTGTTCTTGACCTGACTTGGTAATTCAGGGCCTGATCCGATTAATAAAAGAGTTCGGTGTCGGTTGATTCTTTTGTTGCCTTTTTACCCTCTAGCCTTACCATTTGGAGGGCCGGGCTGTGGTAGGCCGAATCCGGCAGAGGGCCTGCACTACGTAGGCCCTTACCTTACTTTCAAGGACCAAGGCTGGGCCAAGGAAATAAGAAAGCCAATTTTTATTATTTTTTCCAACACCATCGCCAAGTATTGAGCGTTAACTGAATATTATCTTATCTACTCTATTTAGCAAAGGGACCACTAAGAAAAGAAGAAAACATGTGGAGAATGAAGGTTGTCTAAAAATAAATTTTTTGTATTGGAAAAAGGTATACGTACTTTGGTGACTTGGGTCTTAGGCGTATGATTTTATTCATTTTGTCAAAAAAAGAAAAGGGTAAAGAGCATATTCTATCTCATACCTTTCACAAGAATTTTCTTGTAACAAATTATTCAAATTTTCTCATGCCTCACTGGTTGTACCATTGATGGTTAAGGCACTCGAGTATATGCCAGAGCAATAATCAATCAATAAATAAATGAATAAGAAGTGGTTTTAGTAAAATTAAAGGGAAAAGGCCAAAAATCAATTTATTAAGATCACCCCAGTTTGCTTTTTTTTTTTTTTTTTTTTTAATTATCTCCAGCTAAGGCCAGGAAATCAATTGTCTACATGAGCTGTAAATCATCAAATCATCAAACTGTAAAGGAACGAAAAATAAAATAAAAACACCATAACTTCTCACAACAATACTTTTGAGAAAAGAATGTGGAGAACGGAATTATGATCCCCAATGGTAGAGATCATCCCTTGATAAAGAGGATCAGAAAGAACAGGTCTGAATCGTCCGACGAAGGAGATGCTCCGGAGACTCTACTTCTATCAATCATTTTGAACCTCCTTTGTAGCCATACATTTTCATCACATTAGCCCCATTTTTATTGATGTCAAAATTCAGAAGAGTGAATTACTTTATTCTACAGGTATCTGCGCCAACTTGGAAGTAAATTTTCTACTTTTTACCCAAACATCACAAAAAAGAAAAAAAGATGTTAATCCCATTTCCATTACGAGTCCGGATTCCCTGTTTCGTTGAAATAGACAAATACTGTTTCATCCAATCAAAAAGGCTCTTCTTTTCTGTTTTCATTTCAAAGATGTAAATGGAGAGGGTGTATTAGCTAGTATGAAATTTTACATAGTCGTCGACGAATGCTGATAGGATGAAATAGTATATACAAAATAAGTTGAACGAGGATACGAAAACATGCAAGAGTTAGTGATTAATGATACTTCATGTTCATTACATCATGTGCCACAGGTTGTAAAACTCTTACATGTGCACTGATGTTTAAGCTTGGGTCCACCAGGCCCTTTACTAACGTATGTAAGGGTTATAACCCCATTGCATTGCACAACAGAATATGGCCGGGAAAACCAAAACAAACACGCACAAATGTGCACAGTCGGGTACACGCCTTTGACTACCAGTTTTCTTTTCTCAAAAAGAGATGCTAGCTTGCTGGCAGTGCTTCTGTTTTGAAGACTTCCTTGGAAAGATATAAAAACAAAAGAACATTTAAGAAGTGGGTATATTTATGATGAAATGTAATTTGAAGGCTTATTCGCTTTCCGTATCTGTTTTCCAAATTCCAAATAAAGGACTGATGACTTTCTAATGCTTTATCAGTTCTTTTTTTTTTTTTTTTTTTTTTGTGTGTGTGTGTCTTTGAAGAGATTCATTAATTAAAAGAAAGAGACGTTACAAAGCATGGAAAAGAAAGACATCATGATCAGGAAACAATAAATAGCAGCAAAAGAAAAGGAAAGGATAGCAGGAGTGAGAAGATGGGCAGAGACATGAGCATAATGCTTACTACTTCAAAGCTAATAATCTTGGCAAAAAGTCTCTGGACTATGCCAAGGGTACAGAAGACAATTGACTCATCTGTCCTTGGAGCCCAAACCGCTAGCATGGAGTGTTCTGTTGGGGGATGTTTGGCCTATTTGTTGGGTGATATTTGTTTTTTGTACTGTCAGTCTGTTGATGTTTTGGGATCTTTAGTTGGTTATGTTTGTTGGGTATGTTTAGTTGACCATATCACTAGCTTGGCCCTTATTGTAAGTGTGGAAACAACTATTTGGTGATCCAAATTGTTAAGTCTTCATCATTATAGTCCAAATCTCGGCCCAACTATTGGGTCAGCTGTAGTTTATTTTAATTCCCTTTTTTTTTTTTTTTAAATGGCGAGATGTTATTGCTGCTATTCTACTGCATGTCCTAAGTCCTATTCATCTGATTAATGATCATCGCCAACATCCTCAATGGTTGACTGGTGTTGCATCTTTGTATCATTCACATGCCTGAGGACCAACCCCTCGGTCTGCAAGTTTCCTCAACAGTTGCCCAACTTAAAAAAAAAAATTCTGGATTTTCACTTCATAAGTGGAATCTGCACATGTGGCTTTGTGGGCTTTTTAGTCCCCGCTATCCACAAAATGGGAGCCCCCTGAACTAAAGATATCCGTGGGGTTTCCATGCAACTCCTGCAAGTGAGAATCACCCACCTAGCTAAATATGCATTACAGCAACAACGATAGTGCCCTATTTAGCCGAATAAATTCAGCACAGTTAATATTCTATTAAAGTACTTAGTTCATGATTGCAGGCCCATGAGCGCCTTAATGTTAGATTTGATAATTAAAAAAGACCAGGGCTTGGACTAGCTTTTTGGTATGGCCCATGCCCCATCCCATCATTAGCTCCGAACTAATTTGGTGTTTTTCTTATTTGCCAACCCACTTGTTCCACCGCATGATGGCACGTTAGTTTCACACATATTTTCAAGGATCAATCCCTAGGTCGTTAAGTGAAAGCATCACTCCTAGGCCACTATTCCAACATGCAATAAAAAAGAAAGCCTTATATAAGCCTCCTATTAGAATGACAGTAATTAAAATTTTGGTTAAATGAAAAATAAAATTCACAAAGCTGAGACTACTAAACGGGATAAGACTTTGTTGAAATTGATGATGGGTCTCTCTGATTGGTGGGTTGATCTGCCTGATCTTTCTCCCAATCATGTTCACAGTGAGTTTCATTTGAACATGCATGTCATGAATAAAAGCCAAATAGCACAACAGCAACAAACATGAGTTTACAAATATAGCAATCTTACATACTCTCCAAATAAGGTTCGTATTCAAGCTCTCCCTTTACCACCCTTTACCTATGAGCCACAACCAACCAAATGTTGCGCCCGCAAGGATACCTCCTATGAGACATGCTTGCATCATGTTCCCCAAAGCATTTTGTTCAGGCCCCTGTAGAAATAGAGAAGAATGCCTTAAAATGAAGAAAATGAAATCAGGAAAAATGAAAAGAAGAAGAGATAAAAAAAGGACCACAACTACAAAATGGGAACTTATTCTAGATGACAACTATATTTTAATTATTTATTGTCATGTCGAATACTGATGCTTACTATAAAGAGTGATAGTAACATTGAAAATCGGCTGGCTTTAAAGACATTCGCGAGTTTTCAAGTCGACCCAAGGAGTCCTTCTGAGTTCTGATTTGAATTGAATTTGTGAACTAAAAGGATGTACAACTTGCTTTAAAGAAGTAGGTGGTGGAATTTCTAAATGTAACCCGATGACCACATGACCAATAATGTGTGGAGCCCACTTATGTCAGAGGCATATATTTCAATTTTCAAGCAACTCATTTAGATTTTTAGTCTCTTTCATGAGATCTTTGAATTTGAGAAGGTAATTAGTGAAAAATCAAGACTCCCTAAAAGAAGAGAGATTTGATAAAGCCCTAATTAAAATAGAATTTCATGATGGGAAAGAACTATTTTGGAATTTAGGGGTTACATCTCTCCACTAGGAAATTAGGAGATTTGCCATCTAGAATCACGCTTGAGGAGTTGTGGAAGAGTGTTAGAAATCCCCAAGGAAGAAGACGTCTCATCCAGTGCCAATGGATCCACGTACGTGTTTCATAGTATGTTTTTTAGACCCGATCCATTAAAGATGATCCTGTAATTAGGCTAAATTCTAACAGTAGGGCCTATGGTTTGAAGAAAAGTTGATATTATGGAGTACAAGATGTGAATTAAAAATTGTAGGTGAGTTTGTCGAAACACAAATTTTTGTATATGATTTTCTCTTTTTTTGTGTGGCTTCTTGATTGTCGATTGTGGTGATTCATGTTTCTGTACACACGCGCACAATAAGTGTTATTAGAGCCCAATAAATGGTATTAGCTAGAGACACAACAAAAATCTCATAAATGAGAGTATTCTTTCCTTAATTTCATCAACATAAATAGGCATGACGAAAATTGACCTATGATCCAACTTTAGTATGAAAGAAGGTTGAGTTATTGAGTGGGTAGGATTTTCCGATCTTTGAAAGGTGTTTTTTCTTGTGTATGGGGCCTTGGATGTTGAGGCCCATGACGGTGATCATTTTGGGTCACTACATCATGGGCCACACTGGCAAAACTGAAACATGTTACATTTTATCAACCCAAATAAGTTTTCATTATCTGTAATCAACCCAAATGAGTTGCATGTTTCCATTTTAATCATGTATCTCACTTTGTAATCTCCTTGTGGGCTGTAATGGAATCATTTCTTCCGGATTGCATATGGATCGAGTTCTTTTGTGTGAACCACATAAATTGTGTTTGGTTTCGATCCTTCTTTACTTCTCCATATATAATATTGCATAGTGGTTGATTTAAGTGCCCTAGAAATTACTTTTTCCTAAATATTTGCCAAACGAATTACTTGTGAATGACTTATGTATAGTCCGGTAATGGCGCCGGTAAGGAAATTACAAGATTAACAATTAATGAAGGTGAATGGCCCACTAAGAAAAATGGATAAACTAAAAAGAACGTGGATGAAGGTAGTAAAAATAGATATGAAGAGTGTAACTTATGAGAAAATTTGACTCAAAATAGATCGGAGTGGAGAAACATAATTTGTGTAGCCAACTTCAATGATGATGATGATATGCTATTCCTTTTTTCGGACTAAACAATTGCAAAAAGTAGGAATCAACTGACCTTGTAACCTTTAGGGGCAGCCATAAGAGCACAAACAACAAGGTAACCATTTGTTAGCCCTAAGACGAACGTTAACATGATCATCCATCCTTGGTCACCATATTTGGCCGTATAGTAGAATGCAGGGATGAACAAGAAACGTGCAAGGGTAGCTACCATGAGGCCCCTTCGTGATGTGATCCTTAAGCAGTTAATAAGTGGAAGGTACCGCGATACGAGATCCCCCAAATTAAACACTGTTGTCAAAACCAATGGATACCTGAAAGAGATACAACAAAAATAATAACAGAAGAAGGAAGACATGATGGGAGCTAAAGGAATGAAATTAAGTTTCTACTCCAGTAAAGCATAAATAAAACGACGTGCTCATGAATCTTATACCCCCACTATATAGGAAAACAGTACCATTGCATCATATGCCTCAATGGTTTAAAACATTGAAAAAAAAAAAAAACTTTACAAATGATTAACTAAATTAGCACATAAACAAACACCAACTGCAGGTTACAAAAGGATTTAGGAAATGAACACTTACCAAGAGCCTAAACCATGGGATCCGGTGTCCTCAACTAGAAACCCAGGGAATATTGAATATGTTAGCATAAATATCAGGACAAGATCAATTGCATAATCTATATTTTTTAGTAATAACTGCTTGTTGCTCAGGCGTTCTAGATCTTCTCCATCCTACAATAAATCCACATTCAAGTTAGAAAACTAGCACAAAAAATGATGATACTCGCAAAAATAGAAAATTGTAGTTTTGATGCGTACACTTGGATTAGCCTGCACTTGGATTTGAGTAGCAGTAAGGTCATTTGAAACTGTTTTGGAAGCCTCAGCAGCTGCCTTCAAATGATAATACTTGATGATTGGTAGTTTGAGGAATACATATGCGTAAAGGAGAAGACATACTAGTTCGAAAAATGCTGTGACTGCTAGAAATACCACTGTGATTGGCAACCAAATTGAATAGGCATTAGAGAAATATCATGAATTTTGAGGAATATAAAATATATTGTATAACATAAAGATTGGAAAGTATTTTTGCTAAAATCTGCACAACTTAATTTGAAAAAAAAAACATGCTGCAAAAATTTATACATTTTACTTAATTTGCAGAAGGGATGAACAAAAAAAAGGGATAGATATCCATCCTATTGCATATTTAGTATCGTGTAGGACTTGGAACTCAGGTTATACTTATTTGGTTAAGAAGTTTCTGCCTCAAACCATTGTTGTGATAATTCTTTTGACACATATTTGGAGAATAAAAGTCAAAGGGACACATACGGACACACACATAGATCCTACTTTATTTGTTCTATACGTTCTGCAATATTACTAAAAGGTAAATATAAATCATTTCTTCCAAAGCTCAAAGTTATAATTTGATTTACATTATATTCCTATGAACACTAATGGGGTTTTTCGCTTAGATTATTAGTAAGGTTTCCAGCTAATACTCTTGGAAGAATATCGATCAATTGAAGATTCCAATTTTCTAGGACTACATATTTAACCAAATCTCAGTTAAAACTCAAGTGTTAATTACCATAAGTTAAAGGGCGGAGATGTAGTCATTTGATAAAGTTTTCTCAAAGAAAAACCTTTAATCATGTCAAAAAATAAACCCATAGGTAACTGATTGGGGATGGTATGTTTTTAAGTCTATCGTGCTCACTGAGTTGACTCTTGACTCTCCCGAGTCATCATATTTAAAGATAGACCGAGAGTCAAATACAAGGGAAACTCGGCTATGTCATCTTATTTTAATAGGTTGTTTGCATTCTTAATCCTTTTGATGGGTATATATAATTATAAACAATTGATATTAATTTCTAACTAGTTATGCATGGGGTTTGAAGTCAACAATTAAAAAATGATGTTTGAAATGTGATTTGAAACTTATATTTAATCTATTTCATGCGATATTTAGACTAAAAAACATCAAAACATGCAATATTTTCTCTTTTATTTTCCTGATTTGCAGTAATTTTTTTTGCATATATAACTTTATTAATTTGAAATGATTATCATGAATGCAGGTAAATAAATCCATATTTATATTTTGTAAGTAATGGAATATGATACTCCTTAGTCTCCGCGTTGTATCTATCCAAGTCAATTTCTTTTGTTGTATTAGACGAGTCGAGTTCGAATCATGAGTTTTTCAACATTGAATAATAGACATATTTTTAAAAGTATATAAACTTAAAGTGCCTAGTACTGGTACAACCCAATATGGTTAACACAAAGGGGTTTATGTGGTTTGCAAAATGGGTTGAACTGGGGCTTCAACTTGAATCCTATGGGCAGGACCCGATCCAAGCATGAACATAGGGTTAATGACTACATGGACCAATCTTGGAAATCAATAAAATTGGACCTTAAATGTTTAATCATATCCTTGAATAACCTTGAAAGGAGCTAATTTGACGTTCTTATCATCGTCGAGCGAATGAATTTTGTTCACTTATTTTCAATTTTTTTTGTAATTGTTCCATAAACTTTCATGTTAGCAACTACTAATTAGATAGATCTAAAATCGACAAAAACGAATATGGAAAATAAAAGAAATTGGAAAAATGGAATTATATACATGCTCCCTTTCGAAGGCCGCCTTTGGTATTTTCAAATGCTGCCTTTATGGCAAGTCTAAGAACAGAAGCTAGAGTCCCGGATGCAGCTGCACCTGCTGAAAATGACTGCAATGCCACAAGAACATCCAAACGAGAAAAACTTTCAATAAAAATCCAAGTCCATCCATCAGTAAGAGTTTCAAATTAAGCATAGCTGCTTCAAATATTTATAAGTAATCCAGATGTTATGCTTTTGTTATATTGATTAAACTTTTTTCTGTTGGCAAAAGGCTGCCTCACCAAACAATACCAAACAGAATATGAAATGTAACAATTAACAAATCACCTGAATGAATTCTTGACACATGAAGGATAGATCACCACCCATTGCACCTTGAACAAAACCTTCTGCTACTCCAAGACTAACACATATGGCACACATGCCAATATAAGCTCCAATACTTCCATTTCCAGATGTTGCCAAATTCAACTACCATGGGGTAAAAACAACAAAGTAAGTTTAAATTTGATGGAAAAAATGTACCGAAAGGCAAGATATATCATAATTGACATTACTAATTCATTTAGCAACCACCCAAGTAACTTGTCTATCTACAAGTCACAAGCTGTGCATGCATCTCATATTGTCAATTATGAGAAATTTCTTGTAGGATCTTACACCCCATTGAGCTACCACTTTGCCCCAAACCAATTGGTAAGGAGCGAGGGTGGATGTTGACCTCAACAATCCCTCTCTCAATGGCACACCCGTCGCTTGCTGTGAACTTGCAAAATGCGTGTCCCGTGACTCGAACACCCGACCTACCAGGCTCTGATACCACTTGTAGGATCTTACACCCCATTGACACGTGCCCGTGACTCGAACACTAGACGGTGGGTGTTGAGATCAACGTCCACCCTCGCTCCTGAGATGTCATAATTGTAGTCGAACCCTCAACCTTACCATAAAACCATTGTTGTGCCGTTTCCTTATCACCAATTGGTTTTGGGATATATGGTAGTTTAATGGGATGTAGGATCCTACAATGGGGCCTAGCAAATAGATGCTCTGGCTCTCACCATTGGTGAATGACTATCGCTAAAAGTGGTAAATTTCTAAAGTACACTAAGAATAACTAATAAGATTGAGGAAAATGTAGGAAGCGATGATAGAAGATAATTAGTAAAATCATTATAAATAGCACTTACAACAAGAACTAATACTGAGCCTATGACGTAAATTGTAAACCCAATCAAGTTGCGTAATCTATTATTCATCTCCGCTTCATTGTATGTCAATATTGTGATAATTCCAAATGCAAAAGATGGACCTGTAATAGTAAGTACTCTCGAGGGGTGATAGTCCTGCACAACAAAATAAACAACAAAACTAGATGCACTCATTCCGGTTTCTCTAATTTATATAGAAGCAAAATGATCAGTTACATTTTTTTTTTTTTGGTTGACGGAGGGTTCCCAACGCTTCGGGCTGGACTAATCCTTCCGGGTGCCCAGAAAGAAGTCGGGTAAAACCCCTGTGGCCCCCAGGCGGTAGCACAAGTGGATTCAATCTTCGGTTCCTAAAGAGGGAGAAACCACTAGGGGTAGATAGCCAAAAAAAAAGATAAGTTACATTGTTACAATGTTACTTAACTTGGGTATGAATATCTTAAGAACAGTAACCACGGATGGAAAGAAGGGGAAGTAAATGAAAGCATACAGGGAATATGGCAATATAGTAATCCAAGCTTGCCAACAAGCTATTCCACGGAAAGAGGCCACCAGTTCCGAGAACCCAACACAAAAACATTGCAGTGTACTTTCCCTGTTAATCACAACAAAGACATTAAGAATTTGTTTAAATTCTACTAAACATATTTGCATAAAACATTTTAAGCTTCAAACCTTGATTGCCACATCTTCACCATTAGAAGTCATTGCTACTTCCCACCAATGAACCTGCCACAATGAGAAGAGCAGCATATGACTGTAGCGCTAAAAATATCACTCATGGCTTTTGTCAAGCAACCTTCTTTAAAAGGAAATCCACAAGAACTTCTACTAATATGCAAATTAAGAGTAATGCGTTTAGCAGCAAATATAACAAATTTTCTACTACAAGTTCACCTGGTGTATATTTGTACAAAGAATAAGACCAATGTGTGCTTTGATGTTAGATTATTCTTCCTGACATTTCATAGGGAATATTTTTGCTTGGAAGAGTTTTCAAAAGATTTTGGGAAATAATATAAGTTTCTAATTAAGAAAAAGAAGTATAATAAACCAAAAAATACCTAAACCGTGAAGCATGAATCATTGGCGTAAAATTAGAAGTCGTTCTTTGAAAGATTGATGAATGATAGAAAAAGAATAGAAAAACATTACAGGTACCCCTAGGGACTAGTCCTTGCACTCCATCATCTGGTATAATCTTGGGCCTACGGCTAAAGGCTCCTAGGATAGGCTGGTGAAGATATTGAAGGGGATCGCTCTTAACCCAAATGAGAATAAAGCGGACATTCAAGAGAAGAAACTTGGTTCTCGTGATCTTAAATAACAAGAAAATAAGTCCAATAGATAGTACCACTAAAGAACCTCAAGTTTTCACTCAAACAACTTGGTTTACAAAGAGATACATGGCTGAACATATAGACTCCATTTCGAATTAAACATCACTTAATCCCTTATACTTCCCTAAACAACAACTTAATAACTAAGAAGCATGAATAATCCAAAAGACACATAGAAAGCTCAAAGGATACATGAGGAACCCAAAAGACACTACAATAAACAGTGCATCTACATAAAACAATGTACCATAATAAATATTTTCTTGGATCCATGGAATGCTAGAATTCATAAAATCTAGCTTACTTCAAACAGATACCTTGCATTAGAAAAAAATAAAAAAAGGGAGACAACAAAAATTGATGAATAACATGGGTTTTCGAGAAAAGACCCCATACCTTGCATTATAAAAAAAATAAAAAAGGGAGACAGCAAAAATTGATGAATATCATGGGTTTTAGAGAAAAGACCACACAATCAACATCAAAATCCAATTAATCAATTTTTCCTCTTTTCCACTAAGAACTATAGATAAAACAGGTTAAGAAAAAGAGGTACTTTTTTCTAAAGTTTGGATTAGAGATGCTTCTTATTAAATTAACAGGTTGCACATTATTGGGGATACTTTTTTTTTTTTTCTCTTTCGAAAAATTGGTGAATGATATGTAGAAAATTGAAGAGAAGTTAAATTCCTGGCTTTAGATAAATGACCATGATCACAGAACCATTTTTGTAATGTACATCTAATCAACGAAACCTATTAACCTATTGTCCTTCTTTCCAACATACAAATCCAACAACAAAAACAACCGCATAATCTTCATCTTTAAGCACGTCAAATACCATCATATGATAGATGAAAATCTATTCACCAATCCCCATTCAACAAAAAGGATACCATATCTCCCATCTCAATAAAAAAAACATACCAACAACAACAAATGAAAGTAGAAATCATCGTTAACCTACTTCATATATCGTACAACAGAAGCAAACGAACTCATGCATTACAATATATGCTCATAAGAAACAACAGAAAACATGAATAATTAAATCCCCAATTCATATATATCTTGAATCGTTTTCCACTATAATGAGCATAAACAACAAAAACAAAGGAAACCAATTCCACTACAACATACTCAATGAGAAACAAATAAAAACACATAAGTAAAGAAAACCCATTTCATATCTAGAACCCTTAGTCATTGCAATGACCTTCACTTGCTTAATCCAAGTACAACAGTCATGAAAGAAGGAAAAAAGAAAATACCGAGAAACGAAGATGACAGGTTTCTTGGAGGTTAGCCTTGTGTACAAGCCTGTAACTTAGACAGTAACAGATCTCTTCGAGAAAAACGAAAGACTCATGTCAGAATCACGAGTTCTGCATTCTTAAAGAAGAGAAGGGCGGGACTCTTCCCGCACTCTAAATACCAATATTTCAGCCGTCTATTTAGGAATTCGAAACGGCCAAAGTCTCTTTCAAGGCAAATTCTATTTGCACCACGTCACTGTTTGAGCTCACCACAACATAAAAATAAAATGGCCTTTTTGGCCGCCTTTTTTGCCGCCCACGTTCCCCCCCCCCCCCCCCCCCCCAACCCAACCCAACCCAACCCAAAAAGACCCACATTACCTTTTGAGCTCACCACAACAATAAAATAAAAAGGCCTTTTTGGCTGAGCCCGCGCCCCCCTCCCCCTCTTTTGGCTGAGCACCCCCACCCACCCCTCACCCACCCCAAAAACCAAAAAAAGAAAAACCCCAAAACACCCCTCTTCTCCTCTCCTCTCCTCTTCCCTCCCACCTGCTGCGGCTGAACCTCGATGGCTGCCCCATCACTGGTGACCATCTCTCCCTTCGCTCCCCTCTTCTCCATCCGGTGAGGTCCCCTCCCTTCTCTCCTCTTCTCTTCCCCTCTCACCGGCTACAACTAAACCTCAATGGCTGCCCCATCACCAGCGAGCACCCCTCTTTGCCCGACCATCACCGGCGACTATCTTCTCTTTCTTCGCGTGTTTCGCTCCCTGGTGAGGTGCATGGAGTTTCAGGGCCGTGCACATAAAGAGAGGGTTTCACAGCCATGCACATGAGATATGCACGGAGTTCCACAGCCGTGCACTTGCAAAGAAGATGAAACTTATAGGTATTTTCATCATTTCACACATGGGTATTTTGGTAACAAGATTTTTTTTTAAAAAGTGGTCGTGCTCGGTCATTTTCAAGGTGCAAATAGAATTTTTCCTCTTTCTACTTACCAATAGTGCTCTTCGTCATTCCTTTTTGAAGCCACTCCACCAGATAGGACTGGAATTTCTACATACGCTTGAGAGGCAACGTTCACAAACTAAATGCTATATGGCAATACACTTAAAAGGCAAACATATATCAAACCGACATCATATTGAGAAGTAAAACAAGATAAAAAAAACATTAAGACACAAGTTTTACGTCAACGCTTTGTATTTTTCGTTAATGGAGATTACAAGCTAATTAATAAGTGAAACTATAAAACCATACTCACAAGTTACAAGCTTTAATCAAAGCTTTCTTTCCTCCCCTTTCTCTTGATCTTCCTAGGAAACTCTTTTATTGTCTTTTCTTCCAATCTCTCTACACACTCTCTATGAGGAATATAAATGAATGTTCATTCCCTTTTCCCAGGGTTTTCTTAAATAAAAAAAAAAAAAGAAGATCTACAACAATTTGATTGACTCAATCCAATGACTTGCATCAAAAAATTTAAAAGAAATACTAATATTAGAAAAAAAAAGTACAAGACGTAAAAACAAATAGGGGGTATTTGACTTCACACACACAACACGTATACAACAAGCCTCCTAGCTTGGCCCTCAAAAAGCTCTTAAAATGAGCGCTTTTCTTTCCAAGGAAAAACCTTGAGGCCGGGGTTGGACAATTTTTTGTAGGCGCTGAATTTTGAGGGTCGAGCTTGGAAAGTATTAGCCTAGCCTGGCCCGAGCTTGACCATGGCCCTCCAACTTTTATTTATTTAATATAAAATATATTTATACGTGAATATATACTAAAATGCCCTTTATCACAGGCACTTATTACTAATAAAGGGGGATATAAAGGCAATGTCATATCCACATACCTATTACAAAAATGTTCTAAAAACCATACACACAAACTTTGTTCATTTTATCTGTATTTAATTATTTATATATCGTACTTAATGCATAAGCAATAAGTGTTGCACAATTACTTCTATCCAGTTCTTTTAGTTTTATTGCTTCTTATTTAGGCTTTATATATTATTGTTAGTGCAAAAAGGGAGTCACTTGAGACACCAACCAATTCATAGAGGTAGTTTGTATGTCGACCTTAGAACTTTAATGAGGATACAGGGTGATCCAAACTACCCTTTTAATTAGATAATTACAACTCTCAATTTTTAAAAATCTAAACTAAAAGTATTTTTTTTAAGTGGATTTATTTTTGCAACTAAAATCTAACACGCTTAACAGACAGGTCAGTATTAAATTGAAAATAATTCCAATTGATAAAAGGTTTGTGAATGTAAATAGTTTACAGTTTGCAAAGATAAGACGATGTTGGAATAATTTCACACATGCAAATTCATGTGAAAGGTGTGAGATAGATCGGACTCTTCAACTATTTTCCGTCTTTGACTAAATAAATAGAAGAGTTTTTTGTATATACACCCCTAAGATTTCCATGATTTGTAAATAGACCCCTGTGGTTTCAGTATTTGTAAATAGGCCCTTACCTTTTAATTTCAATACCTTTCTTGTCCCCAAAATCAGTATTTATATTGAAAATGAGAACCCACCATGAGATTTGTATTAAACTTATATAAAAATGACACATTTGCCCTAATATCCATTAAGCAAAAATGAGTATATTATTATCTACAAAAATATCATTATTTATCCTAAGCGCCAACGGTCTCTCTCAATAACTCCTTAATGCACATGAAGCCTAATCATATATTTTAAAACTTTCATCAACTTAACAGTGGGTCGTGCATGGATCGAATCAATTATAAGCACAGGCGTTGATTATCATTATGATCTATTTGGATTTAATGAAATAGAACATGTATTGATAAAAAAAAATGATTTACATATGGTTATTTTCTCCCACCAAATGTAATTATTAATATTACAAGCTTTGGAAAAAATAGGTCCAAACTTTTGAATCTATGCACATGGGGATAAAGATATGGGCAAAAGCGTCATTTCACTCTAAAGACTTTTGGTGGTTGGAAGGCTATGACACGAAAGGTATTAAAATGTAAAGGCAGGAGCCTATTTACAAATACTAAAACCATAGGGTCCTATTTACAAATCATAGAAATCTTAAGGGGGGGTGTATGCAAAAAGCTCTAAATAAAATTATATGTCTAGAACCCAAGTCACCAAGGCACATATGACGTTATCCGATAAAATAAGACTTTTAAAGACAATTTATATGATCCAAATGTTTTCTTAATGGTTCATTCGCAATTGAGGTTAGATAAAATAATGCTAGGTCAATGCTTGATTCTTAACTATGTAAAGAAATAAAATAAATAATGGTTTTCTTGCTTTCAGGCTCTAAATCGTGCCATGACCTGACCCTGGCCCTTGAGGGTAGGGTAAGAGCCTCCCTCCAAGGGCTTTGGCCCTCCCAGGCCTGGTGCTGCATATATTGAAGGTAGGGTTAGACCCTACTCTTTGATATGCACCGTCTCCCTTTCAACATATTATAATATTAGCAAAGAAGACAAAAACCTTTCATAATGCATACGGATCTACTCTTTAATACCTACCTCAGTTGGCCACCTCCCATAGTTTTATCCAATGCATGTGAACGGGAGGGTTTGCATGTACTCTTAAAAATTAGTTCTCGGCTGTCCAGAATCAAGTGTTCCTCAGATTTAAGACCAAATGCTCCTGGGCTGAGTGAGAAATACCTTGAGTTGTAAAAGAGAAAGAAAGAAAAAAAAAAACATTTTCATAATGGACCATGAATGTTACTTTGAACAACTGTTGATTTTTTGTTGTTCCATTTTGAATGTTACTTTGAACAACATTTTCATAATGGACCATGAATGTTACATTTTCATTTGGTGGTGGTGATTTTGTCTTGTTCTATATATTTTGATGGCCCAACCGCTTATTTGGAAGGCTAGCTACTTCTAATAGGGAATCTAGTGATGCACATTGCAAGCATCAGTGAGAGGATTTTGGATTGATCACAGGCGGGACCCACTGTACAAGTTTAAAATATTAATTTTAATTGGTTTTTAAAACATGTAATTGTAAACCCATGTATTTTCACCATACTGAATTTTGCTCCATTGTTTTCTATCATATTAATCACATTTTAAAGAGCCAAAAGAGAGAGTGAAGTCACCTTTTTAACACTCGATCGGTGAAATTCACCTACCAGCCCATTGGATAGTGTGGTAAATAAAGAAAACGTACATAAAGAAAAAGAAACATCTGATAAAATCTTCTTTAGGTTACAAATTGAAAATTTAGTTCAGAGATAAAACTCTAGAAATCTAAACCCATTTCGAATCTGGATAATGGGTCCACCCTTGACTCATCTGAACTCTCTCATAGGTATTTACATACATCATAGACCACTTGTTCCCTATTGAACGAATCCGCTTGATAGATGATTGGGCCTCCTAGAGTAGGATAGACCAATTCATGATGGGCGACTTTATACCCCTGATGGTTGTTCTTGTCAATGACTCAGGTGCCAAAGACACATTTGTATGGCCCAATATGATTTTAAAACAATAATACTTGGTTTTTTTTTTTTTTTTTCCTTTCTTGAGTTTCACAACTACAACATTAATTTTTAAAAAGGATTTGTAAACCCCAAGGGGTAGCTTAGTTGGCCTAGGACCATGGTTTGCACCCGGAAGTTGTAGGTTCGAGAGTGCACTACTACATTGGGGCTACATAGGAGTTTACCGTCCAAAGGGTTGGGAACCCTCCAATAGCCAAAAAAAAAAAAAAAAAAAGGGATTTGTAATCACAATGTTGCTCCAACAAATAAAAGAAGAGTATTTTCTTATTATATAGAAAAAAAATTAGATAGACTAAATCTTGTTAGCCATCTTATTTAAAGCTGGATACCATCCATCAAATTGAATTCTTTTTAGATTTCTGATCATTAGTTCTCCTTTCATATGGTGTAGCAAGGCCCACAAAGGTGTTCATGAATCTATGTTTAGAAAGACCATGATCACACAGAATGTTTTTGTAAATAGAATCATTTAAAGGGGAATATTATAAGCATTTCTGAATTATCTTAACAGGATGTTTTTGTAAATGCAATTGATTAAAGTGGAGTTTATAAGCAATAGATCTCAAGGCTCTTAAACCCCTTCACTTTATTTTTGGTTTTTCCTCATAAGCAAGTCTCCCATTGGCTCATTCCTAGTTTAAAAACTGCCCTTCGTCTCCCTAGCACCACCCCACTTCAAAATCATTTTACAAAACATACCGAATTTTGCATAATTTTGAACTGTGCCTGCAGATTTTGTAAGATTTTATAAAACATAATGAATCAGCATCCTAAGGTAACAGTGACACTTCGAACAACCCATAAGTGGTGGGGACCTTGGAAATCTAAACCACTCAAAATTGTTGTCATAATTTATTCTAAAATCAAAGTTATATCTACTCACCTTATCTTAAAGAAGCAAAAAAAAAAAAAAAAAAAAAAAAAAAAAAAATTTAAAATTTTTTTTTTAAAAAAAATTAAAAAAATCAAGTCATACCTTATAACCCAATAAACATGAGGATGTGCAAAACTCCATTGGGAACAAAATTTGGCTTAGAGATTAAATCAGGTGGAGAAGGTTTTTTTTTTCTCTTTTTTTTTTTTTTTAGTGCTTTGGATTTTAGAGCTCGGTCCAACCAATGGATTTAGAGAGATGGACCTAGAAAATCAACTCTATGAGGCCTGCCGCCTGCCCTTGTAGAATCCAGGATGAAAACATAATAACTTCCAAATGGAATCACTACATGATGTATTAATACATAAGAATCAAAGAGAGCACAAAGATAGCATCATATTGTTTCATGCAAGTTCTAACATTACCAATTACAACGTTGATTCCTAACACAGCGTGCCATTCTCCAAAATTCTCAAAAACACCAATCTTGAAATTCATCTATGGTTTATGAACAATTTTCGCCTCCAGTCTCCATTGAAAATGAGAAGAGCGATACAACCCCAAAATCCCAGACAATATGAGATGGCCACACATGGGTAATAAAAAAAAAGATAATTAGCGAAAGGTCCCTAGAATTGAATCTATCCAACCTCTAGTCCAGGCAAATTCTTTTTAAGGGCTCTGGTCCAAACAGCTAGACTATTTGCAGCTAGAGGTCCCTGCATCCACATTATCACATATCTCGAGACTAATTTTCCCTTTCAACTATTTCTGGCATAAATTTTAAAATTTTAAATTTCAAATCTTGTATTCTCCCTCCCCACAGAGATTGAGGAGATTAAGTCACGAGCAGATAACCCCCTTCGGAGAGGAAGAAGACTGGACGCAGTGCCCCCCTTCTGCGGTGACGATGAGAACCCCAGAGCCTCTGTTTCCTCAGATATTGCCATCCTATAAAGATAGTTTTATCTTTGTCTTCTTCTCTTGATCAAGAGTGCGACCCACTTTTGGGTTCCAGATCCAATCTGGAATAGCCTGAGACCAAGTCTCCTTCTCCGGTGAACAAGTACGACGATTGCGTGTAGACCCACAGAGATTGGCCCCACCTTTGGTATGATCCGCCCTGTTCGTCTCCACTTGGTCTTCCTCTGCGCTTTCTGATCTGGCGATGGCAACTGGTGGTCGGCGTTGTTCTCGTCGTTCTTTTTTTGCTTCCAAATAGGGATGCTGTGCAACAGCAACACCTTCCGAGATGAAGTCACATCTTTGATCTATTTTGGCAAATCCGAATCCTCTATTTCTGGATCACAGCAGATGGTGATCACCTGCAAGCGGTCGGCGACAACCTTCCAACTTTGCTCTGATGTCTACAACACTGCCCGAACTGACGACTCCTATGGCCCACTTGTGATCTGGACAGATCTCTGACTCTTATCTTCTGCTGCGATGGAGACTGAATTTGGAGTTCAGAATCTTTGCTTTCTGCAAAGACATCTTCTGGGCTGCTGCTTCTGGAATCTTTGCAAGCCCGGGATTGATCTATGTGGCATTCCTTGAGATCACCAGCGGATCTCCTTGTTCTCCGATCACGCTTTAGCCGTAGTATCTGTTGAGCGACCTCCACTTTGAGCAGAATCCGAGGATCTTCAACCTCGCTCTGATACTGGCTCAAACCCTGTCTTGGTTGCAGGCGAAAGGGTCCGGAAGAGAGATATTTATCTGAGTTTTTGTGAAATTTATCTAAGTTTTTGTCAAGTTTATTTGAGTTTTAGTGAAATTTATCTAAGTTCTGACAAATTTATTTGTGTTTTTAGCAAATTTATCTGAATTTTTTTTAAATTTATCTGAGTTTTTAGAAAATCTATCTGAGTTTTTAGTTTTATTTTTGTCTTTTCAAATTTATTTGCGTTTTTTTAAAATAAATTTAATTGAGTTTTGGCAAAAATACATGAGTTTTTGGCAAATTTTTCAGAAATTTCGAAAATTGATTTATCTTAGTTTTGGCAAATGTGTTTGGGTTTTTTATTTTATTTGCGTCTTTTGAAATAAATTTACAGCTTTTTAAATTTATTTACATTTTTTGAATTTTCTTTGGATCTTTTGAGATTTATTTGAGTCTTTTGAAATTTATTTGTGTCTTTTTCAATTTATCTGCGTTCTTTTAAAATTTATTGCTTTTTTTAAAATTTATTGTGTTTTTTTGAAATTTATTTCATTTTTTGAAATTTATTTGCTTTCTTTTGAAATTTATTTGGGTTTTTTAAATTCATTTCATTTTTTGAAATTTATTTGCGTTGTTTTGAATTTTATTTGCATTTTTTAAATTTATTTCATTTTTAAAAATTTATTTGAAATTTTTTTCCTGTTTTTTGAAACTTATTTGTGTTTTTTTGAAATTTATTTGCTAGGTTCGGGTTTCTAAGTTGAAAATGAGGAACCCAGGTTGGCGACTCAGTTTCAACTTCTAATTGGTAATTGTTTGATAGGTCGACCGAAATGAGTTCGGAGCGATTTGTAAATATGGAAAATGGAAATGTGCCAAACAATTGATTGGTAGAAAGAAAGAATTATGTGATCATTGTAAGGTTGCCAAATGTCAAACGAGAAATGGTCCCTTGTTAGATAAATTCAATTAAGAATATCTGGCCTTTTAAAGGTGTTTTCTGGCGATTTTTTCCCTCAATATTTTTAAAATACCCAAATTACCCTTCATTTGAATCTATGACATGGTTTCAGCAGCCACGACATGCAATAGATCGCTGTGGAAATACAAACTGTTCTTGATCATCATGAGAACGTTGGTGAAGGAAATGAGGAGAATATTGAGGAAGTGAACGAGAGTTTTATTTTAAGGAAGGATAATTTGGGTATTTTAAAAAAAAAAAAGTGTCAAAAGTTAGCTTTAAATGGACGGATGTCCTTAATTGAAAACTCCATGTAAAACTTATATAGACTAATTTCAAAAGTTTTGAAACTTGTGTCCGTTTTTTCAAATAAGGCAGAAATTTAAGGCCGTTTTTAAAATTCTCCCTTTTCTTTTTATCCAACCAGTCAACAAGAGAAATCCATATCAAGACGCGTGGGAAAGACCTTAGTCAAATAATCGTAGTCAAGACGTACGTGTGGCACCCACCACAGATACCCTATTAATTGAAACCTGTTAATGTCAATAGATATGTTCATCCTGTCATCAATTGTCACTTTCAAAGTAATCACAAGGTATTTTGACTAATATGATACAAAGTCTGAGGGGTAAGAAAGAGATGACACTTGTGGCCTCATTTTTTGACTAATATGATACAAAGTCTGATGCCTCATTTAATTATTAATAAAGAAAAGACTTCAATTTGTCTGCCCTTTATTGGCTGTGTCTGTATTATGAACAATCAGGTTAAGTAATTCAGCTATGGGTCCGGGCCAATCTGAGCCATTAACGTGGCCCATTTTATTACGTTTGGCCTCTAAGAGTCTCCAATTTTTCTATAATGTGGGGATGAGAGAAGAACTCGTCCAACAACTACTAAACCGAACCCTTTCCAACAAGAAGGCTGCACGATCAGCAAAGGGTTGAACTCATCATCACCCTAATTTTTACCACTAGGTTCCAAACTTAGTACATAATAATATTTCATATAAAAACACCCATCAAGATGTACTAACACACATTAATGATCACAAAGAGCATAAAGATGGCGTTGCATTCCTTCACGAGCATTACATTCTTTCATGCAAATTCTTTTATTACTGATTACAACATCGATTTCTAATGTATCTCACCATTCTCCAAAGTTTCCAAAAACACCAATCTTGAAACGCATCCATGGTCATGTAGAATTTTTTCCTCCAACTACTGAAAAAGAGAAGGCCAATGGAGGCCCAAAAACCCAAACAGTATGAGATGGCCATACATGAGTAGAAAAACAAATCACCGTCGAGGATCCCATTTTCTTCCTTTTCTTCTACTTTCCCATTTTCATTGGGGCGCTTGGGATTATTTGATGAGCAATCTACTGTCAACGGTGTGCCACAGAGACGTTGATTCCCCTCATAGCTACTATTTGTAAATGTGAGAAAATGCCCTTGGGATGGAATCTCACCTGATAGATTATTGAAAGCAACATTGAAAGTATTCAAGAAACTAAGTTTGGTGATTTCTTGAGGATTTCTCCTGTGAGATTGTTATGTGAAAGATCCAAACTCTCCAAGTTCTCCATGTTTTGAAATGATATTGGCAAGGGACCATTAAGAGGTTGTGTGACAAGTTCAATGCCCTTAGCCATGTCATATTACCCATTTCAAATGGAATAGCTCCCGTCAACTTGTTCGTCGACAAATCAATCAAAGTCATCCACTGGGCAGGCAAGCCTGTATAACTGTATGATAATCCTTTGGTGATTAAATCAACTGTAGTGCGATCGAAGCCTGGGTTAATACCCAAAAGTCTACTCTTCCAAGAAGGAACACTAGCAAGGCAAGACGGAACGGCTCCTCCAAGGCTATTATAAGAGAGATCCAATATGTGTAATGACACCATTTGACAAATATGTGATGGAATCGAACCTTCAAAATGATTTCCCCTTACCAACAGCACAGTTAAACGCAGATGCACAGGCAACCAACTTGAAATATTTCCTGACAAATGGTTGTTCCTTATGTTCAGGATTACCAAATAGGGAGTTTTTGAGATGTTAGGGGGGGGGGGGGGGGGGGGGGGGGGGGGGTGTGAACTCATTGCCATCAAGCTTTAAGCATACTAGTCCTTCCATGCTTACATTTCCTGGAAGCATCTCACCTTGCAATCTGTTATTTGATAAGACCAAGTAATATCTCAAGTTGAAGCTTTTTATCAGGCCAGGGGGCATTTCTCCAGAGAAGTTGTTGTCGGACAAGAACAGCCATTGCAAAACCTCTACACCCATTGTTGGAGGAAGATTGCCTTGCAAAGCATTTGCAGACATGTCACAATAATTTAAAATAGGGAAGAGGTCAACAAAGTTTTCAGGAAGTGACCCATAAACTAGATTGTTTGATATGTCAAGTGACCTGAGTGATGAAGTTGTATTTTGGTGAGGAAGAGGATATGGGCCACTCAAAGAGTTTCCTTGCAACATCAGGTATTGCGTAGAATTGTATAACAAATAAGAAGGAATGTCACCAGCGAGGGAGGAATTCGACAGATCCAAGGATTCTAAGGTGTATTGGGTGGAGAGGAAACTTGGGACAATGCTGCCACTAAGTCTGTTCAGCTGGCAATTTGCTAAGTTTAGATTTGTTAGTTGGAAATGAGGAACCCAGTTTGGCGACTCAGTTTCCACTTCCAATTGGTAATTGTTTGATAGGTCAAGTGAAGTGAGTTTGGAGAGGTTTGCAAACATGGAAAATGGAATTGTACCAACAAAGTGATTGTTAGAAAGAGAAAGATCTGTGACCATTGTAAGGTTGTTGAATGTCGAAGGAGAAACGGTCCCTTGCAATTGGTTTCCCGATAGATCCAGCTTTTGAAGGGAATGCATGTTACTGAATGTGAAAGGAGAAATGATCCCTTGCAATTGGTTTCCCGATAAATCCAGCTCATGAAGGAAATGCATGTTACTGAATGTGAAAGGAGAAATGATCCCTTGCAATTCGTTTCCCGATAAATCCAGCTCTTGAAGGAAATGCATGTCACTAAACGTGGAAAGAGGAATGTTCCCTTGTAATTGATTGTTGGATAAATCCAAGACTTGAAGGGAATGCATCTTTCTAATACAATGAGGAATTTTACCTTCTAGCGAAGTAGAAGAAAGTCGGAGTGACTTCAAGTACTGCAATTTGCAAAATGCTACGATGAAAACAAAAGGAGTTATTAATTTTTCCTCTTGAAGAATATTAGCACCTCTCTTCATAAAATAATTAAGTCATTATTTCTTTGGTTTGTGTTCCACTACTCTTCTACTCAATCTAATTCTCAGTTTGTGCTGCTGAAACCTTGGCCTAAATGTTAGGCCTAATCAATGAATAGGCTGGGCCACAGAATGTTGGACTGGCCACTTACAGCCAAAAGGCCACAAATCGAAAATTTTGAGGCCCATATTTTTAAAATAATATCTTCTAGAACAAGAGCAAAAGAAATTAAATGTGAATGCAAAGCAGCCCAGGCCAAGTGATATCTGTTTTGAAAGAAAATATAAAGTGCCAACATCACTTAATCATGAGTGTGTTAGCCTATGGTGGAAAATGATTTGCCCATCACTATAATAAATTAAATTATAGTAGAGATATATCCACCTTAGTTCATTTACCCCAATGTGATAGGAATTTATCGTATGTGGGCTGTATCAAAAGTTCTTTTCTGCCAATAACGATGATGATGACGACGACGACAGGATAAAAGCAAATTGTTAAGAGTACTTTTCTTCTTGAAAGAATAATAATAATAATAATAAAGAAAAGGTTATGACTTAGAATTCTCCTAATATTACATTTATACACATAAAAATTAACACAAACAGAGCTCAAAGCAGTATTTTGAGCAATCATATTACCTTCGAGAATATCAGATCCACCCATTCCAGTACTGGACATAACGAGATATTGCAACTCTTTGAACTGAGCAAGTATCTTGACAGACTCCTTTGGGTACCAGATTGTATCCGCTGACAGCACCCTAACGTCGTAGAGAAGGAGTTCAAACACACGAGACGTATTACTGCAATAAACCCCTACCCATTCGCAGCAGTTTTGTCCTTTCCAATCACTCCAGGCCAAGGAATCCTCGTTTGAAAGGTTAAATGAGCTTTTAAGCTGCAAGAGAAGTGACCTTCCTTCCTCCAAACACCCTTCACACTCCACATAACAATTCAACAAACTCACCACCACCACCACCACCACCACCACCACCATCATGATGTAAGAAGAGCCTTTCATCTTTTTGCTGTTCTCGATCAGAGACTCTGCTCTGCAGGAGGCTTGAGCCTTTCAGCTTTATTTATTACATCTAACCAATTAAGAGAAATCCAAGTCAAGATCCGATTAAAAAAAGACTCCAAAATGACGCACTGCTGCCCGCTCTTCACGGGATCCCCGTCTTGCAGCTGTTAGACGGCAAACGTGAAACACTCTCCACGATCTCCATAGTGGGCCCACCATAAATTACTAAAAATAAAATAAAATAAAATAAATAAATAAAAAAAACCCTTTAGATAAATTAAAATTTTAAGAATTTTTTAGCAATGGCTCCCCCAATCACTATATACTGGTTCCGCCTCTAGGCCCACATAGAGATAATGAATCCCATCCTTCGAAAAATATAGTCTCAAATTTTAGTTAAATAGGAGTGCTGAGGAGGAAAAATGTGATTAATGCCACATCAGCGGCTAGTCACATTTTTCAATCATGTGGGCACAAAAGTAGCCCCTATCTTCTAGCAGTGTTCATGGGCCGGGCGGGGCTAAGCAAAGGTTTCCAAGCCCTACATGGGGCATAAAAGTCAGGCCCAAGCCCGCCCATTTAATCAATCAAGCGGGGTTGAAACGGGCTTTTAATCACTTTTGTGGGCATTTGAGCAATTATTTGGACAAATTTAATTAAATTACCTGCATTCCTTACACGAGTATGGCCGAGCTGGGCTTTAGGCTTTCTCTCACTTAATCCAAGCCGGGCCCAGTTATTAAATGGGCCCTGATTACATATCCAAGCCCACCCGAAAGTGGGCTGGCCCAGCCCATGTGCACCCCTACTATCTTTATGTCCACTCTCAACCCTTCTGCCACACAATTATTTTTAATATAATATCAACAAATTTAAATATTGTAATATTTCATTATCATTGAACAAAATAGTATCATCTTATTATATTGTGCCACTTATGATGATTGACAATTTTCACATATTTTAAGACACCTTTGAAGTGTTTAGTCATATACAAAAACCTCACAAGATGATATACCGAACAAGAAATGAAGAGAACGTAATCAATTAACCCAATACAAGACCCACTAATTAGTAATAATAGGTATTAATAATCATGGTAGGATCCATCTATTGTTAAAAAATTATAAGATTAAATGGTCAAGCCATGAGATCAAAGAAATGTTGTTTAAATAAGGTGGGTCCACCAAATGTTGGTAACAATACTGTAATAAATCTAATGGTGATCATCACAAATGACCCTTTCTACTTTCTTTTTCTGTAAAATCTTCTCCAATGTCAGACGTCATTGATGAACCCATCTATGATAAATCATTCTGGGGCCCATTTGTTTTTTGTAGTCATATTAACATTAGGAGAGCTATCAAATGGTGGATCCCCTTTAATGATGGTAAACTAACAATTACAATCACACAATTCAATCTTGGTAATTATGGGACCCGACTAATTTAGGTAGTATGGGACCCACCTAATGTTAGAAATCACAATGAAAGCCCCTACTATGATATTTGTAGGATCCACCTACAATTGATAATTAACAACGGGCTATATAATCATTATATGGCGATAGGACTCCACATTAAATTTATAAGCACTGTGGGGCCACTCTAACAATGGAAGTGATAAGTGTTTGGACTTATAATGGGCCACTATAATTAATGGTTGCTCATGAATTCCCCAACGGTTTTTAAGCTAACTCTCCATTCATATTTAGAAAAGATATTTTAATAAATTATTATTTTATAAAGCATATCCTTGAATAATCTAATATGAAGGTTTTTGGAAGAAATTGAGATATTATAATATACTTTTGAAGTTATCCAAACACGTCCTTTTAGGTGAATAGATTATATTCTAAACTAAGAGATAATATAGCAAAATCTCTTAAAATATCTCGCCACGAAACACCCCCTAAACTCTGAAGAAAGAAAACAAATAAAAGGATGGGGGACAGTGTACAGCTCACTGGAACGCTGTAGACAGCCGACAGTGAGAGTATTTAAATTTAACAACTTATTTATAAAGCTCAATGTTCGATTGAGCTATCTTTTAATTTTAAGGGCAAGTTTGTGCAGCGTGAGGGCTCCTCTCTCGACTGATTTTCATTTGCATATATTAAGAGCCTTTCTTTTTTGTTCTAAACACTTAATATTTGTTTTATCTTTGTTACCCTGGGTTAAGCATAACCTCTTTTGTTAGTTTGATAAAATGATGGCCCAATTAGTGTGGCTTCAGATGCAGTATTTCCTGATGGACCGGAAATTAACATTCATCACGTTAAATCAATGAATGTGGAGTCAGAGAAAAAAAAAAAACGTGGGAAGCCATCACATTTTAATTAATATATATAGGCCACGAATAATTAATTGACTAGGATTAATTTTACAGTTGAGAGGTTTTTGGTGCGTATGCCGTCGTTATGGGGTCCACTTTTTTGAATAAGTCCAGATCAATGAACAGTTGGACCATGACCCTACTTTATTTATCGAGGCCCGGTTCCAAGTACAGGCCCATTTCTAAGACTTTAAAGATAGACATGTTACAATGGGTCTGGCTTTATTTAATCATGAGGTTTGTTCCGGTTAGAATTTTTTTTTTTTTTTTTTATGGACTAGGACCCCACCATATTAATTCAGTTCAGGCTCTGAGTTTAGGTTCCTTTTCTAGGACCTATAGATATAGACTTAGAAGATGCACTACAGGAAAATGTAGTTTTAGCGTCGAAGTTATACCGGCGGTCACTTAATTTGGACGCTGTAAGACGACATTACCGCTAAAAAAACATTGACCTGCGCTGGTGCCCCTCATCGTTCCCTCTCTCGCTCATCGTTCCCTCTCTCGCTCGCTCCGTCATCGATCCCTCTCTGCGCTCTCTCCCTCTCTGCGCTCACGCATCGATCTCTCTGCTCGACGCCGAAACCCTCTCTCTTCCTCATCGATCCCTCTCTCGCTCTCTCCCTCTCTCGCTCGCTCCCTGCTCACAACATCCCTCTCTCGCTCTCTCCCTGCTCACGCATCGCTCTCTGCTCTCTCCCTGCTCACGCATCGCTCTCTCTGCTCGACCCCTCTTCCTCATCGATCTTCCAAGGTACCTTTTTCCATTGCTTTTACATGCGATTTTCTAGGGTTTGGATCTCTCGTCTCGATCTTCTTCACGTCTTCATGTCTTTCGTTTTTAGGGTTTTATCTATTGTTATTGTTATTGATTTTACATGAAGCTGTTCGGATTCCACCTGAGCTTTCAGTACTTGTAATTGGTGGTTTTCGTTCCATGTGATTTTCTAAGGTTTGCATCTCTTGCGTTTTGTTGGATCTACATTTTTCTGATTTTGTTGGAATCGTTGATTGTGTTTTGATGTGTGTGACAGCTGAGAGCATCGCCCTCTCCATCTTCCTCATAGTGGCAGCAGCCAACACCTTCCCCTGCCATCCCCAAAATCCAAACAGGTCTGTCTCCCTCTCCCCTTCTCTCTCCCTCTCCGTCTCTCTTCCTTTCTCTCTCACTTCTTCTTTGTTTTTGTCCGTTTTAAGATCTGGATCTAGGTTAAGGGTTTGTTCTGGTTTGAGTGATTCTGCATTTTTTATTTTTACTTCAATTAGGGTTTCTGGTTTCGATAGGGTTTGATTTGAACCTATTTCTATTCTGGGTTTGTATTCATTTGTTTGTAGGCCTGTTTTCATTTGTTTTGAAGCTCTCGATATGGGTTTTGATGGTTGTGTTTAATTCTGCATTTCTTGTTCTGTAGTTTTGTGTAATGGATACCATCTGCTTTCCTTGGGGCCCAAGCCGATGCAAACCACTTGGGTCAATTTGCTTAACTGCTTAATCATGATGCTAATCAGTTGAGCAACATGAATGAACATCTATTATTGTTTTTAGTATTTTGTGGGTTGTGTTCTTAGCTTGGTTGGTGTTGATTAGGAATTCAGATACAACTCTTTTAGCTGATCCCAGATTGATGGGATAGAACACATTGACCAATACCATTTTCAGATTCATTACAATGCCTGCTTTTCAATTAAACATGAGAAAATTTAGAACTTTTAACATTGTAAAAGCTGAAAATAGACTTAACATTTATATGATGAAGTAGCATTGAAGGGAAGATTTATTTATTTATTTTTGACACCTTTGTTTCTTCCTCGTTAGCCACTTTTAGGATTACTTTTCTTGGAATTAATTGCTGCAGAGAAGGTTTAGGATAGAAGGTTTAGGATGGAAGATTTATTTATTTATTTTTGACACCTTTGTTCTTGTACATGGAATATGGTAAAAGGATAAGATAAAATATTTTCTTTCATACAATCCAAAACATCTAGTTATTTTTGGATTTGGGTCATTAATCTCATTGATTTGCATGAAATCAATACTATTCCAATCGTCAGATCAAAGACTCTTCTTCATGTTTTATTCCACAAGCAATAAGGCCCACATTTTGAACACTAGGAATCATGGATTGATACATTGGACAAGTTGCTACAAAGTTGTTGTGGAAAAATAACATAGCCCCAAACTTGCACTGTTGCACAGTAGTGTGCAATTCACAAGTTGATATGGGCTTTTGTCTATTTCCTGAAAGTCTTGCTAAACAGCTGCACACTATTTATGGAGGAAGTGATCAGGCACTTTTGTTCTGTTTTATATGGACTTAGTCGTTTTTTTGGGTAGAAATATGGACATAGTTAATATCAACATCAGCTTTCCTTACAATGACTTTCAAAAGAACCTGAAAATGACAAAGTTGGACATGACAGGCCAAAATGAGAAGATTCCTTGCCAGTTGAGTAAGGCCTTTCTTTGATGGCACCAATGAAAATGAATCTTTTGGGTTTATAGAGAAAAATAATGTAGCAAAACACCTCGTCAATCCTCGATAGATCAATTTTTCCGTTCCAGTCACTTCTCAAGTAGTTTTCAAAGAAGAATGATAAAATTTGAGTGGAAAAGTAAAACTCACAAACTTGACATCAATTAGATGGAAGAAAGATTTTCGTGATGCTGATTGTGACAATGGAGAGAGTGATGGACAGCTATGGCTTTTTTGGCATGTGACTCTTGATGAGGGCTTTGTTTGGTTGGAATTGAGTTTGTAGAAAATCCGAGAAATATATTTCTACTGATGAGACTCGGAGTGATAAAAATCAAAGAAACAAAGGTGAAGTTTTATAAATGGCTATGAAAAAAAATCTCTCTTTGGATGGAAAATGAATTAAAGAGGGATGGAAAATGAACTTCAACTATTGCCATGGTAAATCAAATTTTAAGAAATAGAAGGTTCTATCTACATGTCCACTTTATATCCCTCACACTCACCACTTCTTTAGCAATTTTGTTGGAACTCAAGCTCGAAAAATCCCTGTTGCCTAGAAATGTCTAAGTGAGGTGTTTGGGCCTGTTTTTTTGCTGGAATTTTAGGCATTCATGTTTAGGAAATTCCTGAATTTCCTTTGGGCTTGAGCATTCAGGAATTCCACCAATATGTAAAGGGAGTGGAATTCATTGATTTCTAAAGGTCAAAAGAGAACTTTCAAGTGGCTGGAATCCAAAAATGCTACTAAAGAAATTTGAGATTCAGAAATTTTGAGGGGACAACTCGTCACATTATGATCAGAAATTCTTGAACAAAGTGAATTCCTCACACAAATTTGACTAAAGAAACATGCCAGGTCTCAATCACTCATTCACTCGGTACACGCACACCCACTCACACCCACCCCACACCCAAAGCTGCATTGATTGGGGCAAGGAACCGTTTCTTAGGTTGCATTAATGAGGCAAAACTGTTGCACAACTGTACTTTTATTCAATCCAAGCACTATGTTTGCTTGCTTTATTCACCACTTGCCGTGTCTTAGAAATAGGAAAGATCAAGTTGAGAAACCTTGGGTATATTTTAACCAAAAGAGCAGGTTGCATTTATGCGATGAGTGTTGGAGAAAACCATATGTTGTTAGGATGACTAGAAATCACAACCTTCCAAAGCCGTGGTCCTACCCAATAGAGCTACCACCATCAAATAATCCATTTTAATCTAAATTATGCCGTGTTTCCAAACTTAATCTAGTTAGACGCTAAGTGTTTTTCAATCTCGATTATGATTCTTCCTACTCTTAGATGCACCAAACTTGCACTCCATATCTTGTCTTTGTTCTACTAATTTAAGAGTTTTCCTCCAAAGTTCTAGTTTAGTTTTTATTTGCTTTTGGCCTAAGCAATACATACAACATCATCCCCAGATAACATATGTTTAGCAGTGTTTATCTTGAAAAGTTGCTGTCTAATTGTCCATAACATCATCCGAAACCATTCCTATCCCTTTAAAACCTTTTTAGACATTCTAAAATCTCAAAGAAAACTGAAAATGAAAATTATTGTTTCTTAATGGGCTTTTGAGTACTTTTAGCTTGAGCAAAAATCTTACAACCACTTCTATAAATATCTACTAGCACATGTGTTGCACAAGCTTTGTGTATCATTGTATATTGGTCACAATAGAGCATGGAAGGTTGGAGGCACCCAAAACTAAAACTTGTCCCTGACCCAATTCTAGTCAAGATCTAAAAGCAAATCCACACCATGACCAAACAAACCCACCACCAAACCTGCCCCCTCATAAGAGCAGGTTGGGCGGGTGATGTAGTTAACCCCCACACATTGCCATCCCATAAAAACTACACTGTCAAATACTGGTGGCAGCGGGGGCGAAAATCATTACCCATCTTTTCAGTATATCTATCTATGGCGACGGGCAAATTAAAAAAAAAAAAAAAAAAATACACTAAAATTACAAAATTTATTCTTGAACACTAAATTTCACAAATATGAGATATATAAATGCAAAAGAATACATGTACACTAAAATTCATGACATGTCCTAGTTCTCTATAACAGTGAAACCTATAATGCATACACTGCAAATAAGATATCTATACAGAACATCTGGACAATAAGGCATTCTCTCATGTAACAAGAGACTGGAATAAGCTTCTTGAAAACCAAATCCTGAAAATAAGAGAGCCCAAGTTATTTCAGTAATTTAACAAACATTCCAAGCCTTCAAAAAATGTGCTATTATTGAACATCTCCTTGGATTGCTGTGATGAAATCTCTGTGTTGACATCAGTAGACGTCAGACCCGTGTCCTGCGAAACCATTGACTGGTTGGAGAGCTGTTCCGCCTTGCACTTCATGTTTGAGCTGGACGTTTCATGGGTAGCAGCCAGAGCTCTAAATATTGCCATATCAGCACCATTGAGACCAAAGCCTGTAGAGTTTGGAACTGTATTTTTGTTCATGAATGGGTGCAAGTAACCCAAATTCGCCGACCCCGGAACTGGCAAAGGAGGATTTGGGAGAGATATCTGAGGTCCCAAGATTGAATTCTGAGGTGGGTTGATGAAATTGCCCTGGTGGTTGATGTTGGGGTGGTTGGGAATAATGTTCTTGTAATCCGTTTGACCATCGATGCCATTGGAGAAATAGGAGGTTTGATAACCATCAAATCCTCTTGATGTGCTAGTACCAGTGGTCCCATTGAAATCATGGTCACTATCATCATTGAAGCGAGGAGGATCCCAAAGAGGTGGAAGGGAAGAATAATCCAACAGATCCTCTCCAAGGGAATCCATTCTCACTAGGCCTTGGATTGGGCTCTTCTTGAGGCCTGTGCTCTTATGAAACACCCTACAAACAGCCCATTCATCCTGCAATGATGAAAACCAAATATTCTTCTTAGTCTTCTCACAGAAGCAAAGGGTATAAAAGATAAAAGGGACACCTGAAAAATTCCTTTATAGGCAAAAGAAGGTAAAAGGTGAGAGAACCCATGACTTTAATGGAAAGGTAAAGCCATGAAGAGGGTAAAAGGGCAAGTACCTTTGCAGATTTGGGAAGGTTGGAGTAGGAGAATTTCCCTTCCAGTCTGTATTCATGCATTACCCAGTTGGTTTTCTCTCCTTTGGGTGCTCTTCCCTTGTAGAAAACAAGGGTCTTCTTCATACCAACAAGACGGCCTTTTCCTTTGTAAATCTCCTTGTCCTTCCCTGTGGCCTTCAATAACCAGCATCTGTGGCTCTATTGGTCCTCATCCCTGTTGGGTACTTTCTATCTCTCTGACAGAAGAAGTACCATTCATTCTCTCCCATCTTGGCCTTGCCTGGAAGGGGAAAAAGGCAACAAAAATCAGACCCACCATTCAAATAAAATCAAGAAAATTCTAGCCATTGATTTCTAATAACATGGAAGAGGCAATTAAGAGGAGAGAGAGAGAGAGAGAGAGAAAAAAAAAAAAAGGCTTACCTGGTAAATCCCATGGCTCACACTTGTTCAAATCTACTTCCCCTATGGCTCTACAAACAAAGCTGTTATTCACAACCTTCTCTGAGAGATAAGAGCTTACAATTTCTTCATCAGTAGGATGAAATTTAAATCCAGGAGGCAGATCCATACAGTCTTCTCCAATTGTTAGCCCTGAAACATCTTCCATGGTTGCACTCCAGATGACCCAAAACAACTCCTCTTTTTACAGATTCAAAGACTTAATAAAAAAGGCACAGAACCCAACTTTCCAAAACACCAGACCAAAAGCAATCACAAGCTCAAAAGACCCTGAAAACAAAACACACACAAGAAAACCAAGAAAAGAAAACCAGAACAATCTCTCTTTGACAAGAGTTAGAACAAATGAAGGAAATTAATACAAAAAAAAAAAAAAAAAGCTGAGAACCCCAGAAAAGAGAATATGCTGCTGCACTGTCTCCTTGAAGGAGATATAGACTATGAAGACGGTATTAAGAAAGAAGAAAGTATAGAAGAAACCCACTTAAATAGAGGTTTCTGAGGGCCTAAGAACCGTGTTTTCCAAGGCACTTGTAAGAGAAGCCTCTTTATTTTTCCAAATTTTTTTCTTTTTAGACTGTTGGCTTCTGTTGTCCAGGTCTTTTCTCTAGTTTGTCTGTTTTTATTATATGTATCTTCTTCTCTCGTGTGGTTTCTATTGCTAACAGGTCGCTTGGAAACAGTTGTGGAAAGGTGATTTCCGTTAGCAGCACATGTTTCTGGCACCGAACCAATAAGAAAATACAAAGATAGAATAGTGGTGAGAATATAGAACAAGGGGGGAAAGATCCATGCAGCTGGACCTAACAAAAGAAAATTCACAACTATTACCCTATACAATGTGTAGAAATTCTCTCTTCTTGGAGGCACATGGAAGGAAAATGTCAATGGGGTCAGCTTGCCTTGGCTTGGCTTGTTGGCTCAAGTCATCTTAACCTATAATTTGGACCTAATTAATTTTGGGATATGGGAATCAGGCGAGTTATAAAAAAAAAAAATTAAAATTAAAATTAGAAAACTGAATACAATACTATTAGCACAATCAAAATCACAGCAGCCAATATTGGCTCATGAGACAAAAGAACCTTGAGCAATAGAATGCCATAAATGAGCAAAGGACTCGGTGGTCACATAAGCGAGCATGTGAAAAATATTAAGCCTATGTTATCAAAATCTGTATTGTTGAATTCAACCACCTTTTGTGAACTGCTTTGGAGTTTATTTATTTATATATTACTTGGGAATGGAATCTAGTAAAAGTCTTGAAAAATGCTGATGATTCTGATTTGTCAAATGTGGAAGCGGGCTTTGAGTAAGATCTATTGGAGTAGAAGGTTACATTTTTGGTTGAACCTTCTTTACTTTTATGATAAGCATCTTTTTTTCTCTTCCCGAATATGCTCCTATTTTTTAATTCATTTCTGAATTGGAAATTGCATCAGTGGTTTTTGAGGGACCTTACTGGGATGCTTGGAGGTGTTTTATTCATTTTTTACCAGGTACAGTAAACTTTTTTATACAATAGATTCTTTTTTAAAATTTATTTCTTTTTGTTATGGATGTCGAGGTGGAACTTAATATTTTCTATATTTTATTGTTTTAATGTACTTTTCTTTCTTCAATCTATAATTTGATTTATTCTTTCTTTAATAAATATGTTCTTTAATTGCATTTGGGTTGGACCCAATAATATGAATCCAATCAGAGAGATAGCTTTTCATTATTTTATTTCTTTCTTCCCCAAATCTACTAGTTGTTCTTATGATCAAGCTTCTACTCATTTTCTCCATTCGAGTATGATCAAGAAATCTAAGTACTTATTTTATGAAATTTACTCAGCATGGAGTTGGCAGCATGTACTCATTTTCCTCAACTGGTTACTAGTTTCAACAGAGAATGATCCCTTGCCAATACAAGTGGTTTAATGGGAGATCTTGAAACCAATTACAAATCAATATTGTTCACACACAAAAAAAAAAAAAGGTCAGAGGTTTTCTCCATTCGAGTCATTCAGTTATTGTGCCTTTAGGTCATGTTTGGCAAGTTTGATCTGTTTGAAATAGATCTGTTCATTCAAAAACTCTTCTACAAATAAGCTGTTTCTATGTTTGATTTATTTAGTGGGGAAAAGCAAACTTGTCATGTAAGTGAAAGTTACATGTTACATGAATAAAGTAGCCATATAGTAAAAATTATATGAACAAACAATTCTAACCGCTATGACGATATGGTGGGTGGGTCTTGATGAGGTGTCAACTTTTGACTTGTTAAAATTTTCAAAAACCACAATTCATAAAATAGGTGCAACCAAAAACCACTCTTTATCTTAAAAGAGTTTCACATATTTAAGAATTTAAAAGTATGTCTGTTTATCAAATTTTCATAAAATATTCTCTTGTAGTGTGAATGTAAAATCTTGCTCTAAACTCACATCATGTCTTGTGTGATCATGTGTTTTTGGTCGGTAGGTGACGGTTTGAACCGGATATTACGATGGATAAAAGTTGGATGCATAAGTCAAGATCGAGCCCTGAGTATCTAAATGGTGTTGTAGAATTCCTAAATTTTGCGTTTGACCATGCAACGAATGATGACAAGATCCCGTGTCCATGCATTAAATGTTGTAACAAGTACTATAAGACTAGAGAAGATGTGCATGGTGACTTATTATGGAATGGGATAATGCAGAGATATATCAATTGGAAGAGCCATGGGGAGGATATATATGAAGGTGAATATATTAGTGATGAGTCCGAGGAGGGTGATGATATGCATGAAATGTTACAGGATGCATTCGGAATGCCAAACTTAGATGGTGGGGAAAATAATGAATCATTGGAAGAAAGCATTCCGGATGAGCCCAACATGGAAGCACAGAAATTTTACAAACTTTTGAAGGATGCTGAGAATGAACTATATCCGAGTTGCACTAAATTCTCAAAACTTTCTTTCCTTGTACGATTATTTCACTTGAAGTGTCTTAATGGATGGAGTAACAAGTCGTTCGACATATTACTTGAGTTATTAAAAGAAGCACTTCCCGTTGGTGAAATTTTGCCTAAGAATCATTATGAATCAAAAAAGATACTTCGGGATCTTGGCCTACACTACATAAAAATAGATGCTTGCCCGAATGACTGTATGCTGTACTGGAAGGAATATGAGAATACGAATGAATGTTTCGTATGTGGTGAGTCTAGGTGGAAATCGATGACATGTTACTCTACTAAACAGGCTGTAACTTCGTCTACAAAGGATAAGAAGATAGCTGCAAAGATTTTGCGTTATTTTCCATTGAAACCGAGGCTTCAAAGGTTATTTATGTCTTTAAAAACAGCCGAGTACATGAGATGGCATGATCAGGGCCGCATAAAGGACGAGGTATTGAGGCATCCTGCAGATTCTGAGGCATGGTCAACTTTAGACGCTGTATTCCCGATGTTCGGTTCGGAGCCTCGTAATGTTAGACTTGGGTTAGCGAGCAATGGTTTCAATCCTTTTAATACTATGAGTATTGCTCACAGCACATGGCCGGTCATTCTCATTCCTTACAACTTGCCACCATGGATGTGTATGAAGCAATCATTTTTCATGTTGTCATTGCTTATTCCTGACCCTAAGTCTCCTGGGAACGACATTGATGTTTACCTGCAACCGTTGATAGAGGAGTTGAAGGAATTGTGGACAGATGGAGTTGAGACATACGATGCCTCTTCAAAACAGAATTTCCAGATGCATGCAGCAGTCTTATGGACTATTAGTGATTTTCCCGCATATGCTAACTTATCAGGATGGAGCACTAAAGGGGAAAAAGCTTGTCATTCTTGCAACAAGGACACATGTTCAGTCAGATTGAAGAATGGACGTAAGTGGTGTTACTTGGGAAATCGTCGATTTTTACCACATGATCATAAGTTCCGACACAATAAGAGATCTTTTAATGGATTTAAGGAATTGAGAAGTGTACCAAATGCATTAACCGGTGATGATGTACTTGATCAATTGCGTGACTACGAGCAAATCACATTCGGTAAGGCGGATAAGGATAAGATGGGGAGGAAGAGAAAAAGGGATGAGTGTAATTTGCCAAAGAATTGGAAGAAGAAGAGTATTTTCTTCCAATTGCCTTATTGGAAAGATCTTATATTGCGGCACAATCTGGATGTTATGCACATCGAAAAAAATGTGTGTGACAGTGTGGTAGGGACACTGTTGAACATGGAGGAGAAAACAAAAGACACTTTAACAGCTCGTCTTGACCTAAAGTTAATGGGCATAAGGGAACATCTCCACCCAAAAGAGGAAGGAAATAGGTTGGTATTACCCTCTGCATGCTACTCAATGTCTTTAAATGAGAAAAGAAAGTTATGTCAATGCTTGAAGGAGGTGAAGGTTCCGGATAATTATTCGTCGAACATTGCACGATGTGTTCAGGTCAAACAATGCAAGATCTTGGGGCTGAAGAGTCACGATTGTCATGTTCTCATGCAACAACTACTTCTGATTGCAATACGTGGACTCTTACCGAAGGACGTGTGTTCAGTTTTGATTCAATTGTCTACTTTCTTTAGGCAGTTGTGTTCGAAAGTGTTGAAGGTCTCAGAGCTAGAGCAACTTCAATCCCATACTGTTCTAACATTATGTAAATTGGAAATGATCTTCCCACCGGCATTTTTTGATATCATGGTTCATTTGCCTATTCATCTCGCCGATGAAGCCAAGTTTGCCGGACCAGTGCAATACCGGTGGATGTATCCAATTGAGAGGTCAGTATATATATATATATATATATAATATAAACTTGTCATTTCAAGTTGTATTGGCAATAACATCAACAATTGTATTCCCATAGGTACTTGCGCACGCTGAAGTCATATGTACGTAATAGAAGTCGCCCGGAGGGTTCAATAGCAGAAGGGTACCTTTCAGAAGAATGTTCGACATTTTGCTCCAGATACTTGCAGGAGGTTGAGACAAGGTTCAACCGACCGGTTCGGAATTACGATGGTGGTGATGCTAAATCACATGAAAAGTTTTTCATTTTCGCAGGGACCGGTCGTGCCTTAGGGAAGGCAACATTGCGCACGCTAAGTACAGATGAGTGGGAGCAGGCTCATCTATATGTGTTGAATAACTGTGATGACGTCGCCCCATTTGTTCGGTAAGATTGCTATATCCAAATCTAGTGAAACAATATATATAGTAAACGATACATTTTCCTCCCATTTGGATTATGATAAAAATGATTTATTGTGTAGGACACATAAGCAGATGATTAAGGATGCTCATGGTGGTCGTATAAGTGTTAGGGATGTAGACCGCAAGCATATCAAGGAATTTGGTAAATGGTTCGAACGCCATGTAAGTGTTGTATAAAATATGCATTTTTCCTATTATCTGTAGTCATAGTTATGAATAATGTGATTGGGATGTATTAATTTCCTTGTTCAATCCAAATAGGTTTCACAGATGCAAGTAGATGGTGAGCATGTAAATGAACAACTACAATTATTAGCTATGCCTCCCCTTCGAGCAGTGAGGTGCTTTAAGGGATACATCATAAATGGCTTTAGATTTCACACAGAAGATCGCGAGAGACAAAGGAAAACTCAAAATAGTGGAGTTTTCTTAACTGCAGAGACATCGAGCTTTGCAAGTGCAAGAGACTCAAACCCGATGACCGGCAATGTTGGCTATTATGGTGTCTTAAAAGATGTTATTGAGTTGCAGTATATCGGTGGGAATCGGATCGTGTTATTCAAATGTGATTGGTGGGATGTAACGAACCATGGTGGTAGGGGAATCAAGCAAGATGAGTATGGATTCACCTGTGTGAACTTCACACGAACCTTAAATACCAATGAACCATTTATTCTTGCAAATCAGGCACAACAAGTTTTTTACGTCCAAGACACCAACGAGCCCAATTGGCATGTCGCGATAAAGATACAACCCCGAGACTTATACGATATGGAGTCGGAAGTAGATCCTTGCCAACAAATTGAGCCCGATTTGCACATTGAGTCAACAGATATGGTAGACACCAATGATGGTGTTATCACTTGGAATAGACCTGATATCGAAGGAGTGGTCCTTGATGCAAATATTGTTCTTCCTCATCAAACCCAAGAACGTGAATTAGATGACTTTATTGATGATGGTGAGGGAGATGATACCTTTACTGACAACGGTGATGGAGATGGAGATGGTATCTCTATTGACGTTGGTGATGATTAAGATTGCTGGCAGGTAATGCAGTTGAGTTTAGATTCTTAATATTCTCAATTTCATTAAGTTTGGTAGTTGGTAGTTGTTTGCTTCTTCTTAAATGATTTTCTCAGGATTTACAAGTGATCTTTTAAAAGATCACTTGTAAGTGATCTTTTATTGTATTCCATATTCTGAACATTTTTGGTGAATGCTCTTTTCAACAACTAAATTTGCAATCTAGTAAATAGATATAGAGGGCTGCTGTGTATGAGAGATAGCTTGCAATAATGGTTTTTATCCTTGCCATCTGAATTCTTGTTCAGATTTATAATTTTAACTATTTCATAGAGAGACCCCTTTCTTTGAATAAAGATACATAAAGCTGACTCAATTGTCTGTCTTTGAAAATGCAGAGGAAAGTTTTTAATGAGTAGTGATTTGCAAATGTTAAATATATATTGTGAGTATTTGAAGGTCAAATCTAAACTTATTCAAATTCCTTGTGGGTTTCGAATTCAAGGTTGAGTTTGACCTGAATTAGAACAAGCCCAGCCAGGTTGGGCCATGCAGTTTTTTGTGACCCAAGTTATATTCCAATGCTATCATTCTTAGCAGCGGTCATTGTCATGGACATCATTCTCTGGAAATTGTTGCCTAGGAAAAATGATGTGGTATTTCAAATTTGGGGTTTTTAAACTGTTTTTTTTTTTAGATAACTAAAATTAATAAACAAGTACATACAAATACAACATATACTCACAATATGGAATTTGGTGTCTTTTGTTGATACCTCTAATGTTGATACTACATTATTGCCCATTTATTGTCTACTTATTTAATTCAAATCCATATTCTTGATGGATTATATTTGATTATGTGATTTAGGTAATTTAGAAGATTGCCATGATTCGTCGAAGCAGATCTAGTCAGAGTTCCTCCATACATCCCCGTCCACAGCCTACAGAGTCTGGGTCATCTGAGATCCAGAGTGAGCCTGCCCGTACAGAGGTTGGGGGGATTGGCAGCAGTTCAAGTAAGATGACTTAAATTTGATAGATCAAAGATACCAAATTATTCTTTAGTATTGTATCGGTTATCAACTCTTAAACTCTGAAAACAGATCCTATCAGTGGGAAAAAGAGGACTCGAGGGAGCAACCGAGGCATTAAGTTGTTTAATAGGCGGCCCGATGATAAACTAATTGTGCAGTTCAATGCAGAAGGGCAACCTATAGGTGATAATGCTAGGCCTTTCGCCACATTATGTGGAATAATTGTAAGGACACCTGGTAATGCACCATTACAGGTTACGAAATGGGCTGACGTTCCAGAGCAATCAAAAGAGAAAATGTGGAAGCATATCCAGGTAAATAGTAATGAACAATTTATTTTTGAAAAAATAATTGATTACAAAAATCAAGATAGACTACTTCTCAAGTAGGTCAAGTATGTAGTGAAGTGGAGTGAAGTGAAGTGGAGATGATTTTACAATTACATCTCCTTTCTTTAGTTAATCACTTATCGTGATCCTTATTTAATCTTGAATTTCAGGATTATGCAGTGGTTGATGATGAGAGGAAAAAGTGGGTTCTACAAAGTTTAGGAAAGAAATACAGAGATTATAGAAAGGACATTAAGGATAAGTACTATTCTCCGTGGAATACAGATGATGAACGACTTCAGCATAGACCCCCTGACGTTTCTAGTGAAGATTGGGCCTGGCTTGTGCAATATTGGGGCAGTCCAGAGGTTCAGGTATGAAACCATTGTTAAAATGTTTTAGTGAAAGAGTCCTTTTTGTTTGTGTCTTTAAATTGTTGCAATATTATTGAATATATGTAGGCTGTGGCTTCGAAAAATAAGGCCAATCGTAGCTCCCAAAAACTTAGACATACAGGGGGGACTAAGAGTTTTGCTCGACATAGAGATGAGGAGGTACATGGGTTCAATATATTAGTTATTATTTTAGAATTTACGTTGACATTCAACTCTGTAATGAAATTAACTTTGCACATGGATAGACTCGGAGCAGGACTGATGGGAGTATACCTACTCGGGCGGATCTATTCATTCGCACCCATAGTCGGAAGGACGGGACTCCTGTTGATGAGAAATCAACGGAAATCATTGTACGTCATTTGATAATTTTAACAATAAGCCTCAATTTGTGTATAATGACATTAATTAATTTTTCCGTTCAGTCAAAGTTTAAGGAACTAAGTGCTGCCCAAGAAGGAGGATCTTCTAGCTCCATAGGTGATGATATATATACTCAGGTGATGGGAGCAGAGCGGCATGGCCGTGTACGTGGATATGGGCTAGGTCCAACGCCCACTTCAGTCTTTGGCTCCACGTCGCGCCAATCTCAGGCCGCCTTTGATGAGTTGCAGACTGAACTAAGCTCAATGCATGAAAAACTCCAACAAATGGAGGAGTGGAAGAAGAACCAAGAAGAAGAGAAGCGTCAAATGGAGGAGTGGAAAAAGAACCAAGAAGAAGAGAAGCGTCAAATGGAGGAGTGGAAGAAGAACCAAGAAGAAGAGAAGCGTGCACATTTAGAAGAGATGAAGTTGATGCAGGCCATTATTGCTGAGATGAGACAACGGTTATCTCCCCATCGACGGGATCCTTCCGAAGGGGTAAAATACTTATTTATTGTTTGCTTAATATTACCATGATTTTGCATTATATGATTTGTAAGAAGATAATTTAATTATTTATTTTCTTTGTGTTGCAGGGAGCAGATTGATGATTGGGCAAAAGATGTTTTAGTCTTAGATTTATGATAATGATGTTAAACAATTTTGAAGTAGGATGGATCTGTTTTAGTTGATGGGTTGTTGTGGATGGTGGATGGATTTTGATCTGTTTTAGATTTATGATAATGATGTTAAACAATGCTGACTATGATAAAACTTGCTTGTTTAAATATCAGCTATGAGGTCTGTTGTTTTGTTCAACTTTTCATTTTATTGGATTGGCCCATTAAAATATAACTTCCAAACAATTGAAACAATTTCTCTAGGAGGCTTTGGCCGTGTGATGAACATGGCTAATTCCCAAGGTAGGAGTTATTTTGAAGATTGGAACTTCTGGTTTTCTTTTCTTTTTGGATATTGGATATTCTAAAATAGTAAATTCTGAATATAAGAATCTGTGCTGGTTTTGTTGCAGGGAATTGTTGGATACATATGTGGTTCTGATGGACTTGATAGTTCAGGACTTAGCTCTTCAGCTGCTGTAAGTTCACTTTTGTATTAATATGTATGTATCAGCTACTCTGTGTGATACTTTAACCACTAAGATAATCTTTTAGAAAAGTCTTGCCCCAAATATGGATTTGTTTTAAGTTGATCCTTCATAGAGCCTTCTACTTGAGGTGCTAGTCCCACTTCCATATTGCATGCATTCACACTTAAGATGCCTGGATATTTGTATACATGTTCAACACATATGATACCAGTACTGATACTTGTAGAATATGCTTTTTTTTGGGGTAAATGTTGATGTTAAGATCATAAATTTTCACCTTTGATACTCCTTTTTTTTTTTTTTAAATGGTTTTTCTTGTTTGCCACTTGATGTTATCTTTTTTTCTTGATTGAACCGTTAATTTTGCAGACACATGCAATTGACAGAAAACCCAAAAGTTAATTTTGCCAATGGCTTTTTTTTTTTAATTTACATTTCCCACCTGGTGAAGTGGGTGTTGAAGAAGGACAGTTTAAGAGGCCAAAGCGAAAATCATTCTATAGTACTTGTTGCAAGGCTGGTCTATGGGAGGTTGCTAACAAGTTTGAATTTAGTTCAGAGCAATTTGGATTGCTCCTGAATTTGGAAAAGATGGTATGTTGATCAATATTTTACCTTCTGTTCTGTTGATATTAAGACGTACTTATGTTCACCTTCTCCTAATTTCAGCGGGTGGATGAATTAGAGGATGCCAAGGAAACTCCAGAGGAAATTGCTGCAAATTTTACATGCGCAATGTTTGAGACGCCTAAAGATGTGCTCAAAGGTGCCAGGCACATGGTATTTACTCGATGAGATCTAGTATTTATGACATGACGCATGTCATATTAATGCACTCAATTCATTATTATTTTCGTGTTCCTCAGGCAGCAGTAGAGATTGCTTGTGAGCCGTGTGTCAGGACACATGTTCGTAGTATCTTCATGGAAAATGCTGTTGTTTCAACGTGTCCTACTTCTGATGGAAATGCAGTTATTGATGATTCTCATCAATTTTCAAGAGTGAAGTGGCTGCGTGACAAACCACTATCTGAATTTAAGGATTCACAGTGGCTTCTTATACAAAAAGCTGAAGAAGAGAAGCTTCTTCAAGTAAACATAAAACTACCTGAAAGTGTGCAAACTAAATTAATAAGTGACTCTAATGACTGTTATGTTAGTGATGGTGTTAGTAGATCTGCTCAGCTGTGGAATGAGCAACGCAAATTGATATTGGATGATGCTTTTCTTAGTTTTCTCCTTCCTTCAATGGAAAAAGAAGCTCGGACCCTATTGACTGCAAGTGCCAAGAACTGGCTGCTTTTGGATTATGGAAAACATTTGTGTGATAAAGTCTCTGTTGCACCATACGGGCGGAAGGATGGTGCTGCCTCTGATGATGGGACTGCAACAAGGGTCATGGCTTGCTGTTGGGGCCCTGGGAAGCCAGCAACCACATTTGTAATGTTGGATTCAGCAGGAGAAGTTGTGGATGTGTTGTATGCAGGGTCACTTAGCATTCGCTCTCAGAGTGTTAATGATCTGCAGCGAAAGAAGAATGACCACCAACGTCTCCTCAAGTTCATGGTGGACCATCAGCCCGATGTTGTTGTTCTTGGGGCTGCAAATCTGTATTGTCCACGTTTGAAGGATGCTATTTATGAGGTGAGCATTTTTATTTCATTTACCAGTAACTATATAGATTATAGATTACAATGGAAGTAGAACTGATTTCCTACAATATTTGGGTCTTTAACCATGTGCATAATACTGTCTTTGATTGCAGAGGACTGGAATGGTAACTCTTTGAAAAAAACAGGATTTAATAAACTCATGATTTCTGAGATTGATCCTCTGGTTATCCTTTGAATTCATCTATCTTTCTATCTTTGAAGTGTTTGACTGGCTGCACAGAACTCACAGCCTGTAGCCATGGTTCCCTTGATCTACTGCTCTCTCTTTGTATTGTTGCTTCTTCACCCAATCTCTGAAGGAGCTCCTGAAGAGGCTCTCATCACCCAACTTCCTGGTTTCAATGGCACTTTCCCATCCAAACACTATTCTGGGTATGCCTGTTATCCTTTTTTCTCATCTCTTGGTTTTTGTTTTAATCCTATTACAGCTTAATTTCATTTGGGGTTGTGGGTTTCTGTTATTTGTTTGAAGGTATGTGTCTATTGATGAGAATCAAAGGAAGAATCTCTTCTACTTCCATCTCTTATTTATTTATTTTTATGATCGATCTCTCTCTCTCTCAGTCTCTCTCTCTTTCTTTTTCTTTTTTAAATTTTATTCATTTCAATGTTACCTTGTATTTGTGTTGTTTGTTTGGAGGATTTTTCATTGACCATAGTTTTACTTTGGGGTTGTGTTCTTTGTAATTTTACTTGGAGAAGCACGGTTTTTTGCATGCAATTGAATTCCTAGAAGTTCACAGTAAAATGAGTTCTATCGATGGAATATTGAAGAGCTGAGATTTGATGGATATGAGGTGATGATGAAGATTGGAACCTGACTTCCCTAGGATTTGACTTACTAGAGTGATGGTTGGGTATTTATTTACCACCAAAGTACATATTATTTGATGGTCATTTGTGGATTTTCACCCTCAATTTTCTTAAGCTCATAAGGAATTGAATTTCATGCAAAGAAAAAGACCCTTTGGGTTTATGTTGTTTGTTTAAATTTGTGTTTTTCTAAATTTTGTTTCATCTTAATTATACTCTGGCTTTGTGCTGTTTGTAATTTTACATTGGATTTGTGTTGTTTGTTTAAAGGTTTGTGACTATTGATGAGAGTAAGGGGAAGAATCTTTTCTACTACTTTGTACTTTCGGAAGGGAATCCAACCAAGGACCCTCTTGTGCTGTGGCTCAATGGGGGACCTGGCTGCTCTAGCTTTGATGGATTCGTCTACGAGCATGGTATTTTTTTTTGCTTTCTTCTTTCAGCTGTGTGTTCATTTGCTTTTGCATTCACTGATAATGATTTTAAAGAGAGCAACATGTTCCTCCCTCATTAGATAGATAGCTTATTCAGAGTTTGCAGGAGAACCCATTACTACAATAGCTATATTTAATTTGCAGGTGTAAATGATCATCATTATTAAATCTTTCTATCTTGTTCTTATTGGTGAATTTAATTAAAAGGGGGGTGATTTGGGGTTTGCAGGAGTCGTCAAGGAAACCAGCAGCAGTGGATGAGATGATGGTGAAGAAGAAGAAGAAGGTTGGGGGAGCTTTTCATCCTTTCCATGGAGAGAAGAATACGTCAAAGGCACAGGCGGCAGCCACTAGCTCTACTGCTGAGACCCGCCGGCCAGAAGAGAAGGACGGGCGGAAGGCTAGGAGGTGCTGGTCGCCGGAGCTGCACCGGAGATTCTTGCAAGCCCTCCAACAGCTTGGGGGACCCCATGGTCAGCTTGATCTTCTTCTTTCTTGTGGATAATGCCCATCACTATAAAGCAGCATTTTTTTAAAAAATATATAACATTTCCATGGCATACTACTATTGTCTGTTGCTATTCGTACTTGGCACTTGATCAGGTATCCAAAACCAATGTTGTTTGTTCAAAAATAATAATAACTGTGTTTGATCTCTCTACAAAGTTGACTTTTCACATGTCATCATGTTGACTGAAATTTTGAAGCCACGGTCATCAGCTCTTATATAGTGGTCTGTTTTTGTTGAATGGAGTTGTGTTTTCTGTGCTCATAAAGTAAATTTTCATTGTCACCTGATTTACTTTACCCATGAAATGTTATAGGTACATGAGGTGTTCAAAAATGCCAAATTCCTACATCTCTTTGGGAGGTTGGATTTGGTATTTTATTTTTGGTTGGTTGGGTGTATTTGTGTATTTGGTAAATACTTTGGGAGGTTGGATTTGGTCTTTTTTTTTTTTTTTGGTTGGTTGGGTGTATTTCTGTATTTGGGTGTATTTCTGTATTTAGTAGATATTTTTGTGCTTTATGCGGGCTAATATTTGAAAAAAAAAAAAAATACTGCTTTTAGCGGCGGCCATATGATCGCCGCTAAAAGCAGCATTTTTTAAAAAACAATACGTCTTTTAGCGGCGGCCAGGTTTTTAGCGGCGGCCATCTTGGCTTTTACCGGCGGCCGATGGCCCCCGCTATTATTTTTTTATCTTTTACCAGCGGCCATTGACAGCCACTGGCCGCCGGTAAAACCTATTTTTAGCGGCAATTAACGAGCGCCGTTGCAACTTTTACCCACCCGATCTGTACCGTCGCCAAGTGGCGGCCATTGTGACTGCCGCTATATGTTTTACCGGCGGCCACAACCACTTTTACCGGCGGCCGCCGGCCCCCGCTAAAAGAAAATTTTCTTGTAGTGATGGACCTTGTTTGGGGTAGTGAAATTTTAAGCTCGATCCGCCCGGTTTCCAATTCGGGCATTTCTAGATTCATCTGATCAGGCCTGGGCACAAAGTTTAGATTAGGCCCTGACTTTTTAGGATCTTATTTACAAGTGTAATGACTGATAGGTAGGTAGGTAGGTATTTCTTTCCCATCACCTCTTAATCACATATATCTGAAAGATAGATCTTCATTTTTTATTTTTATGGTCATTTGCTTTGTTCGCTTGTTTCGCAATTTTCATACTTTCAGATTAGGCAATTGAAAAATGTTTATTAGATCTAATGCACTTAGAGAAGTTGGATCCAAAATTTCTTATGAGTACCTGCGTAGGTGGGTCACATTCGTTTTACACTTGAAACATTATCGGTCCGTGCAGATGGAGCCGAGGAGTTAAGATATTGTGCGAGTCCGTGAGTACTCAAAAATGGAAAATGATACTTTTTATGCATAGACCCCCATGAATGTTACAGTGCCTGCCACTTGAAGCAATAATCTAGGCAAAAAAGTCTTTGGGCTATGCCAAGACCAACAGAAGAAAATGGATGGAAGCCTTGCTTACAGAAAAGATTCCTCCCAACACGCCCCTCCTCTTCCTCTTAACTCTTTCCTTCTTCTCTTTCTCTATGCTACAAATGCATCAACGTGCTCTCATCAATGACTCTTTCTCATCCCTTGAATGCATCTCTTCTGCCACTGTCATATTAACGCCTCTCTCCGTCACATGCTTCTCACTTTCTTCACATTTGCTTTCCCTCCCCTATGAAGGTATGCCTTTTCTTCACCATATTTTCTTTTCCACGGTTTGAGTAGCACCATAGCTTTGTATGTATGTGAAGGGTATGCTTATAACCCAGTAGAAATTGAATCGAAAAATATAACTGTAACATGTACGGGTGACCCACGAATATTTGTTTGTGGGTCATAATATGTAGCTTCTGTGTCATACCTTAGTTTTGGCTTATATCTTTGTTCTAAAAATGATTATCTTTGTGTTCTAAGAATGACTATCATTTTCATTGCTGCTTTCATCCAAGAAAAAGCCTTTTGGTGTAAGAAAGGACCGGTCTTCATGTTGAAGAGTAGGCTCCACTCAAAGGTAAATATTAAAAAGTATTTCCGCTGCCTCTATGAACGCCTCAACGACTTGGCACAAAAAAAAAAAAAAAAAAAATGCGTGCTGCCAAAAATGCACCGTCTGGATTCCACCTGAGGGGGTATGTTGAAGAGTGGGCTCCATACAAAAGGAAATATTAAAAAATATTTTCACTGCCTCTACTAACGCCTCGAGATTTTGATATCAATGGTTAGGAAAAGAAATTTATGACTTCACTCATTTTTATATGAACTCATCCAGGCTGCGAGTTCCACGGGCTCATCCGACGGTCCTCATCGGGATTATAAAGAGAAGAGAGGAGGAAAAATGAAAGCCGAAAGGACAAAATGCCAAAATCGTATCACAATCGTTCCTCTTCTTTGTCTCTCTTGCCGCCCCTTCCATGCCCTCCATGTTCCTCATCTTTCTCTCGGTCGGAGACAGCACAAACGAACACTCTAAAGCAATCTTTCACTCTAAGATGTTGGCTTTTGACATATATCCTCAATCCTAATTTAGACACTAAATGATCTATCTACCAATTGATGGATATTTTCAATGACTTGTTAGAGTTAAAGATTATGATTATCTGTTAAAAAAGATTGTTAGGGTGTTAGTGTTGTTAGGATTATCCTTATCCTCTAGATATGGCTAGTTTATATTTTCTTATAAATGTAATTTTCATGCCTCAACGAAACCTATCGTGAAAATTTTGGAAAAGAGTGATTCTGGAAAGTTTTTTTTACTTAAGTGCCAAAGACATATTGTATGTGCCCAATATGATTTTAAAACACTAATATTTGGTTTTTTTCTTTTCCGAGCTTCACAACTACAACATTAGTTTTTTTAAGAAGAATTTGTAATCAAAATGCTGCTCCAACAAATAAAAGAAGAGTATTTGCTTAATAAATAGAAAAACATTAGATAGACTAAATCTTGTGAGCCATCTTATTTAAAGCTAGATACCATCCATCAAATCAAATTCTTTTTAGATTTCTGATCATTAGTTCTCCTTTCATATGGTGTAAAGGTGCTCAGTATTCTATGTTTAGAAAGACGGCCATGATCACACAGGATGTTTTTGTAAATAGAATAATTTAAAGTGGAATATTATAATCATTTCTGAATTCTCTTAACAAGATTTTTTGTAAATGCAATCGATTAAAGGGGAATTTATAAGCAAATCTCAATGCTCTTCACAGCCTTCACTTTTTGTTTTTGGTTTTTCCTCAAAAGCAAGTCTCCCATTGGTTCATTCCTCGTCTAAAAATTTTCATTTCCCTAGCACCAACCCATTTCAAAACCGTTTTACAAAACATACTGAATTTTGTATAATTTGGAAGTCTACCTGCAGATTTTGTAAGATTTTATAAAACGTAACGAATCAGCATCCTAAAATAACAGTGACACTTCAAACCCATAAGCGGTAGCAATCTTAGAAATCTAAACCACTCAAAATTATTGTCATTTGTTTTAAAATCGATGTCATGTCTCACCTAATCTAAAAGAAGCAAAAAATATATAAAAAAAAAATCAAGTCATACCTTATAATGCAATAAACATGAGGATGAGCAAAACTCCATTGGGAACAAAATTTGGCTTAGAGATAAAACGAGGTGGAGAAGGATATATATTTTTTTTTTAGTGCTTTGGATTTTAGAGCAAGATCCCACCAATGGATTTATAGAGATGGACCTAGAAAATCAACTTCAGGAGGCCCGCCCTTGTAGAATCCAAGATGAAAACATAATAAATTCCAAATGGAATCACTACATGATGTATTAATACATAAGAATCAAAGACAACACAAAGATAGCATCATATTGTTTCATGCAAGTTCTTACATTACTAATTACAACATTGATAACTAACACAGCGTGCCATTCTCCAAAATCCCCAAAAACACCAATCTTGAAATTCATCTATGGTTATGAACAATTTTCGCCTCCAATCTCTGTTGAAAATGAGAAGAGCGATGCAACCCGAAATCCAAGACAACATGAGATGGCCACACATGAGTAATAAAACAAATCATTCTCTAGGATTCCATCTTCTCCTCCTCCTGTTCCTCTCTCCTCATTATTGTTGTTCAAGGGAGCATTTGAGGAGCAATTTATTTTCAGAATTTCGCCACAAAGACCTGGATTGCCCCTATAACTGCTATCACTAAATGTGAGAAATTGTCCTTGAGTTGGAATCTCACCCGATAGATTATTGAAAGCAACATTGAATGCACTCAAGAAATTGAGATTGGTAATTTCTTGAGGGATTTTTCATGTGAGTTTTGAAGACATGGAAATCATGAACAGAGAGACATAGAGAAAGCAGAGCACAAGGAATTTACAACCCTATTACTTGATAAGGTTACAATGAGTGCTGACTGTACATATATATAGAGATATCCAATCACTTAGACTCATCTCTTAGACTCACTCAGTCAATTAGACTCAGACATGAGTTGTACAGAGTTGTCCAGACGTTTATTAACAGCTGTTGTGTCATTAGCTCCCCTCAAGCTCATGGGGCGATCAGTCACCAGGAGCTTGGACCGGAGGAACTGGAGACGACAAGGATGTAGCCCTTTGGTGAAGATGTCTGCCACCTGATCTGTAGTTGAGACAAAACGGATATTAAGATCCTTACGGAGAACTCGCTCACGAACAAAGTGGTAATCCACCTCTATGTGTTTGGTCCTGGCATGAAAGACAGGATTGGAAGCGAGAGAAATGGCAGAGACATTGTCACACCAGATGAGAGGGCGTGAGGAAAGAAAGAAACCAATGTCTTTGAGAAGAATACGGAGCCAGGAAAGCTCCGCAGCAGTGTGAGCTAAGGATCTGTACTCAGACTCAGTGGAGGAGCGGGCGATAGTATGTTGCTTCTTTGCACACCAAGTGACAGGAGTAGCTCCAAAAAAGACACAAAAGCCGGTGGTGGACCGCTTATCAGTGGAGTTGCCAGCCCAGTCCGCATCAGAGAAGGCATGAAGGTGAAGTGGCCCGGCTATGATGTGTAGACCAAAAGACAAGGTGCCTTTGATATATCGAAGGATACGTTTTAAGGCTGTGAAGTGAAGCTCTGAGGGGTTATGCATGTATTGGCAGGCTAAATTAACAGCAAATGCTAAGTCTGGTCTTGTCAAAGTGAGGTATTGTAAGGCACCAGTGATGCTGCGATAAAGAGTGGGATCCTGCAGAGAAGGAGAGAGGCTAGAGGAAGAGGTGGAATTGTATGCCACATACTCTTATTTTCCAAACCTCTTATGCTTTAGAGGTTGGAAATTGAGATCCTAAATATGGGTCTATACTTTCTCTTCCTTCTTTTCCAGAAGTGCTCGAACATGCGTTTAATTCCCTTTCTTTTATACCTTTTTATGAAAAGATTTCTTTTCTTAGGGCGGAATGTTCTAAGGAAGGCATCCATGAAAACATGCAATTTTCATAAGGGGACGGTGGACCCAACCATTTCTTCCAATAAGTTTATATTCGTGACAGGTTGTCACTTTTAAAACCTTTTTTTGTGTTATCTATTTTGGAAAGAGTATAAATGTTTTATAATGACTGCTATAATGATTCGTATCTTTAAATTATGGGAATAACTATGAAATTGTTGTTTGAAAGTATATCATAAGTATTTTTTAGGGTAAATTAGCCAAAAGTCCCTGTACACAGTCTTCTAAGGCATCAAGGACAACAACTTTTTCTCTAATGTCTCTAATCCAGACAGCTGTAGATATTTTGGTGAAAGGTCCCTAATATGCCACGTCATATATTTTCATGACTAATTTGCCCCTTTCAACCCTCATTTCTAGGCAAAGTTCTCTCTTATTCTTTTTTGTCCCAGAGAAATCCTTCATTCTTCTTCTCTCTCATTTTTCATTTTTTGTTCGTTTCCATGGTCGTGGATTATCGTTGCAGAGCACATTTCGTCGCCACCATGACTTCCCGATTTTCTCTCTTTCATTTCTTCAAAGATGATAATGGTTTTACTTTCTCTTACTTGTTCATTTGAAGTCTCTTCCAAATCTATCTTTCTGTCTACAACTGATTTGAATTTTCTTGTTTTCCCTCTCTCTTTTCTCGATTGGATCGTGGTCATCAAGTGTTCTTATTTTGGATTTCGATTTTTATTAAAATCTAATTTTCCATATTCTGTTTTTTGTTGTCGCCGAGCTCTGATAAATTTTCCAGAATCTTTGATAAACTGGACAAAAAACTCAGATAAATTTGCCAGAACTCAGACAAATTTATCTGAGTTTCTGGCAGAACTCAGATAAATTTATCTGAGTTTTGCCAGAACTCGGACAAATTTATCTGAGTTTCTGGCAAAACTCAGACAAATTTATCTGAGTTTCAGGCAGAGCTCAGACAAATTTATCTGAGTTCTGCAGCCGGATTTTTTCTATTCTTGTTACAGAAAACATCACCGGACCGAAGGAAAACAGGTGACTTTAAACTTCCTTGTAATTGTTTGAAGATAATTCTCGCCCTGAATTGGATTAGTCATGTGTAGTGTAAAGAACTTTTAACAGTCAAAACGTTAAGGGAGCCATTTGTGTATTTTACTTGTGATCTGTTGCAAGCGTTTTTTTTGTATCCATCTTCGAAAACAGACGTGGAATTCGCCATCAAGAAACATGGATTGGACAGCATGAAGGACCCCAAGTGCCCACAGGGTATGTACAATGTTAAGCCACACCTTCGCTGCTACTGCATTCGCCGTGGACGGTCGGCATCACCGCCGTTGTTGCTCGCCGCCAACTGCCACCATCCCGCTTGCGCTACACCATCGCCGGAGAGGAAGAAGAAGACCGTTGCAGCAGTTGCCTCTAAGCCATCGATTTCTGTTACAGAACCCACGAACAGAACCAAGAAGGAAGAGGTTGGGTTCAGTTCTGAGTTTTGCTAAAACTCAGATAAATTTGTCTAAGGTCTGCCTTTGCTGACCTGTACAAGGGGTTTTTTTGTCTTTTTCACTGCCTCACTTTTATGAAAGGACTTTCAGCGGTACGATAAGTTATTGTGGACCTTAGCCTTTAAAACCAAATGTTCAGGGACCTCCGCCCAAAATCCCCTATTTTTTAAGACGTGGGTATCCCTGCGGTCTTTTGACCTAACAGGACTAAACCTCCTGGTGGTACCCGCTAAACCCACACAAATACCCATCAATAAATCTGGCGGAATCAAATGACCCATATCTTATGCCACTCCCAAGTGGGACCTAATTAGTCGGCCCATCGAAATTATTTAGATGACGAATTAATAATTATAATAGTCCTAGTAGCATACATCGAGTCTTAATCATACGAGGTTTTAACCTAAAGAAATCATCAGTTTAAGAGGCTTTAATTCCACATTGAGACCTATTTACTTAAATTTGAACCGTTCAAAATAAACTCCTCTAAGATATATATATATATATATATATATATATATGATGCATGAGAATTGCTTTTGCCCTTGATTGACCATTTGTTAAAAGACATGGTTACCACATCATATTCATATATATTCATTACCATATTTTTTTCCAGACCCTCGTTAGCATAATAAAAAAAAAAAAAAAAAATACCATGTTTTATGCCTAAAAGGAGTTTATTTTTGAACGGTTCCGATTTAAATAGGTGGGCTTGGGTCCCACATACCCCGGGTTTCTCCGGGCTCCCATGGGTCATGGGTGTGAAAGTATATAAACCTTTTAGGACCGCCACGAAAGGCGATGTTTCAGTGAATCTTTAAATAACCCCCCTAAAAAAAGAAGGAAGCGAATCAAGTTGATTCTGTAACAACGAGTGCTCTTTCTCTTTTTCTTTCTGAATGCAGAACTGGTATTGTTACTTGAGTCCTTTGGACATTTCAATGAGCTCTGTTGCTGTATGAGTTGCAGGTTTGTCTCCAAGAAACCTGTTAACATTGTTTGTTTCCCTGTATTTTTAAATTTTTTTTTTTTTGACTTTCATGAGTGTTTGTACTTGGATTAAGCAAGTGAAGTTCATTGCATTGTAAAGGGGTTCTAGATATGAAATGGGTTTGGATTACTTACGTGTTTTTCTTTGTTTCTGATTGAGTTTGTTGTAATGGAATTGGTTTCCTCTGTTTTTGTTGTTTATGCTCATTATGGTGGAAAAGGATTCAAGATATATATGAACTGGGGATTTGATTATTCATGTTTTCTGTTGTTTATTATGAAGATATGCTGTAATGGATATGGTTTCCTTTGCTTTTGTTGAATAGGCTTTAAGTTGTTTGTCATAAGCTATTCTTTTCATGGAACCTGTCTTACAGAGCCTTGTTTTTACGGATATGTTCATATTCCTCTGGTGCCAGTTCCTATCCTAGCGTTCACATTTCAAGATAGGGGTTACCATATGTACTCATCTCCATATATCTATTTGCATGTGGAGAAGAGATTAATCAGACAATATCAGTCTCCAATATATTTCACTGTTGATATAACCTGTTCACATGGTTTCTCCTTGTTTTTTAATATTAGTGTTACTAGCTTCAATGATCAATTTGAGCTTATTATAGTGTGGAAATTTTCAATGTATGAGGTAGGATTATGATGATTGCTGCTTTCCTTTGTTGTTGTTGTTGTTGTTTTTCTTTTTTAAATTTTATTTTACTGAGATGGGAGCCTTTCTTTTTGTTGAATGGTGATTGGTGAAGAGACTTTCAGTTATCATATGGCTGATTATATTGGGGGTGCTTTTGTTGTTAGTAACTTGGAAAGAAGGAAAATGGGTTTTGGTGATTAGATGATGTACATTACAACAATGGCTCTGGGGTCATAGTCATTTCTCTAATACCAGGAATTTAAATTTTCTATTTATCATTCACCAAGTTTTCAAAAGAAGAAAAGTCCCCAATAATCTGCAACTTGTGAATTTTACAAGAAGCATCCTTATTCCAGAATTTAGAAAAAGGATCTTCTTTTCTCTAACCTTTGCCTCTATTTCTTAACCTCTGTTTCATGTGTAGTTTTTAGTGGAAAAGGATTCAGATATGAAATAATTTTTTTGCTTTGTGAATAGACTTTCAATTCTTATATTGCTATGAGATTTGACTTGCTTTAAGATGGTGGATTGTGAGATGGTTCTTTTGTTATTTATATCTGTGTATGTAGAACAGAGAAAAAAAAAGTGGATTAAGCGGAATTTGAAATTGATACTGTGGTCTTTTCTCTAAAACCCAAGTTATTCATCAATTTTCTTTCTTTTTCATTCATTAATCAATATTTCAGAGAAAGACTTCCCCAGTATTAGTTAATTTTACACCAATCATTTATGCTTCACAGTTTAGAGAAAAAAAAAGTTTCTGATTTCTTATACTTCTTTTTCTTAATTAGAAACCTTATATTTTCTCATATATTTTTTTCAAAATTGTCCCAAGTATAAATGTTCCCAATGGAATGTCAGGAAAAAGTAATGTACCATTAAAGCACGATACGGTCTTATTCTTTGTTCAAATATACACTGGTTAAACTTGTAGTAGGAAATTGCGTTATATTCTGTCTGTTTTCCATCTAAAGAAGGTTTCTTGACAAAAATAATGAGCAATCTTTATGATACTTCAGTCATATGCTGCTCTTCTCATTGTTACAGGTTCATTGGTGGGAAGTTGCAATGGCTTCTAATGATGAAAATGTGGCAATGAAGGTTTGAGGCTTAATGTTTTATGCAAATATGTTTAGTGGAATTTAAGGAGATTCTTAATGTTTCTTTCTTGTGATCAACAGGGGAAGTACACTGCAATGTTTCTATGTTGGATTCTAGGAACTGGTAGCCTCTTTCCATGGAACAGCATGTTGACAACCTTAGATTACTATATCGCTATATTTCCGGTAATGCATTCATTTGATTCCATTGCTTTCCATTCATGGTTTATGCTCTTAAGATATTCATTGGTTAGTAATGATTACTATAGTTGTGGTCTATGGTGAAACATCATCTCCATCATTTATCAAGCCAACTCAAAACATAATAGTCGAAATAGCTCGATATAATTGAGGTTAAGTCACATGGTTTAGTCAATCTAACTTTTTTTTTTTAAAACTTAAGGACATAGAAGTTCGAGCTTGTAGAACAGATCCTGTTTAAATAGGGCCATTTTTAGTCAAATCTATTTTACACTTTCAATTTAACCAATGTAATGTCACCAAGCTGTTTATTCTGCTTAAATTTTCCTTTGACAAAATTTTTTTTTTGGTCCTCATGTTTTTGTTAACAAGTTTTTTTTTTTTTGCATTTTCCTCCTTGTTTTTAACATTCATTCATGAACAAATGATCATCCTTAAATTATTACTAACATAGCCATGTTGAGTGATAAGGCTCAATGCATTCATGCTAGATATCAAGTTACCAATACTGCTTTCACAACAGTTTCTTTCCTTGCCACTATGCATTGATTTGAAGTCCACTAGGTCCCCCACCCCTCCCCTTTTTATAGGGAAGAAAAGACACCTAATGGTCCTAATCTCTTCTTTTTTGTTTGTAATTTATGCTTAAGTGATAAAGGAGCTGATTCTCATAATTTAGAGGACCAATCTCTTGTCAGAGTGGACTCAAATGGATAATGCGGAGTTTTTCACTCTTTTATTTCTTATGATGTTTAATCTTTTTTAGGGTGGCTGCGTTTGTATTTTGGTTTCTTCTTTTTGTCTTTTCTATTTAAATAAAATATTACCGTTATAAAAAAAAATTATGCTTGCACAGTTCTTGACAGATCATAAACGGAGACTACTAATATATCTCTAGAGTTGTATTTAAACTTGAAAACCTTAATAACCAAGAAGAACCAATTTCTTCGTCTTCCTTTTCAGAATCCTTTCATTGAACTCATGATATCTTTAACTTTAGTTCATATTTATCTGTCTAAAATCATTTTCACATGACATGGAAATGCATAACAGCATTTTTATCATTGTAACCACGTAACTGATCATTAAGCTACTATTATAAATTAGAGAAGTTGGAATGACTGAATCTATTGCTGTTGTTTATTTTGTTGTGCAGAACTATCACCCCTCAAGAGTACTTACTGTTGCAGTTACATCTTTTGCATTCGGAACTATGATAATAATGACATACTATGAAGCGAAGATGAATACAAGACTACGCAACTTGATTGGGTTTACTCTTTTCTTCATAGGCTCAGTATTAATTCTTGTTGTAAGTGCTATTTATAATAACATTACTTATTATATTCTATCATCCCTTTCAACATTTTTTTCAATCTAATTAATTGTTCTTGTTGTACATTAGAAATGTATCTTTTTAGCAATAGTCATTTTCCATTGGTGAGCCAGGCCATCTCTTTGCTAGGCATCATTTTGTTGACTACTCTCAGAACATTCCCATTAGTGACAAAATCTGAGATGCACAACTTGCGACCCCCAAATAGACAGCTTATCTGCGTGGTTGCTAGATGAACTAGTAATGCCATTCTATATTTTAGTTAAGTATGATATATTTTGTCTTTCAGTACACGTTTCCATCAAATTTAACGTTATTTTAATGCCTTTTCCCTTTGTAGTTGAATTTGGCAACATCTGGAAGTGGAGGAATTGGAGCTTATATTGGCATGTGTGCCATAAGTGCTGCTTTTGGAGTTGCAGAAGGTCATGTTCAAGGTGGAATGGTTGGTGATCTATCTTTCATGAGTCTTGAATTCATGCAGGTAATTTGTTAATTTTGCATGTTCATATTCTATCTCGTAGTGTTTGGAGGACACCCTTTTGAGAACTTAAAAAATGAAACACAATAGAAGCATAACATTTAGATTAACTTTAGAGATTTGAAGTAACAAAGGTCTTTAATGCTTAATGAAGAAGTGTTTGAAAATTTTAATTAAGTGAGGAATCAAACTCTTGAGATTTTTCAGAATTAACAAGTACTACTTTTCTTAGGATGTGGAAAACTTCTTTCCTAGGTTCTTACTGAAAGATTTGGATTCTTGTTGAAATATTTTTTTATTTTGCCTGTTCTTGTGGCATTGCAGTCATTTTTGGCAGGTTTAGCTGCATCCGGGACTATAACTTCCACTCTCAGACTTGTCATAAAGGCAGCATTTGAAAATACCAAAGGCGGCCTTCGGAAGGGAGCATGTATATTCCCTAGTTTTTTTTTTTTTTTTTGAAAAATTTGTTGATTGTCCATTAGCTTTATTCATTCTAAATCCATCTGTTGAATAGTTGCTAACAGTAGAGTGTTTGGAACAATTACAAGCAGAAATTCAAAATAAGTGAAAAAAAATCATAGCCCTTAAAACTCCCTTCAAGGTTATTCAATAATTGGGGTCAGTTTTGGGGTGTTCATGTGTCATGCCAGGCCAATGCTTGCCCAAGCTCGGCCCAGGTAGTTATTGACACTAATATTCATGCCTGGATCCTGCTGATACAATTGAAGTTCAATCCCTAGCTCAAACCATTTGCAAACTACATGAATCCCTCTGTGTTAAATATGTTGCGTTGTACTGGCCCCTTTAAGTATATCTAGGCTGGAAAAGGAGGCCTGTGTGTGACCCGTAGGCCTAAAAACATACCATCCCCCATTCAGTTAGCTGTGGGTTTTTTTCTTGACATGATTAAGATTCTTGGCTGGAAACCTTACTAATAATCTATGCCAAATATCCCATCAGGGTTCACAGGGATATAGTGTAAATCAAATTGTAACTTTGAATTTCGGCAGAACAGAATAGAACAGGAGCACATATTAAGTAGGATGTATAAGTATGTGTGTGTGTGTTCTTTTGACTTTTATGCTCCAAATATGCTTCAAAGAATTACCACGATAATGATTTGAGGCAGAAGGTTCATAACAAAATAACTATGACCTGATTTTTCAAATCCTACACTACCCCAAATATGTAACGATCCCTTTTTTGTTCATAACTTCTTCCAAATAACCAGAATGTTTATACTTTTGCAGCATGCTTTTGTTTTCAAATCAAGTTTTGTAGATTTCAGCAAAACACTATCCAATTTTTATGTCATATAATATATCTTATCCGCCTCAAAATTCATGATGTTTCTGTAACAATTATTCTATCTAATTGCCAATCACAGTGCTATTTCTGGCGATCTCAGCAATTTTTGAGCTAGTATGTATTTTCCTTTACGCGTATGCATTCTCCAAACTACCTATTGTTAAGTATTATCATTCAAAGGCAGTTGCTGAAGGTTCTAGAACAGTTTCAGTTGACCTTCCTGCTGCTGGCATCCAAGTGCAGACTAATCCAAGTGTATGTATCAAAGCTACAAATTCCTATTTTTGCAACTGTCACTTTTTAAAGCTAGTTTTCTAATTTGAATCTGGATTTATTGTAGGATGAAGAAGACCATAATCGATTAGAACGCCTGAGCAACAAGCAGTTATTCTTAAGAAATATAGATTACGCAATTGATATTTTTCTGATATATGTGCTCACATTTTCAATATTCCCTGGGTTTCTAGACGAGGATACTGGATCCCATGGTTTAGGTTCTTGGTAAGTGTTCATTTCCTATAACGTTTTATTTGATATTCAATGATATAGTAACCTGCAGTTGATATTTATCTGACATGTGTTGACATAATTAATCTCTGTAAAGTTTCTGTCAATGTTTTAAAACATCGAGGCATGATGCAATGTTTCTATTTTCCCATATAGTGGGGGTAAATACTGACACCCTCACACTGCACTAGTCCCACGTCATCAGTACTACATCCAGGGATCGATCCATGGCTTTTTTGTGGAAGGAATGTGCCTCACCACTTGAGGTATGGAGGGTTTCTAAAAGCCTGTCCTTGAGGGGAGCCTTGAGTGTAAGCCTCAAAAACTTTTTAAATTACCAGCCTCAATTTAGGACCTAGACAACTAGATTTCATGGCTTAAATTTCATAAACTATCAACTCAATAGTACAGTAACAATGGCGCTTTTGTTTATGCATAGTGGTGTTCCTTTAAGTTACTTTGCCAGTAGTAGAAAAGGATCTGGTTGTTATTGGCTACGTGCATTAACTAGCTTTATTTTTACATAAAATGCTCTAGATCACACTCAAGTCTCGATCACATGTGCTCCCACAAATGTGATATACTCATATATCCTCTTTAAGTGCTTTAATGTGCAGATGATCTATTACTTTCCATCAGATGAACTACTTATTTGTTCTTTAACAGAGTAGAAAATTAATTTCATTCCTTAAGCTCTGATGTCTCTTTCTGGACTTCTTTCAGGTATTCGTTGGTTTTGACAGCGGTGTTTAATTTGTGTGATCTCATTTCTCGGTACCTTCCGCTTATTAAATGCTCAAGGATCACATCAAGAAGTGGCCTCATGATAGCTACCCTTTCACGTTTCTTGCTCATCCCTGCATTCTACTTTACGGCCAAGTATGGTGACCAAGGATGGATGATCATGCTGACTTCATTCTTAGGGTTAACAAATGGTCACCTTACTGTTTGCGTTCTTATGGCTGCGCCCAAAGGTTACAAGGTCAGTTGGTTACTAATTTATACAGTTGTCAAGTACGAAACTAAAGGATATCATATGACCCGTCAGTTGATTACTAATTTATGCAGTTGTTCAGTGTGAAACAAAAGGATATCATATGACCCCTGAGGCCTTGAATATGCTCGACACAGGCAACTGTGTTGATGCCAGGCATGACACAGTCTCTTCATGTAAGAGACCCTGAAAACAGAGGCATGATGTTATGTACGTCTGACTATATAGTGATGTCCAGAACATAAACAAGGGACAAAACCATTAGTTGTATGTATATGTTTGCAAAATTCTTTAAAAACTATGCCACCTTTGTATTACTCTGGAGGGCCATAACTTGTACGTAATTCATTCACAAGTAACTTGGTTTTGAAATATTTAGTAAAAAGTGATTTCTAGAGAACTTATAAATTACCCACAATGCATTATTACGGAGAAGTAAAGAAGGATCCAACAAAATGATTTATGTAGTTCACGCAAAATGACTACATCCATATGCAATCCCGCAGAATTGATTCCGCAACTGCCAACAAGGAGATTACCAACTCCAATTCTGTCCTGAATATTTGTACCAAGATGAGAATGTGTCTAGCACCGAAAGAAGCCCCCAATGACCTTGAGTGCAATCCCCTCGCCTTTCTCTTCTCCATCGAGCACCAAGAAGAGAGAACTTTTCTAGAATCCGTTGGTAGAGAGCCCTTTTTCTCATTAGTGAATGGACACTGAAAGAAACTTAAAAGACACCTATTTTAAAGGCTCTTTAAAAAAAAAACACACATTAAGTTCCTCATTGCATCACCATCACTTCTGCCAACTCATTTGGGTTGATAAAATGCACACATAATGAGAACTTATTTGGGCTGATAAATGCACTTGTTTCAGTTTCGCAAGTTTGGCCCATGATGTAATGACCCAAAAATTATCAATGTCTGTGAGCCCCAACATTGAAGGCCCTGTACACGAGAAAAACCCTTCCAAGATCTGAAACTCCTAGCCATTCAATAATTCAATTTTCTTTCATACTAAAGTTGGATCGTAGCTCAATTTTCATAGTGCCTATTTCCATTGATGAAATTAAGGTTAGGATCCTCTTATCTAGGTGATCTTTAGTTCACTTCACAGCTCATCCGCCGTAATATCAACTTTTATTTGAACCATTGGCCCTACTTCTTCAGAGCAAGCTGTACCTCTTAAGAATCAAGTATGCCATTATTCTTTACTAGAAAACATTGTTCCCAATTCATAAATTCAACTCAAATCAGAACTCAGAAGGCTCCCAGGGGTCTACTCGGCTTCCATGGATCTACCCGAAAGCTCGCCAAAGCCTTAAAGCCAGCCTATTTTGAATATTAGTATAACTCTTTAATGAGCATCTGTAAGCGACATGATAATGACTAAATTATAGTTCTGTCAACTAGAATTAGTTCCAATTTTGTTGACTGTGGTCCTTTTTGTTTCTTCTTCTTCTTCTTCTTCTTCATGATAAGATATTGCCTTTAATGGATCCTTCTCTGCTTCTGTAGGGTCATGAACAAAATGCGTTGGGGAATGTGATTCAATCATTTCTCACCGGAGGTCTCTTTGCGGGTGTAGCATTTGGTTGGCTGTGGCTCATAGGTAAAGGGTGGTAAGGGATGAGGATTCATAACAATTGATTCTGTCCGTACTTTTTTCTCATGCCTTTCTATTTATACATGTAGAGAACTTATGTTACTCTGATTTTGCAACCAAAATTGGGATTGAAATGTACTTCAGTGAGCACATGTAGAATATATACTGGCTTGAATATGAACTTCATTTACAGAATATGTAAGATTGCTATATTGTGAAATTGTGTAAGCTGTTGTGCAATTTGGCATTTGTTGACATGTCTTGGGCCTTTAGTCAAGTGAGACTCAGCTGTGAACATGACTGGGAGAAAGATCAGGCAGATCAACCCATCAATTAAAACACCAAGTGCATGGTGATTAATCAGATAACCAAGCACATGGTGCTTTAAATAGTTGTCCATCAATTTCATCGAAGCCTTATCTCCTATGATACCCAGATACGACATGGATACGGCTAGGATACGCCATGACACGGAAAGAACACGGATTTTACACATAAAAAGTGAAGTATCGGATACGATACGACACGATACATTACCCATTTTGAAGTATCTGTGCATCATAGCTTATCTCATCCATATAGTCTTAGCTTTGCAAATTCTTCTGCCGTAGCTATCTATCACCCCACAGTCTAATAAAATGAGGAATTGAATTTTGTGATTTTTCTAACCTTAAATTTCTATATATTGACCATCTTTTTGTGGTGAATACAATTGTTCCAGTTGATCCCACTGCGTATCCAATTTATCTTATATTGAAGAAGGTCATCGATCAAATAAGGAAACAGAGACATGTCTAATCACAGTTGACAGCAAAGCTAATTTCTCTATGTAAACAAATAGGTGCGTTGGACACATTATTCTTCTAAATATAGTTCAACCAAATTCTTCTTGCACTTTCTTCATAACCATTCAACTGATAACATAACCTGTGTTAACTGTGCCTAGGACTGCACCTTGGCTGGGCTGGGCTGGGCTTGACATTGACCTAACCCCAACTGGTCCATATTACATATGACTTGGAAACCCAGTTGAACGTTGGGTATGTAAGGCCTGAGACCAGGATCAACACACGAACAATCTCATCGCTAATTGTGCACATTTCATGTGGCCTGAGTCATTTGGACTCCAGTTTGGGCCAGCTCAAGTTATAGCCCCATACTACCCATGATCTATACCCTGAAAAGTATGGCCTACCTTCCTTATGTAAGGGGGTTAGATTGAAAGTACCCACCACGGATAACCTTACCTTCATTAACAGCCATTTTGTATGGACGAATCCATCTATCTTGGGCCAACTATCCAGTTTTTAGATTCTCAAGGCATGGTTATAGGGTTGGCTGTTCTTGACCTGACTTGGTAATTCAGGGCCTGATCCGATTAATAAATGAGTTCGGTGTCGGTTGATTCTTTTGCCGCCTTTTTACCCTCTAGCCTTACCATTTGGAGGGCCGGGCTGTGGTAGGCCGAATCCGGTAGAGGGCCTGCACCACGTAGGCCCTTACCTTACTTTCAAGGACCAAGGCTGGGCCAAGGAAATAAGAAAGCCAATTTTTATTATTTTTTCCAACACCATCGCCAAGTATTGAGCGTTAACTGAATATTATCTTATCTACTCTATTTAGCAAAGGGACCACTAAGAAAAGTAGAAAACATGTGGAGAATAAAGGTTGTCTAAAAAAAAATTTTTTTGTATTAAAAAAAGGTATACGTGCTTTGGTGACTTGGGTCTTAGGCGTATGATTTTATTCATTTTGTCAAAAAAAGAAAAGGGTAAAGAGCATATTCTATCCCATACCTTTCACAAGAATTTTCTTGTAACAAATTATTCAAATTTTCTCATGCCTCACTGGTTGTACCATTGATGGTTAATGCACTCGAGTATTTGCCAGAGCAAGAATCAATCAATAAATAAATGAATAAGAAGAGGTTTTAATAAAATTAAAGGGAAAAGGCCAAAAATCAATTTATTAAGATCACCCCAGTTTGTTTTTTTTTTAATTATCTCCAGCTAAGGCCAGGAAATCAATTGTCTACATGAGCTGTAAATCATCAAATCATCAAACTGTAAAGAAACGAAAAATAAAATAAAAACACCATAACTTCTCACAACAATACTTTTGAGAAAAGAATGTGGAGAACGGAATTATGATTCCCAGTGGTAGAGATCATCCCTTGATAAAGAGGATCAGAAAGAACAGGTCTGAATCGTCCGACGAAGGAGATGCTCCGGAGACTCTACTTCTATCAGTCATTTTGAAACTCCTTTGTAGCCATACATTTTCATCACATTAGCCCCATTTTTATTGATGTCAAAATTCAGAAGAGTGAATTACTTTATTCTACAGGTATCTGCGCCAACTTGGAAGTAAATTTTCTACTTTTTACCCAAACATCACAAAAAAGAAAAAAAGATGTTAATCCCATTTCCATTATGAGTCCGGATTCCCTGTTTCGTTGAAATAGACAAATACTGTTTCATCCAATCAATATTTGCTAGTGGTATAAAAGTTCTTCTTTTCTGTTTTCATTTCAAATGGAAATGTATTAGCTAGTATGAAATTTTATACAGTCGACGAATACTGATAGGGTGAAAAAGTAACCACAAAATAAGTTGAACGAGGATACGAAAACATGTAAGAGTTAGTGATTAATGATATTTCATGTTCATTACATCATGTGCCACAGGTTGTAAAACTCTTACATGTGCACTGATGTTTAAGCTTGGGTCCACCACGCCCTTTACTCACGTATGTAAGGGTTAAAACCCCATTGCATTGCACAACAGAATATGGCCGGGAAAACCAAAACAAACAGGCATGCAAATGTGCACAGTCGGGTCCACCCCTTTGACTACCAGTTTTCTTTTCTCAAAAAGAGATGCTAGCTTGCTGGCAGTGCTTCTGTTTTGAAGACTTCCTTGGAAAGATATAAAAACAAAAGAACATTTAAGAAGTGGGTATATTTATGATGAAATGTAATTTGAAGGCTTATTCGCTTTCCGTATCTGTTTTCCAAATTCCAAATAAAGGACTGATGACTTTCTAATGCTTTATCAGTTCTTTTTTTTTTTTTTTCTTTCTTAGAAGAGATTCATTAATTAAAAGCATGGAAAAGAAAGACATCATGATCAGGAAACAATAAACAGCAGCAAAAGAAAAGGAAAGGATAGCAGGAGTGAGAAGATGGGCAGAGACATGAGCATAATGCTTACTACTTCAAAGCTAATAATCTTGGCAAAAAGTCTCTGGACTATGCCAAGGGTACAGAAGACAATTGACTCATCTGTCCTTGGAGCCCAAACCGCTAGCATGGAGTGTTCTGTTGGGGGATCTTTGGCCTATTTGTTGGGTGATATTTGTATTTTGTACTGTCAGTCTGTTGATGTTTTGGGATCTTTAGTTGGTTATGTTCGTTGGGTATGTTTAGTTAACCTTATCACTAGCTTGGCCCTTATTGTAAGTGTGGGAACAACTATTTGGTGATCCAAATTGTTAAGTCTTCATCATTATAGTCCAAATCTCGGCCCAACTATTGGGTCAGCTGTGGTTTATTTTAATTCCTTTTTTTTTTTTTTTAAAAGGCGAGATGTTATTGCTGCTCTTCTACTGCATGTCCTAAGTCCTAATCATCTGATTAATGATCATCGCCAACATACTCAATGGTTGAGTGGTGTTGCATCTTTGTATCATTCACATGCCTGAGGACCAACCCCTGGTCTACAAGTTTCCTCAACAGTTGCCCAACTTAAAAAAAAAATTCTGGATTTTCACTTTATACGTGGAATTTGCACATGTGGCTTTGTAGGCTTTTTAGTCCCCGCTATCCACAAAATGGGAGCCCCCTGAACTAAAGATATCCGTGGGATTTCCATGCAACTCCTACAAGTGAGAATCACCCCCCTAGTTAAATATGCATTACAGCAACAACGATAGTGCCCTATTTGGCCGAATAAATTCAGCACAGTTAATATTCTATTAAAGTACTCAGTTCATGATTGCAGGCCCATGAGCGCTTTAATGTTAGATTTGATAATTAAAAAGACCAGGGCTTGGACTAGCTTTTTGGTATGGCCCATGCCCCATCCCACCATTAGCTACGAACTAATTTGGTGTTTTTCTTATTTGCCAACCCACTTGTTTCGCCGCATGTTGGCACGTTAGTTTCACACATATGTTCAAGGATCAATCCTTAGGTCGTTCAGTGAAAACATCACTCCTAGACCACTATTCCAACATGCAATAAAAAGGAAAGCCTTATATAAGCCTCCCATTAGAATGACAGTAATTAAAATTTTGGTTAAATGAAAAATAAAATTCACAAAGCTGAGACTACTAAACGGGATAAGACTTTGTTGAAATTGATGATGGGTCTCTCTGATTGGTGGGTTGATCTGCCTGATCTTTCTCCCAATCATGTTTACAGTGAGTTTCATTTGAACATGCATGTCATGAATAAAAGCCAAATAGCACAACAACAACAAACATGAGTTTACAAATATAGCAATCTTACATACTCTCCAAATAAGGTTCGTATTCAAGCTCTCCCTTTACCACCCTTTACCTATGAGCCACAGCCAACCAAATGTTATGCCCGCAAGGATACCTCCTATGAGACATGCTTGCATCATGTTCCCTAAAGCATTTTGTTCAGGCCCCTGCAGAAACAAGAAGAATGCCTTAAAAAGAAGAAAATGAAATCAGGAAAAATGAAAAGAAGAAGAGATAAAAAAAGGACCACAACTACAAAATGGGAACTCATTCTAGATGACAACTATATTTTAATTATTTATTGTCATGTCGAATACTGATGCTTAGTAACATTGAAAATCGGCTGGCTTTAAAGACATTGGCGAGTTTTCAAGTCGACCCAAGGAGTCCTTCTGAGTTCTGATTTGAGTTGAATTTGTGAACTAAAAGGATGTACAACTTGCTTTAAAGAAGTAGGTGGTGGAATTTCTGAATATAACCCGATGAACACATGACCAATAATGTGTGGAGCCCACTTATGTCAGAGGCATATATTTCAATTTTCAAGTAATTAACTCATTTAGATCTTTAGTCTCTTTCATGAGAGCTTTGAATTTGAGAAGGTAATTAGTGAAAAATCAAGACTCCCTAAAAGAAGAGAGATTTGATAAAGCCCTAATTAAAATAGAATTTCATGATGGGAAAGAACTATTTTGGAATAAATCTTTATATGGATTTTAGGGGTTACATCTCTCCACTAGGAAATTAGGAGATTTGCCATCTAGAATCACGCTTGAGGAGTTGTGGAAGAGTGTTTGAAATCCCCAAGGAAGAAGACGTCTCATCCAGTGCCAATGGATCCACGTACGTGTTTCATAGTATGTTTTTTAGACCCGATCCATTAAAGATGATCCTGTAATTAGGCTAAATTCTAACAGTAGTGCCTATGGTTTGAAGAAAAGTTGATATTATGGAGTATAAGCCGTGAATTAAAAATTGTAGGTGAGTTTGTCGAACCACATAAATTTTTGTATATGATTTTCTCTTTTCTTGTATGGCTTCTTGATTGTCGATTGTGGTGATTCATGTTTCTCTACACACGCGCACAGTGAGTGTTATTAGATCCCAATAAGTGGTATTAGAGACACAACAAAAATCTCATAAATGAGACTCATAAATGAGAGTATTCTTTCCTTAATTTCATCAACATAAATAGGCATGACGAAAATTGACCTATGATCCAACTTTAGTATGAAAGAAGATTAAGTTATTGAGTGGGTAGGATTTTCCGATCTTTGAAAGGTGTTTTTTCTTGTGTATGGGGCCTTGGATGTTGAGGCCCATGACATCGATCATTTTGGGTCACTACATCATGGGCCACACTGGCAAAACTGAAACATGTTACATTTTATCAACCCAAATGAGTTGCATGTTTCCATTTTAATCATGTATCTCACTTAGTAATCTCCTTGTGGGCTGTAATGGAATCATTTCTTCCGGATTGCATTTGGATCGCGTTCTTTTGTGTGAACCACATAAATTGTGTTTGGTTTCGATCCTTCTTTACTTCTCCATAATATTGCATAGTGGTTGATTTAAGTGCCCTAGAAATTACTTTTTCCTAAATATTTGCCAAGCGAATTACTTGTGAATGACTTATGTATAGTCCGTAATGGCGCCGGTAAGGAAATTACAAGATTGACAATGAAGGTGAATGGCCCACTAAGAAAAATGGATACACCAAAGAGAACGTGGATGAAGGTAATAAAAATAAATATGAAGAGTGTAACTTACGAGAGAATTTGGCTCAAAATAGATCGGAATGGAAAAACATAATTTGTGTAGCCAACTTCAACGAAGATGATGATCTGCTATTCCTTTTTTCGGACTAAACAATTGCATAAAGTAGTAATCAACTGACCTTGTAACCTTTAGGGGCAGCCATTAGAGCACAAACAGCAAGGTAACCATTTGTTAGCCCTAAGACGAACGTTAACATGATCATCCATCCCTGGTCACCATATTTGGCCATATAGTAGAATGCAGGGATGAACAAGAAACGTGCAAGGGTAGCTACCATGAGGCCCCTTCGTGATGTGATCCTTAAGCAGTTAATAAGTGGAAGGTACCGCGATACGAGATCCCCCAAATTAAACACTGTTGTCAAAACCAATGGATACCTGAAAGAGATACAACAAAAATAATAACAGAAGAAGGAAGACATGATGGGAGCTAAAGGAATGAAATTAAGTTTCTACTCCAGTAAAGCATAAATAAATAGTTCAATATCTGATAGAGAGTAATAACTAGATCTTCTCTGCACATTAAAGCACTTAAAGAGGATAAATAAATAGTTCATCACATGTGCAGGAGCACATGGGAATTGGGATAGAGACTTCAGTGAGATCCAAGGCATGCTATAGTGCAAAAATAAAGCTAGTTGTTGCACTAATTAACCAGATTCTTTACTACTATTGGCCTAGTAAATTAAAGCCAAGGTCACTATGCATAAACAAAAGTGCCATTGTTTCTATACTATTGACTATTGAGTTGGTAGTTGATGAGATTTAAGCCAAGAAATTTAGGTCCTAAAATCGAGATTGGTGCTTTCAAAAGTGTTCAGCGCTTATGCTTGAGGCTCACTTTAAGTTTAAGGGCCTTCAGAAATAAGAACGACCTCTTACCGCTAAGGTAAGAGGCTCCAGTTTTTCCCTGCTCCTCCTGGATTTGAACCCAAGCATTCATCTTTTCTCACCATTGCTCTACTTTCCTCACCCGAGTGCCTCGTAACTCACCTGAGGTTTACAACTATGGGGATACATGAGACGTCAAGCCAAGAAAAGATTGCCTCCCCCGGTCTCAGGTCTTCACTCCTCTAAAATTTTCATGGCATAAATTGTGCAACCTTATATCATCATAAAATCATATGATGGCTAATGCCTGGATAAGTTTCAAAGTAGAATCAGCATCAATTTAAGGGGATAGCAAGATAGATTTGTGAAGGAATTGGATTGATCATAAATAAGTAGGCCTCCTATTTGAAAACTTTGAATAGAGATTAAAAAAGAAGGCACTCATGAGATCAACTTTCCATTGTTTGTAAACTAAAACGACGTGCTCATGAATCTTATACCCCCACTATATAGGGAAACAGTACCATTGCATCATATGCCTCAATGGTTTAAAATATTGAAAAAAAAAAAAAACTTTACAATGATTAACTAAATTAGCACATAAAAAAACACCAACTGCAGGTTACAAAAGGATTTAGGAAATGAACACTTACCAAGAGCCTAAACCATGGGATCCGGTGTCCTCAACTAGAAACCCAGGGAATATTGAATATGTTAGCATATATATCAGGACAAGATCAATTGCATAACCTATATTTTTTAGTAATAACTGCTTGTTGCTCAGGCGTTCTAGATCTTCTCCATCCTACAATAAATCCACAGTCAAGTTAGAAAACTAGCACAAAAAATGGTGATACTTGCAAAAATAGGAAACTGTAGTTTTGATGCGTACACTTGGATTAGCCTGCACTCGGATTCGAGTAGCAGCAAGGTCAATTGAAACTGTTTTAAAACCTTGAGCAGTTGCCTTCGAATGATAATACTTGATGATTGGTAGTTTGACGAATACATATGCGTAAAGGAGAAGACATACTAGTTCGAAAAATGCTGTGACTGCTAGAAATACCACTGTGATTGGCAACCAAATTGAATAGGCATTAGAGAAATATCATGAATTTTGAGGAATATAAAATATATTGTATAACATAAAGATTGGAAAGTATTTTTGCTAAAATCTGCACAACTTAATTTGAAAACAAAAACATGCTGCAAAAATTTATACATTTTACTTATTTTGCAGAAGGGATGAACAAAAAAAAGGGATAGATATCCATCCTATTGCATATTTAGTATGGTGTAGGACTTGGAACTCAGGTTATACTTATTTGGTTAAGAAGTTTCTGCCTCAAACCATTGTTGTGATAAGTCTTTGACACATATTTGGAGTATAAAAGTCAAAGGAACACATACGGACACACATAGATCCTACTTTATATGTTCTACACGTTCTGCAATATTACTAAAAGGTAAATATAAATCATTTCTTCCAAAGCTCAAAGTTATAATTTGATTTACATTATATTCCTATGAACGCTAATGGGGTTTTTCGCTTAGATTATTAGTAGGGCTTCCAGCTAATACTCTTGGAAGAATATCAATTGAAGATTCCAATTTTCTAAGACTACATATTTAACCAAATCTCAGTTAAAAATCAAGTGTTAATTACCACAAGTTAAAGGGCGGAGATGTAGTCATTTGGTAAAGTTTTCTCAAAGAAAAAGCTTTAATCATGTCAAAAAATAAACCCATAGGTAACTGATTGGGGATGGTATGTTTTTAAGTCTATCGCGTTTACTGAGTTGACTCTTGACTCTCCCGAGTCATCATATTTGAAGATAGACCGAGAGTCAAATACAAGGGAAACTCGGCTGAGTCATCTTCTTTTAATAGGTTGTTTGCATTCTTAACCATTTTGATGGGTATATATAATTATAAAAAATTGATATTAATTTTTAAGTAGTTATGCATGGGGTTTAAAGTCAACAATTAAAAAATGATGTTTGAAATGTGATTTGAACATTATATTTAATCTATTTCATGCGATATTTAGACTAAAAAACATCAAAACATGCAATATTTTCTCTTTTATTTTCCTGATTTGCAGTAATTTTTTTTGCATATATAACTTTATTAATTTGAAATGATTATCATGAATGCAGGTAAATAAATCCATATTTATATTTTGTAAGTAATGGAATATGACACTCCTTAGTCTCTGCGTTGTATCTATCCAAGTCAATTTCTTTTGTTGTATTAGACGAGTCGAGTTCGAATCACGAGTTTAATTTTCAACATTGAATAATAGACATATTTTTAAAAGTATATAAACTTAAAGTGCCTAGTACTGATACAACCCAATATACTTAACACAAAGGGGTTTATGTGGTTTGCAAATGGGTTGAACTGGGGCATCAACTTGAATCCTATGGGCAGGACCCGATCCAAGCATGAACATAATGTTAATGACTACATGGACCAATCTTGGAAATCAATAAAATTGGACCTTAAATGTTTAATCATATCCTTGAATAACCTTGAAAGGAGCTAATTTGACATTCTTATCATCGTCGAGCAAATGAATTTTGTTCACTTATTTTCAATTTTTTTTGTAATTGTTTCATAAACTTTCATGTTAGCAACTACTAATTAGATAGATCTAAAATTGACAAAAAAGAATATGGAAAATAAAATAAATTGGAAAAATGGAATTATATACATGCTCCCTTTCGAAGGCAGCCTTTAGTATTTTCAAATGCTGCCTTTATGGCAAGTCGAAGAGCAGAAGCTAGAGTCCCGGATGCAGCTGCACCTGCTGAAAATGACTGCAATGCCACAAGAATATCCAAACAAGAAAAACTTTCAATAAAAATCCAAGTCCATCCATCAGTACGAGTTTCAAATATTTATAAGTAATCCAGATGTTATGCTTTTGTTATATTGATTAAACTTTTTTCTATTGGCAAAAGGCTGCCTCACCAAACAATACCAAACAGAATATGAAATGTAACAATTAACAAATCACCTGAATGAATTCTTGACACATGAAGGATAGATCACCACCCATTGCACCTTGAACAAAACCTTCTGCTACTCCAAAACTAACACATATGGCACACATGCCAATATAAGCTCCAATACTTCCATTTCCAGATGTTGCCAAATTCAACTACCAAGGGGAAAAAACAACAAAGTAAGGTTAAATTTGATGGAAAAATGTACCGAAAGGCAAGATATATCATAATTGACATTACTAATTAATTCAGCAACCACCCAAGTAACTTGTCTATCTGCAAGTCACAAGCTGTGCCTGCATCTCATATTGTCAATTATGAGAAATTTCTTGTAGGATCTTAGATCCCATTGAGCTACCACTTTTCCCCAAACCAATTGGTGAGGAGCGAGGGTGGACGTTGACCTCAACAATCCCTCCCTTCAACGGCACACCCGCCGCTTGCTGTGAACTTGCAAAACGCGTGTCCCGTGACTCGAACACCCGACCTATCAGGCTCTGATATCACTTGTAGGATCTTACACCCCATTGACGCGTACCCAGTGACTCGAACTCTAGACAGTGGGTGTTGAGGTCAATGTCCACTCTCGCTCTTGAGCAGTCATAATTGTAGTCGAACCCTCAACCTCACCATTAAACCATTGTTGTGACGTTTCCTTATCACCAATTGATTTTGAGATATATGGTAGTTTAATGGGGTGTAAGATCCTACAATGGGGCCTAGCAAATAGATGCTCTGGCTCTCACCAATGGTGAATGACTATCGCAAAAAGTGGTAAATTTCTAATGTACACTAAGAATAACTAATAAGATTGAGGAAAATGTAGGAAGCGATGATAGAAGATAATTAGTAAAATCATTATAAATAGCACTTACAACAAGAACTAATACTGAGCCTATGACGTAAATTGTAAACCCAATCAAGTTGCGTAATCTGTTATTCATCTCCGCTTCATAGTATGTCAATATTGTGATAATTCCAAATGCAAAAGATGGAACTGTAATAGTAAGTACTCTCGAGGGGTGATAGTCCTGCACAACAAAATAAACAACAGAACTAGATGCACTCATTCCGATTTCTCTAATTTATATAGAAGCAAAATGATCAATTACATTTATTTATTTTTTTGGTTAACGGAGGGTTCCCAACCCATCGGGCTGGACTCATCCCTCCAGGTGCCCAGAAAGAAGTCGGGTAAAACCCCTGTGGCCCCCAGGTAGTAGCACAAGTAGATTCAATCTTCGGTTCTTTAAGAGGGAGAAACCACTAGGGGTAGATAGCCAAAAAAAAAAAAGAAGATAAGTTACATGGTTACAATGTTACTCAACTTGGGTATGAATATCTTAAGAACAGTAACCACGGATGGAAAGAAGGGGAAGTAAATGACAGCATACAGGGAATATGGTAATATAGTAATCTAAGGTTGTCAACAAGCTATTCCACGCAAAGAGGCCACCAGTTCCGAGAACCCATAACAAAAACATTGCAGTGTACTTTCCCTGTTAATCACAACAAAGAGACATTAAGAATCTATTTAAATTCTACTAAACATATTTGCATAAAACATTTTAAGCTTCAAACCTTGATTGCCACATCTTCAACATTAGAAGTCATTGCTACTTCCCACCAATGAACCTGCCACAATGAGAAGAGCAGCATATGACTGTAGCGCTAAAAATATCACTCATGGCTTTTGTCAAGCAACCTTCTTTAAAAGGAAATCCACAAGAACTTCTACTAATATGCAAATTAAGAGTAATGCGTTTAGCAGCAAATATAACAAATTTTCTACTACAAGTTCACCTGGTGTATATTTGTACAAAGAATAAGACCAATGTGTGCTTTGATGTTAGATTATTCTTCCTGACATTTCATAGGGAATATTTTTCCTTGGAAGAGTTTTCAAAAGATTTTGGGAAATAATATAAGTTTCTAATTAAGAAAAAGAAGTATAATAAACCAAAAAATACCTAAAATGTGAAGCATGAATCATTGGTGTAAAATTAAAAGTCGTTCTTTGAAAGATTGATGAATGATAGAAAAAGAATAGAAAAACATTACAAGTACCCCTAGGGACTAGTCCTTGCACTCCATAATCTGGTATAATCTTAGGCCTACGGCCAAAGGCTCCTAGGCTAGTGTGGATATTGAAGGGGATCGCTCTTAACCCAAATGAGGATCGAGTGGACATTCAAGAGAAGAAACTTGGTTCTCGTGATCTTAAATAACAAGAAAATAAGTCCAATAGATAGTACCACTAAAGAACTTCAAGTTTTCACTCAAACAACTTGGTTTACAAAGAGATACATGGCTGAACATATAAACTCCATTTCTAATCTGGAATTAAACATCACTTAATCCCTTATACTTCCCTAAACAACAACTTAATAACTAAGAAGCATGAACAATCCAAAAGACACGTAGAAAGCTCAAAGGATACATGAGAAACCCAAAAGACACTACTATAAACAGTTCATCTACATAAAACAATGTACCATAATAAATATTTTCTTGGATCCATGGAATGCTAGAATTCATAAAACCTAGCTTAATTACTTCAAACAGATACCTTGCATTAGAAAAAAATAATAAAAAGGGAGACAACAAAAATTGATGAATAACATGGGTTTTCGAGAAAAGACTCCATACCTTGCATTATAAAAAAAATAAAAAAGGGAGACAGCAAAAATTGATGAACATCATGGGTTTCAGAGAAAAGACCACACAATCAACATCAAAATCCAATTAATCAATTTTTCCTCTTTTCCACTAAGAACTTTAGATAAAACAGGTTAAGAAAAAGAGGTACTTTTTTCTAAAGTTTGGATTAGAGATGCTTCTTATAAAATTCACAGGTTGCACATTATTGGGGATACTTTTATTTCTCTTTCGAAAAATTGGTGAATGATATATAGAAAATTGAAGAAAAGTTAAATTCCTGGCTTTAGATAAATGACCATGATCACAGAACCATTTTTGTAATGTACATCTAATCAACGAAACCTATTAACCTATTGTCCTTCTTTCCAACATACAAATCCAACAACAAAAACAACCGCATAATCTTCATCTTTAAGCACGCCAAATACCATCATATGATAGATGAAAATCTATTCACCAATCCCCATTCCACCATAATGAGCATAAACAACAAAAACAAAGGAAACCAATTCCACTACAACATACTCAATGAGAAACAAATAAAAACACACAAGTAAAGAACACCCATTTCATATCTAGAACCCTTAGTCATTGCAATGACCTTCACTTGCTTAATCCAAGTACCTGCAACTCAAGGTTTCTTGGAGACAACAGCTTGTGTACAAGCCTACAGCTCAGACAGGAACAGAGCTCACCAAGTAAGAATCACGAGTCTTAAATAAATATTCAAAAGTGGGCTCTTGGCTCTTCCTTGTTACAGATATGACTTGATTCGCTTTCTTCTTAAGGACGGTCGTTTTAAAGTTCATTTGAAACTTTCTATTTCAGAGGACCAACAAAGTGGCGGTCCCAAAAATAAATTCCTCTAATCGTGATGGACCATTTAATTATATATAAAAAAAAAGAGTTCGGATCCCCTGTTTTGAATATAAAGGGAGAAACTGATTCATCCCGGCTGTAATAGCCAAATGTGTAAAATTTCTTTCTTGATTTTTTAAAATTTTAAAATAATAACTGAGAGGGTGCACTAACAAGCATAAAACCAGTATTCATCCCAGCTGTAATAGCCAAATATGTAAAATTTCTTTCTTGATTTTTTTACGTTTTAAAATAACAACTGACAGGGTGCATTAACAAGCATAAGACAAGTTGATAGCCCACCATCCCATTACTAAAAAGGCATGTTTTTGATGCCCACCATCCCATTAGGAGGAACATTCGCTGTTGAAAATTGAACCTTCGAATTAAAGGAAGGTGTGGACCATGCGACTTAAAACCTGTTGTCTGAACACTTCTGGAAGGAAATTAAAAGCGCCTGTAACTGTCACGTTCCTTCAAAAACAGAATCCAACCTTCCAAAAGTGCTCTTCAGTTCCTTACTCCCTTGATCATTTGAGAATTAAGGATTTGGGCCGCGGCCATCATGTTCATTACCTAAAAAACATTTACAAAAATCAAGCAAAAAGCAAATCAGGCATTCTGCCACAAAACCAAATAGAAGACTCTGGAATCTGGGTAGGGAGGGTGCCTGTTTTTTTCCTTTTTTTTTTTTTTTGGTTAGTAACCAGCAAAATGTGCCCTAGCAATGAACAATATTTATTGAAGAAAATTGCTAATTACATTTTTAATATAAATCTTTGTCCACCATTATTTATGTTTCATTGATTAAGATAATTTTGTTAGTATTGTATGAGCGAGTAAAAACAATAGATTGTGAAACTGCATGGTAAAATATAGTAGGTGATAAGAATTACAAATATATATATATATATATATTTTATTGCAGGCTCGTGCTAAACCTAGGTCCTAAAAAATAATTAGTTAAAAACAGAAGCCCTTAAAATGGATTCTAAAATATAATAATAATAAAGAAAATTGCAAAGACCAATAGAACTCAAATGTCAGCCATGCGCTCAAAACATGGTTCAAAATCACGTCGTATCGCAGTTTGCAGTCATCGCATCGCGGTTTGCGCTCATCAAGATCTATCACAATGCTAGTATTTATTTTACTCTAAAAAGATATGAAAAAATATCCAAAAAATCCAGAATATTCTAAAATGCTCGAAAACAATGTCTTTCTCCATTAGCAAACACTTTAAAGCAAAAATATCGGTCTCCCCTAAGTCATTACATCCTGTATCGTTGTCCTATCTAATACTTATAAAGACTGCTATTAATTAAATAGGCTTATCACCGGGCGGTAGCTCATTTGGCCCAAGGTACGAATTTGCTCCCCGTGGTCCTAGGTTAGACTCCCCGCTCTACTGGGACCCCAGAAGCTAGAGATAGCTCCCAGCATGCACTTGGTTAGTGGGACGGGGAAACCACCGCCCAGGGATTGGCCAGGTGCTCAAAGAGGCCTGAACATGTATATATTAAAATAAGTTCAAATATTATAAATTTCACAGTCTGCATTGCAACCATAATTTTGATCTACTCATTAGTACTAAACAGTTAAAGTCAAGAAAATACTACTAGTAGTATAGATGTACAATACTCAGTTATTCAATAACCAAGTAAATAATTGTGCCTGAATTTTAACTTTCAAGTAACATTTACTACTACATCAAGATTAATTAATTAATTAATTAAAATATCGAAGTATGACCACAAGGGTATTGTGGTTGTGAATGGAATAAACCATTATATGAGATTCCACAAAGTCTTGCAGGTCACTTGAGTTTTGGTGAGAAAATAGGCTTACGAAGCTCTAACATAGTCTTAAGAAGCCCCACAAATAGCTTGGGAATCGACCGATATTTTTACCATTATTTTCAAAATATCGGCCGTTATAGACCGTTTTGACCATTATATTGACCATTATGGACCATTATATTGTAAATATTGTAACGGTAACCGCCGTTATTTTAAACAATGGATCAAAACAACAATGATTAAATAATTCGGGTGAAAGATTTTGAATGGAATTGTAGTGTGTGAAAGATTTTGGACATAATTTTGGAACTATTATTAGTATTTTTTTTATTTTTAATTTGAATGGAATCTTGAAGTGAAGATTTTGTGATTTTCCTTTTCGGATGAGTAATCGGAATGGATGACATGTTTGGGTCCCTATTATCTTAGTTAACTTTGTCATTAAATCGGGATTTGGCTCTATTGTTTCATTCATTAGGTTAATTTTTCTAACACATGAATGTTCTTACAAGTTTTTCTACAAGTTTTCGGCTTTTATGTTTTTAAATTCTTTAAACATCCCAAATATTACGAACAGACAATAACTGCCCCTAAAGAATGCAACCGTATGTTCCCAGGCTGCTCTTAAGAACAGAGTTTAAAACGCTTTTAATGATATTTTGGAACGGTTTACTATCAGTAAAATAAAATGAAACACAAACGATTCAAATTCTCATCTAAGAATAATAAAAAATTCGGAACAATCTTGAACCGTTCCAAAATGTTAGGAATGCCTGTTTTGTGTACAGTTCAGAATCATTTCGATTTCAAATATAAAGGGCTCAAAACCATTCCTTATTGTGATTTTCGGTGTAGTGTACAACATACAGAATCTTAATCTTACCCTCTTTAATTCCAAAGCCCTCTTTTAGAAAACACAAAAGGAAATCCCTCATGTCCCTAACTGTAGATTAGCAAAGAATTCCATTGATCACTTCACATATTTCTACTACAATACCAAATAGCAACAAATTCATCTCTACCCCCACCCAGAAACCCCTCATGTGCATATAAAGATCCTTCGAAATGTCAATAATTGAATAAAAGATGAAGAAAAGTCTCTTCTCACACAATGAAAGCTCCAAATCATCGAGCTCTCGCATCCACCTTGTGCTTCTTGGTCGTGCTGTCGCAGGCACTCAAAAATAATAAAACCTTTACTCCTAAAAATATATGTAGTAGCGCGAGTAAGGATCGTTCCCACAGAAAGTGTTTAACCAAATTTTATGCTATGTAATTAAAAATGGGGGGTTTTGATTATAATGAAATCAAAAACAAATAAAAGCAAATAAAGAGTAATAAAGTAACGAATTCAATCAAATAAGCAAGCATTGGCCAAAGTTAACATCCACCATCGAAAATTCATAACTGATCATTGATGCAAAAATAAATCAACTAACACTTTGAATATTCATCATTGGAATTAAATTTCTAACTCCTTAATTAGTTAATTAGAAAACACGCGCTCTAATTAACCCTAATTACTAAACAACCTAAGACAAGCGCTACAGATTTGATTTAGTAAAAGCATTAAAATTAGAGAGATCGATGAGCCCAAATAACACAAGCACACGCGGTTGCATTTAATTTAGGCAGGGGTTCTTCCTAATATCTAACAATTACTGACGCAGTAAATTATTAAATATCAGTTGCTTCGCAAATTAGAGTGATCAAACAATTACGGATTTGATTTTTAATTTAGCAGTAGATTGCAACGAAAAATAGACTAGTATGCATCCTAGCAATTAAACGAAACAATCATGATAACAAATTAAGCATAGAAGAACAACCCATATTCAAAGCATAAATTGAACAATGAAAATAAATTAGATCTCACAGTATTTATTCCGAGGCTTCAATCTCCTTCAACCAATTAAAGAAAAATAGCCACGCAGGGCCATGCTAACTTGCAAAATAAAAATAAATGGAAAAAGAAGGGAGAAGAGAGAAAAAGAAGGGAGAAGAGAGAAAAAGAGAGAGAGGACGTGAGGTGGAGAAGGTGGTGGTGGTGGTGTCGTTGGATATGGGATGGGGTATTTATAGTGGAGAGTTAGGTTAGAGAGAGGAGAGGATTTAGGGAACATGGCCTTGGGATGATGAGAGAGAAAGAGAGAAAATTTAGGTTATGGGATAGGGTATTTATAGTGGAGAGTTAGGTTAGAGAGAGGAGAGGATTTAGGGAACATGGCCTTGGGATGATGAGAGAGAAAGAGAGAAAATTTAGGAGATGTACGAGAGAAAAGATGGTTGGTTTAGATGAGGGAAGATGGAAAGAAAAAAAATATAAAGAATGGAGAGATAGGAAAAAATTTTGGAGAGATGTTACATGAGGTGGGACACGTGAGGGACAGAAATAAAATAATAAAAAAAATTCAATTGAATTCCTAACTTAGTCAAATTCTTCTTCTTGACCATATCTTCTCACTCGGGTTTCTGTTGGACTCGACCCAAGAATTAAAGTTGCACTATTTTTCGTTTTGCACAATATGAGCCCAATATTGGATATGTTTCGACAAACTCCTGATTTCTTCAAATTTACCACAATGCCCTTCTGCTTGATTTCCTCTAAACAAGACCTGGTTCCGAATCAGCTTCATTCATTCAGCATCAAATATGATCACCTTCTTTTGACGTTCCACAGTATCTTGAATCATCTCAATTGGAGCTCGGATGAGAGAGTTATGCCCAGCTTGCGAAGCGATGCGAAAATTGTCTAAAATTGCCCAATTAGCTTCATTTAGCAATTAACACCTGCCATTTGCATCCTAAATCAAAATATAAGAATAATGAGTACATTTAGGCATCAAATGAGTATAAAGAACTAAACATTAAGGGAGAAAAATATAACACTTTGCATTCTCATCACTTCTCTAGTCTCTACATAAGCTACAAGAAATCTAACTATCTAACCCTATAATAGCTTGGAAGAAAAGGCCAAAACCCCCATTTCTAAAGTGGATGTTCACTTGCTCGAGTCTCTCGTTGAGAGAACAATTCCATTTTTATGTTTTCAAGCTAATATTACAAGGCCAAAATGTCTAATGTGACTACACAAATAACGTAACAATCATTTCTCTTATGTGAAATTTCAAAAATCAAAGGGTCAAAGTTTTGTTTCTGCTGTTTTTTTCTCTCCCTTTAATGAAACTCACTCTTTACCAAAAATTAAAAAAAAATGGAAGAGTCAAAGTCTGGATCTTCATATCACTACTTTGACACTTAGTAAGCGGAACCTCCCCTCCCCGATCCCGCTCCGAAAACATGGATCGACATTTTTGGAGCTGATCCTTCCTTAGAGCTTGGTTCGACCATTTTCAGAGTGCGGTTCGAATATACTTGGAGCGTTGGTTAACCGAATATGAAGCGAATCGTGCTAAATCTTTAATTTATGTGTATTTTCTTTTTCTGTAAGCTTGACATTTATCTTTTAAATAAAGAAACTTCTTTTGACTTATTAATTATTGTCTATTTTATGTGATCAAATTGTAAAGTTAATTATTTTTCTTTGTTTTTTATACTTGAAAATATGGATAAAATATATTTGTGTTCATTAATTAATTGTTTAGTATAGCTGCTCAGGAAATATAAATTGTGAGGATTTTATGGAAAAATTTCCATTATGTGGGGGTTGCACGAAATAGTGCCTCTTAACTCACACAGCACGAAAGTATTCCTCCCGTAGTTATGGAGAGTGACGCTAGTGTCGCTTAATTAGAGACTAGCGGCGCTAGCATCACTCCTCTCAAGTACTTGTTTGTGCTGCCCGAATTAGGAGTTATTATTTCGTATAACACCCATGTAATGAGAATTTTCTAGTAAAATCCTCTATGCTTATTTTAAAATTTAATATTTCGGCGCTCTCATTCCACGCTCTGGGCACTTAGCTTTGACATGAGCATACCATTTTTCATAAAATAGGACATCCCAAAGTTTTAGGGACAGGCCACCTCCTGTAATTAGAATTACTAGGTTAATTTTTGTTTGTCACTAATCATGTGCTTCGAGGGGAACTTACCAATGTGATTTGCTTGGTTTGAATGCCCACAACAAATATGCCATCTAGTTCAGATAACCCCAACAATCTAAAGGTGGCAATGGATCAAATTTGGGTCTGATTGATCACAGGGGAAAACATGTATAGGCTCGACCCAAACCCAACCAAAAGGTAGAAAGGGTTAACCTGCGCCAAACAGGCAGGGTTGTTAGGTGAAGGTGTAATAAATCTGGCATGGCTAAGGCTGGTGTGCTGGGTAAAAAGGCAAGAAAAGAATCAACTGACACATAACTTATTTGTTAATTGGATCAGGCCCTGAATTACCGAGTCATAGTCAACCCTACAGCCATCCCTTGAGAATTTAAAAACTAAAGAGTTGACCCAAGTCAGATGGTTGTAGCCATATAGAAGGGCCGTTGCTGAACACTCCATACTAGGTTAGCCGTTTGGGCTCCAAAAACAGATGAGTCACCACCCATTTGGATTCATGGGCCAACATTTCTCTTCTGTACTCTTGGCGTAGTCCAAAGACATTTTGCCTAAATCATTAGCTTTGAAGTAGTCTGCACCATACTCCCCAAAAATGAGCATTCTGTATGCAGTCTTTTCATCCTTCTTTGGTAGCACGGTCCGATCATTGTACTGGAATGTGGGCTTACGAATACAGGGAAAGAGACCCTGGCGTTGGTGTTGTTAACGTGTTCTATGCTCTTATATCTCCCACCGCTCAATATCTTCAAAATCAAAGCAAACAATCACTATAGGAATTTATGTTTATACATGGGAGTACTTCATGCTATATGCCGCTATGTAATGGTCCTATCTAAAATTGTTAAAAATGGGGTCATCGCGTACAGATTGGGATAACCCTTTTGGCGCTTTAATATTGAGGTGTCTGCACTTACCTCCAATGTGTCCCCAATGTTAATGATGAGCGTGCCTTCCACTCGTGGGATCTCTATCCACCCTTTATCTTCTAATTTAAAGAAGAGACCATCAATGTCATCTTATACGAGGATGGTCAGAGTTGCCATATCATAACACCGGCTAGCGCCAAATGTAAGCTGAGGATTAGGACAATTTGGGCAGTAGTTCAAGTACACGACCCTGTCTTCTATGTACTGGGTCATGGTGGAAGCTCTACTGTCTACACCAAGAGCTTTCAGTAGAATTGCGTGGATTTTCTTGTTGGCTGCTCTCGAAGTAATTAAGGACTGCATCTCTGCAAACAAAAGACAGCTCCAACCTAGAGAAAAGAAAATGATTGGAAGTGGAAACTATACATTGTGCCAGTTAATACAACTCATATTTGACCCATATAATTCCACATGTATCTTATACAGGTCAGTGAAGCTGGCCTGAATCAAAACGAGCCGGGTTGGGGTTGACCCGTGTAGCCCGTTTCATGCTGATACGAGTTTAAAAAAAAATCCGCTCTATTAGTCTCCTTTTCTGTTTTTTAGCGTCTCAAACTTCTAGGGTTGTAAACGAGTCACTTTCAGTCCGGATCCATGGTGGATCCGGAACCAGAACAGTTAAGGAGAAGGTGGAACTGGATCCGGAACCGGTTTCTTGGCTCCAAAACTGGAACCAAAACCATATATGAAACGGGTCTGGTTCCGAGTCCAGATTTAGGTAGAGAATGATATTAAAAAAACATGATTTTTAGGGGAGATTTTTGAAAATCGAGGTAATATATCGGGTCCACGAGTCCAAAGCAAGGTAGAACTGGACCCGGACCCATTTACTTGTCGGGGTGGAACTGGACCCCGACCCATTTACTTATCGGGGCCTAAATAAGGACCCAGACCTGATTTTTAATGGGTCGAAGCCTCTAGGTAATCGGAGAATCGGGTACCCATTTATATCCCTACAAACTTCCCTTTTTCATCATCTATCATATTTAAAAAATAATACTAGAAAGAGATGGATGGATGGATGGATTCTCTAGTAGTCCTTAGGTTTGAGAGAGAATCACTCTATTCAATGTGTTTTTAGAAAAGATGGAAGCCATGTTCAGATGACTGCAGAGGTAGAGGAGGAAAGGAATAGTCTTTGAACAAGGATAGGATTGGCCAGAGATATTTGTATCAGAGTAATCAGGATGGCTTGAGACCCTGGCCGAAGCTCGGCCCAAGCCCAGCACGGGCTGTAAAAATCAGGCCCGAGCCCGCCCGTTTAATTAACCGGGCCATGCTGAACCGGACTTTTTATCACTTTTATAGGCATTTGAGCAATTGTTTGGACTACTTAAATTAAATCACATGTATTCCTAACACAGGCCGGGCTTTGGGATCACTTATTCAAGCCCAGCCCAATTATTAAGAGGGCCCTATTTATATATCCAAGCCCGGCCCAAAGAGGAGTGGGCCTGGATCAGGCTCGGGTTGGCCCGGCCCATGAGCACCCCTACTGCTAATTAGTTTCTTAAATAGTGGGGCCCACTTTGTGTGATTAGCAATATTGCAGGCTCAGATCCGCTGGTCGACTCCAATGAGGATGATCTTTTCATTTGATGAATGTAGGCCCAACTTCTTGACTTAAATTCACAACCTATCCTATTGGAATAGAATGTTAGATCTCCATATCTCACTTCCATCAAAGCCACAAGAGAAATGATCATGCACGTATAATTAAACCAAATTGATAATATGCTTTTACGAGGGTGAGTCCAGTTGTACTGCATCAAAGCCATGGAGACATTCTATGCAACTAGAAACTAATTTGATGATAAAAAAAATTATGGAAAGAGAGGCTACTAGAAAATTGATATTTTGTGATAAGGTGTACCAAGAGATGTTTAATCAAACTAAAAGTTGAAAAATAAATGTGCCAATTTCATTATAAATGATAAAATTATATTTCATAAGATTATTTATATAATATTTTATTTATTAGGATTGATGGTTCCCACCTTGATGAATGACTATAGTATCTGTCTATGAGGGAGAAAAAAAGAAAAAGAAAAAAAGAAAAGGATCAGGACTCAGGAGTCAATGCCCAACGGCCTTTTATTGTTGCAAATCAAGGGCTGTCCATCTTCAGTACGGTGGGCCCACTACCCCAATTTCATCAATTAGTTGGAGGTATGTGATCCTGATGATCATGACCTCTGGGATGGAGTAACGAAGCAAGGCTTTAGAAAGCGACAGACATAAGGAGCATAAGGAGGAAGGCAGCAATATGAGAAGAATGGAATGATAGGTGGGCCACTGAGTTAAAAAAAAAAAAAATGAGACATAGCAAAACAACAGCATTTTTTTTTTTTTTTTTTTATAGAAATAACGGCAATAAACTTATAGTTGAGTGATGTTGGCACGTGCATCACACAAACCCAAGGATATATTATCACTGTTGGTCAGTAGGCCAACTTAGCAAAAGAGATTTTTTACCAAATAAAAAAAAAAGGCTTAACAAATCAAAATGCATACATAACTTCTGCCAATATATCTGATGTCCCCTCCTTTTATTCTAATAGAATTGGTTCATGAGATTGAGTAATATGTGATTAATAATGCACAAATTACAAATGTGCAGTGATTTGTGCATTATTAATTATATCAATTTATATTAGGGGGATTCGGCGAGAGGTCCCTCAAAGTATGACTTTGTTGCAAACAGTCCACAAAAAAAAGTCATACAGCCAAAGGTCCTCTAACAAATTCTCATACATGATATGTCTAATTTACCCTTTCTTCAAAAACATATCCCACGATTAGAGGGATATGCGATTAATAATGGTCAACTACTATCTAATTGACCATATTAATGAAATCCCATTAATGAAAACGAAAATAACTATCAAAAAACACAATAATTCCAAAAAATGCAATAAATTTCAAAAGATTGTAAATAAATTTAAAAAGATGCAAATAAATCTCAAAAGATCCAAATAAATTTCAAAAAATGTAAATAAATTCCAAAAGACACAAATAAATTTCAAATGATCCAAATAAAATTCAAAAAATATAAATAAATTTGAAAAGAAGCAAATAAATTTCAAAATACGTAAATAAAATTTCAAAAAAATGCAATAATTTCAAAAGAACGAAGATAAATTTAAAAAGACGCAAACAAATCTCAAAAGATCCAAATAAATTTCAAAAAATCCAAATAAATTCCAAAAGAAGCAAATAAATTTCAAAAGATTCAAATAAAATTTAAAAAATATAAATAAATTTGAAAAGAAGCACATAAATTTCAAAAAACGTAAATAAAATTTCAAAAAAACGCAATAATTTAAAAAAAAAACAATAAATTTCAAAAGAACGAAGATAAATTTAAAAAGAAACAAAAAAATCTCAAAAGATCCAAATAAATTTCAAAAAATGCAAATAAATTTCAAAAGACACAAATAAATTTCAAAAGATCCAAATGAAACTAAAAAAATGTAAATAAATTTCAAAAGACATAAATAAAAACTCAAATAAATTTTCCAAAAACTCAGTTAGATTTGTCCAGAACTTAGATAATTTTTTTTCAAAACTCAAATAAATTAGCTAAAAACTCAGATAGATTTGTCCAGAACCTAGAGAAATTTTTTTTCAGAACTCTGATAAATTTGTACGAAACTCAGATAAATTTGACAAAAAATGAAAAAACTCAGATAAATTTGACAAAAACTCATATAAATTTGTCAAAAACTCATATAAATTTCACAAAAAACTTAGATAAATTTCACAAAAACTCAGATAAACTTCATAAAAGTCATATAGTTTTGTCAAAAACAATATAACAACCCTCCTGCCTTCCTTCTCTGGCAATGACGCAGCACCGTCAACTATGTTCGGATCTCAGATCGGCCTCCAAATCGTCAAGATATCGTCAAAACAAACTTCAATCATTAATGTTTCTGGGTTTTGGGCTTTCTCCAGGTGAGTTAGGTCGAACCTGACCTAAACCAACCCGAGACTTGGGGCCTGGAGTGGACCCAACTAGGTCTTCGTCTTCTTCCTCCCAACGCCTGCAACAGGTGATGTCCACCCTCCTGCAGTTGTCTTCCGCGGCGACGATGGGCGGGCGGCCGGACTGGCAAGGAGAAGATGACGACGAAAAGAAACTAGCAGTGATGTGGCGGCTCCGGTCTTCCTCGACGATCTGCAACAGGCGATGTCCCCCTTCTGCTTTTGTCTTCCGCGGCGACGATGGGCAGGAGGCCGGACTGGCAAGGCGATGGTGATGATGAAGAGAAATCAAGAGTGATGCGGCGGCTCTGGTCTTCCTCGACGATGAAGGGATGGTGGCGATTGAACATGCCCAGCCGTGATTCTGTTTTGCAAAACAGAATCACTGATCATGCAATCTCCGGGAATTGAACATGCCCGGTCGTCTTCTTCAGCAATGACCAGACAAGGGTTCGAAATCCTGTTTGTCCTCGAGCGTGGTCCACCTGATTGATCAGAATACCTCTGATCTTCGAACGCCTGATTTGTGACTCTCATGAGGATCGATCCAATCCGATCCCTGCCTTCAGATGGTGCATCGATAGCTCATGATCCTTCTACAACTACAGATGGTGCAGGTAGTCCAGGTAACCAATGATCCTTCTGCAACTACAGATGGTGCAGCGGCAGGCGATGATCGACTGTCTTCTTCTTCCAATGGAGTTTTCCGGGATAATAGAAAATGAGAGAGAACGAACGAGGGAGAATAGTAGATTTGAATTTTTAAAATTCAAAATTTCATATCTAATCAGTTGAAAGATTTCATGCCTAAACAGTTGAGAGGGTAAATCAGTCATAAAAAATGTATGAGGTGGCGTATCTATGGACCTCTCTCCATAAGGTGACGTTTCTAGGGACCTCTTACTGAAATATGTCCAAGCTGCATGAACTATAGGCCTTAGAAGAAAAGTTGATGGATTGGAGGCCTTACAAGTCCTATATGAGGGACCTTTGGCTAATTATCTCTTTATATTATTCATATTGTACTCCATCTTACAGTGAGACAAATTCTTCTATGGAAATTAAGGGATATTCTATATTAAGGGATTGTGTCCATTTTTAGCATTTCAAACTTGATTAAGTGGATCCCATTATGGAATCCTACACTTTGAAATTCTAGTTTAATTAGGGCTTTATCAAATCCCTCTTGTTTTCAGGAGTCTCTATTTTTCACTAACCTTTTCAAATTCAAAGATCTCATGAAAGAGACTAAATCTAAATGAGTTTCTTGAAATATATGCCTATGACATAAGAGGGCTCCACACATTATTGGTCATGCGGTCATTGGGTCACATTCAGAAATCCCACCACCCACTTCTTCAAAGCAAGTTGCACGTCCTTTTAGTTCACAAATTCAACTCAAATCAGAACTAATAATAAGGACTCCATGGGTCGACTTAAAAACTCGCCAATGTCTTAAAGCCAGCCGATTTTCAATGTTACTATAAATAATTAAAATATAATTATCATCTAGAATGAGTTCCGATTTTGTAGTTGTGTTCCTTTTTTTTTATCTCTTCTTCTTTTCTTTTTCCTGATTTCATTTTCTTCAATTTAAGGGATTCTGCTCTGTTTCTGTAGGGGCCTAAAAAAAATGCTTTGGGGAACATAATGCAAACATGTCTCATAGGAGGTGTCCTTGCGGGCATAACATTTGGTTGGTTGTGACTCATAGGTAAAGGGTGGTAAAGGGGGCGAGCTTGAATATGAACCTTATTTGGAAAGTTTGTAAGATTTGTAAACTCATGTTAGTTGTGGTTGTGCTATTTGGCTTTTATTGACATGTTCAAGTGAAACTCACTGTGAACATGATTGGGAGAAAGATCAGGCAGATCGGCCACCAAACAGAGAGAACCATCATCAATTTCATCAAAGTCTTATCCCATTTAATATTCTTAGCTTTGTGAGTTTTATTTTTCATTTAACCAAAATTTTAATTACTGTCATTCTAATGGGATGCTTATATAAGCCTTTCCTTTCTATTTCATGTTGGGATAGTGGTCTAGGAGTGATGCTTTCACTTAAGGACTTTGGGATTCATACTTGAACATGTGAGAAAGTAACGTGACAACCGGGGGTGGAACAAGGGTGCTGGCAAATAAAAAAAAAAACACCAAATTATTTCGGTGCTAATGGTGGGATGGGACATGGGCCATACCAAAAAATTAGTCCAAGCCCAGGTCTTTTTAATTATCAAATCTAACATTAAGGTGCTCATGGGCCTGCAATCATGAACTAAGTAGAATATTAATTGTGTTGAATTTATTGGGCCAAATAGGGCAATATGGTTGTTGTTGTAATGCATATTTAGCTAGGTGCGTGATTCTCACCTGCATGAGTTGCATGGAAATCCCGCGGATATCTTTAGTTCAAGGGGGCTCCCATTTTGTGGATGGTGGGGATTGAAAAGCCCACAAAGCCACATGTGCATGTTCCACTTATGAAGTGAGAACTTGGAATTTTTTTTTCTTTTTGTTAACTATTGAGGAAACTTGGAGACCCAGGGGGTCGGTCCTCGGACATGTGAGTGATACAACCACTCAACCATTGAGTGTGTTGGAGATGACCATTAATCAGACAATTGAGACTTAGGACATGCAGTAGAAGAGTAGCAATAGCATTTGGGCAACTTTTTTTTATTTAAAGAAAAGAATTACAAGAAACTACAGCTGACCCAATAGTTGGGCCGAGACTTGGACGATAATAATGCCGATTTAACAATTTGGATCACCAAATAGTTGTTCCCACGAGTACAGTAAGGGCCAAGCCAGTGATAGGGTAAACTAAACATAGCCAACAAACATAACCAACTAAAGATCTCATAACATCAACAGATCGACTGACAGTGCAAAATACAAAAATCACCCAACAAATAGGCCAAAGACCCCCCAACAAAACACTCCATACTAGGTTCACGGTTTGGGCTCCAAGGACAGATGATCAGTCATTTGTCTTCTGTACTTTGACATAGTCCAGAGACTTTTTGCCAAGGTTATTAGCTTTGAAGTAGTATGCATTATACTCTTCAAAAAAGAGCTTTCTGTATAGAGTGTTTCCATCTTTGTCCGGTAGCAACGGTCCGATCATTGTATCGGAACGTGGGCTTGCAAATATGAGCATAAAGACTCTGGCCTTTGTGCTGTTAACTGTAACTCGATGTTCTGCGCTGTTGAACCTCCCATTGCTTAGTATCTTCAAAACCAAAGCAAACAGTCACTACAGGAATTTATGGTCATACATGGGAGTTTAAGCTATATGCCTATTGGTCCTACCTAAAACTGTTAAATAAGGTGTCTGCACTTACCTCCAACGTGTCCCCAATGTTAATGATGAACGCGCCTTCCACTGGTGGCATCTCTATCCAGCCTTTGTATTCCACCTTAAAAAAGAGCCCACCAATGTCATCTTGTAGGAGGATGGTCAGGGTTGCCATATCAGAGTGCCGGCTAGCGCCCAATGTAAGCTGAGGATTAGGACAATTTGGGTAGTAGTTCATGTCAATTGCTATCGCTCAATAGAAGTTAATAAGTCTTGATTAACTGGGCCCTTGTATTGCCCAAGTTGAGTGTGACTAGAAGTATGGTTTGGGTGTAACAGGGTTTGGGGCTGATATTATAAATAGAGACTAAAAGTCTCTAGGATTTACACCTCTATTATGATTGCATAGTAAACTTGGTCTCATCTTCTCCGTGGAAGTAGGTCAAAAGCTGAACCACGTAAATCTCTGTATTCTCATGTGCGTGCTTGATCTCTTCTCGTAGGCTCTATATCACAACAAATTGGTATCAGAGCGTTGCGGGTGATTTGGAGGATATTCGACGGATCGGATCTCAGAGGGCAGGAGTTGTGGCTGCGTGATCGACGGATTAGATCTCAAGATTGAGATAGCATTTTTTGGATCGTGCAAAGGGAGATCGGTTTTGATCTCTGTGGGCCACACAAATCGTAGAGAGAGGAAGAAGATCAGATGATCACCAGGTGGGCCACATAGATCGGCGTTTCCTGGATCGCCTTGTTCCGTTGCGATTCCGTAGAAAGGTGAATCTGGTTTCTCTACATCGACTTGCAGAGAAAGAAATAACATTTGGTTCTTTTTGCTTCGGCCACCGTGAACGGAAAAGAAGAAGAAGGCCGGAAAAGGGGACGCCCCTGGTCTTCTGGATTCTTGTTGCAGAACGGGAGTGAGGAAGAAGACGTCTCGGTTCTGTTGTAGAAACAGAACGAAGAAGACTACTGTTGCCGGTCTTGTTCAGAACCGGAGAAGTTTGCTGTAGTACCGTGGGCGGAGAGGACCAGTCGTTCCACGATTTGCCATTGGTTGCAGACAACTGCAGTACACCAGAAGACGGTCTTGTTGCAGAACCGGAAGAACGGAGAAGAAGAAGAAGCTGAACCAAAGTAGCTTCTCGTCGCCGCCGTTGCGTGTCACTAGAGAAGGTGGGTCTTCGTCGCTGCTGTCTCGTCGTCTGTGGCCGAGGAAGTGGAAGAACAAAAGAGGTTGCTGAAGTTCTGTTTCTGTAACTGAACCAGAACGCTGATGAAGAAGAAGAAGACATGGTCGGGTCGGGTTCCAGGTCAGTTTCTAGTCCAGTCCAGGTCGACCTGACCTGCGAAGTAGAGGCCCAGTAGTTGAGAAAAGGTTCGCTGACGTTAGCAATACGCCAGCACCTATACGGTAAAAGGCAGATTTGACCGATCGACTGTTGAAAATTGTTTTCGTAATATCTTGACGATCTAGAGTCCGATCTGAGATCCGTTTGAACCTGCGGACTTGTTTCGAAGAGAACTACGCAGGTGTAGTGAAAGATTCGCAGAATGGCTGCTTCATTTGAGACGTGTGTCCGTAGGTGGTATCAATGTGAGTATCCATCGAAAAGAAAGAGTTTGAGGAGAGATGCTTGTATCAGGGGAGTTGATGACTTGGGATGTTGGAGAAGCTAGTATAATATATATGGATGACATCCCTCGTAAACGATGGTGTATCATGTATGAATGGACCCCACCCATGTCTAAAATCAGATGGTCATTTTGATGCTGCTCAATCAGCTGGCAAACATCATTTAAATATATGATTGAGTGATGCTATGCGATTAAACGTCAGATTATTCTCACTCTATTCATTGTTCACATGCATTGGACACTTACCATAGAGGGGACACTTGATCCTAGGTCACCCAACTCCTGTGCGGGCCCATCTCAGATTGCTAATATTAGCTACGTACTATACTATGTATGATGTATTTAGCTAAAGTGACAAACAGAAGCTCTCCTCACGAGCTTCCTTGACACTTTAGATTACTAGAATTAACTTCTCATGCATGACTTGGATGTTTGTCACACAACACATTAATACAATTACCATAGTATTTTGCTTCTGCAAGTTCCAACTCATTTAAAAAGGGGGAAATTTTCAAATATGGCCTTAAGTTTTTGCCTTAATTCAAAAAAGGACACAAGTTTTAAAACTTTTCAAATTAGTCCTTAAGCTTTCCAGTTAACTTTCAATTAAGGACATCTGGCCATTTAAATTTGGTGACTTTTTCTCTTAGTATTTTGAAAATACCCAAATTACCTTTCATTTAAAGCTATGACATGGTTTCGAGGGCCACTACATGCAGCCAATCGTTGTAGGAATACTGGGTGTCTTTGATCATCGTGAGGACACTGGCGAGAGAAACGAGGAGAATATAAAGGAAGTGAATGATAGTTTTATTACAATGAAGGGTGACTTGGGTATTTGAAAAAAAGGAAAAAAGTTGCTGAAAAATAACTTTAAATGGATGGATGTCCTTAATTGAAAACTTCCTGAAAAACCTAGGGACTAATTTGAAAAGTTTTGAGACTTGTGTCCTTTTTTAAAATCAGGCCGAAACTAAAGAACCTTTTTGAAATTCTCCCTTTAAAAAAGGCGTTTGTCTTCCTTCTAAATCAGTCACCAGAAAGGCTTTGGTGTTTGTCTTCCTTCTAAATTTGTCTCCAGAGTTGGACTTGGAACATATTGATAATCAATTACGGTTGAGACACATTAACTCTACTGAGGACAATAGAACCAGCAGTAGAAATTAAATCGAGAAATAACTGTAACACATACCAATGGACCCAGTAAATATCTATTGGTGGGTCATAATATGTAGTTTTTGTATCATCCCTTGGTTTTTGGTCATATCTGTGTACTAAGAAAGATTATATTTCTATTCTATGAATGACTATCATTTCCACTAGAGCAATGGCTGCTTTCATCTAAGACAAAGTGTGATGTTTTGATATATATATATATATATATATTTATATGGGAGATGCTCCTATGAGAGATAGGGTGGGGCCCTCACATCCATATCCGTAGGTGGTATCAATGTGAGTATCCATCAAAAAGGAAGAGTTTGAGGGAAGATGCTTGTATCAGGGGAGTTGATGACTGGGGACGTTTGAGAAGCTAGTATAATATAAATGGACGACATCCCTCTCAATAAAAAACAAACGATGGTGTATCATGTATGAATGGACCCCACCCATGTCTAAAATCAGATGCTCAATATTTTGATGCTGCTCAATCAACTAGCAGACATCATTTAAATTTATGATTGAGTGATGCTATGCGATTAAACGTCAGATTATTCTCACTCTATTCATCGTTCACATGCATTGGACACTTACCATAGACGGGACACTTGATCCTAGGTCACCCAACTCTTGTGCAGGCCCATCTCAGATTGTTAATATTAGCTACGTACTATACTATGTATGATGTATTTAGCTAAAGTGACAAACAGAAGCTCTCCTCACGAGCTTCCTTGACACTTCAGATTACTAGAATTAGCTTCTCATGCATGACTTGGCCGTTTGTCACCCAACACATCAATACAATTACCATAGTATTTTGTTTCTGCAAGTTCCAACTCATTTTAAAAAGGGGAAATTTTCAAATATGGCCGTAAGTTTTTGCCTTGTTTCAAAAAGGATACAATTTTTAAAACTTTTCAAATTAGTCCTTAAGCTTTCTAGTTAATTTTTAATTAAGGACATCCGGCCTTTTAAAGGTATTTTTTGGTGACTTTTTCCCTCAGTATTTTGAAAATACCCAAATTTCCTTTCATTTAAAGCCATGACATGGTTTCGAGGGCCACTACATGCAGCCAATCGCTGTAGGAATACTGGGCATCTTTGATCACCGTGAGGACACTGGCAGGGAAACAAGGAGAACATAAAGGAAGTGAACGAGAGTTTTATTACAATAAAGGGTGATTTGGGTATTAGAAAAAAGGAAAAAAGTTGCCAAAAAATAACTTTAAATGGATGGATGTCCTTAATTGAAAACTTCCCGAAAAACATAGGGACTAATTTGAAAAGTTTTGAAACTTGTGTCCTTTTTTGAAATAAGGCCGAAACTTAAGAACCTTTTTGCTTTTTGGAATTCTCCATTTAAAAAAGGTGTTTGTCTTCCTTCTAAATTAGTCACCAGAAAGGCGTTTGTCTTCCTTCTAAATCAATCTCCAAAAAGGCGTTTGTCTTCCTTCTGAATCTGTTTCCAGAAAGGAGTTTATCTTCATCTAAATCTGTTTCCAGATTTGGACTTGGAACATATTGATAATCAATTACGGTTGAGACACGTTAACTTTACTGAGGACAATAGAACCAGCGATAGAAATTGAATTGAGAAATAACTGTAACACATACCAATGGACCCACTAAATATCTGCTGGTGGGCCATAATATGTAGTTCTTGTATCATCCCTTGGTTTTTGGTCATATCTATGTACTAAGAATGATTATATTTCTATTCTACGAATGACTACGATTTCCACTGGAGCAATGGCTGCTTTCATCTAAGATAAAGTGTGACGTTTTGATATATATATATTTATATGGGTGATGCTCCTATGAGAGCATCTCTCACCTTACTATGAAAGATAGGTTGAGGCCATCACATCTATATCCATAGGTGGTATCAATGTGAGTATCGATCGAAAAGAAAGAGTTTGAGGAGAGATGCTTGTATCAGGGGAGTCAATGACTTGGGTTGTTTGATAAACTAGTATAATATATAGACGACATCCCTCTCAATAAAAAACAAACGATGGTGTATCATGTATGAATAGAGCCCACCCATGTCTAAATCAGATGGCCATTTTGATGCTGCTCAATCAGCTGGCAGACATCATTTAAATATATGACTGAGTGATGCTTTGCGACTAAACATCATATTACTCTCACTCTATTCATTGTTCACATGCATTGCACACTTAGTATGAGAGATAGGGTGAGGCCCTCATATTTATATCCAATGCTAACAACTTAAATGTGAGGGCCCCCACCCTTATCTCTCATATGAGTATATATATATATATATAGCATGGGTCTCCTAAGCTGAAGCTTACCTTATCCTAAGCTAGAATAGTGCCGGTCCCATAAATCAAAGTTGATCATATCTATTTTTTGCATTATATAACTAGTAAATCTAATTCTAATTGGATTTATCTTGATTTTAGAGACGATCATCATGCAAAAATCAATGATAATCAACTTTGATTTGTAGGACAAGCATTATTAAATCTTAAGATAAGGTAAGCTTCAGCTTAGGAGATTTGGCCCCATATATATAAATTATTTATTTTATTATTATTATGTAATTTTTTGTAGTTTAGTTAAACACGCGATTAGTCTAAGTGGGGACCATGTTAGGCTTAGGTTTGGTGAATTAGGCTTGTTGGATAAGTATTTTGACCAATCCAACAAATGCATACATAACTTCTGCCAATTTATGAAGTTCCCTCCTTTTATTCTAATAGAATTGGTTCATGAGATTGAGCATCTAATTAATAGTGTACAAATCACAAATGTTTGTAATTTGTGCATTATTAATCATATGCATTGATTATATTATTTATAGTGTACTCAATCTTATAATGGGACAAATTCTTCCATGGAAATAAGGGATATTCTATATTAAGGGATTGTATCCATTTTTAGCATTTCAAATTTCATTAAGTGGATCCCATTATGGAATACTACACTTAATTGGTGAGACTTATGTGTCCACCCACATAATGAGCAATCAAGTTTTTTTATGTCTTCTCATTAATGGTATCTCAAATCCTATAATAAGCCCGGATCCTCAAAGTGTTTCACTAACATTTAACGTGAGTTGGAGGAGTTGAACTACATATGGGGCTAATCTATTGAAAATCCATGAGTTTAAAATAAAGATCATTTTCTTATGTGAAACATCCTCAAATTTTACTCCAAAGAGTTATTTTGGAAGATTGATCATATGCTTAGTAATGTGATTAATCTTATGATCATAAAAATGGATTGATTAATAATGTTATTAAAGACATAATCTTTTGCTTCTGATGATCACAGCCCCTTTTATGGTATATTCCCAATGTTTTACTCTAAGTTTTGGTTCCACTGTAATATTGTGCGTTTGAGTAGTCTTGAAATGGAACTTTATCATACCGAATTAATTATATATTTGATTTGTTAAAAAAAAATATAAACATAAGTTGAGAACAACTCTATTTAAAGTGAAACATGGGGACATCCCATAAAAAGAGGGAGGATGTAAATTTTTGAGAAATTTTGATTTTTACAAATGGTGCCACTTTTTTTATTCACTCTGCTGACAGGTGTGGGTGAAAATTTTTTCAAACATTAACAATAAAGGTAAAACTGTAATTTAGATGTTACCAATACTTTGCTTCCCCATCAAAATTCAACTAGTTTCAAAAGGTATTTGTTTTACTTCTAAAATTGTAGAGTTGGGACTTGTAACACATTGATAATCAATAGCTGTGAGCTTGTGAACACATTAACTTTACTGAGGATGATGGGACCAGTAGCTATATCTTTTCAGTAGTTATATCATAGTCATGTGATGTTGCATTTGAAGTGTTGTAGTGTGCTTCTTGGAGAGAAAACTCCATAGTGGGGCCACTAAAGAAAATAACAACCAATAAAATGTCTACTCCCCCCAAATTTTATTCCCAAAGGAGTTACTCATGCTATAAGATTGTGCTAATCACATTTTTAATTATTTTCTCAATCTTATGTGGGACTAATTTCAATTAAATATTGGGAGCGTTCTTATCAGGGAAGGCATACATATGATGATTGACGCTAACAAAGAGAAAAAAAAAAAAAATCATTCGATGGTTCATGTAGGTTAAACACAAATCCCCCATTTAAATGGAAAAGTTCATATGCGGTCAATCTATTTAAACTCAAATAGCTCAATCTGAAAACAAACATGAGAACTTTCTATATAATGAATATTGGAAGCGTTCTTATCAGGGAAGGTATACATGTGATGATTGACGCTAACAAAGAGAAAATAGAAAAAAAACCATTCGATGGTTCATGTAGGTTAAACACAAATCCCCCATTTAAATGGATAAGTTCATATATGGTCAATCTATTTAAAGTCGAAAAGCTCAATCTAAAAACAAACATGAGAACCTTTTATATAATGAATATTCCTGAGTTTTAATTCTAAGGGCAATAGTGAAACAACATCATTTTTAGAAAGAACGGCAATACACTCATTGTTGAGTGATGTTGGCACCTGCATCACACAAACCCAAGGGTTGATGTTATCACTGCCGGTCAGTAGGCCAACTTAGCAAAAGGGATTTTTACCAAAAAAAAAAAAAAAAAGGCTTGACAAATCAAAATACATACACAACTTTGTCCCCTCCTTTTATTCTAATAGAATTGGTTCATGAGATTGAGCATGTGATTAATAATGCACAAATTACAAATGTGCAGTGATTTGTGCATTATAAATCATATGCACTGATTATATTATTCATAGTGTACTCAATCAGTGGGACAAATTCTTCTTGGAAATTAAGGGATATTCTATGTTAAGGAATTGTGCCCATTTTTAGCATTTCAAATTTCATTAAGTGGAGCCCATTATGGAATCCTACACTTAATGGGTGAGACTTATGTGTTCACCCACATAATGAGCAATCAAGTGTTTTTATGTCTTTTCTTTAATGGTATCTAGAATCCTATAATAAGCCTGGATCCTCAAAGTATTTCAGTAACATTTAACATGATTTGGTGGAGTTGAACTATATAGTGGGGTTAACCTATTGAAAATCCTAAGAGCTCAAAATGAAGACCCTTTCCTTATATGAAACATCCCCAAATTTTACTCCAAAAAGTTATATATTCCAGAAAACTTGATCATATGATTAGTATAATGTGCTTAATCTTATGATCATAAAAAGTAGGGGTGTAGATGGATCGAATTGGTGCGGATTAGGCCAAATCCGTCACCAATCCGTTACAAAATGTTGTCTCAAAATCAACTCTAGCTTTTTTACATTATTTTTTTTCTTAAAAGAAGGATTTTTTTGGTCAAACCCCGTTTTCTATGGATCAGAATTACCTCTAGATAATTGGTAAATTGTATTTTCGTCTGTAATCCATCCTTAGGTGCTACTCATACAATTCTCGTTATCCCAATGAAATACATCCATTAATTGAGCTAGCTAAAAATTAAATTCTCACCTTGGATGGCCCCATATTTCTCTTCAATCATAGTGGGTCTAAAGGCCTGTTTCTTTTTTAGAATTTCTAACTGAAATTTGCCATATTAGATTTTTCTTTTTTGATATGATGTGACATCTTCCCTCTTGATATTTCTAAATGTCATGTTTCTCTACAAGCATTTCAAAATTCCACCCACCTGAAAGATCTCAAATGACCTTTCAGAATTCAAGAATTCCAGCTCATTTACTTTTTGGTGAAATTTCTAAATGCTCAAGTACAAGGAAGCTTTTAGGAATCTATGTCTCGGAATTCAGAAATTCCCAGGATAGAAATCCCTTGAATTCAAGCAAATAAATAGGCCCTCGGTCTCAAATTGATTACTCGCTGAACATGTGACTTCCAACTCCTTCTTCTATATTTTAATTTAATCATGCGTGCTTTAGACATATGATCAAGCTAACAGTGCAGATTATGGTTTCAATTAGCATGAGAATTAGCTTAACTATATCCACGGTAAGAAAGTATTATGAACCCTTTATATTTAAAAAGTGGGCCCCACTGCCTTGCACATTATTTCTTTGAAAAAAATAAACAAGTCCAACATGTTGAGTGAGTAATGCTATGCATCTAAACGTCAGATTATTCTCACTCTATTCATTGTTCACATGCATTGCACACTTGCCATAGAGGGGACACTTGATCTCAGGTCACCCAACTCCTGGGCGGGCCCATCTCAGATTGCTAATACAACACTATGTATGATGTATATAGCTAAAGTGACAAACAAAAGCTCACGTCAGAAGTCACGAGCTTTTTGATGAATGTTTTATTAGAGGACCTAGTTGGTGAGCATGTGCATGTCAGTGCCCAGTGGTCATCTCAAATTACTAGTATTAGCTTCTCATGATTTATTAGGACAAAAGATCTTATCTATTTAGGATAGTAGTGAGAATACGAAGGATCTATTTAGGATAATAGTGAGAGTAATCTAATAGGTGACAGAAAATGGGAATATTAAAGTCAACATTGAAGGGTCCACAAGAAGAATCATTTAAAGTTGCATAGAAATATAGAATATGTAGCTTATTGTTGCAATACTTAAGTAATATAATTAATTGACATCAAATTGTTTGGACAAGGATCACAGGATGATGAATAATCTAATTCTAGGGGCTTGCCTTTTAGATTGCATGGTAGTACCCTGCATTTCACCATGAAGGTAGGTCAATCACCAAGTGGTAGGATTGCAACAGATGGGTACATAGGAAAGGTCTCAAGTGCAATAACTAAATTAATATGCATAAACTGTTTGTGTAAGTCAACTATTGAGTGCTAAACACTCAAGTAAATATGCATATTTTGTGTTATTGCAAGTCAATTACAACCAAAGCATATTAACTTAAACATCTTCTGAAACGGTAGAAACTCCATGAGATCCTTGTGAACATATTTGTTTTTTTATGTCTCGCTCATGTGAATCTTTAAATGCACTTCTGTGGCTCCCATCTCCCACTTTCTCCCACTATTCGTCTAAAGTGGTCTACAAACTTTTTGTATTTTATATGCATAACCAAGCATGTCTGAAGTAAGGCTGGGATGTGGCTGTGATGTTTGTCTTTTGTTCTTGTTTGTTTAGTTAATGAAGTATTTATTTTGAGAGAAAAAAATAAATATCGGATTCTACAAAAGCACAGGGAGGGAGGACGAAAATGGATTTTTTTTATCAGATGGATCCGGAGCGAAAGTTTGGAACTCTTTCTTGAAAAGGGAAAGGCGCTTTTAAAGCCTGACTTTGAGGCCCATACCTAGCAAATTATAATGCCTTAACTTTGAAGCCTCGCCCCTTGCTTGCTGTAGTAATATGTTAATCATATCTAATTTTGCTAATTAGTAAGGGTTAGTAATTGTAGTTTGGTCTTTTCCTTGGAATTAAGCCTAGTTTACCATCTTAGGAGTCGTTTTGCAATGTATAGGATTATTCGGGGGGTTAGATGTATTTTGGTAGAGTGAGTTGGTAAGAGGCCCTTATGTGTAATTTCTAAGTTGGATAAGGTCTTTACTCCAAAGGATTATCCTGTAAGATTTGATCAAACGATTAATAATGTGATTAGTCTTATGATCATAAAACTGGATTGATTAATAATGTGATTATAGCCATAATGTTATGCCTATAATGATCAATGTCCCCTTTTATGGAGTATCCCTGATTTTGTATTCTAAGACTTGGTTGGTTCCACTATAACATTGAGTATATAACTAGTTTTGATTTACTCTACCGCTTGGTGTGGTTGGAAAAATACTCAAACAGTAGTAATACAATAAAGAGGTAAAACGGCAATTCAGAGGTTATCACAGTACTTTGCTACTACAAGTTCCAACTCATTTAAAAAAGGCGTTTGTCTTCCTTCTAAATCTGCCTCTAGAGTTGGGACTTGAAACATATTGATAATCATTGGTTGAGAATCACTTTAACTTTACTGAGGACAATCTTACCAGCGGTAGAAATTGAATCGAGAAACAACTGTAACGTAAACTAATGAACCCACTAAATATCCATTGGTGGGTCATAATATGTAGTTCTTGTGTCATCCCTTCGTCTCGAGAAATAACTGTAACATATACCAATGGACCCACTAAATATCTGCTGGTGGGTCATAGTATGTACGTATGTTACATCCTGGTCTCGAATCACTCTGGCCTAGGATAATCCCCAAGGTTTGACATGCCTACTCCCGTGATATAATACCTGTCTCGAGTCAAATACGACATCACGAAGGAGAAATTCAACCTTCCACGTGTCAGTCTAGCTCACTTATACCTGTCAATAACATTTAATAGCGGAAGCATTTCGAAAATACATAGTGAGGTACCATATCATGAACAGTCCTATACATTGACAGTTTATACAAAAGTTATACAATTAATACAAAAGTACATTTACGTATCACTCAAAAGTAAGGAATACAAAAAATCACCCCACCATCCTATACAAAATATAAACCAAAGTATCTAATTAGTGTGATTTGCACAAACACTTCCGTCTAGCTCTCAAAAGATTTCATGGCGCTCTCAAAAGGTGCAACTACATGGGCCCATTGCCAGGCCACTCTTCTAGACCTGGAGGAACCTCCTCGGACTCCTCCTCTCCCTCCTAGGCCTCTTCAGGCTCGGGAGCTGCACATGCGTCTTTGACACCGAAGATAGTATCTTAAATATGACTATTTAGCAAGTATGGGCATTAACATTGCAGCACATGTTATATCAATTTGAATTTAAAGACAAAAAGTCAAAGATGCCAAGTTCAAGTAGATTTAGGCAACTTATGCAATTTGAAATAATTATGCCTTATGAATCAATAGGAAAATCAACATACAATCTAGATACTACATTGAGCTCATTCTCTCAATAGAGAGCAAATCTAGTTGGGATGTCACCATGTGAGGCCCCACCTGTTGTGGACCCTCACTTTTGAATTTGAATACTATTTTATAGCCTAAGATACTTATCTATACTAATTAATAGGGGTTAGTAAGGGTAGATATGTATTTTCCTAGGTTATAGACCCTTTTGTCTAATTTATAGAGTTTTTAGAGTGTCTTTTATAGTTTTGAGTTGGTTAGAGGCCCTAGATAGATATTAGTATTTACTATAGGGGCGTTTCCACTTGAGAAGCTTCTAGATTTCCACCTAAAGACCAAACTACCCATGACCCTAACCCTAATCCCATGTTAACAAAAGGGTATTCCTATACCTAGCCACCCAACTCAACCTATTTATACAACACCTTCCAACACCATATGGCTACTGTTCCTCTCTCTCATTTCCCTCTTCTTCCCTTGTTGCCTCCAACACTCTCCCAAATTCCCTCCAAGTCTGCCTTCTCCCTCTTTTCTCCTTATAGAACCCTAAGAAGAAGAAGGAGACGATCTCATCTCAGCTGCAACCTATTCTACTTGGATTTCTCTGTCTCGGTCTCAGTCATCCCTCTCCCTAACCAAATCAGGTGAATACCCTCTTCTTGTTCAGTTCTTATGAAATTCCCTCTTTCTCTATCTAGATCTTGTTCCTTATAGCAATTCTCTGGTGGAAATGGGTATAGGAGTAGAGATCTCTTCTAAATCTGAGTTTTGGGGCTAATCGTGAGTTTGAGAAGACCTTAAAGCTGGGATTTCCTCTTTACTGGATTGGATCTCTGTTTCTCTTCTTCTTCTTCTGCAATTGGTCAAGGCAAGTACAATATGCTTATTTAACATAGAATGGATGTTTACTGTCTTTGATTCTGAGATTTCTATTCAATTGATGTTTGAATTGTTAGATCTACCTTTGAGCATGTTTTCATAGATGTTTGGCCATTGATGGATGGGTTGATCTCATTTGGAAGATCAATGGCCCAGGGACTGGATGGTTGAATGTGTATTGGAGTGTTTTTCATGATCCTGGATGTGTATGTGGTGTTTGGACGAGATGAATTGAGTTCTGGATTGGATAAAAAGGAAACCAGAACTCCGGAGTTGCAGAGCATCTGTGCCCTGATATGGCCGAACACTGCGCTGGACATCTCAGTGTTCTGCCACGATGCTCAAAGCCGAGCTCAGTGTCATAGCCGAGCTCTGTGCTTTTACCGAGCTCAGTGATAGGGCCGAACACTGCGCTGGACAACTCAGCGTTCTGCCGAGCACGATGCTCAAGGCCGAGCTCAGTGTCAAGGCCGAGTTCAGTGATATGACTGAGATCTGCGCTTGACAACTCAACGTTCTGCTGAGCACGATGCTCAAGGCCGAGCTCAGTGATATGACTGAGCTCTGCGCTTGACAACTCAGCGTTCTGCCGAGCACGATGCTCAAGGCCGAGCTCAGTGTCAAGGCCGAGTTCAGTGATATGACTGAGCTCTGCGCTTGACAACTCAGCGTTCTGCCGAGCACGATGCTCAAGGCCGAGCTCAGTGTTAAGGCCGAGTTCAGTGATATGACTGAGCTCTGTGCTTGACAACTCAGCGTTCTGCAAAGCACGATGCTCAAGCCGAGATCAGTGTCAGGGCCGAGCCCAGCGTCATGGCCTAGTTCAGTTATATGTCTGAGCCCTGCGCTGTCTGAGCCAGTGCTTGGACGAACTCTATACTTTACCGAGCTCTGTATTTTACCGAGCTATGTGTTTTTACCGAGCTCTGTAATTTACCGGACTCTGTACCCTACCAAGCTCTATACTTTACCAAGCTCTGTGCTCTACCAAGCTCTGTACTTTAGTTCAATGCTTAATCGAGCTCAACGCCTTACTGAGCTGCCTCAGTGTCTGACCGAGCTCAACGCTTTGCCGAACTGAGCTGGGTGACCGAGCTGAGTGTCTTGCTGAGCTTCGTGCTAGGCCGAACTCCGAGCTTGATTCCTAGAAGGCAGATTTCCAACAAAAGAAACTAGGACCTGGGACATCTCCTTTAACCAGGACCTTCAATGGGCACGACCAACTACCTAGGCCAAGAAGTTTGCCGAGCTCACAGGAATTTCTGAACAACCAAGCATTGCCTACAGGAGGAATACTTCCCTGATCCCAGTATGCCGAGCTGATTACCAGGCCAGGAAGTCAGCTGAGCACACTGTGTACAGCGACACTTCCCATATTCTAACTTCTATTGTTGCGATCATGTCTGGAGCCCATTGACTATCCAAATAGACTTCCATCATTGTGCTCAGCCCGAGTCAATGGTGTGGCTCAACCTTGACTCGTGGGGTCCAATAATTAGGATCCAGGTCATGTAATCTAAGATAATTCGACCCTTATGTGCCACTAATGATGCTCGTAACTTCTGGAGCACCAAACACAGTATCTATTAGCATCTGAGGTATCATTTAAGGATCAAATTACCTGAGGTTGACCTGAACCAAGTAGTGGACCAATTACCTAGGTTGGACTGTTGATATTCCCCATTGAATCTTATATTTGGAGACTATCTCTCTCATCATATTACTGTCACTCTACTGTCCTTGTTATTGTTTATACCTGTTAATGAATTGAATAAATTAAAGACCTGAACCTAGGACTACTTAGAGGTGACCCGGTGATGTAAATGAGTGAACATTGACCCGTGTCTGTAGCTAGGCGGGCCCTTTTATGGCCTATGCATGGTTGTATAATACCTAGATTGGAGAGGCTGATTGTATGGACTGTTTAACATTGGAAATGGCATTGTTACCTCGTTTGGACTGTCTTAGATTAGGTCATGCACTTGATGGGCCTGGGTATGGATCCAACGAGTGGGCTTGGACCTGGATTGTGATCCATGGTAATGAATTGATACTCGGACCTCTTAGGGACTTTGTTAGGACCTTATTCATGCAAGGTAAATCCTAGACAGACACAGACCTTCATTGTTTCCTTGAGTCGGCATAGACATTCACTCAGTTGTTTTAAGCTCGGCCTTTGGACTGATCATCACTGGTAGGAGCTATTTATGAGTGTTGAGTGAGCTATCATGATGAGCTATGTTTTAGACGGACGGCGTGATGCCGGGTCCGGTCTCCCCGAGTGATGAGTGTGGTGAGACTGATGAGTGTGATTGCGGGGCTCGTCATTCCCCAGCTTTGGTGAGATTCCCCGCCGTGACTGTGTTCAATATGGGAGGGCCGCGGCATAATATCCCGTGGTAACCAACTCGTGTGAATGTGTCATATTGTTTTAGATTAGATATTATGTTTATCCTGACTCTCGATGCTTATCCTGCTCAACTGCCTAGATTCTGTATCTTAATATTCTTTTTATCTATATGCTTGTCTTTACTCTTTTAATACAATTATCCTATGTTACTTGTATACTGTGACTTGCCAGATTTTTAGATCTAACACATTCTTGGTGCTTAGGTTTTGACCCCGATTACGAGGACGGCGCACTTGCACTAGCTGAGGTACCTCTAACAAGAGACTACGGGTGGGGACCAGCCGACCAAGAGGTCGAGCTGGAAGTTAGAGAGCCAACACTTGGGGTGTGAGAGATCTGATGTTATTTTGGGATTTTGAGTGATTTTTGTAGTGAGATTGGTAGCAATCTTAATCTATAATAAACCTTTACTCTTTACAACTTTAATACTTTTGGTGGGATTTCAGCTCTGCTATATTTGACTTAGATATGCGATACCCTATTATTGCTTCCGCTATATTCACATGCTTCTGCATTATTAACTGTTGATCTTATATCATTTAAAAAGTTTTAAATTGGACCTTACTGCGGACATACGATCTTGGAAGTTCTCGGATTTTCCGGGTAGTAGCGCGCCAACTTCGGGTATCTTGACGATCTTTTCAGTATCCGAAATTGGGGCGTTACACACCAGCGTCCAGGCCAAAGGTTGACTGGCCACCCGGGTTGGAGTTCCGGTACTCCAAAGTGTCTTACTAAAGTAGTTTCAAAATAAACCAAGAGTAACCCCATCAGGTTTCACAAAGTCGAAGCTAAGTAGTGTCGACTCAACGAAATAAAAATGATAATAGAATGTGACTAAATTTTTTATAAGATATAAAATCTCGAATCGATTCAACTCAAATCATATAACCAAGTTCACATTCATATTATTTCAAGGGATCAACTTCGATTATAGAAATTGAATTAGAATACACCAATATATATATATAATGAACCGATAAGTCAACTCGAAGTCAAGGTATTATCCTACTCAATATGAAATGCAACGAACTTAAGAAATCAAGATCAATCCTAACCAACTTTAATCTAATCATCCATAGTCTCTCACCGTCCATTATAAGGTAGTTTTAAAAGATCAATGTATTACTATCATATATTTGGTGCCACTAATTATCAGAAAATACATTGAGTCTCTAAACCAACCCCCATGAGATAGTTTTAGACTAAGGAGAGTTCTCAGCTTCACTGATCTCTCACGTGGTTAATTACCAATAGTTCGTTAATCTCGTCAAAGGTGCAAATTGCTAGGGTATTATAAATCCCTCGGAGTCTAAAATCCTAATTGGTTTCATAAATACACAATATATGGATTTTCGTCAACTTTTAGTGCTCAAAAGGGAGCATTTGGTCAAAAAACCCTGAGCCCAACAGGACCCCATCTCGCTATAGCGAGATTGTGGCTCTCTATAGGGAGGACCATCCTCGCTATAGCCAGGGGCACTTCTGAGTCCCTCCTCTCATTTTCCATTTTTTTATTTGCGTCAACACTCCACATGCATACATGTCATGTTTCTAGCCTCCACTTGCACATGACTTTGACTTTGGAATATGAGGAATTCTAACCCATGCCTTGGGATAACAAATGGGCTTTTAATTCCCCTGCACATGTTTCCCATCCAATCACCATTCACATGCAAATTGTACACATGTACTTTGTGTTTGTATTTTTTTAATATACTACTTTTCCACCCCTTCTAACCATTTCGGTTGTACTATGTTTTCCAAGCAATCTTCACCACCCATTCCATCCAATCTCCTCTTTACCACTTCAAATCAAGACTACGAGTACTCAAAATCAAACCATCCATATTCATTCTCCATTTAAACAAAGAGGCTAATCACAGTAGAAAAGAGAAAAGATAGAATTTAATAACTAATCAAGGAATTAGACAACATACATTATAATTAAAGCTTATACTTGCCTTAATCAATGTTTCTCAAATTCTCTCTACTAATCTTAGCTCAAACCACCAAATCGCCAATTGTAACCAAACCTAATAGAGTATGAAAATCATGAAAAAGATGATGAGAATGCATGCATGTGAGAATATGAATTGATTCAATTTCAACCCAAAACATAAGGAAAAGGAGTTTGATTATTACCTACAACAAGAAATCCAAAAATGGGAGTTGTATGGAATGACTCCTTGTCAACAAAGGTATAGCAGTGAAGAGGAAGTGATGAGAAAACCAAATCTTGCTTCCAACTTCGCATGCAATGAATATCTTAGCCAAATGGAGAAGGAAGGAAGGAGAAATGGAAAGGAAATAAACAGAGGGAGAAAACTTCTCTTACAATCAGCAACAGTTTCGTTTGGAGTTGAGCTGGGTGGGCTTTAAGTGAAAGAGACCCCTATTTTGCAAAGAAGCCCACAAGTTTCTGTTATTTTCATCATGAGTCAATTGGTGGCCCACTTATTCAAAGAATGATCAAATGAAGTCAAGTTCTATATGAAAATCGACGTGTTCGATGAGATACACGCGATGATGCCAAAATGACCTGCATATGAGATAAAATAAGAAATTCCTAATTTACGCACAAGTCCTTGACTCTACCCAATTTAGCCAACTTAGAGTCAAACTACCTACCCAAGACTCAAGGTCTAACCCAAAGGCTAACACAAGGCTAATTAACCCTAAAATAACTTAATTAGCTACTAAGTGTACTTAATTAAATAAAACAAGAGTAATTAGTACTAAACACAATTAAATTAGGATCGGGGTGTAACATTTCTCCCCTCTTAGGAATCATTTGGTCCTCCGAATGAACATACCTGGGCGAATTGTATCTTCTCTTGGTTTTTGGTCATATCTGTATACTAAGAATGATTTTTCATCTAAGACAAAGCCTTTTCGTAAAAAAAAGTTGTTGGAAATCTTTAACCCAATGACAAGGTAGGGGAAAGGGAGTGGTGTAATATCCACTCCCCCCAATTTTTTTATTAATGTTAAATATCATCTACAATCTACCTACTAACCTGCACTCTGCCCATACTTCTCTGCACTCACACATGTAAGTCACACATGTGAACTTAAATGGAAACCCATTATAAGCCTTCACACGAGGATAGACCCAAATGACCCAACATGACAATTGTTCAAGAAGCAATGGGCTAACACATTCAACACGAAACAAATCCAGTAAAACAAGATATGGGACCCAAGTAACAAATAGAATCGTCCAAGCATGAACAGGTTTTATAAATTAATTCACTCTTCATACCATTAACAATTCAAACTAAGTATTCTTTATATGTTTTATTCTTCATTAAATATTATATTTTTCATAATTACTATTTAATTCTTTTTCATTTTCTTTGACCCGTTATTCTATGTAATTAAGTCATTCTTTCAATATCACGTATTAGATAATTTGATTGGATCATTTTACTTATTTTATTTAAAGTTTGATTTTTGAAGTGCAGTTCTAATTGTGTTTGAATTATGAATTACATGTTAATATTTATATATTCTTTATTTAAATATTTATAATTAAGAGTTTAATTTTTTTTTATCACGCACACCTATTGCATTAGTTATATATATATATATATATATATATATATATATATTGAAGTAGCAACCTTCTTGTGGGAGAGCGACATATGGCGTTCCTGTAAGTCCTAGATACGAACCCCCGGTGGGGGGGGGGGGGGGGGGGGTTGAATAGGGCGAGCCTAAATCTATGACCAATTTCAAAATCCTATTGCCAATTATGGTCGATTGAGATTGATGGGATTTAATTAAAGAGAGAAAACAAGCTAAACACCAACCATACATAAAAAACAATGACATTTGTGGTCTCATTTTTTACTAATATGATACAAAGTCTGATGCCTCATTTAAGTATTAATAAAAAAATACTTCAATTTGTCTGCCCTTTATTGGTTGTGTCTTAATTATTAACAATCAGGTTAACCAAATCAGCTATTAAATTCAATTAAGAATATCTGGCCTTTTAAAGGTATTTTCTGACAATTTTTTCCCTCAATATTTTTAAAATATCCAAATTACCCTTCATCTGAATCCATGACATGGTTTCAGCAGCCACTACATACAATCGATTGCTGTGGAAACACTAACTATTCTTGATCATCGTGAGAACGTTGGTGAAGGAAATGAGGAGAATATTGAGGAAGTGAATGGGAGTTTTATTTTAATGAAGGATAATTTAGGTATTTTAAAAATAATTGTCAAAAATTAGCCTTAAATGGATGGATGTCCTTAATTGAACATCCATGTAAAACTTATGGACTAATATCAAAAGTTTTGAAACTTGTGTCCATTTTTTCAAATAAGGCAGAATTTTAAGGCCGTTTTTAAAATTCTCCCTTTTCTTTTTATCCAACCAGTCAACAAGAGAAATCCCTAGCAAGACGCGTGGGAAAGACCTTAGTCAAATAATCGTAGTCAAGACGTGTGGCACCCACTACAGATACCCTATTAATTGAAACCTGTTAATGTCAATAGATATGTTCATCCTGTCATCAATTGTCACTTTCAAAGTAATCACAAGGTATTTTGACTAATATGATACAAAGTCTGAGGGGTAAGAAAGAGATGACACTTGTGGCCTCATTTTTTGACTAATATGATACAAAGTCTGATGCCTCATTTAAGTATTAATAAAGAAAAGACTTCAATTTGTCTGCCCTTTATTGGCTGTGTCTGTATTATGAACAATCAGGTTAACCAATTCAGCTATGGGTCCGGGCCAATCTGAGCCATAAACGTGGCCCATTTTATTACGTTTGGCCTCTAAGAGTCTCCAATTTTTCTATAATGTGGGGATGAGAGAAGAACTCGTCCAACAACTACTAAACCAAACCCCTTCCAACAACAAGGCTACATGATCAGCAAAGGGTTGAACTGATCATCAGCCTAATTTTTACCCCTAGGTTCCAAACTTAGTACATAATAATATTTCATATAAAACACCCATCAAGATGTACTAACACATATTAATGATCACAAAGAGCATAAAGATGGCGTTACATTCCTTCACGAGCATTACATTCTTTCATGCAAATTCTTTTATTACTGATTACAACATCGATTTCTAATGTATCTCACCATTCGCCAAAGTTTCCAAAAACACCAATCTTGAAACGCATCCATGGTCATGTAGAATTTTTTCCTCCAACTACTGAAAAAGAGAAGGCCAATGGAGCCCCAAAAACCCAAACAGTATGAGATGGCCACACATGAGTAGAAAAATAAATCACTGATAAACAAATAAAAGGATGGGGGACAGTGTACAGCTCACTGGAACGCTGTAGACAGCCGACAGTAAGAGTATTTAAATTTAACAACTTATTTATACAGCTCAATGTTTGATTGAGCTATCTTTTAATTTTTAAGGGCAAGTTTGTGCAGCGTGAGGGCTCCTCTCTCGACTGATTTTCATTTGCATATATAAAGAGCCTTTTTTTTTTTTTTTGTTCTAAACACTTAATATTTGTTTTATCTTTGTTACCCTGGGCTAAGCATAACCTCTTTTGTTAGTTTGATAAAATGATAGCCCAATTAGTGTGGCTTCAGATGCAGTATTTCCTGATGGACCGGAAATCAACATTCATCACTTTAAATCAATGAATGTGGAGTCAGAGAAAAAAAAACGTGGGAAGCCATCACATTTTAATTAATATATATAGGCCACGAATAATTAATTGACTAGGATTAATTTTACAGTTGAGAGGTTTTTGGTGCGTATGCCGTCGTCATGGGGTCCACTTTTTTGAATAAGTCCAGATCAATGAACAGTTGGACCATGACCCTACTTTATTTATCGAGGTCCGGTTCCAAGTCCAGGCCCATTTCTAAGACTTTTCAGATAGACATGTCACAATGGGTCTGGCTTTATTTAATCATGAGGTTTGTTCCGGTGAGAGTTTTTTTATGGACAAGGACCCCACCATATTAATTCAGTTCAGGCTCTGAGTTTAGGTTCCTTTTCTAGGACCTATAGATATAGACTTAGAAGAGATCTTGTTTGGGGTTGTGAAATTTTAAGCTCGATCCGCTCGGGTTCCAATTCGGGCATTTCTAGATTCATCTGATCAGGCCTGGGCACAAAGTTTAGATTAGGCCCTGACTTTTTAGGATCTTATTTACAAGGGTAATGACTGATAGGTAGGTAGGTATTTCTTTCCCATCACCTCTTAATCACATATATCTGAAAGATAGATCTTCATTTTTATTTATATGGTCATTTGCTGTGTTCACTTGTTTCGCAATTTTCATACTTTCAGATTAGGCAATTGAAAATGTTTATTAGATCTAATGCACTAAGAGAAGTTGGATCCAAAATTTCTTATGAGTACCTGCGTAGGTGGGTCACATTCGTTTTACACTTGAAACATTATTAGTCAGAGCAGATGGAGCCGAGGAGTTAAGATATTGTGCGAGTCCGTGAGTACTCAAAAATGGAAAATGATACTTTTTATGCATAGACCCCTATGAATGTTATAGTGCCTGCCACTTGTAGCCAATAATCTAGGCAAAAAGTCTTTGGGCTATGCCAAGACCAACAGAAGAAAATGGATGGGAGCCTTGCTTACAGAAAAGATTCCTCCCAACAGGCCCCTCCTCTTCCTCTTAAATCTTTCCTTCTTCTCTTTCTCTATGCTACAAATGCATCAACGCGCTCTCATCAATGACTCTTTCTCATCCCTTGAATGCATCTCTTCTGCCACTGCCATATTAACGCCTCTCTCCGTCACATGCGTCTCACTTTCTTCACATTTGCTTTCCCTCCCCTATGAAGGTATGCCTTTTCTTCACCATATTTTCTTTTCCACGGTTTGAGTAACACCATAGCTTTGTATGTATGTGAAGGGTATGCTTATAACCCAGTAGAAATTGAATCGAAAAATATAACTGTAACATGTACGGGTGACCCACGAATATTTGTTTGTGGGTCATAATATGTAGCTTGTGTGTCATACCTTAGTTTTGGCTTATATCTTTGTTCTAAAAATGATTATCTTTGTGTTCTAAGAATGACTATCATTTTCATTGCTGCTTTCATCCAAGAAAAAGCCTTTTGGTGTAAGAAAGGACCGGTCTTCATGTTGAAGAGTAGGCTCCACTCAAAGGTAAATATTAAAAAGTATTTCCGCTGCCTCTATGAACGCCTCAACGACTTGGCACAAAAAAAAAAAAAAAAAAATGCGTGCTGCCAAAAATGCACCGTCTGGATTCCACCTGAGGGGGTATGTTGAAGAGTGGGCTCCATACAAAAGGAAATATTAAAAAATATTTTCACTGCCTCTACTAACGCCTCGAGATTTTGATATCAATGGTTAGGAAAAGAAATTTATGACTTCACTCATTTTTATATGAACTCATCCAGGCTGCGAGTTCCACGGGCTCATCCGACGGTCCTCATCGGGATTATAAAGAGAAGAGAGGAGGAAAAATGAAAGCCGAAAGGACAAAATGCCAAAATCGTATCACAATCGTTCCTCTTCTTTGTCTCTCTTGCCGCCCCTTCCTTGCCCTCCATGTTCCTCATCTTTCTCTCGGTCGGAGACAGCACAAACGAACACTCTAAAGCAATCTTTCACTCTAAGATGTTGGCTTTTGACATATATCCTCAATCCTAATTTAGACACTAAATGATCTATCTACCAATTGATGGATATTTTCAATGACTTGTTAAGAGCTAAAGATTATGATTATCTGTTAAAGAAGATTGTTAGGGTGTTAGTGTTGTTAGAATTATCCTTATCCTCTGGATATGGCTAGTTTATATTTTCTTATAAATGTAATTTTCATGCCTCAACGAAACCTATCGTGAAAATTTTGGAAAAGAGTGATTCTGGAAAGTTTTTTTTACTTAAGTGCCAAAGACATATTGTATGTGCCCAATATGATTTTAAAACACTAATATTTGGTTTTTTTCTTTTCCGAGCTTCACAGCTACAACATTAGTTTTTTTAAGAAGAATTTGTAATCAAAATGCTGCTCCAACAAATAAAAGAAGAGTATTTGCTTAATAAATAGAAAAACATTAGATAGACTAAATCTTGTGAGCCATCTTATTTAAAGCTAGATACCATCCATCAAATCAAATTCTTTTTAGATTTCTGATCATTAGTTCTCCTTTCAGATGGTGTAAAGGTGCTCAGTAATCTATGTTTAGAAAGACGGCCATGATCACACAGGATGTTTTTGTAAATAGAATAATTTAAAGTGGAATATTATAATCATTTCTGAATTCTCTTAACAAGATTTTTTGTAAATGCAATCGATTAAAGTGGAATTTATAAGCAAATATCAATGCTCTTAACAGCCTTCACTTTTTGTTTTTGGTTTTTCCTCAAAAGCAAGTCTCCCATTGGTTCATTCCTCGTCTAAAAATTTGCGTTTCCCTAGCACCACCCCACTTCAAAATCGTTTTACAAAACATACCGAATTTTGTATAATTTTGAAGTCTACCTGCAGGTTTTGTAAGATTTTATAAAACGTAACGAATCAGCATCCTAAGATAACAGTGATACTTCAAACCCATAAGCGGTAATAATTTTGGAAATCTATACCACTCAAAATTATTGTCATTTGTTTTAAAATCAATGTTATGTCTCACCTAATCTAAAAGAAGCCAAAAAAAAAAATTAAAAATTAAAAAAAATCAAGTCATACCTTATAATGCAATAAACATGAGGATGAGCAAAACTCCATTGGGAACAAAATTTGGCTTAGAGATAAAACCAGGTGGAGAAGGATTTTTTTTTTTTTTTTTTTTTTGTGAGTGCTTTGGATTTTAAAGCTCGATCCCACCCATGGATTTACAGAGATGGACCTAGAAAATCAACTTCACGAGGCCCGCCCTTGTAGAATCCAAGATGAAAACATAATAAATTCCAAATGGAAGCACTACATGATGTATTAATACATAAGAATCAAACAGAACACAGATAGCATCATATTGTTTCATGCAAGTTCTTACATTACTAATTACAACATTGATAACTAACACAGCGTGTCATTCTCCAAAATCCCCAAAAACACCAATCTTGAAATTCATCTATGGTTATGAACAATTTTCGCCTCCAATCTCTGTTGAAAATGAGGAGCGATGCAACCCCGAAATCCAAGACAACATGAGATGGCCACACATGAGTAATAAAACAAATCATTCTCTAGGATTCCATCTTCTCCTCCTCCTGTTTCTCTCTCCTCATTATTGTTGTTCAAGGGAGCATTTGATGAGCAATTTATTTTTAGAATTTCGCCACAAAGACCTGGATTGCCCCTATAACTGCTATCACTAAATGTGAGAAATTGTCCTTGAGTTGGAATCTCACCCGATAGATTATTGAAAGCAACATTGAATGCACTCAAGAAATTGAGATTGGTAATTTCTTGAGGGATTTTTCATGTGAGTTTGTTATGGGAAAGATCCAAGCTTTCCAAGTTCTTCATATTTTCAAATGACACTGGAAGAGGACCCTCAAGAAGGTTGTGTGACAAGTTCAATGACCATACCCGTCATATATCCGAATTCAAACGGAATAGTTCCCGTCATATCAATTTGTTCAATGACAAATCAATCAAGGTCATCTGCTGGACAACCACAACTGTGTAATTGTATGATATACCTTTGGTGATCAGACCAATTGGAACATTTACCGTCATTTGCTATTAATCAGAGATATATTCATCCAAGAAAGAACACTAGCGAGGCAAGACAGAATGGTTCCCACAAGGGTAGTGTTGGAGGGATCCTTGACAGATCAGCCAAGGGATGGGGCCCTCAAAACGATTCCCCACTAAGAAGAGCACAACTAAAAAGGGATGCACATGCAACCAACTTGAAATGTCTCCTGGCAAATGGTTGTTCCTGATGTTTAGGACTGCCAAATTGGGGGTGTTTGAGATGTTAAGGGGGGTGGTGAACTCATTGCCATCAAGCTCTAAGCATTCTAGATATTCTAGGCTTGAGTTTCCTGGAAGAATCTCACCTTGTAGTCTGTTGTTTGACAACCACAAGTATCTCAAAGTGGTGCTATTTCCTGTTATGGCCGGTGGCATTTCTCCTGAGGAGTTGTTGTTAGACAGTAACAAATAACATAGTTTACCTGTATCCATTGCTAATGAAAGATTGCCTTGCAAATTGTTTGTGGATATATCACAATATAGTAAAAGAGGGAACGGTAATGACAAAATTTACAGGAAGAGACCCATAAATATGATTGTTTGATAAGTGAAGACTAGCAAGAAATGAAGTTGTATTTTGATGAGGAAGAGGAAATGGACCACTCAAAGAGTTGCTTCCCAAATAGATAGATAATCTAGAAGAATTGTATAGCAAATAAGATGGAATGTCTCCAAAAACAGAGGTATTCCTCAAATCAAGGGATGTTAAGTTCTGTTGGGTAGAGAGGAAACTTGGGACAATGCTAACCACTAAGTGTGTTCAGCTTGCAGTTTGCTAGGTTCAGGTTTCTAAGTTGAAAATGAGGAACCCAGGTTGGCGACTCAGTTTCAACTTCTGATTGGTAATTGTTTGATAGGTCGACCGAAATGAGTTCGGAGCGATTTGCAAATATGGAAAATGGAAATGTGCCAAACAATTGATTGTTAGAAAGAGAGAATTTTGTGATCATTGTAAGGTTGAAGAATGTCAAAGGAGAAATGGTCCCTTGCTAGATAAATTCAATTAAGAACGTCTGGCCTTTTAAAGGTATTTTCTGACGATTTTTTCCCTCAATATTTTTAAACTACCCAAATTACCATTCATTTGAATCCATGATATGGTTTCAACAGCCACGACATGCAATAGATCGCTGTAGAAATACTAACCGTTCTTGATCATCATGAGAACGTTGGTGAAGGAAATGAGGAGAATATTGAGGAAGTGAACGAGAGTTTTATTTTAATGAAGGATAATTTGAGTATTTAAAAAAAAAAAAAAGTGTCAAATGTTAGCTTTAAATGGACGGATGTCCTTAATTGAAAACTCCATGTAAAACTTATGGACTAATTTCAGAAGTTTTGAAACTTGTGTCCGTTTTTTAAATAAGGCAGAAACTTAAGGCCTTTTTTAAAATTCTCCCTTTTCTTTTTATCCAACCAGTCAACAAGAGAAATCCCTTGCAAGACGCGTGGGAAAAGACCCTAGTCGAATAATCCTAGTCAAGACGTGTGGGAACCACCACAGATACCCTATTAATTGAAACCTGTTAATGTCAATAGATGTTCATCATGTCATCAATTATCAATTTCAAAGTAATCACAAGGTATTTTGAATGTGAACAAAGGAATAAGGGGCAAGAAAGAGATGACACTTGTGGCCTCATTTTTTGACTAATATGATACAAAGTCTGATGCCTCATTTAAGTATTAATAAATAAAAAAACTTCAATTTGTCTGCCCTTTAATTATTGGCTGTGTCTGTATTACGAACAATCAAGTTAACCAATTCAGCTATGGGTCCGGGCCAATCTGAGCCATAAACGTGGCCCATTTTATTACGTTTGGCCTCTAAGAGTCTCCAATTTTTATATAATGTGGGGATAAGAGAGGAACTCGTCCAACAACTACTAAACCAAACCCATCAAGATTCCCAAACTTAGTACATAATAATATTTCATATAAAAACACCCATCAAGATGTACTAGCACATATTAATGATCACAAAGAGCATAAAGATGGCGTTACATTCCTTCACGAGCAATAAATTCTTTCATGCAAATTCTTATATTACTGATTACAACATAGATTTCTAATGTATCTCACCATTCTCCAAAGTTTCCAAAAACACCAATCTTGAAACGCATCCATGGTCATGTAGAATTTTTTCCTCCAACTACTGAAAAAGAGAAGGCCAATGGAGCCCCAAAAACCCAAACAGTATGAGATGGCCACACATGAGTAGAAAAACAAATCACTGTCGAGGATCCCATTTTCTTCTTTTTCTTCTGCTTTCCCATTTTCATTGGGGTGCTTGGGAATATTTGATGAGCAATCTACTGTCAACGGTGTTCCACAGAGACATTGATTCCCCTCATAGCTACTATTTGTAAATGTGAGAAAATGTCCTTGGGATGGAATCTCACCTGATAGGTTATTAAAAGCAACATTGAAAGTGCTCAAGAAACTAAGTTTGATGATTTCTTGAGGGATTTTTCCTGTGAGATTGTTATGTGAAAGATCCAAACTCTCCAAGTTCTCCATATTTTGAAATGATACTGGCAAGGGACCGTTAAGAAGGTTGTGTGACAAGTTCAATGACCTTAGCCCTGTCATATTTCCCATTTCAAATGGAATGTCTCCCGTCAACTTGTTCCACGACAAATCAATCAAAGTCATCCACTGGACAGGCCAGCCTGTATAATTGTATGATATTCCTTTGGTGATTAAATCAATTGGAATTCTTTCCAACCTTGGGTTATAAGCCACAGGTCTACTCTTCCAAGAAGGAACACCAGCAAGGCAAGACGGAACGGCTCCTCCAAGGCTATTATAAGAGAGATCCAATAACTGCAATGACTCCATTTGACAAATATGTGATGGAATCGAACCTTCAAAACGATTTCCCCTTACCAAGAGCACAGTTAAATACTGATGCACAGGCAACCAAGTGAAATATTTCCTGACAAATGGTTGTTCCTTATGTTCAGGATTACCAAATAGGGAGTCTTTGAGATGTTAGGGGGGGTGGTGAACTCATTGCCATCAAGCTCTAAGCATACTAGTCCTTCCATGCTTACATTTCCAGGAAGCATCTCACCTTGCAATCTATTGTTTGATAAGACCAAGTATCCCATGTTGATGCATTTCATCAGGCCAGGGGGCATTTCTCCATAGAAGCGGTTGTCGGACAAGGACAGAAATTGCAAATTCCCTATACCCATTTTTGGAGGAAGATTTCCTTGCAAAGCATTTGCAGACATGTCACAATAAACTAAAAGAGGGAAGAGGTCAACAAAGTTTTCAGGAAGTGACCCATTAACTAGATTGTTTGATATGTCAAGTGCCGTGAGTAGTGAAGTTGTATTTTGATGAGGAAGAGGAAATGGGCCACTCAAAGAGTTTCTCCGCAACACCAGGCGTTGCGTAGAATTGTATAACAAATAAGAAGGAATGTACCCAGCGAGGGAGGAATTCGACAGATCCAAGAATTTTAAGGTGTGTTGGGTGGAGAGGAAACTTGGGACAATGCTGCCACTAAGTCTGTTCAGCTTGCAGTTTGCTAGGTTTAGATTTGTTAGTCGGAAATGAGGAACCCAGTTTGGCGACTCAGTTTCCACTTCCAATTGGTAATTGTTTGATAGGTCAAGTGAAACGAGTTTGGAGAGGTTTGCAAACATGGAAAATGGAATTGTACCAACAAAGTGATTGTTAGAAAGAGAAAGATCTGTTAACATTGTAAGGTTGTTGAATGTCGAAGGAGAAATGATCTCTTGCAATTGGTTTTCCGATAAATCCAGCTTTTGAAGGGAATGCATGTTACTGAATGTGAAAGGAGAAATGATCCCTTGCAATTGGTTTCCCGATAAATCCAGCTCTTGAAGTAAATGCATGTCACTAAACGTGGAAAGAGGAATGTTCCCTTGTAATTGATTGCCGGCTAAATTCAAGACTTGAAGGGAATGCATCTTTCTAATACAATGAGGAATTTTACCTTCCAGCGAAGTAGAATAAAGTAGGAGTAACTTCAAGTGATGCATTTTGCAAAATGCTACAAAGAAAACAAAGAAAGTTATTAATTTTTGCTGATGAAGAATATTAGCACCTCACTTCATAAAATAATTAAGTCATTATTTCTTTGGTTTGTGTTCCACTCTTCTTCTACTCAATTTAGTTCTCAGTTTGTGTTGCTGAAACCTTGGCCTAAATGTTAGGCCTAATCACTGCATAGGCTGGGCCACTGAATGTTGGACTGGCCACTAATAGCCAAAAGGCCACAAATCGTAAATTTTGAGGCCCATATTTTTTAAAGTAATATCGTTCTAGAACTAGAGCAAAAGAAATTAAATGTGAATGTAAAGCAGCCCTGGCCAAGTGATGTCTATTTTTGTAGAAAATAAAAGGTGCCGACATCACTTAGCCATGAGTGTGTTAGCCTGTGATGGAAAATGATTTGCCCATCACTCTATTAAATTAAATTATAGTAGAGATATATCCACCTTAGTTCATTCACCCCCCATGTGATAAGGAATTTATCATATGTCAGCTGTATCAAAAGATCTTTTCTTCCAATGATGGTGGTGATGATGATGATTGGATAAAAGCAAATTGTTAGAGTATATAGGGTTGAGGGCTCCTTGTGATGGGATTAATTCATTATATGTGGGCACTATCAAAAGTTCTTTTCTTCTAAAATGAATAATAATAATATCAACAGCAATAAAGAACTGCTGATGACTTAGAATACTCCCTATATTTACTTAGTATTAGATTTATACACATAAACATTAACTCAGACAGAGCTCAAAGCAGTATTTTGAGCAAACATATTACCTTGGAGAATATCAGATCCACCCATCCGATTACCGGACAAAACGAGATATTGCAACTCTTTGAATTGAGCAAGTATGTTGACAGACTCCTTTGAATTGAGAACATCAGGCCCTTCCTGACCAACGGTGCCGAGAAGGAGTTTAAACACACGAGACGTTGTATTACTGCAAGAAACCCCTCCCCATTCGCAGCAGTTTTGTCCTGCCCAATCACTCAAGGCAACGGAACTCTCAATTGAACGGTTCAAGGAGCTTTTAAGTTGCAAGAGAAGTGACTTTTCTTCCTCCAGACACCCTTCACACTCCACATAACAATTCAACAAACTCACCACCACCACCACCATCATGATGAAAGAGCCTTTCATCTTTTTGCTGTTCTCGATCAGAGACTCTACTCTGCAGGAGGCTTGAGCCTTTCAACTTTATTTATTACATCTAACCAAACAGGAGAAGTCCAAGTCAAGACGCATGCATGGGAACCACCTTAAAAAAGACTCCAAAAAGACCCACTGCTACCCGCTCTTCACGGTAAATCAAAATTTTAAGAATTTTTTAGCAATGGCCCTTGAGAATTTTTTCCTAGCAATGGCTCCCCCAATCACTATATACTGGTTCCGCCTCTGGGCCCATATAGAGAAAATGAATCCCATCACTCAATAAATATAGTCTCAAATTTCAGTTAAATAGGAGTGCCCAGGAGAAAAAATGTGATTAATGCCACATCAGCGGCTAGTCACATTTTTCAATCATGTGGGCACAAAAGAAGCCCCTATCTTCTAGCGGTGTTCATGGGCCGGCCCTGTTTAAGGCTTCCGAGCCCAACACGGGGCATAAAAGTCAGGCCCAAGCCCTCCCATTTAATCAATCAAGCGGAGTCGAAACGGGCTTTTAATAATTTTTATGGGCATTTGAGCAATTATTTGGGTAAATTCAATTAAATTACCTGCATTCCTTATACGAGTATGGCCAGACCAGGCTTTGGGTTTTCTTTCACTTAATCCAAGCCCAGCCCAGTTATTAAGTGGGCCCTGATTACATATCCAAGCCCGCCCCAAAGCATGCTGGGTCTGGATAGGACTTGTGCTGGCCCAACCCTTGAGCACCCATCTTCGCGTCCACTTTCGACCCTTCTGCCTCGCAATTATTTTAATATAATATCAACAAATTTAGATAATGTAAAATTTCATTATCAAAAAGATGTATCTTTTTGCTGTTCTCGATCAGAGACTCTGCTCTGCAGGAGGCTTGAGCCTTTCAGCTTTATTTATTAACCAATTAAGAGAAATCCAAGTCAAGATCCGATTAAAAAAAGACTCCAAAAAGACGCACTGCTGCCCGGTCTTCACGGGATCCCCGTCTTGCAGCTATTACACGGCAAACGTGAAACACTCTCCACGATCTCCATAGTGGGCCCACACAGTAGCGAAACTAGGGGCTTGCAGGGGGCAGTCCTAAATTACATAAAAAATAAAAACCCTTTAGATAAATTAAAATTTTAAGAATTTTTTTAGCAATGGCCCTTGTGAATTTTTTCCTAGCTATGGCTCCCCCAATCACTATATACCTGTTCCGCCTCTAGGCCCACATAGAGATAATGAATCCCATCCTTTGAGAAATATAGTCTCAAATTTTAGCTAAATAGGAGTGCTGAGGAGGAAAAATGTGAATAATGCCACGTCAGCGGCTAGTCACATTTTTCAATCATGTGGGCACAAAAGAAGCCCCTATCTTCTAGCAGTGTTCATAGGCCGGGCCGGGCCGGGCCGGGCTAGGCTAAGGTTTCCAAGCCCTACACGGGGCATAAAAGTCAGGCCCAAGCCCTCCCATTTAATCAATCAAGTGGAGTTGAAATGGGCTTTTAATCACTTTTGTGGGCATTTGAACAATTATTTGGACAAATTCAATTAAATTACCTGCATTCCTTACACGAGTATGGCCGAGCTGGGCTTTGGGCTTTCTCTCACTTAATCCAAGCCCGGCCCAGTTATTAAATGGGCCCAGATTACATATACAAGCCCACCCAAAGCTGGCTGGGCCTGGATAGAGCTTGGGCTGGCCCAGCCCATGAGCACCCCTACTATCTTTACGTCCACTTTCAACCCTTCTGCCACACAATTATTTTTAATATAATATCAACAAATTTAAATATTGTAATATTTCATTATCATTGAACAAAATAGCTAGTATCATCTTATTATATTGTGCCACTTATGATAATTGACAATTTTCACATATTTTAAGACACCTTTGAAGTGTTTAGCCATATACAAAAACCTCACAAGATGATATACCGAACAAGAAATGAAGAGAACGTAATCAATTAACCCAATACAAGACCCACTAATTAGTAATAATAGGTATTAATAATCATGATAAGATCCATCTATTGTGAAAAAATTATAAGATTAAATGTTAAAGCCTTGAGATCAAAGAAATGTTGTTTCAATAAGGTGGGACCACCAAATGTTGGTAACCATACTGTAATAAATCTAATGGTGATCATGACAAATGACCCTTTCTACTTTCTTTTTCTATAAAATCTTCTCCAATGTCAGACGTCATTGATGAACCCATCTATGATAAATCATTATGGGGCCCATTTGTTTTTTGTAGTCATATTAACATTAGGAGAGCTATCAAACAGTAGGACCGATTTAATGATGGCAAACTAATAATTACAATCACACAATTCACACAATTCAATCTTAGTAATTATGGGACCCGACTAATTTTGATAGTATGGGACCTACCTAATGTTGGAAATCACAATGAAAGCCCCTACTATGATATTTGTAGGACCCACCTACAATTGATAATTAACAAGGGGCTATATAATCATTATATGGCCATAGGACCCCACATTAAATTTGTAAATACCATGGGGCCACTCTAACAACGGAAGCGATAAGTGTTGGGACTTATAATGGGCCACTATAATTAATGGTTGCTCATTAATATTATCTTTTTTGTTTTAAACACTTAATATTTATTTTATCTTTGTTACCCTGGGCTAGGCATAATCTCTTTTGTTAGTTTGATAAAATGATGGCCCAATTAGTGTGGCTTCAGATGCAGTATTTCTTGATGGACCAGAAATTAAACATTCATCACTTTAAATCAATGAATGTGGAGTCAGAGAAAAAAGAAAAACGTGGGAAGCCATCACATTCAAATTAAGATATATATAGGCCACGAATAATTAGTTGACTAGGATTAATTTTACAGTTGAGAGGTTTTTGATGCGTATGCCATCGTCATGGGGTCCACTTTATGGAATAAGTCCAGATCAATGAACAACTGGACCATGACCCTACGTTATTTATTGAGGTCCGGTTCCAAGTACAGGCCCATTTCTAAGACTTTTCAGATAGACATGTCACAATGGGTCTGGCTTTATTTAATCATGAGGTTTGTTCCGGTTAGATTTTTTTTTTTTTTTTTTTTTTTTTCTTTTTTTATGGACTAGGACCCCACCATATTAATTCAGTCCAGGCTCTGAGTTTAGGTCCCTTTTGTAGGACCTATAGATATAGACTTAGAAGATGGACCTTGTTTGGGGTTGTGAAGTTTTAATTTTAAGCTCGATCCGCTCGGGTTCCAATTCGGGCATTTCTAGATTCATCTGATCAGGCCTGGGCACAAAGTTTAGATTAGAGCCTGACTTTTTAGGATCTGATTTACAAGGGTAATGACTGAGGTGACTACTCAAAAATGGAAAATGATACTTTTCATGCATAAAGACCCCTGGGGTCAGTTCTATCAAGTTTCTGTTAACTCATAATCATCAATTATACTTACAAGTTAACTCATAATCATCAAAGCTTGTCCCCACTATATTGGGGTCGGCTAGATGAACTCTGTTTCTCTATTTCGAAATATACCTGAGAGTTAACTGCGAGCTGTTTTTCTAAATGAATAATCTGGGCCGTTCTATCAAGTTTCTGTTTCTGAAACCTTGGCCTGACTGTTAAGCCTAATGATTAAATGGGCTACCCTAAAGGTGATGGAGCGGCTAGTTAAAATTAAAGGGGTCATCATATCGAAACCTGAGGACGTAAAGTGTAAACTTTAAGGGCCAGTACTCTAAGCGATGTCTTTTAATCAAACGGGCTAAAAAGTAAAGGATTAGATGATTGAGCACCATCAATCGATCTTTCCTTTGATAGGAAATGACTGTCACCATTATCCAATTAAACTAAACCCAAGGAAACAAATGATCTCATATAGATCACCATCTTGGTTTGTTAAAACTACTTTACTAAGGCCCATTTGTTTAATAATATTGAATTCCAATCATTTCAATGCATTGCCTTACTATCAAACAGGCCCATAAAGGAATATTGAAGATTTGGGTTTAGGGCTCCCCCATGATTGAAAAATGACCAACCTAGTAATTAAATTAAATGCTAGAAAGTTGATGGTCCAACGAGAATTATACCTAAGATCAGAGGTGGCAAAACGTGACCCAGACTGCCAACCCGACCCGCATCTAACTAGCATAACCCGGCCCGCATAAAATACAGGTCGCTTACGGGTTATGTTTTTCTCACCCGTAGAAAAATGGGTCAGGTTAGGGCTGACCCACCTAACCCCTAGAACCCATGTATAGTCTTTTATATTTATATTTATTTTCATAAGAAATTATAAGTGATAATATAGGATATGAACCTTCTTTTTTTTTTTTTTTTTTTTTTTTTTTTTTTTTTTTTTTTTTTGTGTGTGTGAGAATCCACAGTTTGGATTGTGAGACAAAGCTTAGGATCTCATGTTGATGTGACATTTTCCCTGTCAACTCATTCCTTTCGAGCTTCTACAAACCCTTTAGATGAAGAAACACCGAAGGAGGAGAATGGAGAGTTTTCTCTAGTGCATGGAACATGAGATCAAGTAGACAAGTGTTTGCCCTTTGCTAACCATGTCATCAAACAATTCCACAGAAACAAAGCTACAACTCACTCTCATGTAAGGCTTTGATTTTGGTAAATTTTGAGTTAAAAGGAGAGAATGACATGGTGGGGACCAAGTATTGAAATCCAACCATTCAAATTAAGTAAACTTTTTTAAGGTACATAGGACAACCCAAAATTTTATATTCATTGGAAATAGCCACACTGTTGGATTAATTGTTTGATAAAAAACATGATACTAAATATGTATGTAGAATCTTTTTTTCTTTTTTTTTTTTTTTTTTTTTGTGCGAAGAATAAATCTAACAGTGGAAATAACCCAGATTGAGATGAAACTCGGGGATATCCCTAAATAATAAGGATATTTGTCTAATGATTGTCATTTTTATAATGGGTCTATGGTAGTATTCCACTTCTTTTACATAACAATTTATAAAAGTCAAAGCCACGCACACGCAAAACTCAAACTCCACCCTTTCTCCCTTGTCAAGCTTGCATGGTAGCACATTAATTACATAAAAAGTTCCCTCCTCTTTCTTCAGTTCTGTACTGTTAGTGTGGGTTTGGTTTTTTTTTTTTTTTTTTTTTCAATAATGTTGTTATTTTTTATAAATAATACTAACTTATTATTTTTGTTGATCAACTCCTTATATTATGTATTCATTTGGGTTTAGTTTTACTATATAATGATTGTCATAAAAAATTAATGACTATATAGGAAATCAATTTATAATAATTATTTCAAAAGCTTCACCACCGTGCTTAAAGTAAAATGCATAAATGTACAAAAATAATAATAACACTATTTTATAGGGGGTCAATAGAGTTCGGAGGAAGAACCAGATTTATAACTTTTCACATGATAAATATACGCTCTGCCCTTCTCTCTCTGTTGCTACATTAAAAAATTATGGATTCCATGGGAGTCAAATTCACACCTGAGGATTCCACAAGAAAGTACTCAGTGGACTCCACAATCCATAGAGTCCACAATAGTTTCCAAACTTGCCATAATGCTCCTTCAAAAGAAAAACCTGTGCTACGAATAAAGGTGCCAAATGTTGGAAATTTTCAAAATGGTAAACAACCTTTCAGGCTTCGTAAATAGAATCCCACATTGGATATGACTGAAATGAAAAGGGCATTTTAAATATGCTTATATGTGTACCCCCATTTAGATGGTGTGAAAGGGCATGAGCTTGGGCTTGTGTTTGGAACATTTGAACTGATAGAGAAACCCATCTTTTGCCATAATGTGTTGTGGCGGCATTTTTTTGTCTGATAAGAAAGCCCGATTCGACTCAGCTGATCCATCTCAATTATATTTTATTATTTTTTCTAACACCAAAGACCTGAGCGAGCTCGATGTGGTCATGTGACTCGGGTGTACAGTTACATATGGTAAACATTTACATAATGTTATATCATACTTCAATGGATGTGAGAATGAGGAAACATATTACCTTGGAGCTGAGCATGAGGAAACATATTCAAATACATAATTCAGATGTAACTCAAAACGAGCAAAAATGAAGCTGAGCATGAGGAAACGTATTTACCTTGAAGGGTATCAGATCCACCTATCTGATTATCGGACAGATGCAGCTCTTTCAGTTGTTTGAACTGAGGAAATATGGTAATGTTTGGGTACCACGTTCCAGCTGCTCTGATACTCCATCTCCTACGGCCGACTGATCAAGCAGCAACACATGAGATGACTTGTTACAAACAACCCAGACCCACTGGCAGCATCTCTCTCCTTCCCAGCCAAGAAAAGTGACCTCTCCTTTTGGAGGGTTGAAGGAGTTTTTAAGCTGCAAGAGAAGTGACCTCTCCTCCTTCAAACACCCTTCACACTCAACAAAACAACTCAACAAACTCACCACCACCACCACCACGATGTAGGAGCTTTTTCACTCTGTCCCTTCCATGACCTTTCATTTTTATTATTTTATTTAGAAAAATTTTTAAATAAGGCCTTAAGTTTTTACATTTTTTTCAAAAAAGGACACAAATTTCAAAACTTTCCAAATTAGTCCTGAAGTTTTCAAGTAAGTTTTCAATTAAGAACGTATAGCCTTTTAAAGGTACTTTCTGACGACTTCTTTCCCTCGATGTTTTAAAAATACCCAAATTACCCTTCATTTAAATCCAATACATGGTTTCAGCAGCCACTACATGCAGTCGATCGTTGTGGGAACACTAACTGTTCTTGATCATCATGAGAATGCTGGTAAAGGAAATGAAGAGAATATTGAGGAAGTGAACGAGAATTTTATTTCAATGAAGGGTAATTTGGATATTTAAATAAAATTTGGAAAAAAATTTGTCGAAAAATAGCTTTAAGTGGATGGATCTCCCTAATTGAAAACTTCATGTAAAACTTAAGGACTAATTTGAAAAGTTTTGAAATTTATTTATTTATTTATTTATTTTTATTTTTTATTTTTATTTTTATTTTTTTTGAAATAGGGCAGAAGCTTAAAGGCCTTTTTTGAAATTCTCCCTTTTATTTATATCCAACCAGTGAACGAGAGAAATCCCTGACAAGATGCGTGGGAAAGACCCTTGTCGAATAGTCAAGATGTGTGGCACCCACCATAGCAAACAGATACCCTCTTAATTGAAACCTGTTAATGTCAATAGATGTTCATCCTGTCATCAATGGTCAATTTCAAAGTAATCACAAGGTATTCTGAATGTGAACAAAGGAATGAGGGGCAAGAAAGAGACCAATGACACTTGTGGCCTCATTTTTTATTAATATGATACAAAGTCTGATGCCTCATTTAAGTATTAATAAAAAAAAGACTTCAATTTGTCTGCCCTTTAATTATTGGCTGTGTCTGTATTATTAACAATCAGGTTAACCAATTCAGCTATGGGTTAACCAATTCAGCTATGGGTCCGGGCCAATCTGAGCCATAAACGTGGCTCATTTTATTACGTTTGGCCTCTAAGAGTCTCCAATTTTTCTGTAATGTGGGGATAAGAAAAGAACTCGTCCAACAACTACAAACCAAAACCCCTTCCAACAACAAGGCTACATGATCAGCAAAGGGTTGAACTGATCATCAGCCTAATTTTTACCCCTAGGTTCCAAACTTAGTACATAATAATATTTCATATAAAAACACCCATCAAGATGTACTAACACATATTAATGATCACAAAGAGCATAAAGACGGCATTACATTCCTTCACGAGCATTACATTCTTTCATGCAAATTCTTTTATTACTGATTACAACATCGATTTCTAATGTATCTCACCATTCTCCAAAGTTTCCAAAAACACCATTCTTGAAACGCATCCATGGTCAAGTAGAATTTTTTCCTCCAACTACTGAAAAAGAGAAGGCCAATGGAGCCCCAAAAACCCAAACAGTATGAGATGGCCACACATGAGTAGAAAAATAAATCACTGTCGAGGATCCCATTTTCTTCTTTTTCTTCTACTTTCCCATTTTCATTGGGGTGCTTGGGATTTTTTGATGAGCAATCTACTGTCAACGGTCTGCCACAGAGACCTTGATTCCCCTCATAGCTACTATTTGTAAATGTGAGTAACTGTCCTTGGGATGGAATCTCACCTGATAGGTTATTGAAAGCAACATTGAAAGTACTCAAGAAACAAAGATTGGTGAATTCTTGAGGGATTTTTCCTGTGAGATTATTATGTGAAAGATCCAAACTCTCCAAGTTCTCCATATTTTGAAATGATACTGGCAAGGGACCGTTAAGTAGGTTGTGTGACAAGTTCAATGACCTTAGCCATGTCATATTTCCCATTTCAAATGGAATAGCTCCCGTCAACTTGTTTGACGACAAATCAATCAAAGTCATCCACTGGACCAGCCCTCCTGTATAATTGTATGATATTCCTTTGGTGATTAACTCAATTGGAGTGTCATCGAACCCTGCGTAATAATCCAAAGGTCTACTCTTCCAAGAAGGAACATTAGCAAGGCAAGACGGAAGGGCTCCTCCAAGGCTATTATAAGAGAGATCCAATAAGTGCAATGACTCCATTTGACAAATATGTGATGGAATCGAACCTTCGAAACGATTTCCCCTTACCAAGAGCACAGCTAACTTCGGATGCACAGGCAACCAACTTGAAATATTTCCTGACAAATGGTTGTTCCTTATATTCAGGATTACCAAATCGGGAGTTTTTGAGATGTTAGGGGGAATGGTGAACTCATTGCCATCAAGCTTTAAGCATACTAGTCCTTCCATGATTACATTTCCTGGAAGCATCTCACCTTGCAATCTGTTGTTTGATAAGACCAAGTAATAGCTGAAGCCGATGATTTGGATCAGGCCAGGGGGCATTTCTCCAGAGAAGTTGTTGTCGGACAAGAACAGCCATTGCAAATTCTTTCTACCCATTTTTGGAGGAAGATTGCCTTGCAAAGCATTTGCAGACATGTCACAATAATTTAAAAAAGGGAAGAGGTCAACAAAGTTTTCAGGAAGTGACCCATAAACTAGATTCTTTGATATGTCAAGTAACCAGAGTGGTGAAGTTGTATTTTGGTGAGGAAGAGGAAATGGGCCACTCAAAGAGTTTCCTTGCAAAATCAGGTACTTCGTAGAATTGTATAACAAATAAGAAGGAATGTCACCAGCGAGGGAGGAATTCGACAGAACCAAGTATTTTAAGGTGTGTTGGGTGGAAAGGAAACTTGGGACAATGCTGCCACTAAGTCTGTTCAGCTTGCAGTTTGTTACGTTTAGATTTGTTAGTTGGAAATGAGGAACCCAGTTTGGCGACTCAGTTTCCACTTCCAATTGGTAATTGTTTGATAGGTCAAGTGAAGTGAGTTTGGAGAGGTTTGCAAACATGGAAAATGGAAATGTACCAACCAAGTGATTGTTAGAAAGAGAAAGATCTGTGATCATTGTAAGGTTGTTGAATGTCGAAGGAGAAACGGTCCCTTGCAGTTGATTGTCAGATAAATCCAAGACTTGAAGGGAATGCATCTTTCCAATACAATGAGGAATTTTACCTTCCAGCGAAGTAGAAGAAAGTTGGAGTTCCTTCAAGTACTGCAATTTGCAAAATGCTACGATGAAAACAAAAGGAGTTATTAATTTTTGCTCTTGAAGAATATTAGCACCTCTCTTCATAAAATAATTAAGTCATTATTTCTTTGGTTTGTGTTCCACTCTTCTTCTACTCAATCTAATTCTCAGTTTGTGTTGCTGAAACCTTGGCCTAAATGTTAGGCCTAATCAATGAATAGGCTGGGCCACAGAATGTTGGACTGGCCACTTACAGCCAAAAGGCCACAAATCGAAAATTTTGAGGCCCATATTTTTTAAAATAATATCGTTCTAAAACAAGAGCAAAAGAAATTAAATGTGAATGCAAAGCAGCCCAGGCCAAATGATATCTGTTTTGAAAGAAAATAAAAAGTGCCAACATCACTTAATCACGAGTGTGTTAGCCTATGGTGGAAAATGATTTGCCCATCACTATAATAAATTAAATTATAGTAGAGATATATCCGCCTTAGTTCTTTTACCCCAATGTGATAGGAATTTATCATGTGGGCTGTATCAAAAGTTCTTTTCTTCGAAGAACGATGACGATGATGATGACAGGATGAAAGCAGATTGTTATAAAGAGTATATAGGGTTGAGGGCTCCCTGTGATGGGATTAATTCATTATATGTGGGCACTATCAAAAGTATTTTTCTTCCAAAAAGAATAATAATAATAATAATAATATCAACAACATATAAAGAACTGGTTATGACTTAGAATTCTCCTAATATTTACGTAGTATTAGATTTATACACATATAAATTATAACTCAAACTGAAACAGAGCTCAAAGCAGTATTTTGAGCAAACATATTACCTTGGAGAACATCAGATCCACCCATCCGTCTACCGGACATATCGAGATATTGCAACTCTTTGAATTGAGCAAGTATGTTGACAGACTCCTTTGGGTACCAGATTCTACCCGCTGACGGGTGCCTCTCGTCTTGGAGATTAACGATGTCAGACACACGAAACGTTGTATTACTGCAATAAACCCCTACCCATTCGCAGCAGTTTTGTCCTTTCCAATCATTCCAGGCCAAGGAATCCTCGTTTGAAAGGTTAAATGAGCTTTTAAGCTGCAAGAGAAGTGACCTTTCTTCCTCCAAACACCGTTCACACTCCACATAACAATTCAACAAACTCACCACCACCACCACCATCATAATGTAAGAAGAGCCTTTCATCTTTTTGCTGTTCTCGATCAGAGACTGCTCTGCAGGAGGCTTGAGCCTTTCAGCTTTATTTATTACATCTAACCAATTAAGAGAAATCCAAGTCAAGATCCGACAAAGAAAGACTCCAAAAAGACCCAGCGCTGCCCGGTCTTCACAGGATCCCCGTCTTGCAGCTATTACACGGCAAACGTGAAACACTCTCCACGATCTCCATAGTGCGCCCACACAGTGGCGAAACTAGGGGCTGGCAGGGGGCAGTCCTAAATTACAACAAAAAAAAAAAAAAAACCTTAGATAAATTAGAATTTTAAGAATTTTTGAGCAATGGCCCTTGTGAATTTTTTCCTAGCAATGTCTCCCCCAATCACTATATACCGGTTCCGCCTCTAGGCCTAGATAGAGATAATGAATCCCATCCTTTGAGAAATATAGTCTCAAATTTTAGTTAAATAGGAGTGCCGAGGAGGAAAAATGTGATTAATGCCACATCAGCGGCTAGTCACATTTTTTCATGTGGGCACAAAAGAAGCCCCTATCTTCTAGCAGTGTTCATGGGCCGGGCCGGGCCGGGCTAGGCTAAGGTTTCCAAGCCCTACACGGGGCATAAAAGTCAGGCCCAAGCCCGCCCATTTAATCAGTCAAGCGGGGTTGAAACGGGCTTGTAATCACTTTTGTGGGCATTTGAGCAATTATTTGCACAAATTCAATTAAATTACCTGCATTCCTTACACGAGTATGGCCAAGCTGGGCTTTGGGCTTTCTCACACTTAATCCAAGCCGGGCCCAGTTATTAAATAGGCCCTGATCACATATCCAAGCCCACCCCAAAGCTATCTGGGCCTGGATAGTGCTTGGGCTGGCCCAGCCCATGAGCACCCCCACTATCTTTACGTCCACTTTCAATCCTTCTGCCACGCAATTATTTTTAATATAATATCAACCAATTTAAATATTGTAATATTTCATTATCAAGAACAAAATTAGTATCATCTTATTATATTGTGCCACTTATGATGATCGACAATTTTCACAGATTTTAAGACACCTTTGAAGTGTTTGGCCATATGCAAAAACCTCACAAGATGATATACCGAATAAAAAATGAAGAGAACGTAATCAATTCACCCAATACAAGACCCACTAATTAGTAATCATAGGTATTAATAATCATGGTAGGATCCATCTATTGTTAAAAAATTATAAGATTAAATGTTAAAGCCATGAGATCGAAGCAATGTTGTTTAATTAAGGTGGGTCCACCAAATGTTGGTAACCATATTGTAATAAATATAATGGTGATCATCACAAATAACCCTTTCTACTCTCTTTTTATGTAAAATCTTCTCCAATGTCAGACGTCATTGATGAACCCATCTATGATAAATCATTATGGGACCCATTTATTTTTTGTAGTCATATTAATATTAGGAGAGCTATCAAATGGTGGATCCCATTTAAGGATGGCAAACTAATAACTACAATCACACAATTCAATCTTGGTAATTATAAGACCCGATTAATTTTGATAGTATGGGACCTACCTAATGTTGAAAATCACAATGAAAGCCCCTACTATGATATTTGTAGGACCCACCTACAATTGATAATTAACAAGGGGCTAGATAATCATTATATGGCTATAGAACCCCACATTAAATTTGTAAGCACTATAAGGCCACTTTAACAACGGAAGTGATAAGTGTTGGGACTTATAATGGGCCACTATAATTAATGATTGCTCGTGAATTCCCCAATAAGGGTAGTTGAAATGGGCCCCAGTAGCTCATATGGGTTGGACTTTGACATTTCTCTCAAATGATTATTAAAGGGGAAATTTGAAAAATGATATAATGGAATTTTTGACATTTCCCAAAAATAAAGTTACGGTGAGGACTTGATTGGAAGAAATACGAAAGCTTTTATACTCTTCTGAAATATTGAGAAATGCATGCACTTTTTTGAAAATAAGTTAAAAGTTTTATACTATTTTGAGATTTTTCCCATCTTTTATTCTTGTATTTCTAGTCCATTGAGATCAGCTATGGAGCAGTTTTGGGTCCGATGTAATTTGGGAAATTGTATCTACTTTCTAATATTTTGGTAAATCATATGGGCATTTTGAGGATGCATACACGTAATTTAGCAGAGGAGTAAAGGTCAAACCATGAATAAAATTAAGGAAGGGCTAGAGTAAGTAACCTTGAAAGACAAGATGTGACTTCTTTTATAACTATCGAAGTTGGGGAGAGTAAAACGAAAGGGAAAAAAGGGTAAAGCCCCTGCTTTATGTCACATGGAAGTTTACTTTGAACTCCTTTATTTCATCCAAATATCTCTTAAGTAAAATTTTATATCATATCAATTAATTCTTACTCTCCTTCTGCTCTACTCCTGGCCCATGAAATAAGGTTTTTCTTTGTTCGGACATACGAACATTGTCAAATCACATAAATCCTTAGGTCTCCTCGTCTAGTTTGATCATCTATAACACATTTCCACACTATTTGTTTATGTAGGTGACCTAAAGAATCCTCTCTAAAATCCTAACCACTCAAAAATAAATGCACTTTATGTAGATTGGATGTCCCGAATTTCACTCTCATGTCTCACCATGAGATTAATCATATAATTAATAACATAAAAATGAATATAATTAGCAATGCAAAAAGATTGTGTTAATAACGTTATTTATTGTATGCAATACTTTAAATTGTTTCATTATGGGATACTGTAGTACTAAAAAAAAATGGTAGTAATCAACTTCTCATTAAGTGTGCCATATGAAGTATCGAAAATGGAGCCATATCCGATCTGAAAGTTTTATATTTTATACTGTTTAGTTCCAAAATATACACCCATAAATTCACTAACCAATTTTGACCAATAATTTTTCAAAGTTCACCTAGTATCACTTTTCACACAGATGCCTGTTTAAAAAACAAAAAAATAGCTAAGAATAAGATAGATCACAATGAATATACTTACAGGCACCATTTCCATTTCGTTACACATTTGCCACCCTCACACTTACTTTCATTTTTTTTTTTATTTTATTTTTTTTTTTTGGGTAAAAGCACCCTTACACTTACTAGAAACCTGTTAATGTCAATGCATATTCATCCTGCCAGTGCCATTAATTCTATCCAGGAATCACAAGCTATTTTGAATGTGAACAAAGAAATGAAGGGAAAGAAAGAGACCAATGCCACTTGTGGCCTCAATTTTTGAATAATGTGATACAGAATATATTTCATGCCTCATTTGAGTATAAATTGTTGTCGACTTCAATCTGTCTGTCCTTCATTGGTTGTGTCTGTATTATTTACAATCGGGTTAACCGACCCATCTATGGGTCCGGGCCAATCTGAGCCGTAAACGTGGCCCATTTTAGTACGTTTAGCCTCTAAGTATCTCCAGTTTTCATCAGTTATGGGAGATAAGACTGGAACTCTTCCAACAACTGCCAAACCATACCCCTTTAAACCAGTGAACTTAGCTGGATTGTTTGTCATTAGGCGCATGGTGCGCACCCCTACGTCCCGCAGTATCTGTTGGCAACAATGAAATTAAGTTCATGTAAATGACAGAAAAAAAAAAATCCTCTCTCTATAGGTATCTATGTACCACTTTAAACTACTAAGTTCGCAAAGGAAGGGAAGAAACTTTTTTTTCAATAATAACGACAATAGAAGCAAGTATCACAGACTATGTGGTTCATGAAGTGTGTTTCTTTTGTCAAATCATAAATGATATCAATTCATGGAGTGTACTCATCAAATGAATGTTATGGCCTCAAGGAAGTGGATGGAATATTAGTGAGTTGGTGACTAAAGGAAGTTATTTGATGAAAAAAGGGGCCAACAAATAGCCAAACATGAGAGTGAGCTCGCGTATTTGTATTGTTTTTCCAGAGTTGAAACTACAGTGAGAATATATATATATATATATATAAAATAAAAAAATAAAAACAAATGACATAGAGACCACTGCACGTTGTCAGAATAAATGAATTGGTTAGAGGAATTCCTCACATTATAATTCCTTGCTAATTGCGCTCGCAATGCTTGTTATGTTGTTAGATATTAGGACAGAAATTGAATTTGAAGTTTCTTCTTCTCTTTCCTTTTCTATAAATTGGGATCCTTTAAACAATTTGGTGAAAACATGATTACCCAATCTACTATATGCTTGAGATGGGATGAGAATACAAGGTGCTTTTTTTTCCTCCATTTCCAGTAAACAAATTCAAGTGATAGAATACCACAATTCATAGTCATTGATTTGGGGCAGAAAAGTTGGATATACTAAGTTGAACCAAAATTGTTGCACACTGGAATGGATAACATGCATTCTACCAAAGTTTGCAGGCAACTGGATTTTAAAGAAATCCAAACACTCCTTAAACAGATATATGGAAACCTTCAGGAAAGAAAACCAAGGAATAATGTTTGTAATGATTTGGCAGGCACTCAAAAGAGCGGAAATGGCTCCTACATCGTGCTCTGAAGAGTAAAATTGTCGAGAAACTAGAAAAAAGAGAGTGAATACTGAAGACAGACATGATGGACCATGTCACTACTAAAAATATAACTGAAAATAAATATTAGGGTTGAATGGAAAAGTAGAAGTCACAAAGCCAACTCTACATAGATGAGATAAGGCTTTGATGATAACAACGAAGATGAGGATGAACTAAACACAACTTCAAGTGTAGAATTGAGATCATGGTTAACACAAAGGAGAATGGTTCATAATAAATTACAAAAATATTGCTAGAGATAATAGTTTTGAATTTTGATCAATTACCTGAGCACCAATTCCATACTCGCGACAATCTGCGGCTAGCCCAAGTTTCAAATTAGCTTCTACTGTGTCGTGTCCTTGATCCTGCAAGTTGTACGCATGGAGTTTCTGACCCAATCCAATCCCTCTTCCTTCATGACCGCGGAGGTATACAAGCACACCTCTACCAGCCTGCTCAATTAGTTGCATGGCCAAGGCTAACTGATTGCCACAATCGCACCGAGCAGATCCAAGTATGTCTCCAGTTAAACATTCAGAATGCACTCTGACAAGAACATCTTGCCCATTGTCAATGTCTCCCTGTTGAATGAAACTATTGCCACTTGAACGTTATGATATTAAATAGCTAAATGCAGATAGGAGATCACCATTGATTCCCAATGTTAGGAAGAATCCGCATTAATCTCAGGCAAAATAGTTATAATGTAAGTAAAGCTTGGTTTGGGTTCAAATCAGTACATGATGCTATGAAATATATTATATGATATCCGATTAAAAGAAACATCATCTTCTTGTGATCCAAACTTGTTATTCCAGTGGAAGCGTTTTCAGTCAGATCACAGCACTAGAAAACTTCCTCTAATGGGAGATGTGGAAGTGTAACCATCCTTTCTAAAGAGAATGGGAAGATTGGACAAAATGTGTTACAAGAAACAATGGGCTAACACATTCAAAATGAAACATTCGAATAGGGATATTCATTCTGTTATAAATTAATGATTGATCCACCAGATGGAATGCTCTAGATCTCCAAAAAGTGAAAGCCAAGCAGGTTAAAATAGTCCTTTTGAACCTGAAACAATAGTTGCCTTGTTCAAAGCTGTTAGGGACACACTGCAAACTAATCTTTTTGAACCATCCCCAGTTCATTTCCCTCAAGCAGTTCAAAATAGAGTAAGTCCAGTTCATCAACTCAGTTGGAAAAACCTGAATTCACTTGGCAATCCAGTGATACTATAAATTTATCATTTTTCATCAGAATAATGCACTAAATGTGTATTTTAATCTTTTTGTGTGATGAAATAGGAACGGTAAAAGAATGGTTTCCAAATCAATGTTGTTCTACAGAGTTACCTGGTCCACTATTCAACTAGTTTGTATTCAAGTTTGCTCAGTATTTGCCATGGACTCAGTTTGTCAATTCATTTTGGGTAGTTTTATTTGCTCCATTTTTTGGTTCACCCATTTCAAATGAATTCACTTTGGTGAATGAATTTTGTTCTCTTTTCAGAATAGTTCAATTCAATTTGAAATTTGTAGGTTTATTCCGTTCGGTTTTGTGAATTCAATTCAATTTGAATTCACAGACAATGGCTCTTACGGTCAACTCAAACTGAAATGATCTTAACATAGTGATGATAAATCTTAGAACAATATCCATGTGAATTCTAAATTCCCAATCCTCCAAAAATGGCAAATTGACTGATCAAAAATCCGTTCTGCCAAAATATAAGTAACTAAGATTTATTGTTATCTGGTTGCTCCACTTTTTGAGTCAGACAGAGAGATTGTATAACGGGCATTACCTTCACAACAGCCACATGCTCTGTTCCATCTAAATTTGAGCGGTAACAGTATGCCTGAAATAGTCCCCACTTAGTCGGCATACGGGCAATAGCAGTTCTTTCCACCAGCTTCTCCCTCTTTCTCCGATACCTACACAGGTATTACAGCAAAATAATGCATGTGGTCATCGATAGAATTGTCCTTTAGATCATTTCAACATGCTAGTAACTGCGAAATGACAGAAAATGGCAATAGTTAAAGTCCACATTGAAGGGTCTATAGAAAGAATTGTCTAAAATCGCATATAACTGTAGAATATGTAGCTTACAGCTGCAACACTGAAAACAGCACTACATCTGATATTTTAAGCAATAGGTTTAGTGCATGTGGCACATGGAAGTTAAATAACCTGTGTAAAACTTCCTGAAGAGATCGCACTGGTTTTGTACGAACAAATTGGCTTGGGAATTATTTTATGTGGAGGCAGAGAAATGGCAGAAAATCTTATCCACATAAGACCGATATTAGCACACCGACTAAACCGAGTCAACAAAAGATCCGGATGCCTCATGTACACACTGCCTCAACCATACATATATGCGCTTAAGTTGCGTTTATATGTATTCCGAACCATGATTGGTTTGATGTCTTGGCAAAATGGATAAACACAGAATGATGATTATTCACTGTGCCATCTGTATATTTTTTGCGAGCCATCTGCATGTTTTTGGAAAATGATGGTTGTCCACTGTCCCATACATTTGAATTCAGGACCATATCAGAATGGTATTTCTGCATTTTCTTCTCAAAACTTGGGGCATGCCTCTAAACAATATAGGAAGCATTATGACGCCTTGTGAGCAAGAAGAATTATTGTCGTCCTTGAGCTGAAGACATTTGCCACATCCTTGGGCCTTGAGTTAGTACATGACAAACCCAAGGTTTGGTGATCCAGATTGTTTATTTTATAAACCCCGCTGATAATAGACTTTGCCTCCAAATTAACACAAGTTACTAGATACTAGCCGCACAATATTTGCTTCTCTCACCATTCAAAGAAAAAAAAAAATTGTTCTGTTTCTTTTCATAACCTTCTCTTTCAGGATATAAATTAAAACTCGTGTCAAGAAGATATTTTGGAGTATCATCCATCTGCCGTGGGGCCCATGCAATAAACAGTTCAGATCACTCAAGGCTTAAGATATGATCACATACTTCCTGCCAAATAACTGTGCGTTGCAGTTCAGACCCAACTGAATATCTTACCCCAAGACTCACCTTATCAGATCAGTGATGGAGATGATTGGTAAGCTGTGCTCCCCAGCTAGTATTCTTAAATAAGGTAAACCAGCCAAAGACCCATCTTCTGCATTAACAATAGCCGAAAGAACAGATACTGGCCTTATACCCGCCAGTGAAACCAAATCAACCGAAGCCTCAGTGTGACCAACTCTCCTTAGAACACCACCATTCCTATACTTGAGAGGAAAAACATGGCCTGGTCTTCTGAAATCTTCTGGCTTAGAATCAAGAGATGAAAGAGCAAGAATAGTCCTTGCCCTGTCAGAGGCTGACACTCCAGTGGAAACTCCCACTTTCAAATCCTGATGAGGTTGAAAACCAAACAAATTTCAGAAACTCATAAAGCCTTTGCTGATCAGACTTTCTCAACTCAGCCTAAAATTTGATTTAGACATAATTGAGTCATGACTTCTTGACATGATCTTGAATATCAGTAATCAGCCATCATTGTATCTTTGTATTAAGCTTTTCCAAAAAAAAAAAAAAAAAACACATTACATGAAAGACCAGAATACTTAACAGAAAAGGTTGAAAAGCCCCCAGTTAGGGCATCTAAAACCTTCTTTGCTATTTTCTCCCTATCTACCACAATTGATTGACAGCATCCTCATGTTTTCAATTTTATACTTAATGGCCATTGTATTGGAAGGATACACTTCAATTTGCAAGTTGAAGTACTCATCAATGTCAAGAAACTGAGTTCATATTATCCCAGAGGTAGATCAGTATAAATTATAGTTGACAGATATTGCCCTAAGAAAAAGGTATATTATCCTAGAGGCAGATCAGTATAAATTATAGTCGACAGATATTGCCCCAAGAAAAAGGTCAAAACTCAAGTAAAGTCTGTAACCAACCCAAGAATTTAAGCTCATAGGTGGAAGGCCCAAACAGGTATATTATAAAGCCTTGCTAAAGGCTTTACTTAGGCGATGTGGGATGTGGGGCTTTACTTTACCAACAGTCTCATGAACTTCATTCAAGCTGTTTTCCTTTGCACCCTCTCCAACACAAACATGCAGGCGCAATGTCAGCCCAAGTTGCAGGCACTTGACTAGACAGCTATGATGAATGATCATCTAATGAGGGTGATTTTTGGGTGGCAAACTGTTCACAAATGAACATCCTATCCATCAATCAACCTTTAGTTCAATTTATACGACACAACCAGTCTGTGTGTAGAATTTCAAGTCAAATTTTCAAATGGCATAAACAAAATAAACAGAAATTGGTATGTCCTATCTCTAGCTGAACTTGGAACTAGTGCTCCGAACAAAATAAACAGAAATTCATACCACTGTCACTGTATAAGCTGCTGCAGATGGGCCCTCATTCTCACTGCCAGTTGACATCAATGGTAGCATCAGCCTTTCTAGATCCTCTTCCTTCATCCCAACAGAGATAATTCCAGAACCATGCCTCATCATAAATGCCACAGCCTTAGGACTAGCAAAAGATGCTGCCATGATCAGATTCCCTTCATCATCACCATTTTCATCATCTACAGCAATCACAAACTAGAGAATAGAAAACATGTTAAGCTAGATTGATCATTCTGGAAATTCCATACAATAAATAAAATCTCAAGGGTTACAAAATCAATCCTGACCACTGACTTCATGTTCCAAACTTTTTTGCTACAATTTAATCCATATTGTTGGGCATGTTTTCTGCATAAGTTGATCCCCGATCGACATACGAACTCATCAGATCAGTGCTGGATAGTATAAAGTAGGGCAATTACAGTGGTGATTGCAACTGGCCTCCATTTGATGAAACATGGCTTTCAGATAGATCCAAGAACTAAAAGATGGGGTTGGGATTAGAGTTTAGACATCAAAAACCTTTTCCACATTACTTTCTAGCAAGATCATGATAATTAGCTGTCCCATGATTTATTATTTTTTTTCATTTTGACCATCAATTTTAACCCTTAGATTTGAGGAATTAAACAGTGCACCCCTGGGAAATGGCCCACGTGAGAGTCCACCAAATCGGTCAATCAATTATAACTTGTAAGTATTAACTTTTCAAAGTTACTACTACTAAGTTAAAATTGAGGGATCTGGGAGCCTGCATCATGCTAAAAGAAAGGAGGAAAAGAGGCCTGAAAAAACTATGGCCAAAACAAGAAAACCTGGCTAAAGAAATGCAAACTCAAATCAATGCATCCAGCCCATTAAAACCCACAGGCCTCTATGATTGTTGGTGTGAGAAGGAGAGAATTTTAGACTGGGAATTGGTGTGATTGTTGCATGAGTCATGTTTCCGCTTCCATTTCACTTTTGTATGAAAGCTGTATGAAGCACTCAGGAAGCAAGTCCCTAGGTATGAAGCTATCATCATATCATCCTCTAAACCTTTGTTTCCTCTTGGTGATTAGGATTATGTCAGTTGATATCAAAGCTTCTTTTTATTTCATTTGTTGGTACCAGAGCTTCTAAATGCATCGTGAAGAATGTCTGATGTAGCTGAGATTTAATAGATGGCTAATCTACAACCTGTTGAGAATATTGAAAAATAGTTGGGTTTATTTATAATTGAGTCAACGGATTAATATGTACTTTTGGGAGTAAGTTTCCTACATTAAGATTGAGATATTTTGAGATAGAGTTAAGATGTGATAAGGATAAGGTTTACTACTTTGGTATGATTGAGTTTCCTAGTTTATTTGTTGTAGTTGTAGTCTTATAAATAGTCATTGGCTATCTTTAATGAAATAGAAATTTGGGATTAAATCATTATGTAAAGATGTCGTCCATAAACTTAAACTAATTCTGTTAGCACACCATTTGTGAAAAAGGAGGCCAGCTATGACATCTCTAAAAAGGGTCCCACATGTAGTAAGGGAATAAGTCCATCAGTGAACTAGACACTTACCTGAATCCTAAACACCATTGTCATGGTATCACAAACTAGAATGTGTAAACTTAGACTGTATTCATATCCTAGATATCAGAAAAGTCAGATTTATATCCCCCCTCCCACATACATGTTCATATCCATATCAGTTTTTGGCATCATAGGTTATGATAAATTAAAAGAAGAAAAGAAGTTAAACGAAGAAAATCAGGTAAATTGTTCCATTTGCAATTCTAAACTACTAACCTTTCCTTTTTGCAAAGTATTTAGCGCCTGTTCGATCGATGCGAACCCCTTAGAAGGGCAGTCTGGATCACCCTCTGCATCGCTAACAAAGAAATCAATAGTTTCTGGTGTTATCTCCGCACTCAATGTCCCAAACAACGCGGTGCCCGAATCATCAAAACTTTTGAAAACAGACCCATTTTCATTTCCTTTCAAAGATCCACCACCCAACAAGTCTCCCCCTTTAAATCCATCATCCCCTGTTGCCAAGCAGGCCAACTTCACCAACCCCTTCTTATTCATCTTAAGTCCATGACCACTTAGCGAAGCAAAAGCACGGTGGAAGCTGAATACAGAATAAGATCCATGAAGATGATTAGGTGAGAACTATACAAGAAAGTTACAAGATACATCACATATTACTCATGGATGGTCCATGTGAAGAGAAATCCATTGAAAGCATATTAAAAATGGAACCTTGAGCTGATGACTATATTAGAATGTAATGGATGATGAAGGAGAAAGCAATCCATGTAAAAGTAAGGTGTTCTTGTTCTTTTTTCTTTTTTTTTTTCTTCTCTTTTGTTTGCTACCAGACTCTATCCTTGGCGCCAGAGAGCCAACCGTTTTATATCAAATTTCAGAAGGATCCTACTGCTTGGCAGTGAGCCTCTTACTCGAGAACAGGACGTTTTGAGTCCACCCATATGAAAGAAAGAAAGTCCAGTAGGAAATGACAAGCATCCAACCTCATTAGGCACAACTTGGACATCAGGATAGAAACTTAATCATTTAATACGTTGATCATCCATTTCATGACTTTAGATTAGAAAGACAATAATATTAATAAACTGTTTTTTTTTTATTAAAGATTTATAAATCCCTATTTCCTTTGTATCCGGTGAAGCTAACAGTTGAATCTAATAGTTATCCAAACATTTTAAGCTCCTCAAAGTTTATTGGCTTTATTAGTGCAAATTCTTTCGTTTAAATCTAATAGTGAATATCAGTTGAATCTTTCAATTTGGGATCAATACCAATTCATTGGGAGTTTATACGAAGGGGATTAGAGTGATCATAGGTAGGTCACCTTCCGGAAAATAGAAAATATATAGATGTTAAACAAAGTGTGCATTCTGGAAAAATTGTCAATGTATAATCACATCTTCATGCATAGAACCATTTTTATAAACTGTTAAATAGGGTAATTGGGGATTCAGCACAATTCGATCAGAACCAAACCCGAAAATTAATTAAACACTTATCTCAGACATGGCTTGACCATTCTAACATAAAGATTTGGCTTAAGTCCAACATTTTAAATGCATTACTTTTTTTTCTTTTTTTGTAAAGGATTGTGCAACTGACTTGTAAGAGAAAATGCACCAATGGTTTTTGGATATGTGGACCCTCCTATGTTATCCCTAACCGGAAATTTTTGTCCTTTATTTTGATGGGGGTGGCCTGGGGTGTCATAGATATCCTAATCAGGAAATTGTCATCTCTCTGAAAATGTCAAGATAACTAATTTTATGAGAAAAATACAAAATTAAAATTAAAATATCGTCGAAAACTGACTTTTATGTAATTTTTACCAATATCTTTACCATTTTATTCCGATAAAATCATAGTTTTCTCATGTTTTCTCTTCCCTTTTTTTTTTTTTTTTTTTTTTGGTTTTGCCAATAGTTTGTTAAAATATCATGATGTTATTGGAAATTGACATTTTTATAATAATCTTGACATTTAATAAAAATGAGATACAAAACACATGATCTACCAGTATTTTCATAATGTGGCCTCTGCAGGGCTTATCTTTGTATGATCAAATCACCTTATCTCACGCAACCACTCTAAGTATGAAGTGGGATTTTTTTTGTCTTTTTCTTTTTCTCTAAGCGAGCTTGTATTTCACTTCAAATACATGTGTATAAAGCTTTAACCATTTATGTCATATATGTGATTATTTCATCTGTGCATATAAATCCGAATTCAGGCCTCCCATAAAGAAAGAGATGCATGTGAAATGAGAGAATTCAGTCAAATAAGTATGGGGCCTCATGCAAGTTTAATCGGTCATTAGCCAATATCAGCTCTGAATCATTTCTCAATAAAAAAAGCACTATGTTAAGATGATGAAAATCTAGAGATTGAAGACATTGGGTCCAGCAACAAATAACAGGTAAGGTCAAGCTTTGTGGCCCCTGTCATTTCATTTTTGCAGTTTGGCATGATAATGGATCCAATTTTGGGTCGGAACTGGATCCGAATTCAAAAATAAAATGGAGTAAGTAGGTATAATTGGATAAAAGGGCTTTAAAATAAAGTTTTAAATATGAAAGTGAGACTAGTAAATGGTATATAATTAAAGTTAAGAAGACACATTATGATATAACTCAAGCTATTTAGACCCTTGGAACCTATATATATCTTTACTATATGAATATAATCTTCTTGTATTCATATTATTAGGTTGAACAAGTGCAAGGATCCAATTCAGGAGTTGAAAGTTCTATATCCCACATACAAGGTTCCTGATCTGAATTTCTCCCCGATCCAAAAATAGGTTCCATACTTTTTTATTTTTTTTGAAACTTTGAATTATTGGATACCCATTTGTAGCCCTATCCTACACGAGGCAATTTGAATTATGACCGGATAGATGCTACTTGTCTTTGAATCAATGTTGGAAAACTTGACAAGTCAACTTATATTTTGGAAGGTGAGCCAAAGTATCATATGGAACACCACTCAATCATGAGTGTGTTGGCTAGTGAACCTTTAAAGTTTTAACAACCTTTCATGTATTATTTTTGTTAGTTCAATTGTTTTTTTTTACCAAAAGAGCATAGTATCATATGGAAACAGGGAGCCATGCAAATTTCAAATGAACAAAACTGTTTAAATAAGAGAAGACTTTAGATCTTTTGATTGAGGAATTCCAGAGTGGGACTTACTTATTAAAATCGGCAAAGATAAATACCCTCGTATTGTTAAGTTTTACTTAAAAAACATTATACTCTCTTTAAAAGCTCACACAGACTGATCTAATTTGATCCGACTCGATTCAAAATTTATAAACCCATTTCCACCCAAATCCCAACAAACAAAAAAAAAAACCACTGCCAAATCCACCCAAATTGATGCAGCTGGTCTCCAGTTAATTAGCCAGATACATTGCCATCCTTCCTAGCAAATTAATCCTACGGTTCATGACACCCCTACCCAAGGGCTCCAACAGAGTTCGAAAGAATATCTTCATGCTCGGAATTAATGAACAGGTCAGGTTGGTGTTGGGCCCATGCCTGTTCACCTTAGAGGTCAGCCCAACCTGAGCCAAATATGTCCATTCTACCCTTGGAGCTGGGCTTGGAAAGTCTTGGCTCGGCCCAGTATGGCCACCAGAAAACCCTCCAAGATATACATATCTGCATGCTCTCTGCCATTCTTCTTTGCTCTTCCGAAGCCCTAAACAGCAGCTGCAGCAGGCAGCAGCTCTTTGCTTCTTCTTCCAGGTTCTCTCTCTGTCTCTCTGAGTTTATGTGCATTTTTTTCTTCTTTCATGATTTGGGGATTTGCTTTTTTTTTTTTGGTTTTGGTTTTGGTTTTCAAATTGGTTGCCTTTGATTTGATTACTTGTTATCTGTTCAGAAATTTCCGAAAGCTAGTACCTTTCAATTGATTAGGAGCGAGCATTGCCCAGAAATGCAATGCAGTTAAGTTATCTGTTTTTTTCTGCATTAAAACGGACGCCTGTAAATGTGGGGTGTTGTTTTTTGTGTGGATTGTTCATTTGGGTGGTGACCCAGAAATGGAATCATTGGTTTAATCTCGTAGGAAGTGAATGGTTACTGACAATGACCCACCAATTGGACGTGTATGACCATTTCGCCCTGTATGATTTTCACAGCCACTGGTTCATCTACAGTGGATGCATTTAAACTGCAGTTTATTGGGTGCGCTGGATATTGTAGCTCGAGCTCTGGGTCTGTGCTAGAATTTTAGTTTTAAGTAGAGAGATGATCCCATGGTCGAATCGCAAATTGAAGTATTAGCCATGAGTTTGCTTTCTTTATAAATATGTATAAAAAGTTTTATATATATTTAAGATATCAACATTATTAAGACAATAAACAATTTGCTATAGTTCCTTTTTCCCCTTTAAAATGTTAAAGAAATGTTCATAAAGAAAAAAGAAAAAAAAAATTTAACGAATACAGAATGAAGCCCATACAAAAAATAAGGAAAACTTTGCTCTTCCTTAATGAATTTTACCTTAAAAAAAAAAAAAGCCCTTACATATTTTCCAATGCTTGTTCCCATTCATCTCTAAAGCATCCCCAAAACCGCAAAAGTTCTGAAGAGGTTCTCTTAATCACTAAATAACCTTTTTAAAAAATAGAAATGCTAAAAAAGAAAGGAAAAAATAAAACAATTAAATATTAACTTTTTGGTTATGGCTATTTTCGCCTAGCCGAATCACTTGAATCATAAGATTCGTGAATCATCGGATTCGAATAGTAGGGGATTCTGACAACAATGGATCTTCGACCATGTGTGTCCCACATTTCATATCTGACATTTGTAATAATTCATAACTTAAAATCATCTGCCCCACAACTAATGCACACTCCCAAGAAAGGGCCTAGGAAGATTCACGATGACAAGCGCCTTCCCCTTGGGCCTTCTTGTGTGCATCACCGGGCCTGTCGGTCATCGGGTTGGATGTGACCCATGATCCAAACTGAATTTTCGCAATTCTTTGTTTGGATAACATCACTAATGGGACTTTCCCATGCTGCTACCTAATGCTGAGCCATGTAGGACCCAATTTATCTTGATCCAAGCCATTCATATCACATGCACTTCTATGAAAATGCACTGCCCAAAGTTCATTTCAGTGGGAGTGACATACCCAGTTGGATTGATCACTAAGATTAAAAAAAAATTAAAAATAAATATTTTGAGAGTTTGACAGTGTATATCACACCATTTGAGTTGAGATTTGGCCAGTAACTAGTCATTGAGCCATGTAATATAATTGGCTTAGACTAAGAAAAGTTGGGGCAGTTGCTAGATCAGTAGAAGTCATAAACATGATCCTTTAAAGAGCACCAAATAGTAGTATCATCTTTCTAATTCTTTTAAAATAGAATTATTTTTTTACCAGTTATATTCTTTCCTTGGATATGAGTTCTTGAAATAGTGCTTACCTTTTATTGTTTTCCAGGTACTTTAGTGTGGGTGTTTGAGTTGTTCTTGCTCAATGGCTCCCTCTTCTAAAGGTATTGATCCACACATTACCATTGTTCTTATGCAATACTTTCAAATGAAGGCTTTTCTGAACTCAGGGTCCAGCTACATCCTTTTGTTCTTTGACTTCTTGCATATGTTGCTAGTTTTAGTATTATTGTTATTATTATTATTTTCTAGTAATTATTACTGTTATTTAATGTGGCAAAGGTTTATCTTTCTTTACTGATCTTACATTGACTTTGAACTCAAGCTTATATGTTTTTGCTTTCTGTTTTTATAGGTTCCATATCCATTACTTGTTAACAAATAAAAAAATATACTTGCTGCTGTTGCTGCTGCATGATGTTTGTGGTAGAACTTACACTATGGCATGTTTTCTTAGAAGTGTGCATAACTAAATGTATGTGGGAATTTGGAAGGATCACAAATCACAGGGGCACAGAAAGAGTTTCGTCAAAAAGAATTTAAAGAGTTCTTTGTATCAGAGATTGTTATGAATTGAGAAGCCGTAATGCACGGTGGTGCAGGAGCCAAGAAGGGACAAAACTATAGTGCAATGGAAACTAGCTCAGTCAAGAATTTGAATGTGGTTGGAGCGTCAAGAGGTAAACTAGGCCTGGCTAAAATGGGGACTGTGTTGATAACGATGAGAATATCCTTTCAGAGGAGAGGCAGAGTAGAGGTTGAAATATGACAGTTAGAGAAGCATTTCAAAGTTTCTCTTGGGGCCCGTTTGTTTCATGTAATTAAATTCCTAGGATATCTAAAATCTTGAATTTCTATAAGTGGTTAACAATGAAGAATTAAAGGTGAATATCCAAAAATGACCATTAAATATCCTCTCATTTAGTGGAAATTGGGAAATGAATACCCAGTTATCAAGAAAGGAATTCAAATGCGGTGAATAATCTTATATTGTGAGCAGTTGAAATTCTGTTATTTTCTTGCAGAAATTAGGAAGAACAGAAATGTTGTTGCAACAAACTGATGTTCCTGTCTTGAGATTGGAACTTAGCAGGCAAAAAGAACCTGAGGCCTAAGGGAATTAATGGCCTATTGGAGGTCCAGGGTGATTCCAGTTCTTGTATGTATTGTATGGTTGTTGAAGTTTGATAAAGAAAGCGACCGCACACACAAATAGAGAAAAATAAACAGAGAATTTTATCCTTCTTGTAGCGCCTTTAGACTTGGGTTCCTTGGCATCCAGCTCCAACAGTTGACTGGAGATTCTGATAAAGGTTTTCTGCTATCATTATCTAGGATACCCTCCACCAAGGCATCGGCGTTATTTATGTTGACCTATTTCTATCTGAATAGCATCTGTTCTGAACTATTTTGCATTCCTTGCCTCCTTTTACTGTCATATCTTTATAGTTGCACAATTTTGTCAATTACTGCACAGCTCCTGCCACAAAGAAGACCGATCCAAAAGCACAGGCCTTAAAGGCTGCCAGGGCAGTGAAATCAGGCGCTTCAACCTTAAAGAAGAAGGCCAAGAAGATCAGAACATCTGTCACGTTTCGTCGCCCGAAGACTTTGAAAAAAGAAAGGAACCCCAAGTACCCTCGTATTAGTGCACCCCCAAGGAATAAGCTGGACCATTATCAAATACTCAAATACCCCCTCACGACGGAGTCTGCTATGAAGAAGATAGAAGACAACAATACTCTGGTTTTTATTGTTGATATTAAAGCAGACAAGAAAATGGTAAAGAATGCAGTGAAGAAGATGTACGACATTCAGACCAAGAAAGTGAATACCTTGATCAGGTCAATCTCTATGCTTATCCCTTTTTATTTTTTACTTTTCCTTTGTTTGGCCCTCAGCATATTCACCTTTTGTATTTGTGGAAGCTCTTCTAGGCCCTACCTACAATGAGCGGTTCCTTAATCTAGAGTCATATTTGATACTTTTAAGTTTCCATGTGTAGGTCCATACAATATGATAAAGGGTAAGTGTCCAATTAGTGCTGCATGGGGTGTCCATCTACATGATTATGTTGCTTCATGGGTGATGGCATTGTAGGATCTTGATCTGCAGCAAATATATAATTTTCTCTGCCTCCAAATTCCCATTTATGGGATACTTGGTTATGTGATCTAGTGTGGATGTCATGGAATGCAGAGTATGGTGTCCCAAAAATCTCCCAGAGAGATCTGTAATTGGCCCTTTTTGGCGATAAAAAAGTGAACAACTAGCTGACGCTTAAAAATATAAAACAGTTCATAGAAAGACCAAAGACTGAATTAGTAGGTTCTTCCAATATGGTGGGTTTTTCAACTATCTTCATTAGGAGGGCTCACTATTGCAACCTTGTGGTTGTTGGGTCCAAGTCATGTTATGGATCAGAAAAAAACAAGGATAGAGTATTTCCTTTTTCATCCCCCATGCATAGTGTTGGTAGGGACATGGGCTCCCAAGAAGCACTCCGAGCACCGGGGTTCAAAGTCCTGCTCAACTGGTTGAAAGATTTTCTGTGCTCGCCAGTGTAGCAGGCCACCAAAATATCACTTCTTTTTCTAATTATATTTAGTTAGGCACAAAATTTTCACCAACAGTATTAACTTATCCATTTTTCCAATGAGATGTCTAGGAAGAACAATCGAACTCTTCCTAGTTTTTTTGTCAAAGAATGGAGATGGTAAGTGGTACCTGATTGTTGATTATGTTCGCAATGAACCATTTACTTTCCTCAATGGTTAATCTAATTGAACAGTTAGGAACTTGCTATTATCCAGTTAGGACCTCACTTAAGCCCATTATATGTACAGAACAGAAGTCATTTCTAATTAGCAATAAGAAGTGACTACACACCGCCTTCATGACAAACATAAATTTTTGTTTTGTTTTGTTTGTTTTTTAATGATATAAATAGATTCTGCTATCTTACTTTCTTCTGTATGCATCTTAATGATTCACAGGCCTGATGGGACCAAAAAGGCATACGTGAGGTTGACGCCTGAATACGATGCCTTGGATGTGGCAAACAAGATTGGTATCATCTAGATCAATGGCTTTGACATGGTCTTCTTGGGTTCCAGCCTTCAAGTGATTTGGGTGTCTCATGTCTAGGTACTATCTGGGTAAACTGTAATTTTTTTGGGAGTTTGCGCGTAAAGATCCAACTTTTTTTCCCTGGCTGAAGAGGTGTTTTTTTTTTTTTTTTTTTTCTGATATTTTTAGATTAGAATTGTGATCCAGATGGTATAACCAATTCCATTTTACCATTTCAACTTCATTGTAGGTTTATTTTTTAGTATTCCATAGGTGCTGAAGAAAAGATGATTCCATCTTTGCATTGCAAAATTATATATATATATATATATATATATATAATGCTCCTGTACAAGCTTTCTTTACCGTCTTACGGAACAAGCCACCTTGTGGGGTCTCATTTACTGGTTCATCCTGAGTGTCCATTCCAGCCAGGTGTGGCTACTACATCTGGCCACATCAATTCAATGCAAAACGTGTATCCCGCCATTGATTATAGTCAGAGAATGCTGTGATTTTGGATCAGTTTAACGTACTAGTGGGGTTCCACCATGTGAATTATCATGGAAAGCTTCACACCCCGCACTCCCCCAAACCATAGTTCAAAAAAATGCAGAAACATGGCTGGCCAGAAAGCCAACAGGCCTAGCCAATTTGCGGACAATCAAGTCTCAGGATTAAAGAAAACGGTTCAGAATTTTATACTTTTTCTCTTGATTTTTACCTTAGACTTGTCTTGAGTCAACAGAGTCTTATTAGCCGATTTAACCTTTGTCTGGCCATTACTCGTTAAGAACCAAGTTTCTTACTCAGTCCTTTGTTTTCTCCCGAGTGCAGTAACTTGGTCCAAGTTTTCACGAGACCCACATAGTTTTAGAACCATGCTTCAAATGGGTGAGAAAAGGCCTGCGTTTATCTGCAACTGCTTGAAGACCTCATGGGCTTCGAACATCTCATCCAAGATGACACTGGTATGGTATGTAGCAAGTAATCAAACTTCAAAAGCATTAGTTGTATTCCCTATTAAGTGTCCACATTGAAACAAATGCCCATCCTTAGACCAATTTTACATATGTGACTAAAATTTTTTGCTTGCCATTTCAAGTAAATATCTTGTCAGTAAAAAGATTATTATACTTGCTAAGGGCTTTAAAATGATCAAAGTGTATCATTTTCCTATTCTCTTCTATCTTGTTAATAAATGCACCCTTTCCTGGAGTTGGGTGTCTGATGATGGCCAGAGCCCCAGAGCTCGAGTGTGTTCTATCTATATCATGTTTTGTGGGGGGCCTTACATTTTAGATACCTGGAACTTTTATTTAAAGAGTGTTCGTCATCTTCCAGGTATCTATGATACTTACATGTGCCAGGCAAGTCACCATGCCGCTCAATTTCTAGCTTTGTTTTAACATCATCCATGAGCCCAAGCATGCTTTGATATGCACAAAGCATGCACCTATCGACTCACGAGCTTGGCTAATAATTTTCAGTCTTGCTTGGGCTTGTTAAAGTAAAAGCAAGCTCACCTTGAGATAATCAAGCTCGGCTCGAGCTCGAGCTGGTATGAAGCAGTCAAGCTTGGGCTTGAGCTTGAGGGCAACCTAGGCTTGTTTATATATTTAAGCAAAAAATATATAAAGATTTAAGCCTTTAAAATCCTTTTCTATTATAAGCACCCAACATAATGCCACACGAAATTATAGCTGTATCTAGAGAGAGGAGTGCTAGATAACTCTTGGGGGAGTGCTTGGGAAGTTTTTTTTTTTTTTTTTTTTCTAAAAAAACGCCTCTTAATAGGGGCCACAACCATGGAATGTCATTGGATGGAAAGATATAGATAAGACTTAAATATGTTTAAAATTTCAACTCCATTATATCATCCTTTAGAGCCTGTTTGGATAGGCAAAAAATAGAGTAAAGTGAAGTTAAATGGGCCATAACAGTCTAAAATTTCAACTCTACCCCGTTTGGATGAGTCCCAATAGATAAAGTAATGTTGTGAGCCACATGTACTTCATTTCACTTCAACTCTAAATACTTCAATATCCTTGAGTAAAAGTGGATTCTACTCCAAATCTTATCTTCAAAATAAGCATCCAAATGGAGTGAAGTGAAGTACACTACTTTAACTTCAACTTACTTCTCTTCACTCCACTCTACATGTGAAATCCACTTCATTTCACTCCACTCCTCATTTATTTAAACAGGCCCTTAGAGTCATTATTTTCTTATGATTTAAATCCAACGGTGAATAAAAATTGGATGAGTGTCAAGTTTGGACTTACGACAATTCATGGGGGTTATAATTTGTGTAAAACAAAAAAAACTAAGTTAGCTCAAGATGTGCTCCATGACCTGAAAAAACTGGGGAACAAAAGGGGGGTAAACTATTTGAATGTAAAAATTATATAAAAAGTAGGGGCCAACTATATATACAGCATGGTTAGAGTGAACTTGAATTTAAGAATTATTACTATCATCATCATCATCCTTATCATCATCATTATTATTATTATCATTATCAAATGCAGATATTACCACTATTTGTATTCATAAAAATGTTACTTGCGGAAAAGAAAAGGATACTCCTTCTGTGATGAGGATTAACAAGGAAATATCGTATAGGCTGATGTATTTGTAGGGATTTCAATGGATCTGAGCTTGCCTAGTTTTTTTGAGGAACCTAACGGCTAACTTAAAATAAAATGAATTAAAAAATAATAATAATAAACCTAGTGGAACGTATTCCATGATCCCAATATAAACTGAAATGACAAAATAGAATTCATATAGCTTATCCCAACATAGTTTAGGACAAAGCATTGATGAGACAACAACAATGATTTTGATAATTAAGATCTAGGTCTAGGTTCTCATTTCAGGTCCAATTGATGATCAGGTTTTATTCCACCCAGCTGGTCTCGCGATACCGAATTAAATATTATGTTTAATGTATAAAAATATATTATGTGGAACTTGGGATGTAGATAAAGATCTGAATAACATATTAGATTAGAATAATTAAAACATATAAAAAATGATAATAACAAATTCTTGGTTAACTCGGGTCTGGATCCAGCAAAATCGGATTAATGTTCCTACAAAAGACTGATGTCTGGTCCGAGCAGGCTGAACACTGAACCCGACCCATTTACGTGCGAGATAGCTACAGAATTATAAAAGTTGTAAATATCTTTAGTAGTTAACCTGTTTATATCCTAATGAAGAAGTAATTAAAAGAAAGAAGTGGCGTATCACCAATTTTTTTGTGAATTGCAATTCATAGCTTAAAATATGGCATTCGCTGTACCAGATATAGCTTAAGTACTTGTAACAAAAGCAGATGATACTAAAAATATGATATCTTAGAGTATGTAAATATGTGAGAAAGACAATATAGGTTATAAATTGTATTGTCTTGATTCTTTATTTTGTATTTGTATGTTTCACGTGGAATTTAAAATTATCGACCCTAAATGAATGGGATAAGGTTTTAAATAAAATATGGAATTCTAACTTAATTTATTACTTACAAAAGGATTTTACGATGTGTTTCTACTGACAATGTCTTTGTAATATATATCTTCTTCTTTGTTTATATATGATGAGGAAGGCAGATAGTGTCCACTGTGATTTCATCACGAGTGATAGGTGGGGTCTATCATGATGCCATCATAAAAATTAAAAAGGCTGGACGCACCGTAAATGCTATCATTTGGATGGATAGGAGAAGATGGCTATTGTTAGAACTGCCTTGCCTTTTTCATGTCTTGCTATTATTAGGTTGTCAGAGCTTCCAATGCTTCTTCAGTTGGATGATAGCATGTGTTGAGGTGGGCCCCAAAGCAAGGTTTTTTTGAAAATTACTTAACTAAAAAGAATGGCAAAAAATTGAAATATTTTTCCTGTTTTGTTCAGTGTGTGCTAGCTGCATGAGTCATTGAACAAAATTATATGGACCAATGTCTATCAATTTGTCAATCCTTATCTAGTAAAACAAGGATCATTCCACAGTATAACAGTCTAAACATTAATCATTTAATTCACCTATCTATCAATTGGTCCGGATTAACCAATAACAAGTGATAATTGGTAGAAGAGTGCTATAGATTAGCCCTTCCTGTCCTCTACAAAATAAGCATCGCATTTATCTATTTCTAGAATGTCCAAATTAACTTTAATTAATTTTAGAATTGTTCCTTGATTGTTGATACATTACTTTTCAGCTAACTATTTTGTAAAATAGTGATTTCCTTCACTTTATTTAGATCTCCATATATCTACCCATCTTAATTAATCATCCTTTGATCCATATATCTACCCATCTTAATCATCCTGTCAGAGAACTTCGAACAAGGTATATGACAGATCAATTCAATGTTGTTAGGAGAAAGAGATCATTTGATTAGAGAGTATTGAATGGGAATATCCCTAAAGCAGCCAGAACATTGGATGAATGCCATTAAAATAGATCATAAAGAAGGAGCTATAGATCTATTATTAATTTATTCATGTGTACCACCAATTAGATAACAGTGCATTTAAATATATGGTACCATATGCATACACACACAAAAAAAAAAAGTAAAAATATTTAAACTAGAAAAGACATGATGGTATGCACAAAAGAGAAGAGAGGCTAAATACATCAAAGAAACAAAAACAAGATCAATAAAAGGGAGATAGAAAAACTGTTATTTATCAATTGGGGCACTCTGTATTTCCAACTGGGAAAGATGGCCCATGAAATGGTGACACTGGGAATCCCCCCTAACATGCAAGTTCCATCAAGTCAGCACTCTTAAAAGGAAAAAAGATAGGACTCAAGGGTCTACAAGAGAGATGAGTTGGATTTAATAATATATTTCTTCTTTTTGCAATCTCTAATCTATTAGTGTGTTCATTGGTTTTTATGTGGGGTGTGTGTACACAAAGGTTAGAATCACGTGCAATCGACAAATGACACCGAGGCTAGAAGATTAGACAGATAGGATCTGTGTCATTGGAGAGCTCCCTTGCAAGTTGCAGCCTAGTCTGGTTGTGGTTTTAGTTTTATTTCCTTCTCTCTCTTTATATATTTATTATTTGTTTTTTTTCTCAAAACCTATCGTCTAGTTTTAGCTAGCCTTCCATATGAAGAACTTTGGAGTGGGAATCCTTGAGTGTCTCCTTCACTGCTTTCCATGAGTGGGAGGAGTAGAACATTTCAATTGAGCCCACCTTATTAATTAAGCCCACTTTATTGAAAATTTCAGCCACTCAAAATGAATGTCCTCCCCGCACTTATGAAATATCCTATGTTTATCGAGTGTCCTAAAAGTTTACTAAAGTAAGAGTTAGTTCCATTGTAAAATTAGATATATGAATAAGATTTTTTTTTTTTTTTTTTGAAACGGTAACAAATATTTTCATTAAAGAAAAATAAATAAGAATGTAAATAATGCATATGATCTTAAATGAATACGATTGTGTTAATCAGGGTGCGTTTGGCACCGTACCATTTATGTGTTCCCATGTTCCCACAAGATAAGAGTGTAAAAAACATGTTTGGTATATGTAAATAATTGTTCTGAATTTTGTTCTCATCGGAAAGAATCTCAAAATCTTAACCCGCCAGCATAAGAAAGTTGGAACAAAAAAACTTTATTTTTTTTAAGAAACAACTTGCTGGCATAATTATTTTTTTCTTATCTCTTGCCTTTTAAAGAATATCATTTGAAGATTCTAAATCATCTCACTTATCCTAAATGTGGACCCTACTTTCACAATCCCAAAAGAGGTGGCCCCACTTTATAATTCATAGAGGTGGGTCACATGGTCACAATCACAAAAGGTGGGCACCTATTATAATTCTATAATGGTGAGACCACATTATAAATCGTTTATAAAGGTAGGCATCACGTTGTAATTTCTCTTGGTGGGTCCCATGTCCACAATCATATTTTAATAGCGGCCCCATATTCGGATTTCTAAATGTGAGTACACATTATAATTTTTAAAAGGTGGGTCCGTATTCACAATTAACAAAAACTATGGCCCCACATTTTAATGATGGCCCCATGTTAGGATTTCTAAATGTGGGTACGACTTTGTAATTTTTTAAAGGTGGGTCCCGTATTCACAATTAACAAAAAGTATAGCCCTAAATTATAATTCATAAAAAAGTGGGCCCACATTGTTGATTTTATAAATGTGCCACCCTCATGTTCTAATTTTTAAAAGTGGGCACCACGTTCTAATTTCCAAAGGTGGGCCCTGTGTCTACAATTACAAAAAAATCTAGCTCTATTTTGTAATTCATAAATACGGGTCACATGGTCTCGTTTACAAAAAGTGGACCCACATTGTAAATCTTATGAATGTGAGCACATATTCTAATTTCTAAAACTGGATCCCATATTTACATTTACAAAAAGTTGGCCCACATTATAAACAAAAGGTGGATCCATATTGTAAATCTTATGAATGTGAGCACATATTCTAATTTCTAAAGGTGGATCACATACTTACATTTACAAAAAGTAGGCTCACATTATAAACAAAAGGTGGACCCACATTGTAAATCTTATAAATGTGAGCCCATATTCTAATTTTTAAAGGTGGATCCCAAATTTACATTACAAAAAGTTAGCCCACATTATAATTCCAATAAAGGTGGACCCACATTATAAATCCAATGGATATGGGTTCCATGTTCTAATTTTTAAAGGCGGATACCACGTTGTAACTTCTAAAGGTAGGTCCTATATATGATAATAATAGTACTGCAAATAATAAAAGGTGGGGTCCCATATTGTAAATCTTATGTTTGCTCCTTCGGACAAAACTTTTATAATGTTACCAAAAAAGTTCCGTACAAAATATTTTTAGTAGAGTAATTTAATATAATGTTGTCGAGCAAGTTCTGCAGAGTATAGACTCAGCACAACATAATCTCAGCACAACCTAATCCGAGCACAAAAATAGAAACAGCACGAGAACGATGTCAAACAGGCCCTCACTTTCTTAATAATGTACTCAATCTTCAGTGAAACCAACTTCTATTTTGGTGAGATTTCATGATATCATTTTGAGCTACTCGGAATTTCAATCAGTGAGCCCCACTATTGAGTTTTACTCTTTCCACTCATGGGAAAGGATATGGGGGATTCACATTACACTTGGCCAATGGTTATGCCGATCCATGCTCTTAACTTAGGCTAACATTTGTGTTGGCTGGTTAAGTTGATTGCCCAAGTGAAGGGGGAGAGAATGATGAAACTTGATTTCTCCTAGGATCTGCTCTCATGTCCTAAAGGGTACTGGTAAGCATGCCTAATATAGGTTTAAGAGAGGTTCTTGAGAGAGCTTCCACTAAATAAAATAAGCATCATTTAACTAACTTATCATGTAGGATTAAGAATTGGTTCTGGGGTTTGTTGGAAACTTCTTCAGATAATTATTGAGACAACTATTGCAAAAGTATATCAGATTATCAATTACCATCAATCCACCTTAGATGTGTTAAGAAACTTCATCTACAAATTCTTTTGTTAGTGGTCCATAATTATGGCTAGCTAGCGTAATAATCATATAGGCAAAATCATGGATAATTTAATATAGAATTCACAGATTTGAATCTTTACCATCACACTTCTGCAGTCCATTTTATTCTCTATTAATCAGACAATTCAAATCTTGAATACTCTTAATAATATTGCATCTTAACTAAACAACCAATCACATGACTTATGGATGCCAATTAATGATCCACTTTTTTCCATGGATTAACTTTTTTTTACTTCAATGAAAATAAGGATGAAACTATAATGCAGCATAATTTCATTTTATTGCAGCACCCACTAAAATTCATAATCAGAGCCATATCAGAATCTAAACAACTCCAATTTAGTGACTTTACCTAACTTCCCATCATTAAAAAAGATCACCTCTCTTTATGCATGATAAAGAAATTCACAAATTTTTAAGAGGTTTTGAATGCAAAGGTGCCCATAGAACTGACTTTGCCCGGTAGGAGCTGACATTTTAAAAATCCCTTCAGAAAAGTTTATAAATAAAAGACAATGCAAAAATGATAATTTCGCCTTTATACTGTAGAATATTCTACATCTATAAGATATCATACAAAATCCTACTTATCAAATAATGCAAAGAGAAAGAAGTTTCTTGAGTTAGAAAAAAGCTAAATATATGTAATTTCCTACTGTGTGTATTATGCGATGTCCTAGCACTGGAAGAAATTACTGCAGAAGTTTTTAAAATGTCTTAACACATGTAAAGTAAAAGTCTGGTTAAAACCCCTTTTTCCACAAGAAATGAGGGTTAATAAATTAATTTTATGTAAATTGTAAACCATGTGATCAAACAGAATGACCTGTGTATATATTGTATTTATTGAAGTCCCTTCCTCTTGTGCAATAGGAGCAAGTTAGATTAACCCTAACAGATAGCTCAGTTGACGTAGGACCATGGTTTGCACCTGGAGATTGTAAGTTCGAAACTGCACTACCACACTAGGGCTACATGGGAGTTTACCTGGCTTACCTCTGGACCCGGAGGGATTAGTCCAACCCAAAAGGTTGGGAATCCTCCAATAGCAAAAAATAATAATAATAATAATAATAATAAAATTAAAATTAGCAAGTTAGATTGTCCAAATTATTTGGATTTTTACTAGGTTGGCCCGCCATTAGAAACATGCCACGGAGTCTTTATAGAACTCATTAATTGCCCTAAGTGGGATAATCTTCTAACTCAATGATTTCAATGTTTCATAGTTTTTTGCGGGTTGAAACTAATGTGCAACCAGATGATGCCCAACCCTGGGGTCATGAATTGCGTGGGTAAGCCAATTGTTTTGGTTTTATTTTTTGTTAACTCCCAAGAAATAAATTCTAGTGTAGCTGTAAGTGCAACTCCTATTTCCCCTACACCCAACTTGACCTTGATGACATTCAAATATCTGAATCTGGTGTGTGGTTGGACTCAAATCAGTCAATTGGCTTTGTCACAGAGAAATTTATAAAGAAACTAAGCTGGAGTAAATTTTTAAAGAAGGAAATAAGAATGGTTCTTAGCTCATAGTTTGTGTGGTGTTTAAGATGGAGTCTGCCTGTAAATATAAAAAAAAATCAAAATGATAGTGAACCTTTCCCTATATTAATATATTTGTCTTCAATTTGTTTATTTAATGATGATCAAATAGTTAATGGCATACAAACTTTGGTCATTTTTCTTTTCAAATGGCTAACCTTTACAGATTCTTTTCTTACCTGCCAAGAGGGGAAGGAAATGGGTCATATTTGGTGAACTCAAAACCGTCCAAACGCATGCCTATCCTTCCTCATGACCAATTCTATATGTGAAAAAACTATGATTTTTAATACCAAACTCACTTCTTCTTTTTTTTTGGGGATTCGGCGACGGGTCCCTGAACATTTCACTTTATTGCCTTAGGTCCATAATCTTTTCTTATAGTGTGATATGTCTTTTTTCGAAATTTGGAAACATAAAATTTCTAATTTACCCTTTTTTCAAATCATATCCCATGATTAGTAGGATAAGCCATTAATAATAGTCAACTACCATTAAATTAGGCACGATTAATAAAATTCCACTAATGAGATTTTCAAATAAATTAAAAAAAAACACAAAGAAGTTTCAAAAAACAGGAAACAAGTTTCAAATAAATTTCTAAAAATGAAATAAATTTTAAAAACACAAATAAAATTCAAAAGAGCGCAAATAAATTTTAAAAAATGAAATGAATTTTAAAAAACCCAAATAAATTTCAAAAGAAAGCAAATAAATTTCAAAAAATGAAATAAATTTCAAAAAAAAACAATAAATTTTAAAAAAAGCAATAAATTTCAAAAGAACGCAGATAAATTGAAAAAGACACAAATAAATTTCAAAAAATATAAATAAATTTCAAAAGATGAAAATTAATTTCAAAAGATCCAAATAAATTTAAAATAATATAAATAAATTTCAAAAGATGAAAATCAATTTCAAAAGATGTAAATAAAATTAAAACACACAAATAGGAAGTTCGATCAGATAAAGATCCAATCTCTTCAACAGATGTGGCCCACCTCGAGAGAGCTTAGGAACCCTCAATGCCTTTTCTTCTTCTATTCTAATGAACTCGAGAGAGAGCCTAGAACCTCTGTTCTTTGCAAATCCAAAGAACCCGATTTGTGTGGCCCACTTGGAGATCAACTTCGATCTGCATCTCTCTATTGGTTGATGAATTGAGATCCAAAGGTGTTGGGGTTGAAAAGAAGATGAAGAAGACAACTGACTAGGGTGTCACAGTAGATAGTGATAGTCGATATCGGCTATTAGAAAAGAAAAAAAAAAACGAAAGGGACCCAAAGGACTCATTCTATCTACGTAATTTTACTGGGTCCTTTACTGTCTACCGATCACCTATAGGGTTTTTTCCCGTAAATTCCTCTAAAATCATTTATCCGAGTATAACATCAAGCTATATATAATTTATAAACTATATATGGCATTGCCACAATTTTTGTGGGACCTGTTTGAGGTTGTTATCCCTCTTGCCAATAAAATTAAAGTCTCTTTCTACACTCCTGACAAAAATACCCATATGTCATTTTTTAAAAAACTTCTTTAATAATTTATTTAAGAGAAATGATCAAGTCCAGTCCAAATGACCTAGTGGGGCCTACTACTCAAACATTTATGCATGGATTGTTAAAAAAAGGGGATCCCAAATCACTTTAAAAATAGTTTCCTTAAATGGTTATGATTATCAAAATCAAAATGGCCAATTTTGGCCAGAAAGGAGATTAAGAAAAGACCAAAATCTGTCATAAGAAAATGGTATTTTCTAATCATTTCTCAAAAACTTTGTAGAGACGACTTGATTGAAAGAATTGCAAAAAAACTTTTACACTTCTTTTAAAATATTTAATTAAAATTTTACGTAGTACTTTTAGAATGAGTTTAAAGTCCTATATTCTTTTTGGGATTTCCCCTTTAAATTAAGAAGTTGTTCATGTCTTAATCATGACAAACCTGTTTGTCTATTGTACGAGAACAAATTGGTGAGCTAGGCCGTCTGGGTGTTTTGAATTTCATATTAAAGACCTGAATACTTGAAGCCATGACCATCTTTTATATATCTAATATATCATATTAGGTGCAGATTAGAAAGTCTACTTTATAGGCGTATTTTACTTAAAACAATGATGTTTGAATGCTTTAGATTGCTTGGACAAATTTATATGAATGTATGAATATTGAACTAACACAACTAGACTCTTCTTCTGAAAAGTGAAAAAATATATAACTTTTCAAACAGATATGAACAATAAAAGCAATTACTTTTTTTCTTCTGCTTACAAGTTTGCCCATATGACAAGTTTGAACATACATAGCTTACTATATAACAACTATGCTCTTTTTTTTTTTTAATTAACAAACAGTCTATTAGAAACACTTCAATTTCTTTAATTTCTTACTTTGAATGAATACTCATCAACTCACGTCCCTCACCATCAACACAACAATTACGGATCGATCCTAATTATTTCTATGGAAGTGAGGTGTCTCAACACTAAGCTACCAATGAATTGGCAAAACAACTCTTTTTAACAAAAAAAAAAATGATTCAACTCTATTTCAAACCTATCAAAGTTGCCAAATTGACCCTAATATTAGGCCTTAGTTGGGGTGAGTGAAGTGGGGGACTTTTTTTCAAGGTGTGGTCCTGGTTCAAACCATTAGTTTAAGTGGATGCATGGGCACAGGTAATGTAACTTGGACTTAAGTCCAGTCCGAATCCCCTATTAACCATATGGAGAATACACATATAGTAAGCATGGGCACGGGTAATTTTGTCCAAGCCCAACCATCGGCCTTCATATAAAAACCAAAGTTATAATTTTGCGAGATTTTTGAGGGCTGGGCCGGGTACCCTCATAAGAGGGGCCAATTGACAGTCCAACCTACATGGGCAATAGCCCCAGGGAAAAACCACACTTATGTATATAAAATATGCTTTACAAATTATGTATTATATAATGCATTCGAAAAAAAAATGCATTTGACATGTTTAATAATATTCAAGTAAATCATTAAAGTCAATGCCTAATCAAGTCTATTGAGCACAAATATGAGCCAACCCAACCCTATGTAATAATTGGCTTCAAGTCTGGATATAATATAACCCTATTTAAGCACCTATACCATTTTAAAGCTTTTTGACGTTTAAGAATGAATACAACTATTTTAGAAAAAAAAAAGGAAAGAATACAACTACTCATTCTACTATATTAAATGAGAGTTTGATAAAATAATTATTTGAAGATAAAAAAGACTCAAGCTTAAGTATACCTGCATGCATGTTTTTGGGGGCAATTGCCTCCATTAGAGTTGGTCCGCTTGTACAACTCATGAAAATTTAGGATCAAATTCATGTGAAAATCCTAAGATCGCCTCCAAAACCCACATGAAAATTCTGAATTTGCCCCTCAAAACTCAACTACCTATCTGGTTCCGGCCCCCTCAAGCAAAAATCATGAGTCTGCTATTGATCATAAAAATTATTGTAATTCTTTTATTTTATTTTTCTACCATATGCCATTGATTGGACTACCTAGTAACATCTTCAAAACAATTTTATTGCTTTCCTTTTAGATTATTAATCTACCCAACCATCTTTTAAATTGGGGTGAAAAAGTTTAAAGAGATCAATAGCTCATGGCTTAGTCTAAAACTTAATGCACCTGTGAGTGTGAATGTGTGAAATGAATGAACAGACATGATACTACGTGGCGTATCCTTCGTGTTCCTTTTCCCCCCAGTTGGAGGAAGGTGGGGGCAGGAAAATGTACTAACCAGTTGTTGTATTTTATTTCTTGCTTGAGGTTGAGGGTAGCCTCAGTAGTGTCTACAATAAATTTTCAAGAGGACAAAGGTCTAATAAAGATGAGTCAGGATCCCATGTTTCAGCTCCTCATATCAAATCATGCCATCTGTGTAAATTTTTTGTTTTCATTCCAAAGGATGCATTAGTTGACATGAATGAGATTTTATATGGTTGACATTGTTTAATAAGACGAAACAATATCTTTCTATTTCAACGGGATCCGAACTCAATAAAGAAACATGGGCATTTTGAAGACAGCAGGCATAACAACTGGAATAACAATGGATTAGATTGGATTAAAAAAAAAAAGGACAAACTAAAAAAAAAAGTAATGAATTAGATTGAGAACGAGGGGTTGCCCAATTGGTTTGTTACCCTTCCTTTCTCCCTAATGACTATAAAGCGATCTATAGGTCTCTTTCTCCTCACAAGTGCATCTTTTTTATTTTATTTTATTTTATTTGTGAGTGCTCGTTTTCTCCTCATGTATGCAGGTGCTCTCATGGATCCTAGCTCCCTCAGCAACAAAAGAAGCGGTTAAACAAGAGATTGCAACTGGCATAAATTAATAAATTTTGATCAAAGATAGATTTGATTTGGATTTTTGACCCTTGACCCTGCACTACTTTTTTTGTAAACTATATTAAACGCTCCCAATTCAATACCAAAAAAAAAAAAAAGAAGATATAATTAGTGAAAGGTCGCTAGAATTGAATCTATCTAGCCTCCAGTCCCAACAAATTCATTTTAAGGGCTCTAGTCCAAGCAGCTAAACTGTTTGCAGCCAGAGGTCCCCGGATACAATTTACATGACTAATTTACCCTTTCAACCATTTTAGGCATAAAATTTTAAATTTTAAATTTTGGATTATCCCTCCTTTCATATTGCATTATCCTTATTCTTCCTGAATGAGAGCCATTTGCCGTGATCGGAGAAGATCCGTTGAATCGGATTTCGAAAGGGCCGCGAATCGTGCAAAGATCGTTAGATCTGCTGATGGGTTACAATCGTCAGAGAAGAAGATCAGAGAAGAAGATTCGTGGAACGCCGCTGCTGTGCAAAGATCGTTAGATCTGCTAGTGGGTCACGATCGTCAGAGAAGAAGATCGGAGAAGAAGTTTGATCGGAGAAGAAGCTCCGTGGAACGCCGCTGCCATCGATCGGAGAAGAAGAAGAAGCTCCACTGCCGTGACTGAGGAAGAAGAAGACCGGAGGTCTTCTGTGTCTGTTGCAAAATGAGGAGAGGCGTGAAAACATCGTCAGAATCCCACACTGCCGATGCCGCTTGTTGCTCGCCGCCGCCGGGCATCGCCGGAGTCATTCCTACCGTCGTCTCGTGGCCGGAGCGAGGAAAGAAGAGGATCAGAAAAGGGTTCTGGAATTGGGTTTCTGTTGTAGAAACTTGAAGAAGAAGAAGATTGATTTGGGCAAGGCTTGTTTTTGGGGTTGGATCTAAGTCAGCCCGACCCGTTTGCAGTGAAAGTGGCCTGAGCTCTGCAACAGTTCAGGGTTGGGTCGAGATCAGGTTTGACCTGACCTGTTTCATAAGCCGGGTTGTTTTTTCAACTAGACCCCACCGTGAGATTCGAACGCAGTCGAGGCTGCTGCGCCATCACCAACAAAAGAAGTTTATCTAAGTTTTAATAAATTTATACGAGTTTATGTCAAATTTATCTGAGTTTTTGGCTATTTTTATGACTTCTGGCACAAATTTATCTGAGTTCTGAACAAATCTATTTCAGTTTTAGGCTATTTATCTGAGTTCTGGAACAAATCTATTTGAGTTATAAACAAGTCTATATGAGTTTTTGGCATATTTATTTGTGTTTTTGAATTTTATTTATGTCTCTTGCAATTTATTTGTATTTTTCGAAATAAATTTAACTGAGTTTTTGACAAAAGGACTTGAGTTTTTTGCCACATTATTCGCTAATTTGGAAATCCGACGATATCTTAGTTTTGGCAAATGTATCTGCGTTTTTTTTAAATTTATTTGTGTTTTTTAATTTTATTTACTTCTTTTGAAATTTATTTGAGCCTTTTGAAATTTATTTATATATATATATTTTTAATTTATTTGGATCTTTTGAAATTAATTTTCATCTTTTGAAATTTATTTATATTTTATGAAATTTATTTGTGTCTTTTTCAATTTATCTCTGTTCTTTTGAAACTTATTGCTTTTTTTTTTAATTTATTGTGTTTTTTTAAAATTTATTTCGTTTTTTTAAATTTATTTGCTTTCTTTTGAAATTTATTTGGGTTTTTTTAAATTCATTTCATTTTTTGAAATTTATTTGTGTTCTTTTGAATTTTATTTGCGTTTTTTAATTTTATTTCATTTTTAGTAATTTATTTGAAATTTGTTTCCTGTTTTTTTAAACTTATTTGTGTTTTTTTTTAATTTATTTGAAAATCTCATTAGTGGAATTTTATTAATCGTGCCTAATTTAAAGGTAGTTTACTATTATTAATGGCTTATCCCATTAATCATGGGATATGATTTAAAGAAAAGGTAAATTAGACATTTTAGGTTTCCAAATTTGAAAAAAGAACTATCATATTATAACAAAAGATTGTGGACCTAAAATAATAAAGTGAAATGTTCAGTACCCATCACCGAATCCCCCCGGAAAAAACCCCATTACAAAAAGCAACTCTCTCTCTCTCTCTATTTCGTTCATTTCTTCTTGTTGTTATTGTTATTGTTTTCGTTTCTTCATTTGTTTTGTGATGGATTTCTAGCTTTTTGAATTGGGGTTTGTTAGGCGATTACTCTTTGCCCGAGAGTAGCCATTTATTGGACAAATCGGGCGCTCCGCTGTTGGAAGCGTGAGTAAGTGAGACCCTTTTCTTCTTCTGCCCATTTGGTTCGGATTTGTTACTGTTGATTGAAATGGGTCTTTTGTTTATTCTTTTTATTGTTTATGTTGATTGAAGTTGAAACAAATGGACTAAAGTTGAAAAAGATTTGCCGATGTTTCAAAACGCATAACAAAAGGAGAGAACAGAGGGTCTGCTCAGGGTCACGAAGCTGAAGTCGGATGCTCACATCCCAGGGTTTGCATGCAGACAAAGAAGAAGATGTCTGGTCTCTTGTTTGAATAGGATAAGAGAATAATGGATATTGGATACCGTTTTGTAGGCCCACGCTGGGCAGCAGCAGAAGGAATCCAGACTCGGTGAAGATCGAAAAAAAATAGAAGATCCATGTGCAGGGCCATCGCATTTGGCGAGGTAGGATTAGAGATAGGTTAGGAAGGCTCGGTCTTTGACTGGTTTTAGGAGAGCAGTGGAGACGACTTTGGAATTGGAGTCCATATATTCGATGTTTTGTCTTTGAGAGAGAGGGTTTAGGAAACGAGGGGGTTCGGAAGTGGATTCTTCCATGTGTTTGATGTTATAACCGAGAGACAGAAAGAAAAAGAGGAAGTAAGTCCGAATTGGAATTTGTAGGTGAGAGAGTTGTGACGTGTAAGATTCTTTCATATTGGAAATGCAAAATTTCATATCATTGTTCTTGATTTTCTGTTGAATTTAGAGACTTGAGTTTGTTTTTTGTAGAATTGTAAGATTCATTATGGTTGGAAGTCAATGATTTATGATGTTGTTCTTCATTTTCTCTGAATTACATTGCAGTCATTTCTTTATGGTGTTTTTCTTGTTGTCATGTAATAGGTGATCAATGAAGTGAATATGTGAGAATGTGACAGGTGATCAATATGAATATGTTGTCATGTAACAGGTGATCCAACCTTTAAGTGTCTTAGCTGCTGAACATGATAGAATGGTCGATATCGACCATCATCACTTAGCTTGAATGGTCAATATCGACCAATCTATCAGTCAGATTTTTGCCAACATGTGGCTGTCTTATTTGCTGAACATGATAGAATGGTCGACATCAACCATATTGCAAAAATGACCAAAAAAAAAAAAAAGTTAGAAAAAGCAACTTGAGGACCTTCTCTATTTCTAAATCTTTACTGAGTACTTATTTCTAAATCTTTACCGGGTCCTTATCCGTGTAGAGACCACCTAAGGAGGGTCTTTTTTTTTTTTTTTTGTAAAATATATATATATATATATGAGTTACTTCAGAAAACGCTTCTATTTTAAGCAATAAAAGTGTGACACGTGTCATCGGTGATACAAATATCCAAATCTCTCTCATAAATATTCTCATACATAAGTGGATCTTTTAGAATACTAACAAATCATTGGCTATTAGACGAGGGCATAAACTCTCCTCTTGAGATAGGGGAGTTTTTTAGAATTTTCCTATACATATATGTGTATATATATATATATGTTTATGCGTGTATGTGTTCTCCATACTTGTTAATAGGAGATCTAGACCAGTGGCAAAACTAGAAAATATATCTTGGGGGACCAGACCAATAGGAAAAAGAAATTCTTGAAGGAGGCAATGTAAAATAAATCCAAAATCTTTTATTAGATTTAGGCCGACCCCCCCCCCCCAACGGGGATGCGACTTAAGTCCAAGTTACATTACCCATGCTCATGCATCAAGGGTTTGAATTCCTGGACCCCACCTTGAATAAAATGTCCACACTTCACCCCAACTAAGGCCTAAATATTATGGTCAATTTGGCAACTTTGATACGTTTGAAAAGAAGTTGAAACATTTTTTTTAAAAAAGAGTTGCCTCGTCAATCCACTGACAGCTCAATAGTGAGGCACCTCCCTTTTATAAAAACAATCAAAATCAATCTCCAACTATAGCATTAATAGTGAGGGACTTGAATGATTGTTTGGTGAGTGGGTTGGTATTTATAAGAGAAAATATATATACATATATAATAAAGTTGTTTTGGGACCTTTCACAAATAGCCTGTTGGTAAATAAAATAAAAAGCAAGGTTTCTATCTATATAGTAAAAGATACATATTCAAACTTGTCGTAAGAGCAAACTTGTAAGAAGGAAAACAATGTACGGTTATGTTTTTGGTTACTTTTCAAAATACGACTAGAAAAGGTGTTTTCAATCCTACTTTCATATAGAAACCTGTCCAAGCCCTCTAAAACATTCAAACTTCAATGTTTTAAGAAAAAATAAGCCTAAAAAGTAGATTTGCCAATCGGTACCTAATACGATATACAATATAGTTAAAATAAACTAGACACATAATATGGTCATGGCATCAAGTTTTCAGGTCCGTTTAATATGAAATTCAAAAGACCCAGACGGCCAAACCCATGCACCAATTTGTTAGCAGTTCGCGTACAAATAAAATGGTCCCAAACCCCAAACCCCAAACTAAGCCCCAACCTCAATTAGAAAAACACGCTTACTCAAAATTTTAAATTATGAGCCCATTGATACCCCTATTTGGTAATTTTACTTGTAAAATCAACTGAAATTAAGTGAAGTAAAACATCAAATCAAAAGAGAATAAAATATAAGTGGGTTATAATGATATTTTACTTTTAGTAGTTTAGTATGAGATTTTTTTGACTTTTTGAATAGAAAAGTGGAGTTTTTTTTTTTTATCTTTTAGTAGATAAAGGTTGTTGTTTATTTATTTATTTATTTATTTTTTAAGATGGAGGAAATTTTGAATTAAATGGATTTTGATGTGATCTTTTTTGTGAAAAATGAAGACATTACTTGAATTTTACTATTATAGTAAATTGCGGAATGGTTAAGTAAGGAATAAAGTTGGCATGATGTTACCTATGTTTGTCATTATCTAAATACCCTTATTAGGCTCGTAACAGTCAACTCCGTATCAGGACCAACCGTTTTATCACATTAGCACAGGCAAAAAACAGGACTACTTTCTTCTTACGTTTGCTCAGTATTCTTTATTAATTGGCTACTCAGTTCACCCATTAATTAATGAATGTGCTCTTTTTTTCCTAGCCCAAGTTTCAAAGGCCTCCTCCTATTTGTGGGCCCCTCCAAAAAATTGATTTCTTGACCTTTTGAATTGGCCCAAGATAACCTCAAGGGTCAGCAGAGTAGTCAGGACTACAGTTCACCCCTCTTTTAGAGCTAGAGGTCTTGCCCGTTCTTGAGGAATAGAAGGTTGAGTCCACTTGTGCTACCACCTAGGGGCCACATGGACTTTACCCAGTTTATCTTTAGATCCGAAAAGATTAGTCCAGTCAAAAGAAATGAGAATAGGGTTGCAAACAGGACGGTTACAGATCGGAACCATAGTGGATCCGGACTCGTTTTAAAATAACGGTTCCGAAATCGGGTCCACCTAGAGGACTCGAATCCAATTCCAAAATCGATTATATTTTCTTTTTATTCTTCATTATTTCTTAAAATAAGCATATTATTCAACTTATAACAGTGCATCAAGTCTACAACATCAAGTATTATACATAAAAATATATATAAAAAAAAAAGTTGGTTTTAAAGTACAAGTTGTAATATCAAAGACTCGTATGTCGGGTCCTGAGTCCATGGTCGGAACCTATATGAACCCGGAATCAAACCCGTTTATCACTTGGAACCTAAATCAGGGCCTGGAGCTACAAACAAAAGTTGGTGGGCCCCACCATACGAGCACCCTCCTCATGGTCATGGAGCTAGAAACATGTGTCGCCACTTTTTTCTACTTTCACTATCATTATCCATGAATAATCTGTCATCTGTTGTTAAGTTTCGTACATGTGGTCCCTACTATCAGAGATGAGTTTGTGTTGGGTGTAACTATATCATGGCCGTGGACCTGATGTATATATATTCCTTTTAAACCTTTTGACCTGTGGGCCCTACAGATGAAGGGTGTAAAGTGAACATATCAGCGGCCGTTCAAAATAAAGGCATCTCGATCTTGGAGGTTAATTCTATTTGATGGGCCACCACTGAAATAGAAGCATCCATATAACATCCATCTATAGAAGGGGTGAAAAAAAAAAAAAAAAAAATCTCATTCTAATAGAGTCCACTTGGGTTAATGATAAGTTTGGACTTAGTTGTTGAAGATTAATATAAAGCGTATCACATGATTCTAATCCTTAATTTTTAAATTGAAATGATTATTATAAAATTTATTATTTTATTTATAGAATCCAATGATGAATAATGTCTAAATTATAAATTTTGAACTTCTACCAATTCAAGAGGAGTTGATGTGAGTTAGAAAAAATGAATTTACTGATGTAGCCACAAATCCTTAAAAAAAAAATTGGACTATATAAAAAAAAAAGGGAATTCAAAACTGGGGATTTTGTAGATTTCCACGTACAGTGTGATACGTGGGGTTTATGCGACGAATTAGATAGAGTGATAGGTGCAATGAACCTTATATGGCCCACCTGTGATCATGACAATCATATTAAAAGTGGAGGATGAAAATAGCTTAGTAAGACCTATTAGTGTATACAATATCAAACACATTAGATCATCATGTAGAACAATTTTGGAAGATATTTTATTATTATTATTGTTATTTCAATCCATGAATAGGCTTGATGACAAATTGGTCAGCTCATTGGGAGCAGTGTGTAGAAAGGGGGGCAACTTGATGGCAAATTGGTCAGCTCCACCTTTGTGGCACTTGTCCATTGAGCACTAGTGCTTGTGACCTCACAGCACCGCACCTAGTGGGCCCACCTCATGATCGATCTAAGTGGACTATAAAATAGGGAACTTTTTTTTGATAGTCACCAATCCCAAGTCTCAAATTCATTTGAATGAATTGGACTGTTGGATTAACTTTGTACTTTTTGACTAGTAAAAACTTATGGCCCATTGACCAAGTAAATAGGATGATGATGATCCGAGCCACACAGATTTAAGTGGGTTAGGGCGGCATATATACAATTAGACATATATTTATTAACACCAACCAAATTCCACTTGAAATGGGATTGAGCACACTAAACTTATCAGCCTCCAAAACTCCTCTTGATCCTTTAGATTGTCCTATTAAATTAAACCCTCTCAAAATGAAAGTCAATCCCACCCAAAAAAAGGTAAATCTATATAAAGAGTGGTGTTGTCACTAGGGTTACAAACGGGTATCCGATTCTCCGATTATCTGGAAGTTTTGACCCTCAAAAATACCGGATTTGGAACCTATTTAGGTTTCAATTCATAAATGAGTCCGGATTCGGAACCCAATTTAGTTTCTAATTGATAAAACGGGTCCGATTCCAGGTTCATATAGGTTCCGACCCGTAGATCCAGCAAAATATGAGCCTTTAATGTTGCAAATTGTATCTTTAAAATTAACTTTTTTCTTGACATTTGTATGTATAATATGTTGGAAGTAATAGATTTGATACACTGTTATAAATTGAATGACATGCTTATTTAAAAAAAAACGAAGAATAAAGAAAAATTATAATTGAATTTGAAACTGGATTTCAATCCTTTAGTGAACCGGTTCCGGAATCGGATCCAGATTTTTTTATTAAAACTAGGTCTTAAACCAATAAAATAGATTTCAAGTCAAAATCGAAATCCGAAACCTTAACCATTATTTACAGACGGTAGGTCCGGATTCGAATCCACTATGGTTCCGATTCAGAACCGTTCGTTTTCCAACCCCAATTGCCACCTTCCTTTTCACGCTCTCTAAACTCTATTTTATTAGACCAGCAATTGACTTTCAACAGGACCAAATCAACATTGGCAACCCCAGAAATTAACCTGGAGGAGCATTGCAACAATCTGGATTAGTAAAACGACCCCACAAAGACAAGATGGACGGTCCAAGCATCAACAAGACAAGATTCTTCCCGTTGACAGAGAGAGAGAGAGGGAGAGAGGAAAGTGAACAAAAAAACTAGAGCAGTTGGTGTTGGTGGGCTGCTGATAAAGAAGAAAAAAAAAATGCAATGATGCCTGCCAATTCCACTGTCGGATAAATCTCCCAAACAACAAACAGCCTCTTTCTCTCTCTCTCTCTTCCTCTCCTTCTCCTTCTCTCTCAGTCTTCCCTTTTAACAGTCAAACAAACAGAAAGACGCCGAGGAGAAAAATCTGAGCTTCTTCTGAAGCGCTTCTGCAACAAAGAACCAGAGAACAAAAAAGAAAGAAAAGAAGAGTAGGCTCGCTCGCTTGCTGAGTCCTCGACTCACCCGATTCCTCTCTCAGACTCGTGACTCGTCTGATGGTAGAAGCTGCACACAGAAACCTACAAAACACCCCAAAACCACCTCTTTCTTCTTCTGTTTCATCTCTTTCTCTCTCATGAATCTGTTTGTTGGGTTTGGTTGAATTAGGGTAGTAGGGTTAGGGTTTTAGGGCCTTTGGGTTTTTCTTCCACGACGATGATGATCTCACGCGGCCTCTTCGGGTGGTCCCCACCCCACATACAGCCGTTGACGCCGGTGTCGGAGGTGTCGGAGCCGCCGGAATCTCCGTCGCCGTACCTGGACTCGAACGCGGAGCCAGTGAGTTTGGAGGAGGATGCCGGTGGGATGGAAGAGGAGGTGGAGGACATGGAGCCACCGCCGGCGGCCGTGCCTTTCACCGGGTTGTTTGCATGCGCTGATGGGTTTGATTGGGTTCTGATGGGGGTTGGATCGATCGCGGCTGCGGCGCATGGGATGGCTCTGGTCTTGTATTTGCATTTCTTCGGGAAGGTGTTGGGGTTGTTGATGGAGCGAGAGAGGACGAAAGATGAGATTTTTCAGGAATTCGTCAAGGTATGTTGTGGATGAGCTGGTTTTTGGTTGGGTGTTTAGTTACTTTTAGTCTTTAGAATGTTTGTTTGGTTGTAATTTGATTATGGATGGTTTGGATGTTTTGATTTTGAGATTTCAATTGGTCTGAATGTTTTGATGGGGCGAGATTGTTTTGGGAATGATTGGATTCAATGGTATAATGTTTTTACTACTTCACAACACAATCAAAATTGATGATTTGGACTTACGATGATTTGGGACTGCCAAGGAAGAAAAGTAGTGTTGCCCAACTAGTGTGGTATTTCATTTTTGGTGAAATGATTGCCATGTGTTGTGGAAAGTATTAATAATTCCATACTGCTTATGATTTGGGATGCATGCAAATACGCCCTTAGGCACTTAGTTGAAATTTATTGTCTTGATTTGGTTGTGAATTTGGTGCAATTGTTGTTGAACTTCATTGAAGAAGTGATTCATTTGCTATATATTTTTCTTTATAATTATAATCTTCTAGAATGAGTTGGAGTTGGTGAACAAATTGAGTTTATAATTTTGCGAGTGTAGAAAATAATACATGGATTAATTAGTTTTAGGGAGTTAATAATGCAATGTTTTGGTGGGAGTGGATGATAGTAGAGGTTGAATGAATTTCTTGGGAGAAGGATTTCTTTTGAGTTGAAAGGTTATGGGTATTTACTGAAAGTAGTCTCTGAAATGATCTAGTCTCTATGTCCACCTCCCATTCTCATTGAATCTTATTAGAATTCGTAACTCCAAATTCCAAAAGACTCTTCTGCACTGCATCCTCTCTGAAATGACTGGGCAAAAGAACTAAAACCTCCCGTGTGAATTCACAAAGCAAGAAAAGATGAAGTTATTGATGCACTATCTTGTTCTCACATCATATGCCAGTTAGCTGTTATTCCTTCTTTTGGATGCTTGTAAAACTGGTTAACTGATAGCACCTTGTTCCTCATTGCCACCCACGAAAAGACTAACACATGACAGGACCTTAAATAGACCAAATGATGTTAAGAGGATTCATTTAGAAAGAACAAATTATAATTTCCAAAGGGGCTATCACTCCCGAACTCTGCTATTAACCCTGAGGATCTATCTTTTGGTCATATAAACTTTGCCTGACAGTGGAGTTCACACCAGTTTACTTTATTTATTTATTTATTTATTTATTTTGAATGGTTACTATCATTACCAAAAAGAAACAGTACAGGAGAACTATAATAGAGCCACCCAAAAGGACAAAAGAAAGAACAGCAAACCCTCTCCCAAACCAAAAACAAAAGGAGAGCAAAAGACAGGACACCCAAAAGAATTTACAATCGTTCATGCCCAAAAGCGACTTCCTTCCCCTTGAGCATAATTTGGTCTATCGAGTAATTTTAGAATTGTGGAAGGACTATCATCCAAGAGGCTATAGTTAATTTGAGGCTTCCTATTAGTAATAGCGAGTCCACATTGGCAGCTTTTCCTTCAAAGCATCTAAGTTTCTCTCCTTCCATAGGACCCATAGCATTCCAAGAAAAAAAGACCTACACATCTCTTTACCTCTAGGTGAATTTGTCAGCGTCTTCCAACACTCAAACAGAGCTAAAATCAAGCTTGGGAACACCCAATTGCTTCCAAACCAAGCCAAAATAGATATCCACAGGGACTGGGAAACTTTGCAATAAAACATGAGATGATCTACCGTCTCCTCATCTGCTGAACACATTGGGCAAGCATTTACCGTGATTCTTCTTCTTCGCCTAAGGTTATCCATAATTAGAATCCTACCATGAAGTACTGGCCATCCAAAAGTAGCCACTCTAGGAGGAGCTTTGATTTTCCGAACTCCAGCTACTGGACTTCTTTGCATTTGTTTGTTTGAAATGGATTTATAATATGAAGCGACTGAGAAGTATCCATCAGTGGTTCCATCCCAAATCCTGTAATCCTCTCCTTCCTCTGGAATATCCACATTATTGAGAAGATCAAGAAGAGTAATAAATTGCCTCTCTTCAGCGCCCAAGAGATTTCTTTACTTACTATTCTAGAGAAAGTAAATGTTGGCCACCATATCCTTGCTTGCTGTCACCCTGGGAGGATTTTGTAGTTATGTATTGGAAACTGTATTAAAAGGTGACTGCTCTCAGTGCATCACGAGAAATATGGCTATGCTAGAAGATCCCCTCATTTTTTTTAATACAGAAGACCCCCTCATTTTGTACAGTTATTATGCTTGTGTTATCATTCTGAGACAATGGAACTCTGTTTTTAGCCTATGATCCCTGATGATATACTTGTGAACTTTGAAATGTTGGTGTGGCTTGGCGCTTGACAGTTCTGAGAAACTAGGGTATATGCGGTTTAAATTTGGTGTCCATCAAGCATAAGGGAATCCCGGTGTTATTTACCAGTGTAGAAGTAAAACCAACTGGAAAGAAATTACTTACTACTTTTTTTTTACACAACAATAATTACTTGCTACTTTTATAACTTCTTTCTGTCGTCTTATACATTTCATAATTTTCCACAATTTTTTTTATGACAAGGAACCCACCGACCTGCTTACAGTTGATCATTGGTAAATCCCCGGATACACAACACCACCCACATTCCTAGTCCCTTACCAAACTTTGTAACAACATCTTTATTTAGGTCCTTAACCTCTACACTCCAATAGCAGCTTTCTTTATCATAGGGTGTGTTGCATCATTCTTAGTTATTGTTTTATATTGCCTTTTCATGTTTTTGTAGTTAACGTGCAGTATAAGACATAAGTATACATAGAAAGTTAGACAGGTTGGTGCTTTATTAGTCCATAAACCCTCATGGTGTGCAGTGATGTCGCCCTTGACAGTGCATGAATGGAGATCTCGAGTGCCACTTCTTCGTCTGTAACTGATGCTTCCTTCTCTTCCTCTTAATCGCTGCCAACTTCGATCAAGAACAGTTGGGGCTTTTTGAAGCAGCCACCTGGGGAAAACTTCTCATTTATCTTACATCAGGTCTTTCTATTCAGGCTATAACAGTTCGTTCAGTACTGCATGGTTAGATGGGTTGACTCGCCCAATCATGGAATCAATAGCAGATGGACTAGCCCACTGTAATTCTTCCTTTTGCAAGTGATCAAGTCCTACAGCAGTGCACATAAGGAAAAACATCTTAACGTCGAGGGTGATTTCATCCTTCAATCCTCCAATGAAACACCCTACTAAGGCCTTTTGGCTCCACTCATTGACATGATTGGCTAACCTTTCCAATTGGGTTTGATACTCATATACCTTTCCAGTTTGACATACCCGAGAAAGAGATTCATAAAAAAATATACTTACTCGGTGGGTCCAACTTTCATGCAAATGGCCTTCACCAACAGCTCGCATGTGAGGTTTGGTTGGGTTAATTCGTACCATCGGAACCACTGGACTGTATTGCACTCCAGGTGGAATGAGGCAATTAGTACCTTTTGATCTTCTAGCATGTTTTGGTATGCAAAGAACCATTTGCTCGATAGACCCATCCGGTTAGATTTTATCTGGTGAATTTTGGAAAATCCAATTGTGCTAAATGGGATTGCACTGCCCTGTTCTTCCGACCTCCATTCCCATAAGAGCCTTCCGATTTGGCGTCCTTTGAAATGGATGAGATAACATGATATTGTATTGCAATCAAGGCTGCTAGGATCTCCTTGTTCTCACTCAACGATTTTGTGCATAATTGCATGTAGAGGTGGCAAAATTTGACCTGATCCACATAACCTGGCCTGCATCCTATATGGATCAATCACAGGTCAGATGAACCTGACCCGCAGTAACATAGGTGTGGGTTAGGGTTGACCTTCATAACCCGGGCGACCTGCTTCTTAATCCTATCCTACCACTTAGGAGTCTATGGCAACTTATGTTTCTTCCCCAATGGTAATTATTCACATGCAATGTGAGAGAGAGAAGAGATGTCCTTTCTCTTTATTTGAAATGTCCCTTGCTCTTATCTCTTTCACAGGCCATATGTCTTTCACAATGGTAGAAACCATCTTTGCTTTCCCCGTATATCTTTCACAATGACAAAACCCATCTCTACTTTTCTTTTATTTTATCCCCTTTGCTTAGTGAGAAAGAGGAACGAAGGACGTAGAGAAAGATGGAGAGGAAGGGTGTAGCTCCGGCGCACTGAGAGATGATGGATAGAACACAGTTGCATCTTGACCACTGTGTGAAGAAGATGTAGCATGGCCCACCAATGATCAAGATAGAGATGGCCCACCAGATGTAGGGTAGTGGCCCAACACAAGATGAAAGAAGATGAGGAGACAAACCCTTATCATTTTCTCCAGATTTTCTGCAGCATGCTTGCTTGTTGACAACTTTTTGCGATTTTGTTGTATCCATTGATTTCTCAATAGTCCCTCATTAGATCTGCTATATATGGTTGTAAATGAAAAAGAATTTAAAGTTTGATTGTCTCTCAGTGTCGATCGAGGAAAGTCCTCTTCTTGTTTCTCTTATTCCTCTTTTTTCTTCTTCCTTTTTCTTTTTGCGCGGGTCATGCAGGTCAGCCTGCATCATATACAGGTTGAGTTTGCCTAACCTGTTTTTAAAATGGACTCAAATACCGGTTGAGCCTCAACCTGTTGACACCTGATTTTACCCGACTTGGGTCATTTGCCGCCCTTAGCTGCTTGTCATCTTCTAGCTTATCAACTTTGTTGTTCATTGCTTCTGTGTGTGTAGTTCCCATAGTCAAAACCATGCTTTGATACCAAATGATATGGATAGTAGGGATAACCGAGTCAATTTGAGGAGACTCAAACATGGTTGATAATTTCATTTCAAACTCCATTTCGGTTTGGCCCCCAAACCAAAATGTTTCAGCTGATTCGGTTCTACAAAACAATTCGGAGTTACGTTTAGGAAAAATATAAAAATATAAATATGTAGAAAAATATTAACGAGAAGGGGGAAGTAGGTAGAAGTACCCTTCAACGAGATAGTGCTTTTTCAAATCTCTCAAAATGGAATCTGTTCCAAACCTATATGCCATGGTTCCTTACTTGGACATGGTGTAAACCTCCTAAGGAAAATCCCTAATTGGATCCTAAATTGACGGGTTGGTGTGAGCTTATCGATGTGGTTATACATTCTTCGATTGGGAATCCATTTGATCCCTATCAAAGTTTGCATTGAATCTTTTATGAACTAGTGGATGTAAAACAAATAACACATCCGCCCTCGAAAATGGCCTGGAATGCTTGTATGCCTATCTATGCAGCGTGGGCGCTCTATTTAGCAATACAGGATGCCCCTGCATAACTTCTTGAAGTATATCCCATACAATGGGTTCTTTTTCCCGAATTTTACTTTCAGCAATTCCTATGTTAGAAGCGATATGTCCTCTGATTCATTAAACCACGAATATCAGAATCATTCTCAATGAATCCATAAGAAGTGATCCAATTTTTTTCATCGTGTTCGAGTGGAGACCAAATATCTTGAGGGAACGATCCGGCAGAACAACTCAAAAGATGAAGAAGTATCGTTAATTTCTTCATGCTCGTTCCAAGTTTGAACTCTCTACACACACATTGTTAACATGGCTGATACAATATAAAGTTTATTGTTGAAATGATTGTTTATTTTGGAAATAGCTTTACTAAAGTACAGTGCTATTTGCATGAAAGCTCCTACTGTTTCAAAACTAGTCTTCCACCGTTTGGTTATGGGTGTGTGAATGTGGGACTTACTAAGTCATGCTCTTAGGTTTGTGGCCTTCTGGTTTTCCATCCTCAGAATATTATGTCTACTAAATCAGAAAATTCCTCACCACAATCATCAAAGCCATCTATATTGAGATGGAAAACAATCTGTGTTCACTAAATCATGAGATTTCCATCGTATGATGTTATATATTGAAAGCTGTATACATGTCTGGGGACAAATGTAACATAACTAGGCAATTGATTCTGTCATTAGTTTGGTCCCTAATTGTAGTCTCATGGCTTTTCCATGGCAGTCGTGTGGTTTCCTTTCAGTTGCATGTTTATGGGAAGACCTGGCTTAAAAAAAATTATTTGTTACACGGCTCATTCTAGAATTTGTTCCATTTTGCTTTAACTTCTTGGTTGTTTATTTTGCAGCATGCTTTGTACATTATTTATATAGCTTCTGGTGTTTTTGCTGCTGGATGGATAGGTATGATCAAACACATTATTATAAGCGCTCATGCTTATTTATGGTATTCATGAATGTTTTGAACTTCTTTCACTGATACAATCTGTGTAATAGAGGTCTCGTGCTGGATTCTTACTGGAGAGAGGCAGACTGCTGTCATCAGGTCAAAATATGTCCAAGTATTACTGAACCAGGACATGAGTTTCTTTGATACATATGGGAACAATGGGGATATCGTTAGTCAAGTGCTGAGTGATGTGCTTCTCATTCAATCTGCCCTCAGTGAGAAAGTATGTTTGAAATTTTGAAGTTGGTCCATGAAACATATGAAACCTTTGTTTTTCCTTGCCATTTGGTTACCTTCTTTGCTGAATTTGATTTGCTTGATGGAAGTTGCTCTAATTCTTCTTGTTTTTTTCAAAAAATAATTGTAACAGGTTGGAAACTATATTCATAACATGGCAACATTTTTTGGTGGTCTTATCATTGGTCTGATCAACTGCTGGCAGATTGCACTTCTAACATTGGCCACCGGCCCATTCATTGTTGCCGCAGGGGGGATATCAAACATATTTTTGCACAGGCTTGCAGAAAATATTCAAGATGCATATGCTGAAGCAGCAAGCATTGCTGAGCAGGTGCTTCATTTCCATTGTGGAATAGATGTATTTTGGAGCATTTTGAACATAAAACTAGCTAACTTTGAAGTTGTATTGCTTGACTTGGAATAGTTTGGTCTTGTTATTGTTGTCCCTGCATTTTTTACTTTATTGATAAAGAAGAAACTGCATTCTGACATACTGGATTCTATGATTCATGCTTGTTGAAACATGTCGTGTTATTTTCGGTTATTTAAATAAGGAAGCTTGCAATAACATGTCAAATTGTTCAATGTGGAATATGCCTTTATAAACATTATCTAGACAGTAGAAATTCTTGATAATTTGTTCTAAATTTTGTTTATTATATTGAACTGTTTTGATGTGTTATGTGAATAGGATTGCTATCTTGTCTTACGTTTCCTAGATTTATTTAAAGATCTATACTTTTCCTAAGATTGCCACTAACTGACGCAGCGTAGGGAAGAGGAGATTAGCCAACGGGCTAAACTCTAAGCCAAAGGGCTTATGATAGGATGACTTGGTCTCACACCACAAACAAAGAGAACTCACGATGGAAAGAAACTCAATTTCATTCAATTTTCTGTTTGTCGATCAAGAAGCATTGCATCCCTTATAAAGACTTCAATCAATTAATTTAGGAAACAACACTAAGATAGACTTTCTAACAATTATCCCTAACTATTTGCTAATACTAAAATAAGAAATCTAATAAAATCAAATCTAGCAAAATTAGGAATCCAGCAAAATAGGAAGGTGAGAAGATGTGTCGTTGAAGATCTAGGGAAGAGTCCTTCACTGCTGGGCCTTGTGGGCTTTGGCCTTTCTGCCTGGTAGAGACCTTCAGGTGGGGCCCATTAGTCTGGCCTGCATCACTAACCATTTGAATATCCAGTATGGATTACGCTGTAAGTCTGTAACTGGTTTTTACTTCTTGGGCCAGTGCACATTAACTTGTTTATTGCTTGTACTTCCTTTTTTGTCTTATATATATACGGACACACATTTGGAGGTCAAGCACACAAATGCATGGATATTCCTCAACTGATCAACAAAATATAAAGACGGAGATAGTTGCTTTGTGACTTATCCCTTCCATTTGCACATTGACTAGGTATTTGGACAATCATATACACTCCTAAGATCGCTTAGAGTGGAGATTTAATGGGTGGCAACTGGCAACTTTCTATTAGTGGGTGATCGTAATGTAGTTTAAAATTTTGACGAAAGAAAAGAATTTAGTTTAACTTTTAGCAGATACTTTCTACCGAAAAAAAAAAAAAACTTTAGCAGGAAATAAATCCAGAGTAGGAGTGAAAGTAGGAACTTTGTAGCTTGGCGGGTTCAGAGAAGTTTGAATTGTGTACATTGTACAAAAAGTTGAGTATTGGCCAGAAGAAACTTGGAGAAGACGACAATAGTACCAATAAGCTAGCTAAGAAGGTTGTTTGGGTACACTTGACCTCCAAAAGGACATGGAGTTTGTAGTTGCTTCTCTTGATTTTTCTGTCTCCTGTTGTTTTGTGGAGAGGTATGGAGATGCTGAAAGTCAGCCATGCTGACTTGGTTCAAGATCAATGTAGTTCCATTGCATGTGTGGAATGAAGGTAGAGTCTAGGTGTTTGGCAAAAAGATGGTGTATGGTTCTTGTTCAATCTCTTGGTACAAGTTGTCATACACTGTGAAAAGGAAGAAAGAAACAACTGTTACAACCCAGAGTTTGACACTCTTTGACTATATAGACCATTGTCTCTTGTGGCTTGTATGAATCCATTGACCATTTCCTTGGTTCTTGTAGAAAAGGACTGCGATGCTCTGTCTCCATTCATTGGGTGTTCTTCTCTATTAAAATCTTGTTGAACAATTTGGACAAATAATCAGCCCCAGTTCCACTCATGGAAACCCAGTCATATATGGGTATCCTTCAGGCACTAATGCTCAGTTTTTCTTCATGCTAGTGAAGGCAATCTTTACTTCTACTCTAGATATTCATTGACCATTCCTTCATTTGGTACTAGATTTTAATTTTCTTCGTACTTCGTATTTAATAGGTATTAGAAAATAACCACCACCACCACCACCATCATCAAAGCATTGTCCCAACTCTGTTGTTGTCGGCTGCATGAAGCCTGATCGACACTAAATCCTCGGATAGGTAGCACTTACAGAATATTGATTTCTCATAATTCATGTTTGGGCTGTGACAAAAGTTTTACACTGGTTGTCAACCTCCCAAATACAATAAAAAATGGAGTAAGTTATATAGAGGGAAGCGCTAGACAGCGCTTGGGCATTTTTTAGGAAAAAACACCCCTCCTAGTTGGGCTCACTGGGATGCATGATGATGTTGGCAGTCCATTGGATGAAAAGATCTATATGAGACCTACCTATATGTAAAATTTTGACTCCATAAGATCTACCTAACCTTTTAATCCATGGCCCTAAAATTTAATGGTTTAGAGGCATCGTTTTATTATGATTTCAATCCAATGGTGAGGAAAAGTTGGAAGAGTGCCAAATTTGGACTTGTGACTATGCATGTTGCTTTGGGGGGGGGATTGAAAGACTAGATTGACTCAAGGTGAGCCCCATGACCACTTGGAAATAATGTGACCCACTGTAAAAGAAAACATTATATAAATACAATTAATTGGACCCTCTAGTGATAACCATGCACCACCAGATTGTTTAAGAGGCTCCACTTCTTGACTCTTAGACTCAGCCAGCCAGCCTACAGGGGACCCATTCCTCACTACTAGACTCAGCACTCATGGGACCCATTGTAAAAAACCCGATATACAAAAACAATTAGTTTGACCCATTTCTGATGACCATGTACCACTACCACCTAATTGTTTAAGAAGGCCCCACTATTAGACTCGGCCCTCAAGTATTTTGAGATTGGGAAACATTTTAGGGAACTGTGTTGCTTTTAGAGAGGAGAAAAGCCTTCATGTCATGGAGAACTATCATTGCTTTTAAAGAGGAGAAAAATCTCCACGTCATGGAGTTCTATTGGATGTTTGGTAGGCGCAGGAACACCCGTTTTTTAGAAAGAAGAAAAGAGGAGAGGGTGGGGGGAAGGGGGTAGCAGTTTCTAGAATTCCTTTCTATATGTGTGTAGGGCTTATCACCTAAGGATGGGACTGGGGGGATGGGAAGGTTTGGGTGGGTCCTATTGTGTACGGTGACGGGGCTCATTTGATCATCCTAACTCCTTGATCAACGGTCCACAAATTCTCATCGTTAAAAACAGGTGCATAGCCAATCCAACAATCTAGTCCATTTAGATGGGTGCAAACCTAGGGTCCAGTGACTAGTTTATAAAGGTAACAATTTTATTAGATAAGAAGAAATCTTCATAGAGTAAGATGGCTATATTGACAACATGGTCAAAATTGGCAAGTCCCTAACAGAAAAGGGCCCACTAGTCCATAGGCACCCTATTACAAAATGAACAGCCCAACGTCAATTTCAACAAAGCCCCTCATATTGATAGAGGAACTATATTAAGCTTCCCATTCCTCAAAAGTGGTGTCTTTACTATCTGGTGTAGGAATCTTCTCAGTAATATATTTTCATGGTTTTTGTCCTTTGAGGAAATTTTGCATCAGATGGACCAATAAGGATAATTGGTTCCATCAAGTATTACATTAATCCCCGAGGTTCGATTAGAAGACATTTTAACAGAAAATGCAAAGAGATGTTACCAACTGAACCACAAGTGAAGCCCAATAACGAACTGTACTACTCAAATATGAAGCAAAACTCAGATGAAATTAGAATAAAGTTGCAGGCAGACTGTTAGATAGGAAATCCAGCCACAGAAACCCAAACAAATCTGAAATCCCAATTAAACAGGTCCAGGCAACCTTGAATCTGAGCACATATCAGTGTTGTGGGGCCCACTGGATGATCAGATGGAGATTAGATCACACAGTGATCTCTGTCTCTAAAATGTGAAAAATCTCTGACTGGGATTTTTACGAAAACTCGAGAGACCAAAATATTGTGCGATCTTGATGGAAACTAGTCGCACCGAAAATAAGTACATATCAGAGAAAATGGCTTACCTCAGATGATCAGAAAATCTCGAAAAAATATTCAAAACTCCTAGAATATATGGGCGACCAGGATGGAGAGATTTCTCTGATGCGGGATGATCAACAGGTGGGCAACTTTTGATCACAGCAGAATACAGTGCACAAAATATCAGTTGATCAGCACCTTGCTCTTATGCTTAAATGGACCGATCGATGGGCTCTGATGCCATAGTAACCAGAAACACCAAAAGCTTGAGTTGTTAGTGAATGGCATAACAATTTATATCAACACCCCCTCGAACGGGAAACTGCTCGAATTTGAAACTCAACAGACAAATGGAGGTAACAAGCCTCCCAGGGGTTTCGAACTCGTGACCTTTGGCTCTGATACCATGTTAATAACCAATAACACCAAAAGCTCAAGCTTGAGCTATTAGTGAATGGCATAACAATTTATATCAACAGCCCGAAACTGTGACATTGCTCCTTGTTGAACCAAAATATCTACTTCCTCGTTGTCACTATCATATTGTGTATTGAACATCAAATAAATAAAATAATAAACACTATGAAGCCACATGGTCACCAACTGCTTAGGATCCCAATGAATAGCCCACTTAAGTCTCCCTTGTCTATGATTTGGTGGAGATTCGTGCCTCTTGCCTTTCAAAGCCCAACCTGAATGGCCAAAATTCTGTCAACTGACTGAACCCTGACTGGGCCTGAAAGCTTCTCACAATTGAAGTAGAGCTATCAGTATCACAAATAAGCCCACCACCGCAGGAAGTCCGGGTTTACTTAAAGCGCTGAAAGCGCTGCCATTGAAGTTAATTGTAAAAGAGAGTAGTGACGGGTGCCACCTTGGCCAAGGCTTGTTCCTTGGTGAATTCACCACTTCAAGCCAGCATAGTTTGATTGTGAAACCTGATTTCCTTGAAAAGCGTCTAGAACAGAGGCCTGCACCATGGCCTTATCTGAGCACTTGGTTTGAAAACATCTAATGGTCGTTCTTTCCTCCATATGACCCAAATAACTGCCATAAAAGTTGTTCCCATAGAAGCTTCCTCCTTCCAGCTTGGAACAAACTTCCTAGCCTCAAATATGTGGACAATTGAATTTGGATGCCTTTCAAATGCACCATTCACCCAAAGGCTCTAAGCCTTTGTTGGGGGATCCTCCAGATGTTTGCCAGTGGACTAGTACGTTCAATTACTGCTCTGGAAACTTATTTCATACAACCCGCCTTTCGATCCTACACTTAATAAGAATTAGTAGCTTCAAATGCTGTAATGTTTTTCCTTTAAAATTGCACCACCTTATTCTTGGACTATTTCTCACTTCCATATTACCTATTCTGCTCTTTATAACGTCCAAAATCATTATCTTTATTATTCTGGAAGACTCTCCTGAGATGACTTTACATCCTCTATTGGTTGTACTTTAAATCTAAGGAGTCATTTCTTTGCACTCATTTACATATGAAAATGTTAAGCATTCGTAACATTTACACATGAACACAGTTGTTTCACTTATTTTTGCGTCACGTGTAAATTTTGTGTGAAAACGGTGTGTAATGGGATCATTTTTTCACTTCAGAGTTTTCACCTCTCCAAGTGTGAAACCATTACGCATACCACACTCAAAGAGGCACCAATACACCATCCTTCTTATTTCCACCTGCGATAGTTTGTGGGATCGAGACCCATCAACCAGTTTCTATTTTCTTTTGCAGTCCCATCAGGCCCCAAATTTATGACCCGAGCAATTCAATTTTTTTATTGAACTAATAAACCCCGGGAGGTTTAGTTTCATGTCTTAAATCTTTATAGATCTTGAAAAAAAATTGTGCCAAAAAAAAAAAAAAAAAAAGAACTTGTAGACTATGGTGCACGGATACTTCAAAATGAGCAACATATTATGTTATATCGAATCCTATATCTCACTTTTTAGGTGTAAAATCTATGTCCATGGTGTGTCCCTGCCATATCCATGCCGTATCTAGGCATCGAAGCTTGTAGATCTATTTTTTGCACTTTTGTGGGCCCCAATTTATGATCCAAACCGTTCAATATTCTCATAGAGGGGAAATTATCCCCTGAGTGACGTGCCCCTAGTGGGACCCACCTGATGGTCCATCTGAGTGGATCCCCCCCTCCGCCTCTTCCTCTAAAAAAAAAAAAGGTTCACACGCCCCATGGTTTTGTACCCACATGAATGGACTAGACTGTTGGATCGGCTGTACACCCCCATGTGAATGGACTGGACTTGTGGGCCTCGGATGATCGGATGGGGCTGATTTTTTATACATAGGAGGGCCCCACAGTGCGGTGCGCAGCACTGTCTCATATAGATGCTAAACCTCAAAATGTGAAGTTCGATATCTTAGATCCTCAAAGATTTGAGAAATATGTGGAAAACATAAAAACTTCTAGATCCCGCTTTCTGATTATCTACACTTTTCTAGGCCCTCAATTCATAATCCAAATTGTTCTTTTCGTAGATATGATGAACTCCATTGTACGAAGTTTCATATCTTAGATCCTCATGGATTTTGAGAAACATCCGAAAAACAATAAAACAACTTAATCCCACTTTTTAATTTTGCACTTTTGTGGGCACCCCTAGTTCATGATCCGAACCTTCACTATGTGAGACCCACTGTTTTCTCCGAAGGAAAGTATCCTAGAGCCCACTAACTAAATTGTATAAAACCTGTTGTAAATCCTTTCTTGCTCGCTCTCTTTCTGGTCCCATATCATTTACTCGTGTGTAAATGTGCTTCTGAGCAAATATTGTAATATGTTTCACGTGTAAATCTCATTTTCATGTCCCGTGTGTAAAATGACCCCCAAGTAAAAAGTACTCTACTTTTGTTCTACATGACCTACTCTTTGACATTACAAGCTGTTCTTCCTTCCTATTTGCTATTGCCAGATTAATACGTAACAATATTCTTCTGCAGCCTTTTTCTTTCTTTCTTTCTTTTTTTTTTCTTTTTTCTTTTGAGCAGCATTTTTCACTGTCATTTCTCTCTGTTTGTGTTGGTAATAAGTAAATAATTGCTGCTTTATTTTTACCAAAAGCTATCAATTTAACTGTCACTATCATTTTGGCTGCATTGCTGTCTGTAAAGTGTGTTGTATGAGGTTCTTGGAAGCTGAACATAATCTTTTCTTGTCATATAGGCAGTCTCCTACGTTCGGACATTATATGCATTTACAAATGAGACACTGGCGAAATACTCTTATGCAACTAACCTTCAAGCAACGCTGAGATATGGTATTCTGATAAGCCTTGTGCAAGGACTTGGACTTGGATTTACCTATGGACTTGCAATATGTTCATGTGCATTGCAGCTTTGGGTTGGGAGATTTCTTGTTTCTCATGGAACAGCCAATGGCGGTGAAATTATAACAGCTCTTTTTGCTGTTATTTTGAGTGGCCTGTGAGCATCTCCTCTTTCTGTGCATTCCATTCAATGTTATGTTGTAGTTTCTACATCTAACTAGACTGCTGTCTTTTATAGTGGACTGAATCAAGCAGCAACAAACTTCTATTCTTTTGAGCAAGGGAGAATAGCCGCCTATCGACTATATGAGATGATAAGCCGTTCAACTTCTACTGTTAATCAAGATGGAAATACACTGGATTCAGTGCAAGGAAACATTGAGTTCCGTAATGTGTATTTCAGTTATCTATCTCGACCTGAAATTCCCATCTTAAGTGGGTTTTACCTAACTGTACCAGCTCGAAAAACTGTGGCACTTGTAGGCAGGAATGGATCAGGAAAGAGCAGTATAATTCCTCTAATGGAGCGTTTCTATGATCCTACGTTAGGTACGACAACTACTTCCCCTAATAGTGTACTTGTTCTTGTTGACATTTTTTCAAGGTGTTGCTTGAAGTCTCAGTGGTTCTTTGTCTGCTAAGTACAGTGTTTCATAGAACCACCTCTCTTGGTCCTACAAATGGAACATGTCAACCAAAATCTTAGTGACCTAACTGTCATATGATTGGCCCTCATGATTGGTAGATGCTGCTAAACTTGCCTTACATCGGATTTGATTGATCTGTCTTTTCTAGTCTCCCCCTGTTATTAGTAGACATTTTTCTGCATGTATCTGTCCATTCTCAAGCATTCAATGAGACAATTAGAATCATTGGTCAGTGAAGATATTTTTGGTGCGGTACATCTCGTGATGGAGCTCAGAACACCGTAGATCCACTGAAATATTGGCCTGACGCATTACACTGCTAGTAAAGTATATTCTCTTGATCACACGTGGAATAAATTTTTTATTTTTTGGTGCAGGAGAAGTTCTTTTGGATGAGGAAAATATTAAAAGCCTGAAACTAGACTGGTTAAGAAGCCAAATAGGATTGGTCACCCAGGAACCTGCACTGCTGAGTTTGAGCATAAGAGATAACATTGCTTATGGGCGACCAAATGCTACACTTGATCAGATTGAAGAGGCTGCAAAAAAGGCACATGCTCATACTTTTATCAGCTCACTTGATAAAGGATATGACACCCAGGTACATTATGGTGAGTTTTGCTAGGCCCAAATGCACACCTACTCATGGACATGTGCTACAATCACACATCACTGGGGCCTCCTGAGTTACTCAGGCCTAAAATTTTGTGCGGAAAATCATCAGATGGGCCTTAAATCTACTCTGGATGTAGACCATTTGCACTTCTGTCTATTTTCGCAAATTAGTGGTTCCTTTTGACATATCCACCAGCCAGAATCTTGTCCAGGTAGTTTACATTGTAGCCCCACTGATGAGTGTCTTTGATTCTGCAAATGTCGCTGCACATAACTGTGAGTAGATGTGTGAGTAATCTTAGCAAAATCTCAATACAGTCATCAATTTGAGCTCAATTTTCTTGGAGGATGCAGTCTTTTATTATTATCTTTTTAACTTACTAGATTTTTTTTTTTTTAAAGTCCTATTAGATTTATTTTAATCTTTTGCATTCCAGGTGGGTAGGGCTGGTATGGCATTAAGCGAAGAGTTAAAGATAAAACTGTCCATAGCTAGGGCTGTGCTTTCAGATCCTTCAATTCTATTGCTTGATGAGGTCACTGGTGGCCTTGATTTTGAGGCAGAAAAGGCTGTTCAGGAGGCTTTGGACATTCTCATGCTGGGCCGGTCAACCATAATTATAGCTCGGCGGCTTAGCCTTATAAGAAATGCTGATTATATAGCTGTAATGGAAGAAGGACAGCTTGTTGAAATGGGTACACATGATGAGTTGCTTGCTCTGAATGGCCTATATGCAGAACTTCTCAGATGTGAAGAAGCAGCTAAGCTTCCTAAGAGGTAAGTCACTTTCTTAGACACACAGCGTCTCCTGAATCTAGATGATAAGATTGTTGTTGCGGTGAGTTAATTGGAGATCAATCTTATTATTTTTGTTAGGGTCTCGAGTTACCATTGTTAAAAGATAATAAAATGAAAGGTTTTATTGCTAACTAACGAAAAATTTGTAATGGGTGTCTCTTGACTCATCTGTGGTAGGGCACAGGCATTACCAGCCTCTTATCCACAACCCAAGATCGTACTTTACGAGTCCATTCTTCTTCTTCGATAAAAAACAATGAAAAGATAAAGAGGTTCCCTAATGCATATTATGAAATTATTTTTATTAATATAACATTTGTTTTGATTCTTCATTTGGTTTAAAGTAATACTGAAAAACAAAAAAGTCTTAGTATGTCTTGATACATTCAATTTCATTTCTCATCACTTTAAGTATTGTTGCAGTATGATGGTGATGTGTCATGATAAATATCAAATTTAAATTCTACTAATAACGGTCTATTTTTAATGTTTGTTTTTGCTACCAGATGATAAATATCAAATTTTAAATCCTACCGATCTATTTTGGTTGTAGAACATTGCTTGAGGCATATCACTTTATACAGTTCCATTGTAATTTCATTTTCACCCATTGTGTAAAGTATTTGCAATACCTAATGTGAAACAATCCCCCCCCACAACCACACCCACCCACCCAAAACACCAAACTAACCCAACCCGCACACGCACGTGCAGCACCCCCACAACAACAACAAAAAAATCCGTCTGTCCTATCTAGCATAACAATTAACAACCCTTGTGTTGTGTATTTTGCTACACATACTTCCACAAAATGGGGAGTAGTGGCTACATTTCTGAAGACTCGTCAATTTGGTTTCAAATGTGCCTATCTTAATAATGTTTTTTTTCCTTCTGAAAATGATCTTAATAATGTTATATTGTAATGCTTTTACTTTCTTTAGGCAAACAGTACTAGTGTACCTAAGACTCCCTACTGGGTCCTTCGGAAATAGAAATGGGTGAATTTTTTGTGCCACTTAATGATGAATCTCATAGCTTGCAGATTACTTAAGCATTATTGCTGCAGATTACAGTCATCCTATGACATTTTTATGTCATTTCTGCAGACAGTCATCCTGTGATATTTTTATGTTTAGCATATACTTCATTTTCATTAGGTTGAAGAGAGTGACATAAAAACTTCTTGTTTTCCTGTTAATTTTATTTCCTTTTTTTCCCAGGATGCCAATTAGGAATTTTAAGGAGCCATCGTCTTTTCAAATTGAGAAGGATTCATCAGGGAGTCACAGTTTCCAAGAGTCATCATCTCCAAAGTTGGTCAAATCACCATCTCTCCAGAGGATGCCTGGTGGCCATGTATTGCGGCACCAGGATGCCAATTTCAACTCTCAAGAATCACCAAGGACCCAGAGTCCTCCATCTGAGCAAATGCTCGAAAACGGGAAGTCCGATGCACCTGAAAGTGCACCATCAATGAAAAGGCAGGATAGTTTCGAATCAAGATTGCCTGAGTTACCCAAGATTGATGTTCATTCTGTAAATCGTCAAACATCAACCACTTCAGACCCTGAGTCTCCTATTTCACCACTTTTGATATCAGATCCTCAGAATGAGCGTTCGCATTCAAAGACTTTTAGCCGGCCCCTTTCTGAATTGGATGAAATGCCTATGAGACACTGGAACTCGAAGGATTTGCAACATCAAAAGCCTCCTTCCTTTTGGAGGCTTGCAGAGCTCAGCTTTGCAGAGTGGTTTTATGCTCTTCTAGGAAGCATTGGTGCTGCTGTTTTTGGTTCTTTCAATCCTCTTCTTGCTTACATTCTTGCACTGATAGTAGAGGCATACTACAGAAGCAGGGATCATCACCTGCGCAATGAAGTGGACAAATGGTGCCTAATCATTGCATGTATGGGTATTGTGACGGTGGTTGCAAACTTTCTGCAGCACTTCTATTTTGGCATAATGGGGGAGAAAATGACTGAGCGAGTTCGGAGAATGATGTTCTCAGGTAAAACATCTTTTACTAATATGTTTTTTTCTTGGACTAAAACTAATACTGCTGAGAGGAAGCATAAGATATTCAGTATTCCATTTACTTGGCCCTTCAAACTGCACATGTAGGCTGGAATGAAAATGGTTGGTTTGAGGTTAAATCCATCGTGTACCCAGACAGAATAACTGAAAGGGATGGGTGTGTGGAGTATGGAGTGTGGACCCCCTATACCCAACATGGCCCCAAGGTGAGGGACATACCCAAACTGAATATAATTTGAGCTTCTGGATTGATATGGAGGCTTGGATCTGGACCTTAACTGAGACCTGGATATACTCAATATATTTATATACTAAGTGTATTGGGGTATTTACCTATTTGGGTCCGGGTCCTTGGGTATATTCCCTATGGAGCTGGATCTGAACCCAGGCTTGGATTTTGTTGGGTGCCCATCCATTGGACTTGGGCTTTTGACCCATACCTGATTTTTTTTGGGCCGGGTCCTTTTCGGAGTTTGGGCGTTCAGACCCATTGCTATCCTTACATATAAGTTGTCAAAGACGATAATTTAAAACCCAGACAGGAGATTAATTTGTTTGGGGAATTATTTGGTTGAAATCTAATTGGCTGCTGGCACTGATCAAACTAGGTCAAACCATGACATCAAAGTGATTCAAAGATTTTTAAAAATGAAATATGATAGAAATTGTTAAGACCTGATGTCAGCCATATAGGGGGTTTGAGTATGACTGGACCATCTGTTCATATTGGTTTTCGTGCATTTGACCAGTTTTTGGTAGTTTGGGTTTGAATGGAGCCCTGGAGCTATGAGGCACTAGCTGGGTTTTTTTTTTTTTTTTTTTTTTTTTTTTTTTTTTTTTTTTTAAGTAGATTGGTCTTCCATTTCCTAACAACTTAAAACTTTTGGGATGTATTGTCCGGTTGGATTTGACATGGTATCAAAGCCACTCCAGGTCGCGAGCTCAATCCCCAGGGAGGCATTATTCCCCCCAAGTTGCATGGGCAGGCATGTATCGCGAGAATAGGCATGTGTGGGATGCGAATAGCTTAAGCTTTTGGGATGTCTTGGCTAGTTAGACTTGACATGGTATCATTGCCACACCATGTCTCAAGTTTGAACCCCGGGGAGGCATTGTTCCCTCAGTCACAGGGGCAGGCACACATCACGTAGGTAGGCACATGTGGATTGCAAATTTGGACGCCGTCCCGCTTGAGAAGGAGAGAAAGGAGGAGAGGTTTTTTTTTGTTTTGGGGGGGTGGGGGGGTGGGGTGGCGCTGGTTTGTTTTTATTTTGAAATATTGCGTATTCAGGCATATCTAGGTGAGCTTGGATCTGCATCTATTTATTTTTTTTCAGAGCCCCCATCTATCCAATCCTGAATCTTCTTGACTAACATGTCTCTAAGTGTGGATCTACTCATTTAAGATCCGAACCTGGTGTTGAATTCTAACCTGAACCATTTTACAAGTCCCCTTTCAAATGCAGTATTCGTATTTTCCTAATTAGCATGCTCAGTATGTACATCATCTATAGTTTTATTGGTCAGAATTATTTCTCATATATCTGTCACATATATGGTGATATATTTTATATATGGCATTGTAGAAGAACAAACAGGATATTCTACTGGCAAAGGAGTTTGTTTGGCCGTTAACCTAGAATTTAGATCCAGCTTCTTTATCAAATTGGACGTAAAACTTGGCTCTAAAACTCATCCAGCTGGCTTAAATATGTGCCTAAATCTATAAATGGTGGACTCGGCCCATCTAAATCCTTCCTAGATTCAGGCCCATTGACAACCTCGTGCAAAGGTGGGGCCGATATTTTGGCATTTCATAACATTAATATTTTGAGGGGCACTTTTTGAGAAGCAACCATTGTTTAAAATGGTGGTCATGGAGTGTGTTGCAGTTGACACAGAAAGGTTATATGTCGACACTATGCAGCTTTTCTCAGGTGTCTTTTTTTTTTTTTTTTTTGGCGCTAAATTTGGGACTTGAACTAATGATTTCTTAGTCACACCCTTCTCCCTTGCAAGCTGAGCTATAGGTCGGGGACAGCTTCTCTCGGTTATGGCTACTGATAGCAGGGAAATCTTAATTTGATGAAAATATCTGAAATATCCAAAATATTGGAAAATGTTAGAACCTAATGTTCTTTCCCATTAGAGCATAGTACAAGGGTATATAGCTGACCTCCAAAGGTATATAGGTCCTATATCATTATGTTGTCTTAAAATATTGAATCTGGTTAGTGATTGAATCAAATTTATTCAAGGAATTTAGTGTTTTTTCAAGCTTGTTTTCTAATCTGAAGTGATAACTACAAATGCATGAGCCTTCTTTGATAGTTCTTCCAATACTTGATACGTTGATACCAATTAGATTTCTGGATGTTTATAGATCTAATGATATGAAGAAGATTAGTAAAAAGATACAAAGAAGAGAGAGAGAGAGAGAGAGAGAGAGAGAGAGAGCTATGGAGGAGGGATTAGTCGTCGTGACCCTCTTAGGTTAGGCAACCTCCCTTATTTACTAAAGGGGCGTTTGAGCAGCCGTAATCATGGTGGAAAAGGGAGGAGACAATTCGGCGCCTTCCTCAACAATGTTTGGTGCAGCGAGGAAAGAAGGTAAAATCCGCTTAGCCTTAATCTCCGTGGAAAAGGGAGCTGACAATTCAGCGCTTTCCTCAACAACATTTGGTGCGACGATGAAAAAGGGTAAAATTTGCTTTCCTTGCCTTTCGATTTCACACTAGAGGGGCTCCGGAAGTCCGACCTGGCGAGGTCGGACTTGCAATTCTGCCCTCTTCCACAGTTCTGTACAAACACCCCCTAAAAGACCAATTTCTTGTTAATTACAAAGAACCCCCTACAGTTAATATTATTTATAAAGAAGCCCTAGATATGACTTACAACATTCTCCATGTTCTCTTCCTTGATGAGTCCTTTCGATTCCAATGTGTAATACAATTGGTGGTAGTCTCAAGTAGGTCTCACAAAGGAGGCACACTATTTGTACCATATTTCACTAGAAGCCCATTTGCCTAGTTGGTATTGAATTTTTAGGAATTCATAGTAGATGGGGCTTCATCATAGTATAAAAGAGGTGAGGAGTGAAGTGTCTAGAGGTAGATCTAGATGGGACTGCCCCATGCCTAAGATTAAATTTCAAGGGTGATTGTTAAGTAATCATTTCCTGTCCACATTGATCATTTCATGGTCAGGTATGGATCTTCACCTTTAATCCTACACTTTTGGACTTGTCGATAGAAGGGCATTGTTTAGAAACTCTAGGATTCGATAATGTTTTAACTTTAAAAAAGAAGGATCATAAATCATTTAAAAGATCATTTAAAAGAAGTTTGATTTCGTGGCAATGGCAACTGGTAATGTCAATCATGTTGATATAAATTGTTATGACGTTCACTAATAGCTTGAGCTTTTGGTGTTACTGGTTATTAACATGGTGTTAGAACCAATTCTGAGAGGTAGCTCAGTTGGCCTAGGATCACGGTTTGCTCCCAAAGGTTGAGGATTCGAAACTACACTACCACTTGGGCCCGTAGGGATCAGTCTGGCCCAAAGGGCTAAGGCACCCTCCATTATAAATAAATAAATAAAAAAACATGGTATCACAGCCAAAGATCACAAGTTTGAAACCCCTGGGAGGCATGCTACCTCCATTTGTCTGTCTGGTTTATTTGTTCCATCTATATGTTGGATTTCGAATTTGAACGGCTTCCCATTCGAGAGGGGGGTGTTGATATAAATTAGTATGTCATTCACTAAAAGCTCGAGCTTTTGGTGACAACATGGTATCAAAGCTAGAGGTCATGAGTTCGAAACCCTTGAAAGGCTTGTCACCTCCATCGGTCTGGTTTGGTCTATCTGTTGGGTTCTGAATTGCCATTTGAGAGAGGATGTTGATATATATTGTTGTGTCGTTCACTAACAGCTTGAACTCAGAGCCAAAGGTTACGAGTTCGAAACTCCCGGGAGGCATGTTACTTCCATCTGTCTATTGGGTTTGTCTGTTGGGTTTCGAATTCAAACGGCTACCCGTTTGAAAGAGGGTGTTGATATAAATTGTTATGCCGTTCGCTAACAACTCGAGCTTTTGGTGCTACTGGTTATTAACATGGTATCAGCGCCAAAGGTCACAAGTTCGAAATCCCTAAGAGGCATGTTCCCTCCATCTGTTTGTCAGGTCTGCCTGTTCCGTCTGTTTGCTGGGTTTCGAATTCAAATGGCTTCCCGTTCGAGGGGAGGGTGTTGATATAAATTGTTATACCCTTCATCAACAGCTCGAGCTTTTGGTGTTACTGGTTATTAACAAGTCAATACTATGGATACAAGTTGATAAAACTACAAGTGTAACAGCCGATACATACGTTACCTTCATATGTCTGTTGGGTTTCGAATTCGAACGGCTTCCCATTCGAGGGGAGGGTGTTGATATAAATTGTTATGCCATTCACTAATAGTTCGAGCTTTTGATGTTACTGGTTATTAACAAGTCAATACTATGGATAAATGTTGATAAAACTACAAGTGTAACAGCTGATGCATACGTTACTGGCTACTACTACCAAATAATTGTATTAAAAAAGTGAACCATGTATCAAGTAGCCACCAATTTTTTAAGGCAATAGATAGCTGCTAAAAGGAAAACATGATAAATTTGAAGAAAAGAAAATTTTATTGAGATAGAGTTTCCTATTGCAAGTTTTCTGTTGATTAATGTCATCTTGAGACGAGGAGTCCACCTTTATATTCCATTGTGTGAAATATGTGCTAAAAGCACATTAATTGAAACAGTCATCATCCTCATGCCCTTGACAATTGATAGCAATCTCCATGGAGGATTAGTACCTTTTGTTGATGGAAAGTCTGAAAAATGGTAACCAAATAAATATGAAAAGAAAGGACTAAAAGTAATTTCCTAAAGTAGAGCAAGAGCTGAGGCTTGTTAATGATAACATTCTCCTAACGACTGATTTTCCACGTACAAGCCTTGGATTCATTTGACCAGTGCTCCTCTATCCCGAGATATGACTCCTTGTCACAATCAACAGTCTAGATTTGGTGCACACATGATCTAGACCCACTAGAATAATGAGCATCTCTGCTGGTTTTCATAGTTGTAGGTGAGAAGACAGGGAAGAAGGATGTTTCTGGAAAAGAATAGAAGAAAAGAAGAGCAAACTGCCTTTGTGAGAGAGCTAGGAAGCGTCTGGAAGATGAGGTTGTTGCCACATGTTATCAAGGTTTTAGAAGTTGGACTCGGAAGGCAACTCGGTCACTCTTGAGTCAAGTCAGCATGGGACTTGGCCTTGTTGAGCCGTGTCACATCCTAGAGCCTTCATAATCATAACCTAAACAACTGTGAAAATAATGATTAAAAATGTCATAAATAAAGAAGCGATTTCCAATTAATTTAAACCACATGCATTTTAATTATTCAGAATTGATTTAAGTAATAAAAAGTGGTCGCATTTGGTTTCATTTAGTTGGATGAAATCGTGAAAAACACCTCTGACCTTTAAGTACTTAGATCTTCTAATGTGGTTTTAATCTTCCAAAATCAGTGCAGCTGGACACCAAAGGCCTCTTATATAATCTCACAACAAGAAAATAGGGGAGGAGTACTAATTTTGGCATTTTCCCAGTAGGATTTGGTCAAAGTTGAATTGGGAAGTAACTCAACTGGACTTGGCTGATTTTAAAAACATGTGTGGTAATCTCTAGAAAGGAATAATAATAATAATAATAATAATAATAAAACAATAACAGCAGCAGCAGCAACAGTAGTAGAAGCAGGTGTATCAGCATCTCTCCCAAATGATATGAATCAGCGATACATATTTTTCCTATCATTTTTTATGCGATAAAATTTTATTTTGAGAACCATCCTCATGACAATTCCATGAGAACTTCATCATGTTGGGACATGTTAGTGCATTGCTCATGTAATGATAGGGCTCATTATATTCTGATAGCTGAGGCTGACTCTTCCGTTGCCTCTAAAATAAAAAAAAAGGAAATTGCATTTATCTCTGTCAAGCAATCATAGTCTAACTGGGTATACTAAGCAATTATCATTGCAACTAACAGTGTTTATTTCTTCTCTTCAGCCATGCTGCGTAATGAAGTTGGATGGTTTGATGAAGAGGAGAACAGTGCAGACACCTTATCAATGCGCTTGGCAAATGATGCTACATTTGTACGTGCTGCCTTTAGCAATCGCCTTTCTATATTTATCCAGGATACTGCTGCTGTTATCGTTGCTCTTCTAATAGGAATGCTGCTGGAATGGCGGTTGGCACTTGTGGCTTTGGGAACTCTACCTATTCTTACAGTCTCTGCTATTGCACAGGTTCGTTTCTATCTTTTTGCAAAGAATCTTCTGCTATAAATGCAAGGTTCAGCACTTCTAGTGTCAAATTGTTGAATTTAAAAAATAAAAAAAACCAATTTAAAGAAATACAGATACTCTTAAGTACATTAAGTGGCTGAAAGGATAATGTCTTTGCCATATGTATGTGCAAAAGATGGGCGCCATATGATTGATGAACATCAGATTTTAACATTTTTTTTTCATGATCAATGCAAGGAAAAGCAAAATCAGGATGATTGCCAAATTGTTTCGGTTGTGAATTCATTGGGGGCAATGGGGCCTTACAATCATTCTGATCTCTATAATATATCTGACCTTTAGATGAATTGAACTTTTTTTTATGATCGATCCAAGGGAGAGGAAAGTCTGGACTAGTTTTAGATTTAGGGTGGCTATTCATTTTGTGGTTTGGGAATGGTAGTTCATGATAACTTTTGTGCGCACAGCCACACACATCCGTGCGTGTATGTGTGGATAGTTGAAACAAGAATTTGAGTTTTGAGGAAAGAATGCAAGTAGAAAGAAAAGATAAAGTAGACACTTTGAATGGAATTTGTAAAATCCTACGTATCCCCTACTGAGCACAAAATGATTGAGGGCATCCTCTACTAATTTATGTACTTTACAGTTACACACTGTTCAAGTTAATACACCTGCACATCCTTTTTCTTCATCAAGGTATGCTCAACATCATCATTGTCATATATGCTATCTATCTAGGAATGGAGAATAGGGAAGGCAAGTTTATTTTTTGTCCGTCTGCAGATGGGCTTGATCTGGGTTGTGCAGGGATATCCTAACCTACAGATTCCGGCCTTTAATGTAGTTGGTTAAGAATGAATAAGCACCTCCCTCTCCAATGCTAGCTTAGTGGTGAAGCACCTCCCTCCCTCTCCAGAAGCAACCAAGGATTGATTTCTAGTTGTAGCATTGATAGTTAAGGCCCTTCGGTATTTGCCAGAGCAAGAATATAGAAAAGAATATGGAGTGGAACTATGACACTCAATGGTAGAGGTCTTTTCTTTATAAAGAAATGTCTGTTTATCTTATCCCAGGATTTGGGCATTAAAGTTGCATATGGATAGCTTACAATTTATCTAGAAATGTACCTGTTACAACCTCTGCATGTAAAGGGCACCTTAGCAAGCAGTATGACAATTCCTTTCGTATGCTGTAGTACATGTACCTTCTATGCTTGTGTATCAATGCTGGACCCCTTTTTTTTATGAATTTGTCACTTCCTGCAACTTGTAGCTGTATAAATTTAACATAGAAAGTTTCCTTGTTCCTTGAACTCTGCATTTTTCCTTTCAATCTGCAGAAACTGTGGCTCGCTGGGTTCTCTAGAGGCATTCAGGAAATGCACAGGAAGGCTTCTTTGGTCCTCGAGGATGCAGTTCGGAATATCTACACAGTTGTGGCTTTTTGTGCTGGCAACAAGGTAATGGAATTATACAGATTGCAGCTGGGAAGAATATTCAAGCAGAGCCTTCTTCATGGAGTGGCCATTGGTTTTGCCTTTGGCTTCTCACAGTTTCTGCTTTTTGCCTGTAATGCTCTGCTCCTTTGGTACACTGCCATCTCAGTGAAAAATGGCCGTCTGAGCATTCACACAGCTCTCAAAGAATATGTGGTCTTCTCTTTTGCAACTTTTGCACTTGTGGAACCTTTTGGTCTTGCACCATACATTCTCAAGAGGCGCAAGTCACTCACTTCAGTATTTGAGATCATAGACCGTGTCCCTAAAATTGATCCAGATGATAACACAGGTCTTAAACCACCAGTTGTCTATGGAGGCCTTGAGCTGAAGAATGTTGATTTCTGTTACCCAACACGTCCTGAGGTGATGGTGTTGAGCAATTTCAGCCTCAAAGTCAATGGTGGACAAACAGTAGCAGTCGTGGGGGTTTCGGGGTCTGGGAAGAGCACTATAATTGCTTTGATCGAGAGATTTTATGACCCAGTTGCTGGTCAGGTTTTATTGGATGGTCGAGATTTGAAGTCATACAATTTGAGGTGGTTGCGGAACCACCTGGGTCTTGTTCAGCAAGAGCCCATCATCTTCTCAACAACCATAAGGGAGAATATAATATACGCGAGGCACAATGCAACTGAGGCTGAGATAAAAGAGGCAGCAAGAATCGCTAATGCCCACCACTTCATCAGCAGCTTGCCACATGGATACGACACTCATATCGGCATGAGGGGTGTGGATCTGACACCAGGACAGAAGCAGAGGATTGCCATTGCTCGGGTGGTGCTTAAAAATGCTCCTATCTTGTTGTTGGATGAAGCCAGTTCCTCAATCGAGTCCGAGTCCAGCCGGGTTGTGCAGGAGGCTCTTGATACACTAATTATGGGGAACAAGACAACCATACTCATCGCCCATAGAGCGGCAATGATGAGACATGTTGACAACGTTGTGGTCCTCAATGGTGGTCGGATCGTTGAGCAGGGATCTCATGATTCGCTTGTGGCGATGAATGGTTTGTATGTACGGTTGATGCAGCCTCATTTTGGAAAGGGCCTACGGCAACATCGGCTTGTTTAGACACGCGAAAGTTTGTGCTGGATGTAATTAATGTATGGTTGGTTCTGTTCTCTTCCATCCATTTACCATTTGCTGGAAATGCCAAAGCACTTGATCTTCTCGATGACATTCCTCATTGGCTGTTGTATACAGAAAGGATGAAGAAGAGAACCAATGGGTTGTTGTGGTAAATTCAGGTTGGTTGTTGTAGCTGTAACATTTTCTCAGATGTAGGAATGTGAAGTTAAAAGAGTACTGAGGTTTGAGGAGCAGGGGGGTGGTGGTTGCAGGCCGGACACTGAAAGTGTGTTGCACATTCTTTTGGAGGCTTGTACGTCGGATGTCATTGTCTCCATGGTATATTAATTTGTTATTAACCAAAAGAAGAAAGAAAAAAAAATGTTGTTATAATCTAAAATCTGAGGTTGTGGTTTGATAATGAGAAATGTTGTGTGGTTTTTTTTTTTCTTGCACTGGTTAACATTTTCCTTTTCCCCAGCAAGAATAGGTCACTTAGATGGAAATTAGCTACTGGTGTAACAATTTTTTTGTAAAGTAGAAATTGCTGTTTGAATTGTTGGAACAATAGATGAGGATTGTATTTGTAGGTGAGGTACATTGTGTCTCCTCGTATTAAAAGGAGTTTGTTTTGGTCATGGTGGATTAGTCCTATAAAAGAATATCTTAGGTTCCATCAGCTGTTGCTAAGCTATTGTATAGGATGATTGCATCTATTCAGTTCTATTTTTGTTGACATGCTTTCAATGCCTTGGATGGCCAACAACATTTAATGAGATTGATTCCTTTTTCTTTTCATATTGTCTTTCGGACCGTTTGATTTACCAACCTCTTACCTAAAGGAGCTGTTGGATAAGCATTTGCATGCCTCAGTCCTGGAAATGTTTTTAAAAACCAAATAGGAGGCGAAAACCCCCACTCTTATTAGCTACGTCCCTTGATTTCCATGAATCCAGATGGGCCCTCCAAGTGCAGGAGCTATGCATTTTTTCATAAGATGTTGAAAATGCCCAGTTTCTAACTAGCAGCTAGCTTAACTGGAGTGCAGCCCTACCTAAATCAGTCAGTGGGGTCTACCGAAATGTAGATCGTTTCCAAATCCTACTTGCTTAGCTTGAAGAACGAAAAACGAATTTGTTAATAAATCGTGTTTGACACTCCCAATGGTGTTACTTACACTGATTTGATCGATATTTTAGCGCGCTGTCACAAGTAGCTTAATTAAAAATTGATTGAACGGTTCTGATATTACCTAGGTAGGCCCACATGATATTTCAGCATCTTGAACCAGATTTCTCAAGTTGAACCAGATTCCTCAAGTTGTAATTCAGTAGGAGTAGGTCTCTCGATAAGAATTGAGCACAAAACTGATAATGTGGTTAGCACAATCTTCTGCATTTATTACTAATCCATAAGCATGTTATCAGAAGATCAGGACTCATCCGGAATGTCGTACGATATTCTTGCTGGAGGAGTTTTTTCTATGAATTCCAGTAGCTTCTTGTCACACAGCAGTTAGCACTATAAAAATACATGCAAGAGGTGGAGGTTAACACAAATGATCTCAAGGAAGAAGATGATGGGTTAATGTGGAATGGGGGTTTTGGCTTCTTGGAGCTCTAAGAATGGGGTACATGGAAAGCCCTCTCTCTCTCATGTTTTTTAAAATAAGTTTTGGCTTTCCTAAGCTATCCATTCTTGGGGTACATGGAAAGCCCTCTTTCCTTCTCTACCCTTTCGTTATTTTGGTGTCTTTCTTATAAAAAGATGTCTTTTTATGGTATTGGTTTTTTGAGTTTTATTGTATGTGCTGAACCATGACATGAAGTTTTTCTTCTAGTTTTGGAGTTCTTTGTGTAAAAATTGCTAACTTCAGCACTAAGCATATTTGACTAAGCCGGGTTTATCTTATGTTTGGCTCAATCTTTTATCAAAACGAGGTGACTTGGCAAAGTCAAGAGATAATTCACCGAGTTTTCCAACCTTCAGATAATTGCATGTAGGGTCAGTGCATTAACCTTGTGCTTGCACCCCACTCATCATGAATAATAACTTTCCTTGAATTATCTTTTATATTAGGTTCAGGCTCTCCTAAGTTCAAGCTTATGATAAAATTCTGTAAGCTCACGCTTGTAGGGCCTACCCTTGGTCCATCCAAATAGACCAAACACACAACCCCCTGAAGTGCACATGTCAACCAACTTTCAGTCAAATCCGAATTTACTGGATCGTTGGATCGACTGTGTACCAATCTGAATGGACCGTTGACCATTAAACTTTTTGAGACCAAATGGAGATGATATAAATCACAGTTGGTGCTGATTTTTTGCAGAGATGAGGGTCCCAGGGAGCCCTTGAAATCCTCCATCATCATCCCCATATGAGTCCCCAAGGAAGCCCCACCACATATTTGAGTCTATCTTATTCTAAGCTTGAATTTAGGAGAGTCTTTGCCCATATATATCACATCCTTAATCTCATATACTCAATCTTACATGCGACCGACTTTTTGCTTTGGTAAAATTTGAGAATATCTCCCCACATTTCAACTAAATAGCTTTGCCTACATTGAAGAATGCATATAAGTGGAAATAATGTCCATTTAGTGGGGCCCATCGAGATGCATGGTGAGGATGGAAATGAGACGAGTATTGAATCGATTTCAGAAAAACATGGATCAGATAAAATTTTGTCCTCTACTTGAATTTTTGTGCATTAATACTCACAATGAAAAGAGAGTTCGATTTAAAATAAAAGCAGGGCTTCATTTGTGCATGGGGTTTTTACATCTATATGGAATGGTTCTTACGTGTGATTCTACTGGGGCCACATATCTTATCTATGAACAAGTTTCCCCTTCATTGTTTGATCAAAATTCCAAAAAACAATGCCTTCTGAACTGCTTTCATCCCAGACACCTATAAAGAAGTCTTCTCTAATGAACTCATGTCTCCAATTGACAGATTCCATTTCTTTTAGGTACAAACCTGTGACAGCAATGTTTTCTGAACAAACAATGATTAGGTGACGGAATGAGCGATTAACTAAAGGCGTCTCTGATCATTCATCAACAGCTTTTTCTTAAAAAGATGAAAAAAACAGCACTCAGCATGTGATCAGTTAAAACCGGTTCTTCTGATTATCCATAAGCAGCTGTCTTATAAAAACAAGAGTTGCTACTTGATAAGCAAGCACAAGGACAGCATAACCATCCTGAACATCCCAAACGTTCAAGGAACTACCAAACCCGTAATTGCCCTATTAACCCGACCCACGGCCATTCCTTGAGATCATACATCATCATTTCAACTGAACCACACCTTAGCCAAGCCTTCACCTTTATATTCTAATTACGCACACCATATGATATTAGGAGGTAGGAAAGGTCTATGCCCAATTACACGCTTACAAGAAACAAGCACACATTATAAAACAAGGTCCTTTGTTCCATCCATCTCCCACATTTTATTTATTTACATGATATGTCTCTTTGTTCCATCCATCTTTCCAATCAAGTTGCTTCTGCAAGTGGAACATGCATTTTAGCAAGAGAAGCCCTGAAACTGCTACCACACTTGGAGTCCATCCTACTAACCGATAATTGCACAACCTTAACACCTGAAACCGGTACTTCACTCCGATAATCACAACCATCCAGCAAAACTGATCTGTCACTGGATGCACCGTTCGAATTTTCTTCAGTTGGTTGATCTAAACCATCCAATGGTACTGATTTACTACCAGAAGATTGTGGCCTGAAATAAAAAAAAAAAAAAAAAAAGACACAGAAAAGAGGTTCACACATAATTAGGTCCCCAGGCAACCTTATCAACCTTCTCTGAATATATTGACTCTATACATGGAAAAAAAAAAAAACACATTTAGAGAGACAGACCTCAATTGCATATGACCGTTCCCACCAACACTACTGTTATCTTGATGCTTCTTCTCATTACTGCTACCCCGAGCAGATTTGCCTTTGCGCTTTTGCTTCTGGTCCTTCTTCTTCTTTGCCTTTGGACGTTGGTATTGGTGGTGACTCTTAACAGTGTGAGAAAGAGAGGTTGCAGGAGGGTCCTGTACATCAGGTGCCCAAGTAACATTCATCTTCAGTAGCCATGGTGTACCCTTTTGCTCGCGACCACCTTTCATAGCAGAAACAAGCTTTACTGGAGTCTGAGGAACAACGCAGGAGCAAAGTTATTGTAAAACAGAAGTGAACGAAAGAAAAATGCTGGTTTCAGGGTCATCCACAGTGGATACAATTTATTATCTATGATACCAAGATACACATACAAGCCCAACGTATCCATATCAGACCAATATGACACTTGTATTCGTACCTAATACTGTACCGATACTTCTAGGGAACAAGTGTAATATATCCAACTTATAAAGTCCTTTATTTCATATAGTTCTTTTAATATTTTTACTTCTCACCGTAAAAATTGCTAGAAAGGGATGAAAACAATATGATAATTTCATTGATTCAAAAGTGATCTTAAGAAAAAATTAGAACACCCGAATCCATATCCGTGCCCTATATATTCAAAAGTGAGAAGTCATATCCTCAATCCCCGTATCAATATCCATATCTGGGCATCATAGATTATTATTGAATAAAATCAGTAGTCAGTCAACAGTGACACTTTTTTTTTTTTTTTAAATGCCTAGAAAGAGTGACCATTCTTTAAATTAATAGCAACACGAGTATGAAAGAAAAATGCTTGTTAGAGGTCAGTTCACAGTGAATACAACTTATTACTGAATAAGATCAGTAGTCAGTCAACAGTGACACTTTCTTTTCTTTTTCTTTTTTTTTTTTTTTCCAGAGAGAGTGATCATTCTTTAAATTAATAATGACAGCTAAGAACCCCCATCGAGTGCTGAAGAACATAAAATCCATTAATATTTGGAAAGAGAAAATGATACCTCTCCTCTAATGAAATAATAATTAAAAAACAATACTCAAAAATTACTACCCTTTGCCTAGCATAATATCCTTGCAAATACAGATCAGGTGGACAAAAGTTAAAACTGACTCAATGGATACAGATGTTCTCTTTGGAATCACAATTGTCTGCATAATTATTAATTAAGGTAACATTAGACAATAGTCAATACATTGTAGGATCATCATATGATAGGTCAGAACCTTGAAAAATCCAACTATAGCTAATGCAACTATAGGTAATGCAGATATTGTGGACCATCAGATGATGGCCTAATTTTTCTGCTCACGCTTTTTAAGGAAAATAATGTGTATTTTTGTAGCTTCTGTTTTATGCCACAAAAAAAAAATAATAATAAATAAATAAACAAATAAACTACTGCAAACATATATATGGATTCAAAAATAAAGGCATTTAGCTTCTGTACCATCAATATTGATTTCAAAAATAAAGCAACGCAACTAATAAAATATACAATTGAAGGCCCAATTCAGCATGATATTATCCGCTTTGGCCCACGTGCGTGCATGAGGACTTCCCGAGCGGTCACCCATCTTGGTACTGCTCCCACCCAAGCACACTTAACTCTAGAGTTCTTATGGAATCCGAGCCCGCACGGCTTTAAAATGCATCATGTTGAGTTAATACAGGGTTTTACTTGTAAGCCTGGGTTAAGACTCGGATATTTCCAAAGTGGGACTTGCGGAGACTCCTTGGTTAAGGGTGCCACCCGTCTCACACTCTCCCCCCACCGGAATAAAAGCCGTCCTCAGGCTCTAATACCAATTGTAACAAACCCATCCAGCTCAGGATGATATTGTCCACTTTGGCCCACATGCGTGCGCGAGGACTTCCCGAGCGATCACCCATCCCAAAACTGCTCCTGTCCGAGCACGCCTAACTCCAGAGTTCTTGTGGGATCTTGAGCCGCACAACTTTAAAACACACCAAGTTGAGTTAACAAGGGGTTTGACTTATAAGCCACATGGGACTTGCGGAGACTCTGTTGGAAGCCCGTGGTTGACTCTCTTAAGGTTGTCGCCCGGACCGAGTCCTTGCATGAGTGTCACCAACACGACATTGCTGGTTCATGTTAATAAAGGGGGAAAGTTTTTAAAAAGCTCACTCTAGACATATATTCTCAATCAAGGCATAGCGTTTGACAGCAACAGCATCCAATTACAATACATCCAACACCAACAAAAATAAAAATTTGCAAATATTTCAACTTGCATATTGCATTAACAAAAAGGGGGGAGTTTTTCAAAGACATCCAGTTGAACAAAATGCTGCAGCAAATTAATCAAAGAGAGAAACTTGCAGAAACATAGGGGGAAACGGTTGAAATAAGAGCAAATCAAGAACTGATTTTAATTTTTTTTTAAAACATCAAGAGGTTAGAAAAAAACAGCAGCAATGGTGGGGTTTTTTCTTTTTCTTTCATGAGAGAGAGAGAGAGAGAGAGAGAGAGAGAGAGAGTAGTGATGATTATATCTATTGGTCCTCAAACATTCCAAGAGTATCAACTAACAAGAAGACAAGACATTGTTAGCAAGTTCCCAAGATAAGTAATTCATAAAGTATGCAATCTGCAATTCATAATTTGACAGTAAAAAAGTAAAATTAAACTACTTGTGAATATTGTTCGAAGTAGATGACACAGCCATCATCTCTTCGTGTGAGTCATCATCATTATTGTAGCCAACCCATATGTGATTAGCGCCATCTATCTTGTTGTGTATAATATAATACAACAGTTAATCTCAGCATTTATGTTTTACGATATGTAATAGCAAGGCTGGGAAGTGGTGGTCGTCATAACTCATGACCTATCAAAACTCAGCAAGTCTTTTGTACCAAATCGCAAAAACAACCCAGCCTATCAGCCATTACAACGACAGAAGTATCGTGAAAATCATGTAATGAAAGCTGAGCTGATTGTTACATGCTCTAGTTTGTGCTGCCCCATAATTTGGTACTCTCTTGTTTTTATTTTACTTTTTTTTATTTTTTTATTTTTTGACAATGGATTTGGGTAACGAATTCTAATTTGCCTACCCCCACAATACCCGCCAAACTGACTTCAGTACAGTAGTTTCTTTCTCACTACCCTTCAGCAAAACATCTACAGGTATTGTTTGTGCGATAAGAGGATTCCACGCTGAGTGGTTTCTATTCCCATGCGAGATTCTCACCCCTCCCATAGGAAATCAATTGAGGAAAATAAGTTCTTGTTTTTTTTCCTTTTTCCGGAAGGAAAATGTGTCACCCCGAATAACAAAACAAAGGGCTGCAAGGAAAATCAGAACAATTTTCCTCTCTATAACGAAATCATCCAGCCGCACACATACACCCCACAAGTAGCCTACTGACACAGTGGATTCCTAGCCCTACTCTTGGCCTTTGGAGGGCAGGCAGGCAAGGGCTCATGAGATCCCAATAAAGTCCGCCTTAAGGATACTTTGTTTGAGAATCTGGCTCAGTTCAACAAGTAAAGCACAAGAGATGTATATAAAGAACTTACAGGCATAGATGTTGAGCGAGTATAGGAAGGATTCTCATATTTCAGAGAGCTTTGACCATGCGGAGCCATGTCCAGTGCTTTACTACTCCCATCCAGTGCAGATGACAATGCCTTTCCTGATGATGGAAATGTTGCCGACTTTGTTAAACTTCCATGGGTTTTCGTACAGTCACCCCCCTGATGGATTTTCGACACCGGGCACATCTCAACCTTCTGGAGGCATATTTGAGTGCTCTCTGAAGCTGGAACATCGTTTTTTGCCCCTTCCTGAACGTCATCTTGAAAATGTAAATTTTTTTCAAGAGCGGTATCCAGTTCGATCATTGGACTGTCATTCGTAGTAATAGTAATGGAAGCACCATCTGTATCTCTCTGAGAAGTCGCCATTGCAATTGTGTCTCCCATTATACCACAAGCACCTTGCTAGTGCTTCACTCGCAACTCTCCGAATTACAGCGACTATTGTTCACAAACTGACCTAAAACTGTGAAGTGTTCGGCAATATTACGCGTTGCTGTGGGTATAAACACTGCCAAAACATTCAAAATTAGAAAAAAAAAAAAAAAAAACAACCCATGGCTTCAATAAACCAAGAAAAGTGATCAACCGGCATCTATTTGCTGCGTTGGGTCCGACAAAACAATTCGTGCAACTAAGCCATGATAAATAAATGATAAAAAGAAACCAATTTTAATTGCAAATTCCAATGCCCATAACACCATCAAGCGCATTAAGTTTCTCATTTGAGGTGTATAAGCTTCTCAAATTATTCAGACACAGACAAGCCATAGCATTATCAAGGCAAGATAATATAGAAGTCAAATGTAAATTATAGGAGTGGTACTGTTGGGCCAATGGTAATAGTGGCAGAATGGCTAATAAACAAGCCAGAATCCTGGAGCCTCCTCGAAAGGCTAAATCACATCCATTCCAGCAAAGGTCCTGCTATTATAATACACGAGTAAATGGACAACAACTAAATCATGAAAGTGTCATGTTAATACAACTTGGCTTCCCATTAGAAACAATCTTTTTTCTTTTGATAAATTTTTTGATACACTCAATAAATTTGACCTAGAGATCAGAAGGGGTCGAGCAGATCTTAGCTGTTACTTAGGCATGCCTTCAGCAGAAGAATGAATGTTCATAAATTCAAATCAACATCCATTATGAGCACAGCCTCATATAAAAAAAGAATGGTAGCATATCTAGGCTGGTGAGACTTGTATTAGAAGAAATAGAAGTGTACATGATTAGAAGTCAATATGGACCTGTGCACAAGGGATTTTGCTCGAAAAAAGAATTTCGAGTGATTTCCCCTCTTCAAACCAGATTCCTCCTCCAATAGGCCAATGTGGGCAAGAGGTAGAAGCAGAACAATTCGCAGTAGTTCACACCATTTTCGTGAAACCATTACACTATAATAAAATAACTTAAAACATGTATGATGCAAGTGCATACACAATGCATAATTGCATATAGAAGCAAGTGCATAGACAACGCATAATTGCATATAGAAGCGCAAGATAGGATGGCAAGGAGTCGGGTTTGGCACGAGACATCATAAACCTGAACCTGACCCAACCAACATATGCTCTGCCCTCTACCTGGCCCGAGACAGGTTTATGGTTTGTGCTACTAACCTGCCCGGGCATAGTAGGTTTTTTAATTTCAAAATATAGAAATATCTATAGTGCAAGAACCTGCAACTTGGATAGGAGTGTTCAAAATCGCAGTCACAATTGACACATAAAAAGCGATACATCGAGGTGATCCAACCATTCACCTCTCTGTTGTTTCTTATCACAAAAGATATGCAATTGAAATAGCATTTAACTTTGAGGCTTTAAAAAATGATGGGTCATCCATGATCCAAGTGATGATATGCAATTGAAATTGCATTTAACTTTAAGGCTTTAAAAAATCAAGGGTGATCCAAATGATATTCAGCCCAAACCCCATCCTAAACGTCACCCCTCCCTAAACACCTACAACTATGAAGTTGATGAGCCTAGGTGGGACCCACAAGAGGGGCACACTTTATAATTTTATGTTTTCCCAGTTTAAAAAGTAGGGTAGCAAACCTTATGTTTTATCAGACAAAGTAACGAAAAAGCAAATAGCAACATAGTTGCCAATTCAATTCAGGCCCCTTCCCGGTTTGGCATTATAGTGGAATGTTCAGCTGTTCTGATCAAGTACAGTGTTCCATTCTAGAAAAGACGTGTGAGAAACGAAAGAACTAAAAGAATACCTAAATTGAAAGGAAAAAAAAAGGTAGAATGCAAAAATAATACAAAAGAAATGCATGTTTACATCATTTAAGTTAAATTACAATTTACATTTAACGATTTTCTAGTTTTCACTATGTATGAATGAAAGTATGAAACATGCAAACTAATTAAAACTTCTTAATAAACAAAACAAAATGAAACTTTCGGGGGGCATTAAGTTCTATCCGGAACGGTAGGAATTGGACGTTTAGGCCCAAAATGACTGGAATGGGCTATAAGTGGGACCCGAATCTTCTGGCCAGGCCAATTATGGAACGTCCCAGCCAGAATGACTGGAACAGAATTGACAACTACGAATAGCAAGGGTTGTTTGTTGAGGAGAAATGCCCCTTTAGTGAAAAGACAATATCAGCATTTATATCATCCTTTAGATTTAGAGGATAAAAGTGGCTTAATTGAAAAACCTTTTCCACTCAAAGTGGCAGCATATACGTCTCGCTTCAACTCTAAAGAAATACACATTTTCATACTTTTCTTTCTTTCCATTCAAAGCTTCTATTTCTTCCCACTTATACCAAAGTAGGAGCAGAAGTTTCCACCTCTAATTATTCCAATTTCTCCACCCAATGAGGAATCCCCACTTTCGAATATCTCCTCATCCAAACAGCTATACAATGAGCTAAAAATTCAAAGCGATCGACTACAGGATATGCTAGAACTTTGGAGAGAGGCCTTTAAGTCAAATGGTTAAAAAATTAGCAATTTGAGTAGAAATAGGATGTGCAAGGCACACTGATGGTGATCTAATAGGCAACTTAGGGATCACTTGGCATCATTCCTGTGATGATTTTAATTCTATGCTGAGACCAGATTGTGTTGAGAAGCAGTTGGGCCAAGATCGGTCTGTGTGGAACTCATTTGCTAACATATTGTGCAACACAATGTATTTTTAAGACCTGAATTGCAATAAATCAAATGAGGGTCAAGGTAATTTTTGCTAAATGATATCAAGCTAATGGCCTCATGATGCTCCTTTACCTAACTGACCTAGAAAGGGGCCACCACATATTATTTCTTCAATTTTACCCACTTTATTATATTTATTTTTTGGAATGGTTATTTTTAGGATTTTTAGGAATGGTTATTTCTTCAATTTTACCCACTTCAAAAAATACATTTCTTATCACTTTTAGGAATTCATTTTCCAAGCAAAAAAACCAGCCCATAGGAGAGAAGTTTAGCAACATTCTTAAATTTGAAACTATTGTAAAACATCATAAATTTGTTCTATGCACTAAAAACTAAAAAGCTAATCATTAAAAATATCATACATCCATGTCATATATAGACTTTCCACACATTTACAACGAACATTAGAAATATGAAAATATCATTTGGTTAGATGGGAAACAGCATGTCGACCTATAGGTAAATGTGGTCTGGGTATTCGTTCCATTGAGAAGGTAAATAAAGCTCTTATGGGAAAGTGGTTGTGGAGGGTTGGAGAGCCTGATCAGGGGTTGTGAAGGTAGATCTTAATAAAAAAAAATATAATTTGGGCAATGGTGGTTGGTGGGTATTGGGTCGTGATTATAAGGCTTCAAGTATTTGGAAGTCTATCCTTAATGTTAAAGATGATTTTGACCCTTTAGTTCGTTACAGAGCTCATAATAGGAGGATCAGATTTTGGTATGATGAATGGTGTGGTCAAACGGCTTTGAACCATCAATTTCCTAATCTTTTTTCATTGAATCAGAGACAACATGCTTTTGTGGTAGATAATTTTTTCTATTATGTGGGAGGTGTTGTTTGGGATTTCTCTTTCCGAAGGAATCTTTTGGATTCTAAGATTTCTTATTTTGCTTGTTTGCTAAGTGTTTTTGTCGGGTGGTAATTCGGATGTCAGATTATGGAAACCAGATGTTAAGGGCTGGTTTTTGGTGAAGGGCTGATTGAGGGTACCAGAAAAAAAAGGGCCGGTTTTCGGTGAAGTCGTTTTATAATGCTTTGGCTGATTCTTCAGAAAAAGTGGAGGGCTGGCATAATTTTTGGATTCCTTTGGTTCCACCAAGGGTATTGATCTTTTGTTGGATAGCGAGGTAACAAAAAATTTTGACAATAGACAAGTTAAGATGAAGGAATCATATTATCATTAATGGGTGTCCAATGTGTTTAGAAGATGAGGAAATGATGCATCATTTGGTGATTCATTGTCATTTTGATCATAGAGTGTGGTCTGCTTTGTTTGAAATGTTTGGTATGGAGTGGGTTGTGCCGAGGACGGTTGAAGATCTTTTTCTTCAGTGGCATTAGGCAATCTAAGTTTATTCGGGGTAAGATCTTATGGAGGTTAGTCTTGTATGCTACATGTTGGAAGCTTTGGTTGGAAAAAAGAAAAATAGAGTTTTCAGGAGTAAGTCTAATTATGTAATGGATGTGGTAGAGTCCATAACTTGGTCTGTCTCCAGCACACGTAAGGAGTTTAATGGAGTTTCTGTGGAAGATCTTAATAGATCTTGGTCTTCTTTCTTTAAGGGCAGTTGGAGTGTTAAGTCTAGAGTTAGAGTTAGAGTTGCACGGATGAACCCCCCTACTGGTGTATAGAAGTTGAATTTAGCTTTGTTCTTTCTTAGGGATAGGTGGAGTTATAAGCAACTGCAATGGTAATATTTTAAGGAGCTTCTCTAGGCCGATTGACTCTTCAGATGCTAATGAAATTGAATTGTTCGCTGTTCTTATTGGTTGCCGAGAGCTGCTTCAAATGGGTGGCTATAGTGCTATTCTTTAGGGATATTCTTTCTCGGTTTCAGTGGTGTTCAGGAAGTTCTTTTTATCCTTGGAGATCGGCGGATTAGGCGGAGGAGCTACAGGATATTTCAAGGAGGTTAGGAGCCAGCATCCATCATATTCTTAGAGAAGCAAATCTTGCGGCGGATAGTCTTGCTCAAGGAGTTTTCCGCTCTTCCGTTTCTTTTGATGTTTAGTTATTTTTTGTTAATTTTTTCTTTCACTGTGTTTTGTTCCTTTTTGGGTTTGGAGAAATAAAAAATTATTGTTATATATAAAAATAAATAAATAAATAAATAAATAAAATAAAAACATTAGAAATATGAAAGGCCTAGAGGAGCCCACTTGTTCTCATAGAATTCAATTCTAGGAGTTCATGGTCAAATTTTTATGACACTTACATGACAGCCTTTTGGGGCCCAATTGAGTGATCATTTGAGATCAGGGGTGGAGAGGATGGAGAGGGCAATACAAGGACTAGGAGTGGACAAAAAATCAGATTGATTGGATAACTATCAAGGTCCCAAGATCAAGGTTGTGTAAGCAACCGAGACATTTCAACATAAAATCCAGTGGTGAATGCAGTCTTAATGAATATCAAATTGAGTGCCTGCCAATTCAAGGGCAGTAGTGGGTATTAAAGGGAATGTGGGACATTAGATTGGTCACACATGAGCTCTCACCCATTTTAGTCCCATTAGCAACATCTCTCATAAGATCAATTATGTATATGTATTTCAATGTATATTTTCTACGGATTGTGACACAACATTATTAACATAGTAGAACAATGTTCCAATACAAATGAATGGCACCTCCTTCATTCAGTTCATTAACAACAATGCAAGTCCCATACATGCTTAAAAAATCAAAATAGCAGGTAACTCAATAAGAATGCAAGATAATTGATTGTCAAATAGATCCATAAATTAAACAAAACTAAACAGCTAATCATTATCAAGCAAGCCTCTAGCTGGCTTGTTCAATGTTCAAGCCAAGATCAAGTTGAGCTACGCCCAGCCATACTTGACACATCCAGAATTATGCACTTGGAAGTCCATGCATTTCACTACATATCAAACATCTATGTAAAATTAAGGCGGATTCAGCTGTACCAATAAGATCCATAAAAAGTAGCATGATGAAAGTTAATCTTTCACAAACACCCTAACAATTTTCATTTTAAAACAAACATTTCTAATCAAATAAAGTAAGCATTGCACGGTAGAGTGAATGAAGAATTAAATAAAACTAAAAACAAAAGGATCTACATTTCTGACATGAAGATTTTCTCTTGTAGGAAATGCAATTGAAAAGAAAGAAGAAGAAGAAGCTACGGCAGTGAAGAAATAAACAGAGAAAATCCATTACCACTTAAAGTAACTACAAGACATCAACAGATCGCCGTAATCTCAGCGCAAGAACAGAATCCAACTCGATCACAAACTTCTAATCCAGAATCTCCCGATGCCTTCCGAATCAAGGAAAGATGATGAAACAAAAAAGATGAAACAAAATGATCTCACGATCTCAAATCCTCACTCTCATTTAAGATCCAGGAAAAGAAGATGATAGTGATGATGATGGTGATGAAGAAGAAGACAGAAACCCTAATTACAAAGGAAAATCCATCTCGAAAACCTAATATCAGCTCAATTTACTATGCCGATTCCATTTTTGGAGCTGTTTGAGACGATGAGAGCAGGATCCGATGTGAAAAGACGTAGCAGAGGGAATCATCATCTCACGGCGGTTAAGGGACTCTCCGAGCATCGAAGGCATGGTCGATGCTCTCAGAAACCCTAGGCGAAAATCCGAAAAGCGTTCTCCAACGCTTCTAGAAGAAGAAAAGACGCGGCAAATGAGAGAAAACCCTCAAAAGATCAGAGCTTGAACAGCTTCGAGAACTGAGATTCGCCCAGAATCAGCTCATTCGAAGGGCATATGGCATGGATCCGAGCTTCTTGAAATGATGAAGAAGGGTTTTGTTGGGGGTTATGAGGAAAGACGTAGAATTCTTGGACTTGGATGGTGTTTGTAGAGGAGATAATGGAAAGGATTGGAGATGGGGAGGAAAGAAAGGCGGCTGTGAGGAAGAGAACCAAACCAAGGGATTTTATAGTACCGGGTACTGGCCACTTCCAAGAGAGATAATTTCAAAACGGTCCCTACGTATTTTGTTTTTACTTTGAGGAGGGTTTTATTGAAAGTCTTTTTTTTACTTTTTTGTTTTGATATATATATATATATTTATTTATTTTCTTTATTTTTTTTTGTTTTGTTTTGTTTTCTCTTTTCTAAATGGTAACCCAAAATTCCATTAATACCTAAAGGGAATAAAGGAATAGAGAGCAAAAGAATTACAGATGTACAAGAAAAGTGTACCCACCTAAAACTCAATTACATAATAATATCCTCCCAAGGAGTTATCCTCCCAACCACTTATTTGGCGAGATGATCTACCATATGGTTGGCCGAACTAAACTTAAGATGAAAGACAGCATTCATGGAAAAAGATAAGGCATGGATTTCATTGAAGATGAAATGAAACTTACAGGATTTCACCTTACACTTAGACACCCAAAAGATCACATTGGAATAGTAACTTTCCACTATAAGATTACCATGGAAAAGTCTTGAGAAGCACCAAAGAGCTTCCAGGATGGCTAGTATATCTTCTTCTTAGGAATCACGAACACCCACATGCTTGGAGAACATAAACAATACCTTACCTTTTATCATTACAAAGCACACCTCTAATTTCCGTCAGCCCCAATTTACCCCTTGAAGCTATGTCAACATTGAATTTAAAGACACCATGAGGAGGGGGAGACCACAAACTATGTCTTCTCACCATACTCGGGTGACAAGTCATACACACTTCCCAATTAACAATGATATCGCTAAGGGAGAAATTAGATGACTCTCTAACCAAAGCCCACTTAGCAATTCTTAGAGTGATATCGGCAATCAAATCTTCTAAAGTGGATGATGCACCCTTGAACTATGCATCTGTGTTAAACTATGCATTTTTGTTTGACATTTAGAAGGTCATTGTGTTATACTATGCATTTTTCTGCTATAATTATAAATATCTCATTTCCTTCTTAGGCCAGAACCCAAGGTTGATTAGAGGCGCAAACCTAAAATGATGCATTAACTTTTGTAGGATCCTCAGAAGAGAAAATTCCCCTATTCATAGGCATGTTTGTGTGGCAAAAGAATTATGGAAAAGCAGTAGATTGAGATTTGCGCCCCATTTGGTATCATTTTGTATTGTTCTCAATTATGTACAGAGACCTGATCGTGTTGAGATCGGGTTGTGCTGAGACAATTGTCAGCAGAACTTATTTAACAATATTATATTAAATTGATCTATTGAGGGTATTTTGTATGAAACTTGTTTGGTAAAGGCATAACAATTTTATTTTAGGAGACAAAAAAAAAAAAAAAAAACATGTTTGTCAATAATGTTGAATTTAAGTATATTATAAATATTCATAAATTAATCTTAAATATTAAAAAATAGTAGGGCCCCACTTGATAATACCAACCCATGTTTTATTGTATTGTAATTATGATTGTAATCTCTAAGCGTTGAATTTGAGGTACATTCATCTTTATTGGTATTGCAAATAATGAAATCCCTTATGTCTATGTCGATCACTACGTGCATATATGAAAAACAGTCAGGGGCGAACCCATATATATGTTCATGGGGGCTTCAACCCCCACAAATATGAAAGGAAAAAAAAAGGCCGTTAGGACTATATGTGCTACCTAGAGCAGCTCCCATGGAACAAAGCCCGTTAGCCCCCATTGAACAAAACTCTCTCTCTCTCTCTCTCTCTCTCTCTCTCTCTCTATCAATTTCCAAACCATAATCACGTTGGGCTCCTGTGTGCATCGTAGTCTCTCTCTCCTTTTCGTATGGGTTATAAACAATTTTTAGGTGTTGCAAGGGGCCTCTTTGGTAGGTGTATGGTCTTGGAAATATATATATTTTAGAAATAGTGATGTTAAAAATAGGGGATTTTTGCAAATCTACCATCTTCTGAAAATCCCTATGTTTAAAATGGGTTATCTTGATTGTGAAATATTTTTAATAGACGAGGAATCCTCCTCAATATTCAACATTTCTAAAAATCCTCATTACTGAAATGGGTTCTCTTGGTGGAGTTGGATTTTATTTCAACAAACAAAAAAAAAAAAGAATAAATATTCATATTAGAGACGAGGGAGAGAGATGTATCCAATCAATCATTATTAACTACTTACACATGTTATTGATCGTTAGATAATTTTATTTTGTTTTAATGCAATATTTTGTTGTTTGTAGTTGTAATTTGTGTTGAGAGTTTTAAGGGTTTCGGAATAAGTTTTAGGAAGTAGTTTGGATTTTATTTGAACAAATAAATGAATAAAGATTAAAAGGATGAGATAACTCATTGTTGTTTTTTGTTCAAAGCTTGTTTCCAATCACCTTTTCGGATTGGAACTTTAATTTTGTTTCATCATATTTCCCATGCAAATGAACATGCCCTTAGGATTGCACTCATATCACAGAAATAGATGGACAGAAATACACAATTTACTTATTTGCACATTGCTTTATCCAAGGTCTTAATTGATTAAGCTCTTACAAGGATGAATACAAATACACAATTGATTTGTTTTTCTCTTTTACCATCGGCAACATGAAGAAAGTATAATAAGATAATGATTGGGTTTTTTTTATTTGACCATTGTTAGCCGCCTCAAGTGAAATTCTTAGGTCGAACATTAACAGCAGTCAAACTCCATATATGAATATCTCAACCAGATAGTTCAATTTGGACAAATTTCTTCTGCAACCAATCTGATGTATTTTTGTGCTGGTATCTTTCAATTCCAAAAATGCCATTCAGCAACTAAATAATATCATTCAATAGTATTGTACGGTGGAACTATGCAAAATAATAATAATAATAAATAATCCATGTTTGTACATTGGTCGAACCCAGCTTCTAGGTGTTGTTCATCAAAGAATCAGTTAGTCAGCGAGGGTTGTATAAGGGATTGACTGGACTTATAGTAATTATAAATAAGTTAGATGGTGGATATTCAAGATTAATCTCATGGTGAGAGGCCAAACTAAAGGGGTTGTTGTAATTGTGTAATCAAGGACTGTGTATTGAAGTTTTGCTACATGAGTTGGTTTATGCTGGCGAGTGGAAGAAAGAGGAAGAAAGGGTGGGGAGAGAAGGGAAAAATAAGGACATTGGTTAGAGATAAATAATATGGATGGGCAGGGGAAGAAAGAGGATGGACCTAATGATTGTGGCTTGGGAGTAGCGGGTGAGAGAGGGAAGGAGGGGCGGGGAGGGAGAATTGCATAACATGGGAGTTTTTCGTGCACTGGTTGTATGCGGGCAAAGACAAAAGAAGATCTAAAGGGCACATTTGCCAACTGTCCTACGAGAGGATTTCTCTCCATTTTCCACGCTTCCGTGAAAAATTCATGTTTGGTAAGCAGAGGAAAGTTAGTACTCAAAATTCCTCTTGATGCATTTCCATTTTTTTCCTAACTCAAACATCTCCCTATTCGAATGTCGAAGTCTGAGCAAATGAAGAAGTGCACATGAACAGTGAAATAATCCTAATTTAGGGATCAAGGATTTGGTCTTTGGAAGCCTACCTTATGGGTCTCACAATCATGACCCAGACCGTTAATCATCTTTCTTTGAAAGGTGTTAAATGGCCGGGAGATCAAATATCAACCATTGACTCCTCATATATTTTTGAGATATTTGCAAAAAAAGTCCAAACCATTGGATCATCATTTTTAGGCTTTTGTGGGGCCCATTTGTAAAATCCGAGCTATCAGTCTCTTCAGAATGCCTAAAATGGCAATGAGGTCAAATTTCACAATGTGATTCATCATGGATCATAAGAAAATGGGCAAGAACTCCTAACCATTGATTCAAAAATGCAAAAAAGGAAATGAAACAACAGTCCATTTTTCCAATTTTTAGGTTCTCGTTGTACTCAAAATCATAATTCGAACCGTGCATTAATTCAGGAAGACAAAACACTGTTAATAGATCAAATTTCAGCAATTGATCCTTACTAAATTTTGAGATAATTTTTAAAAAATGCAAACCCTAAAATATTAAGTTTTTATTCTTATGGGTCCTCTTTGCATGATCCAAACTGTTCAAATTCACTAGTCGGACAAAAATGGCTATGGGGTGACAGACAAAGTCTTAGTTTTCATGGGTTTTGAGAAATCTACATAAAGATTATAATTGTTTGATCACCAATCTATAGATGATATGAATCCTCTCTATTTACCAAGCCTGTAACTCTCCTTAAAAATCCTCCTTGGGGATATCTTGGTTTCAGGAGACGGAGGGAATCCTATAAATAAAGGATTCTCCTATGTTTACCAAATATGCCCAAAAAGGGATCTTTTCAAATCCTCAATGCGTTCCAACAGGTCACGTAAAAAAAAAAAAAAAAAAAAAAGAGATTGTTTTGGAAGTTTTGTGCTCACGAGGCATGGATGCTAAATCATTCCGTAGAAACCAAAATTGGGACCAACGAGAAGCTCTTGCCAAACATGTTTTCTTGGTTGTTATCCCGTGGGAATGCGAGAATATCCACTGGTGCATTGCCAAATAGGCCCTTACATTTCTACGACCATCTTTTAGCATCCATTTGGTGGTTGTAGTATATATGAAAAATCTTCTTCTTTTTTTACATTTTTTTTGTGCCTAATCCCCTTCTCTTGCCAGGGAAGAATATTATGTTAGAAAAAGTATAATTACAATTACATTGGCGAGCCACATAGGTTTGAGGAGGGCACTTGCCCCTTTTCAACTTTTGTTTCATATGATTATTTTTGTGGTGTTTAAAAATATAAGTGTGTATATTTATTATTTTTTCCCACCTCAAAAAGTTGAAAAGACTTGAAAGAAAGAAATTGAGGGGACCCTTTTATTTTTAAGAAATGAAAGGAAATAGGGGTTACAGCTTACATTGATGATTGTCCTTTACTCCTTTTTTTTTTTTTATGATACATTGATGGCCAATGGCTTTTATACCTTTTTTTAATTAGCTTCTTTTTCATTTGATTTTAATTTTATTACTATAATTGGAGTTGGGCACACAATTGAATTGGTCATATTGCACGATTAGTATCATTATTTTGAAAAACTTTTATCACCTGCTAGATTCGTGATTTTTTTACTAGCCACCATTGGAGTTGGGCCCACAATTGAATTGGTCATATTTTACGATTATGATCATTAGTTTATCATATATATAGCTTCAGATCTAGCCATCTACAAGGACTCCAATAGGACTAAGTCTATTGTTACATAGACCAAACTTGATTTTTTTTTATTAATATTTTATTATCATATTTTATAAGTGATAAATATTGAAGTGGGCCTAACTCTTACTTGAGTAAAACTTGTTTAGGGCCCACCAAGTAAAATCTATTTTTAGCCCAAACAATTTTATTTTTCTTAATATTGTAGTAGTCTGGGAGTTAGCCTAACTTTTACTTGATTAAAGTTCATTCTTGTATGAATACTTTTTTTAATGTATGTAACTTTATTTGATATTTTTTTTTTCTCGCTAAGTTGAAGTATTGGTAAGGAGCGATGCTTTAACTTGAAGGCCTGGGGCCCTGGGCAATGGGCACATGTGCGAAACCCTTAAAAAGGAGAAAACCCTAATAAAAGGACATCTGCCTTTCATTTGCCAGAAATCAAGTGAACGAGGGAAAGGGAAAAAAAAAAAGGAAGGGAAAGGAAAACAAGGAAAGGGAAATAGAGGAGGAGGAAAGGGAAGATGAAGGGAAAGGGAGGAGAAGGAGAAGACCCTGGCAGCGGCGGTGGTTTTGACAGCGATGGCGATGATGATTTCACGCGGTGATTTTGGCAACCGCGGCGTTGATGGTTTCGGGCGCTGATTTCGATAGCCATGACGATGATGGTTTCAAGCAACGATTTTGGCAGTCGCGGCAATGATGATTACATGTACACTTATACTTCTTCCCTCTCCTCCTCCCTCTCTCTATTTTTTTTTGGTCCATTTTTGGTACAACAAGAGGCCCGACCAAGACCTGTGGGCATGTATTAACGAAATAAGAATAATAGTTGTTTTCGACTGATATACATATCAGAATCATCCAATCGGCCGATACCAACCGTTATTTTGGTAATATTTTACTCTCATAGTTATTTAACGGTCTGGGTCGAGCACCTTATATGTTGATTTTTAAGCCCTGGTGCCGTGATATTTTTCATCGCTCTTTATAAGGAATAGTTGTCACAAAACCAATCTCTATCATCTTATATGCTAATTTTGAGTTAGTATAGAGGTTAAACCAATACGTTATACCAAGGATGTCAATAACATCCCTCGGGTTGTAAAAAGTGCTTCTTGTATAGATTCATCCCATTTATTATAAATGTCCCAGAGATCCTTAATCACTAATTGTAGACTAACAACATCATAAGAGGTATTCAGAGTCCTTCCGTTCAAGGAATCCAACTGTCATCTCGAAGATGAATGAACTCCCCATTCCCAATAATCCACCCACTTTTTCCTTGATGAAGTTAACTGCATTGATAGAGCCTTTTCCTAAAACCATGAGTTTCTTCTACATTTAATGATCTTAAATCAGATAAAATCTTCTTTAGCTAAACGTTTTCGACTGGTTTTAGCCACGAGAGCAATATCATTTGACTTTAGGTATCTAATACAAAGACCTCCGTATTAAGTTGATTTACAAAGCCTACTCCATTTAGTAGTGTGCATTTTATTTGTTTCCATCCATTTCACCCCACTATAAACTCCAATTCATTCGATCAATGTTCTAATATTTTTTTAAGAAATTTCAAGGAACGACATATTGTTTATATGAATTGCCATAACCATCGATTTAATCAGAGGGTTTCTATCTACTCGGGACAAGATGAGCACTCTTCATAATTGTATTACATTTTTTATCTTATTGAGCAAGGTCTCAACATTTAGTTTCTTATTTCTGTTAAAAAATAAAGGACTACTAGGATTTTTTTCATTACCGCTCATAAATCTAACTCCCAAAATCCTTACAATTGATCTACGCCTAAAAGGGATAAATGCATTTACAAAACTAAGCTATCGACTTATTAAAATCTATCAAATGTCCAAAAATTGAGCAAAAATCTTCTATCCTTTATATTTCTTACCATTTTCAATTTAGCTTTATGAAAAATAAAATTATCATTAGCGAAAAAGAGAGGAGAATTACTCTTTGGCATTTCTTTCCACTTTAACCCCAACTATATATATTACCCTTTTTTTCCATGTGACCGCCCACTTTTCCCCCACTCCTTTTTCCAATTCAATTACAATTATACACCCAAATCCCAATACCAAAACTCGCCCTCTCATTGGTCTATTCTCAATTTCGCGGATTGCTCCCACCCACTCCTCTCAGCCGTTGATTATTCCAAAGATTCAACGGTCCCAAGCACAGACGGAGTCACAAGCACAGTATATAAAAATGTACACAAAGCTATCTTCTTCCGATATGCTTCTGCTCTCATTTTCCCAACTCGAGGCTTGAGCGATAATTTGGCGAGAAATCGGAGAGATGGAGGGAGGCGGGAAGGTGAAGAAGGGAGTGGCGGGGAGAAAAGGTGGCGGCCCGAAGAAGAAGCCGGTATCCAGATCAGTCAAAGCCGGTCTGCAGTTCCCGGTCGGAAGAATCGGCCGATATCTGAAGAAGGGACGATATTCTCAGCGAGTTGGAACCGGTGCTCCTGTGTATCTAGCGGCTGTGCTTGAATATCTCGCAGCTGAGGTAAAATAAATTTTTTTTTTTCGGGTTTCAATCTTCTTTTTGTTTGTGGGTTTTACTTTGAATCTAGGAAGAGGAAATGGGGTTTTGTTGGATTCCCAATTGGTTTCCAGATTCTACAGTTTTACTTGATTTCATTGGGGGGTTTTCCTTGAATCTTTGTGGAGCTAATGGGTTGTCTAATGTTATTTGATGATTTTTAGGGTGTTCTTTGAGACTTGGGTTGGTGTTTGGTTTCAATCTCAGTAGAGCAGATGGGTTTAATTGGATTCCAATATGCATATATATATATATATATATATATATATATTTTTTTTTTCATTTTCTGCAATTCCACCTTTTATTTTTTTGGGTGTTTTCTTTGGAGGATTTTCATTAGATCTAGGTAAAGTAAGTGTGTTTTGTTGGATTCCCCCTTTTTTTCCTGAAACTCTTTTGGGTTTCCTTTTGACCCTTGATGGGGCAAATGTGTTTTGTTGGATCTCCATATCTGGGTAGAGCAAGTGAGTTTGTTGGATTTGCATGTTTTTAATTTTTTTTTTTTGGAACCTTAATGATATTTTGGGGTTCTTCTTTGAATCTTGGTGGAGCAAATGGTGCTTTGTTTGATTTCCCTTTTTTCACCCTGAAATTTTACTTCGACTTTTACTTTTGGATTTTCTTTGAATCAGGGTTATGTCAAAATCTCATCTTTACTGCCTTTTGTCAAAAAAAAATTTGGTCATTTGTAAATTCCATGTTCAAATTTCAGTTCCTGGGTTGGTCTGGATCTTATTTTAGCTGAAAGATGTTCTTTCTGTTTGGCATGTTATTCAGGTACTGGAATTAGCTGGGAACGCTGCGCGCGATAACAAGAAAAACAGGATTATCCCTAGGCACGTTCTCCTGGCTGTAAGGAATGACGAGGAACTCGGGAAGCTTCTAGCAGGAGTGACCATAGCTCATGGTGGGGTTATTCCCAACATCAACCCAGTCCTCCTCCCCAAGAAAACTGCTGAAAAAGCAGCCAAAGAGCCCAAATCACCTGCAAAGGCCCCTAAATCCCCTAAGAAAGCTGCTTGACGTCATTTTAAGTCATCTTCTTTACTGTTCTCTCTCATCAATCCCTTGTGTAATTGTGGGTTACTTTACTCTGTTGTGTAGATTTGAATTAGGGGTTGGGAGATTCAAGAAATTGAAACTAGCTTTTTTTTTTTTTTTTCATTCTTCTTTGTTTCTGTTTCTGTAGAACCTAATGACAGTTGTTTTAACCTGTTAATTTCTAGGAGATCTTTGTGTGTGATTTGAGCCTTTTAGCTATTTTGATTGATTGCACAGAGACAGTGGAAGTTAGTCAGTTAGATTTGCCAAACTATGTGGTGTTGCCTAAAATGGGGTTTCCATATTTTTGGAGTTTGTATTTTAATTGGAAATTTGAATTTTCTTTATTAACAAAAGTATATCTTATAAAGAAACCAAATCACATGTTCAAAAATTGCAAAGTCTAAACAAAATTAGAATAGTGTTGAACTACATAAAACACTTGTTAAAGAAACTTTTAAACAGTGATGTGGCTGCCTAAGTTGAGATGATCCAGTGTCATTTGGCTTGCAATGGCTGTCACCACCAAAGGTTTATTGTATCTGAGTTGACCTTGTGAGTTATACGTGGTTCTCTACTTTGTAATTTATGTTCATTGAAGTGTGTCTTAGCCTTTGCAGTCTGGTAACATTTAGGGCCCTGTTTCTTCATTAGAATTCATAGAATTTATGTATGGTGGTTGTCTTAAAAATTTCAAATGTTAGTATTTGAAATGTTGTCAAATTTTGAAATTTTAAATTTATTGTTAAAGAGAATGAAGGGAAGATTATTTGAGAAATAAGCTCCACTTGAGGATGGATAGGGTGGAGATGTTGATGGGATTTTAACTTTTTTGGAATTTAGCTATTAAGGATCAATAGTTGAGATGTTAAGAGGAAAGGTTATTTGATGGTCATTTTTTGATATGTATATATAGGGGAAGTTTCATGTGTATATATCTTTTATCATAGGGTGAGGGATATTTCCGTAATTGGGAATTTTCAAGTACAAAAGTTATTTTTCAAATACATAGGGTGAAAGATAGATGTTTGTTTTCATGTGCAAAAAGGAAAGTATCCCTCACCCTATGGTGATAGGGTGAGGGATAGATGTACTTGAAACTTCTCCGTATATATATATATATATATATATATACACACTTTGGGTTCTCAATATAACCACATGAATTCCTTTGAATTATATTTATATGGCTTTTTTGGTATAAAATATGTAAGAATTCATGACGGAGGTGGTTAAAAATGAATGTGTAAAAATGACCATCAAACAATTATTTTTTTAACAAAAAGATAATCAAGAGAAGATGCTAAATGAATAGCCTGTAATATATTTTGTTTTTAGTGGATAAAGGTTGTTGTTTTTTTACTTTTTGTATAGAAAAGTTAATTTTTTTTTGTATTTTAGTGGATAAAGGTTGTTGTTTGACTTTTTGTATAAAAAAGATAGAGAGTTTTGAATAAAGTGCATTTGATGTGATATTTTGTTTGAAAAATAGAGATTTTATTTGATTTTGATTATATTAATAAAGTGCCAAACGGGTTTTAAAAAGTTAGGGTTTTATCTACATTGCTATTTTATTAATGTGAAATTCATTTGGTATCTTATATTCAATACTTATGAACTCTTATGTAAACAAATTAGCCCTTAAAGATGTAATTTTGTTTAGGTTGATCCATTTCCCCTCCTCTTTGGATATATTGTATTCCTGTTTCTGGCCTTCTGTATCCATGTGAAAATGTGATTATGTTTAGGTCATGCATTATAAATTGTCGATGCATTTGTTTTCTCATAATTTGAATAATTTGATTTTATTGTTTTTGACAGCTTTCGTGTGATGTCTTGATGCTTGTGCATTGAAAGATTATAGTTTTTTTTTTTTTTTTTCATTAGTTTATTTGCAACCATGGTTTAATGGTTTTGGCTTTTGGAATGGCTGCCCTCATGCATTAAGTAGTTGAAGGCTTTGATTGGTAGAGAAAGACAATGGTGAGAGGGTTTTATATTTTTGAGGATTTTCCAAGTCCCAAGAAATAACTTATATTGAAGAGGGTATGCAGTGTAATTCTTTGCGAAAGAGATGGGGATTTGGATTTGTCATATGCCTTCTTTTACGGTCCATTTGGTAATTTACTTTTAAAATAAAATAGAATGAAGTGAAATAAAAAAAGAAAATAAAATATAAGTGAGTTAGGATGTTATTTTGTTTTTAGTTATTTATGATGAAATATTTTTGACTTTTTGTATGGGGAAATAAAGTTTTTTGTCTTTTAGTGAATAAAGGTAGCTGTTTTTTTTTTTTTTTTTTTTTTTTTTTAAATGAAAGGAGTTTTGGTAAAAAGTGTTTTTGATTTGATGTTTAACTTCACTTAACTTCACTTGACTTGATAAGTAAAATTACCGGGTATCTATATTTCTATTTAAGAGGATATGCAAGTATGAATTTTTTGTGGACTTTTGTTTCCATAGATATTGATTTATTTGGGAAGTAGGGATTTGCTTGTTTATCTTTTTCCTTCCCTTCTTAGCAGATTTGAGATTTCACTGAAGAGAAACATAAAGCAGAAGATGCTGCTTATCTAGTTTTCTACATTAAAACAGAATAGCCTTTTAGCAAAAAATCCAAAAAAAATAAAAATAAATGAAAAGACCAGAATAGCCGAGAAGACTTTTTTTTGGTCAAAAGTATAGCTTGGAGACTTGAGGCATCCAAGTGCCATAGAAACTGAAAACTGCATAGTCCCTCTTCTTTACCAATTTTGCAGTCACCCTATATACCTACAGGCTACCGTTCAGCTCCATTTCCAACATTAAATATCAGACTGGAGCATGGTACAAATTCGTGGTGCGATTTTCTAATTTATCAAAAATAAAATAAATCAAAATGTTATGAAATACTAGAAAATAAATTTTTTTTATCTATTAATAAACACTTTGAAGTAAAATAATGGTCCACCTAAATCATATTATCGTTAATCGATGTGTTATCTGAAAATATTAAATATGTCAAGTTTAAATGTTTAATATTGGTGTCCATCCTTATAATTTATAAATCCACTAATATAGTTCATTTCTAAAATCTAAACCATTAAAAGTAATTATCACTTGCTATATTAGCTTTTTTCCTTTTTTCTTTTAAATCTACTATAATTGGAGTTGTGCACACAATTGAATTGGTCATATTGTACGATTAGTATCATTAGTCTATTATATATATAGCTTTAGGTCTAGCCACCTACAATTTATCACCTGCTATATTAGCTTTGAAAAAAAGAATATCACTTGATATATTATATTTTTAATTTTTTTTATTGTAACTGGAGTCGGGCCCACAATTGAATTGGTCATATTATACGATTAGTATCATTAGTCTATCATATCTATTGCGTTAGGCCTAGCCATCCCCAAGCACTCCACTAGGACTAAGTCTATTGTTAGATCGATCACACTTGATTTTTTTTATTAATATTTTATTAGTGATATATATTGAAGTGAGCTTAACTCTTACTTGAGTAAAACTTATTTAGGCCCACCAACTAAAATTTGTTTTGAGTCTAAACGATTTTTTTTTTTTTTTTTTAACATTGTAGTAGTCCAAGAGTTAGCCCAACTCTTATTTGATTAAAGTTTATTTATGTATGAATCCTTTTATTATGATGTATGTGACTTTATCTTACGTTTTTTTTGTTATCCTTTTATTATGATGTATGTGACTTTATCTTACGTTTTTTTACCACTAAGTTGAAGTATTGGTAAGAGTGATATTTTAATCTTGAAGGCCTAGAGCTTTGGGTAGCGCGGCACATATGTGAAACCCTTAAAAAAAGAGAAAACCCTAAAAGGGCATCTACACATTCATTTGCTTGAAACCGAGGGAACAAAGGAAAGGAAGAAAAAGGGGGGGGGTGTTTGACGACAACGGCGGTGATGACTTCATACGGATACAATTATTTTCACAACCACAGCGTTGATAAGTGACAATTTTGGCAGATGTGGCGGTGAGGATTTTAGGTATGTTTGTTCTTCTCTCTCTTTATCTCTAGCTTTTTTTTTTGCCCTTTTTGCTACAACAAGAGCCTCTTTTTTTACTTTTTTTGCTACAATAGATTAAACGGCTTGATTTTTTTTCCTTTTCCCATTTTTCAAGTTTCACCTGTGGGAATGTGAGATTCACAACGAAATAGGGGAAAATAGGTACTTTGGGTTATTCGACTGATATATCCGCCAATGAAGCAGAGTCCAGATCCTCTTGTTTCGTGGAAACAGGAATATATTGTTTCATCCAATTTGCATTCGCCAACTATGTAAAATCTCTCGCCAGTTAATGCACCATCTCAATTGCTTTCTTAGAATGAAAAAATAAGGAAGAGATTTTACACGATTGGTGAATATGAATAGGATGAAACAGTATCTCTTTGTTTCGTAGGACTCACTGAAGCATGTGAGTTTTGAAGCAAAAGTTTGAAGATTTAAGCACTTTTGTACTATTTACGATTTCTCCTTATTTATCCCCATATTTGAATTTCTTTGGAGAAAAATGTGTGACATATGCAACCAAGCCTTCATTTTATGCTAGATTTGGTTGTAAATTCTTAGTTTTTCTTAGATCTAGTGAATTTTAGCGTGAATCTAGTATTTTTGTTTTCAAAATTTGGGACTTTTATTAAAATCTTTTAGATTTTATCAAATTAGTTTCTCAAATGTGTTTAGAATGAATTAGATTTACTTGTGGGGTTATAATTTGTCATAGATCCGGTGATTTTGATTCTAGATCAGGAATCTTGAGTTCTGAAATTTGGGGCTTTTATGAAATCTTTTGATTTTGAGTTTTTTTAGTTTGGTTATTATTATAAGCCTCCAAGAAATGGTGATGACAATGAAATTGAGCCTGGGCGCCACTTTCTCTAGGGCCTGTTTCTTTAAGAGAATTCTTAGAATTCATGTCAGCTGGAATTTGCAGAATTCGAGATGCTAGAATTCTGAAATATTGCTGAATCCTGACATTCTTGAATTCTCTGTTACTTTCGTACCGGAATTCTTGTCTGAGAATTTCATCCAACCTAAATTCCACAAATTCACTATTTCATAACTACTTGAATTTTTAAGTAGATTTTTACATATTATGCATTATGTGTATATAAGTATAAGGCTAAAATATTCATAAAGATAATATGTAATAAATATTTGGGACACCTAATGCTAGATGGAATATGCTCACACATCCCCATAGAACTAGGGTTCATGATAAGACCTCTGTGTTAATGAGGTAAAGAAGTTTTTGCAAATTTTGTTATAGGGTGGTAAAAATGGCTTATTAGATGAGAATTAAGAAGAGACTACGAATGTCAGACGATGTAATAAGCGTATAGCAGATTCATGTCTTTGACAAGGAGGAACGTTTTCTAAGATTATAAACTAGAGAACACTCTCGTCATTGGTGTCTCATTGGCCTCTTCGGAATGATTTTCAAGGGAAGAAGTTAAACAAGGTGGGTTTTCTATTTCTTGTCAAGATTTAGATTTCAAAATTCTCGTCCCTGGTTCAATCATCTTTCGAACCAAAATAGATCCCATTATAATAGATTTGCTATCTACTTTAGTGGAAAAACCTAAAATCCATGGCCTTTGGCTTCCTTCTTGTATATGAGAGAGAGAAGGGTGGGTTATTTTTCATTCCATCAAAACCCAAAAACCCTTTTCTTCCCTTTCCATCAAAACACTTCAGGAGAAAAAAAAGAAGAAAGAAGCATGCAATAAGATGGAAGAAAAATAGATAAATAAACTAGGTGGGTGAAAGGAGTGCAAAGGAAGAACATGACGGGGATTGATTTTTGTGTAGTTGGGTGGAAGAGAAGATGACATTCCACGGTAGGAGAGATACGGAGTTGCAACATATCTCTATCGGAATGGCTGGGGTCGCAAAGAAGTATCCTAGAATGACTGGATTTGTAAATGCTAGAGTAAAGGCTCGCATTTTAAGAATTCTACCTTTTTGGAATTCTAAAATGCTACTTGCCTCAAATGCTGAGAATTTCCATAGGTGAACATTAAATTTCTGACAGGAATTCTCAGACAGCCTGTATTCTTGTCAGAAATGATTATAAAGAAACAGGCCCCTAGTATTGAGCTTTGCAAAGGAGAGTAGAATGAGTTTAGAATGGAATAAGGCGGGAATGGTCATTTCCATTCCAACGTCTAGTTTTATTAGAAAAATCAATATAGTAAAAGAATTCTTATTCATGTTCTTACGTTTGGTATACTGGAATGATATCTGAAATGGAATAAAATTTACAAAAAAATGACCAAAATACCCTCCTCCCCACCCTCCCAGTATGAGGTAAGGGTGCCCCCCTCTCCTTTGCAATGCATCCAGCCATCACTGCACTTCTTCTTCTTCTTTCCTCTCTTTCTTTCTTTCTTTCCTCCTCCTCCCTCAGCCCCTTCTTTTCTCTTTCCTTTCTTCCATTTCCTCCCCATCTTTTCCTTTCTCTTTCCTCTTCTTTTCTTCCCTTCTCCCTCCTCTCTCCTTGCACTTCCACCTTCCCCAGCATCTCTGCTGCACCTTCAACACATCAATGCGCACCCACTTCTTTCTCCTCTTCCTCTTTCTTTTTTTCTTCCTTCTCTTCTTTCCTTGCCCTTTCTTCCTCCTGCATGTACGCAATCTCACCTGCACATAGCTTCCAAACCAAACCCCATTCCTCTGCTTCCAAACCAAACCCTATTTCCTCTTCCTTGAACAGAAAGAACCACCAACAGCAGCAGCCGTTGATTTCAGAGATGGATTCTCAGCCGTCGATCTCACCCTCCTCCTTCCAGACTCTCTCCTCCTCCGCATCTTCTCCCTCCTCCCCACCTCCCACCACCACCCTACCTCCCTCGTTTGCCTCGGCTGGCTTCTCCTCCTCGGCCGACTCCGCCACTCCATCCGCCTCCTCCTCTGGCCCTGTCTCCTCTCCGAACGCCTCTCCTCTCGCTTCCCCCACCTTACTGGTGTAGACCTCCTCCCAACCTCTGTCCACCCTTCACTAGAGCTCGGGTGAGCCCCGCCGGAGCTCCGGCATCTTCCTCACCCACCACCCCTTCATCTCAATCCCTATCGACCCAAATTCGCACCAAGAGGAGCAAAACTGAGAAGAGGAAGGAAAAAACAAAAAGGAAAGGGGAGGGAACTGAATAAATTGAGTTGTTTTATTAATTATGAGAGAAGCAAGCACCAACAAATGGAGAAATTAAATTTAGGGAAGAGCAGCAGGAGAAGTCATGGGGACTCATCAGACTTGAAATGAAGGTTGTCCCATGGAAGGTGTTGATTTGGGTGTTGTAAGTGCCTAAAAATTATGGACTTGATCTTATAAAGTTTTGTCGCTAAATGCTTAGCGAAGGAGAAGATCTGGAAGGCCTGGAAGGAGAGAGAAAGAGGTTAGAGGCCTTGGCTGTTTGTCAGCCGAAGGCACTCCGATGCCTGAGTTAGTGGAATCACGAGGTTAAAGATGAACCAATAAAGGGAAATAGAATTGGAGATGTGTTTTTTTTTTTTTTGTGTACCTTTGTTTGCTCTGCCCTCTTCGTATATATAGGTGTTGGCCCCTCCTCAGATCATTCCTTAGTGGGGGTTGGTGGAAGTATGGTCCCATCAGACCATTCTCTTTAATTCCCCCTTAGTGGAGGTAGGTAGGTGTACTGTCCCATCAGACCATGTCCTGACCTTTTCCACGATTGCTGATGGGATGGCTGGACATATCCGCCGCCCATCTTATCTGTCAGTGTATGGCCGCAATTCCATTAATGTTGATTGACGTAATACCCATCTCGGCTGACAGAGTCATCCCGGGGTTTCGACGGCCAATTGTGAACTCAACTCGACACCATTGCCGAACTGCTTGAGCTCGTCAGTCTTACCGAGCTGCAAAAGAGGGAAAGAACAAGTCACGAGTGCTTTTATCGAGGCTGACCGAATAGAGTGGCTGATGTCAAGACAAACCCATCCTGCGTGTTAGGGTTAACCTTCGTGTCACGAAATGCCCCACACAGGTGTATAGGGAGGTGTTGATTTGGGTGAGGGAAGGAGACCAACCGGAAAAGGAAGGGGGAGGTTGTGGGTGGTGAGGTCGGATGGTCTCCTTCCCAGCCGGCGACTGGGATGAGGAGGAGGAGGGTGGATGAGTTGATGTGATAAATGGGCATTTTAGCTTCTTAAGGAGCATTCGGCGAGAGGTCCCTCATGACTTTGTTTCAAACAATCTAAAAAAAAATTCATACAAGCCAAAGGTCCTCTAATCTAATTTATCATTTCTTTAAATCATATCCCATGATTGGTGGGATATTCCATTAATAATAGTCAATTAACACTTAATGGGTTACGATTAATGGAATCTCATTAATGAGATTTTTAAATATATTCTAAAAACACACAAATAAATTTCAAAATAAAAAAATAATTGTAAAAAAATGTAAATAAATTTAAAAAATGCAATAAATTAAAAAAAGCAATAAGTTTCAAAATAACACATATAAATTAAAAAAGACACAAATAAATTTCAAAACATATAAATAAATTTCAAAAGATGAAAATCAATTTCAAAAGATCCAAATAAATTTCAAAATATCAAAATAAATTTCAAAAAAATATAAATAAATTTCAAAAGACTCAAATAAATTTCAAAAGACGTAAATAAAATAAAAAAAGGCTAATAAATTTAAAAAAACGCAAATACATTTTCCAAAACTAAGATAACCCAATTTTTCAAATTAGCGAATAATGTGGCAAAAAACTAAAGTCTTTTTGTCAAAAACTCAGTTAAATTTATTTCAAAAAATACAAATAAATTTTGAAAGACACAAATAAAATTTAAAAACACAAATAGATCTAAGAAAATACAAATAAATTTGCCAAAAACACAGAACGATTGGTCCAAAAACTCAGTTAATTTTTTTTAAAATGGAGATAAATTTGTCAGAAACTCACCTATATTTTTCAAAAACTCAAATAAATTTGTAAAAAACTCTGAAAGATTTGTTTATAATTTAGATAGATATGTTCTAAAACTCAGATAAATAGCCAAAAAACTTGGATAAATTTGTCCAGAACTTAGATACATTTATTCCATAAGTCAGATAAATAGCTAAAAACTCAGATAGATTTGTCCAGAACTCAGATAAATTTGTTCCAAAAGTCATTTATAGCAAAAAACTAAGATAAATTTTGTCCAAAACTCAAAGAAATTTGACAAAAAATACAAAACTCAGATAAATTTGACTTTGACTGGAATGAGGATGTACTTCTGGAACAGGTCAGGTCGAACCTGACCTGGAATTGCTATAGAGTCTAGGGCCACTTTCTTCTTCGTTCTGGAACTAGAAACACAAAAGCCATCTTCCGTTCGCCTTTTTCCTCGATTCTGGCAATAGCATGGCGCGGCGTCCGGTGGCGATCCCCCTTCTCCGGTGACACACAGGAACGACGGTGGCACAGAAAATTCGGCAATAGCGCAGAAGATCGTCTTCTTCTTCTTTTCTTGTTTTCCAAGTCTGCAACAGAACCTGGGCAAGGTTGCAAGGGTCTTCTTCTTCCTCTCTGGCAACGGCATGTGGGCTAATGAAGCAGTAGCGTTTGGCGATGCTACTTCCTTGAAAAACCCCAATCTTGTTCTTTAAAAAAAAATAGAGATCGATCTCAATTATTGAGATCCAATCATTCAATGCCCATGTCCGGATTGAAGAAGAAGAAGAAGAGGGAGAATGGAAGATATAAAATTTCAAAATTTATGCCTAATCAGTTGAAAGGGCAAATCAATCATGAAAATGTATGAGGTGACGTGTCTAGGGACATTTATGAGCTGACGTGTCTAGGGACCTCTCATCGAAATATGTTCCAAGCTGCATGGACTAAAGGGCTTAGAGGAAAAGTTGATGGATTGAAGGCCTTACAAGTCCTATATAAGGGACCTTTCGCTAATTATCTCAATTTATAGAGGAATAGAATGACCATTCCGTTATCTCCCAAGTGCCATGACCATTCATTACATAAAGGAATGGTGATGCCAGAAGTAATGGTCATTCCGCCACTTTTTTCTAAACCAAATGCGGTAATGATCATTTCGTTGGAATGACATTCCATTCCAACATTCATTATAGCGAACCAAACGCTAGCTACCTAAGTTTCTTTCAATCTAAGTAATGGTCCATACCATTATTTTGTTACATCTCAATGTAAATGTCATTTGATGTCTTTGAAATTTACAACTTGATGATGAGTATAAATTTATTGAGCCTAACGCTAATAGATAAATCATAATTATGGTTGCATTTTAACTTATTTTAGTATATAAAACCCCCCCCCCCCCCCCCCCTAGCATCAGTGCTCACTTTGTAGGGCCCACCTACCCCCACCACCCTTGTATGTAATGGAGGCTCGAATCATCATTATAACCACTTGATCAATGGCCGACAAATCTTCACTGTCCAAAATCAGTACATCGCGGTTCAACGATGTAGTCCATTTGGATGGATGCCAAATATGGGATCAATGACTATAAGGAGAGTCCCTATTTTATGGTTCACTTGGATGGATGATAGGGTGGACTAACTAAGTATTTAGGCATGCAGGTGCTCACTTTATCGTGTGCATCGATGCTTATTAGGGTTTTATTATATGTAAATCTATTTAATTCTAAACAAACTTTATAAAGTTTTAAATAAGACGCGATATAAGGATGTCATGATTTAGGAATACTGATATTTCTCTTTATAATATTCATCTAGAATTTTATAATATTATGAATTTTTAGATATATCATGATATTGGGAAAAAGTTTAGAAAATAGCGGGTCCCAAGCTACCCTCATTCCATGTGCCCACTCACTCTCTTTCCCTCCCTTTTTTCCAATTCAATAGTAGACCCAATTCCAAATGTCGCCTTCTCATTGGTCCTTTCTCACCTGCGCAGATTGCTCTCACCCACCCCCTCAGCCGTTCATTACTCATGGATCCAGCGGCTCCAATTTCTCCATCGGCATCAGGCGGAGCTTTCAAGCTACAGTATATAAATCTGTCCACAGGCCCCTTTACTCTCATCTTCCCAACTCGAGATTAGAGCGATATTTCGGCGAGAAATTGGAGATATGGAGGGAGGCGGGAAGGTGAAGAAGGGAGCGGCGGGGAGAAAAGGTGGTGGCCCGAAGAAGAAGCCGGTCTCCAGATCAGTCAAAGCTGGTCTGCAGTTCCCGGTTGGAAGAATCGGCCGATATCTGAAGAAGGGACGATATTCTCAGCGAGTTGGAACGGGCGCTCCTGTGTATCTCGCTGCTGTGCTTGAATATCTCGCCGCTGAGGTAAAAAAATGTATTTTTTTTTAGTTCAATCCTCTTTTTGTTTGTGGGTTTTACTTTGAATCTGTGAATGGTAAATGGGGTTTTGTTGGATTTTCAATTGGTTTCCATTTTCTGCAGTTTCATTTGATTTTGTTTGTGGGTTTTAGTTTGAATCTGTGAATGGCAAATGTTGCTTTGTTGGATTTTCAATTGGCTTCCATTTTCTGCAGTTTCATTTGATTTTGTTTGTGGGTTTTACTTTGAATCTGTGAATGGCAAATGGGGTTTTGTTGGATTTTCATTTGGTTTTCATTTTCTGCAGTTTCATTTGATTTTGTTGGGCTTTTCTTTTGAATGTTAGTGGAGCTAATGGGTTTTGTTATGTGGGGTGGGGGGGTGATTTCCAACTTCTCTTATGGCAAGTTGAGTTTTGTTTTGTTGGATCTCCATACCTATTCATTTTCTACAGTCTTAATTGTAGTTTGGGGTTTTTTCTTTGAATGTTAGCTGTGTCTTTGAATCTGGGTTTTTTCTTTTGAATTCTCAGTCTATGCAGTGTAACTTAAAGCTTTTGGGTTTTCATTTCTGGGGTATGTAGATTCTGTTTGTGTTGAGTTTGTTTTCTTTGATTTTAGTAATCCAATCCCTACTCGTTGTTTCATGCCTGCTGGTTTGTTATTCAGGTACTGGAATTGGCTGGGAACGCTGCACGTGATAATAAGAAAAACAGGATCATCCCTAGGCACGTGCTCCTGGCTGTGAGGAACGATGAGGAACTGGGAAAGCTTCTAGCAGGAGTGACCATAGCCCATGGTGGGGTTATTCCCAACATCAACCCAGTCCTCCTCCCCAAGAAAACTGCAGAAAAAGCAGCCAAAGAGCCCAAGTCATCTTCAAAAGCCCCTAAATCTCCTAAGAAAGCTGCAGCTGCTTGATATGACATCATTTCAAGTCCCCTCTTCAATCCCTTTTGTAATTGTGGATTTACTTTACCTTTGTTGTGTAGACTAGGGGATGGGAGATTTAAACCATTGGATTAGCTTTTTTTTTTTCCCTTCTTTGTTTCCTTTTTTCTTAGAACTTAATGACAGTGGTTTTAACTTGTTAATTTCTAGAAGATCTTTGTGTGTGATCTGAACCTTGTGGCAAGTTGGATTTGCAAAATTTAATGTGTAGTTAGTGTCTAAAATGGGAGTTTTGATGTTTTTGGAGTTAATATTATGAATTGGAATTGTGAATTTTCCTTAATATTACGAGTGATTCTTTAAAAAGAAAGCAAAGCACAAGTCCAGAAATTGTAAAATCTAAACAAAGTGAGATTAGTACTGTTGAACTACTTAATACTGATGTGGCCTGCCTAAGTTGAAGTGATCCATAGTGCTGTTTGGCTTGCAAGAGATGTCCTACTGGTTTGTTGGGGCCTGGTGCTGCAAGGCCCTGTGCTGAATTCTGGATGTTTATGAGGTGTGTGCACCGTGGATGGACCTTTGGATTTTCAAACTTTCCAAGTTGGCACCTCAAATGTAGTCAAGGGCAAGTGAATCAAGGGAAGATACAAAATAAACACTTAGTCATCATTATAGTTGTTCAAGTAATTAAAAAGTCAATGTACCCCTTCACCTTGTATCATTCACATTTCACCTCTTTAACAATCTTTTAGTGGAGTTGATGGAGGCAAATAAGCTGCCTTTGTACAAATAAGCTCCATTTAAAGAGATGAGGTGCTAATGATATAAGGTGAGGGGTGAAGCATGTTGCCTAGTTAAGTGATGATGTTGATGGTGTTGAATTACTAGAGTAATGGTTTGGAATTCATTGTTCATTTAGCCTTTGATTCAATTGCCACGAAATAGGAGGTTATTTGATGGTAATTTTTGGATATGCATCTTTGGCTTCATTTTTAGCCACATGAATTCTTATCAATCCAATGAATTCTATTTCCAACGGCTGTTTGTTTGTATAAAATATATAGAAATTCATGCCATAGATGGTTTAAAATGAAGATTCAATGTGAATATATGAAAATGATTGCCAAATAACTTCCCTTATAATAGAAACTGAATTTAGAGAAAATAAAAAATAAATACCTAGCTATCATCCTAACAACTCAAATCCTAGAAAGTCAAGGTCTTATCTAAATTGCTATCTCATGTATTTTACTCCACTTTATATCATTCACACTTCACCTCTTCAATGGGAAAAACCCTTATGTGGAACTCATCTATGACCATGTAATCTTATTTATTCTAATCCGGGCAAACAGGTCCTTAAAGATGTATTTATGTTTAAGTTGATGCATTTTTTCCTCATGCTTTTGGATGTATGCTATCCTTTGTTTTTTTTGGGGTAAAAGTATGCTATTCTTGTTTCTATCCATTTATAGCCATCTGAAAGTGCGGTTTTCTTTATAGGTTTTGCTTTTCTTGTTTCTGGCCTTTATTGTTACCTAATTGACATTGTGTAATTGCTGTTGGCTCAATGTGTTAGTTGACTATGATGGTAGCTTCAAGTTTCAGAAATCGCTTTCAAAAGTCTTGCAGCTTTTTTTCATTTCTGTTTTTTGCTCTGGAATGTTACTGTTATATATATTAAGAATTATATTCATCATACAGTGAAATGTACATCCTACATGCCGTATCCAGTATCCAGACCCAACGCATATTGAAAGTCTTGCAGCATCCTTATGGTTGAGTGGTATTGGTGCCTTAATTTTACCCTTCATAAACTAGTAGCCCAAACTAGCCATAAAAAAAAAAAAAAAAAAGATGGAAAGTGTTGCAGCTTTTATTTTAACATATTCTCATGTGATGTCTTGATGCTTGTATATTAGAAGATTATAGTATTTTTTGTTCGTTAGTTTACTTTATTACAACCTTGATGTAGTGGTTTTGGCTTCTGGAAATGGCTTTCTGCATGCATGAAGAAGTTGAAGGGTTTGATTGGTAGTGAAAGGCAAAGGTCAGAGGGTTTGATATTTGAGAGGTTCACAAGTCCAAGAGGATGTTGGACTTAGTGATATGTTTTCTTAGATCTGTGTGCTCTCTCTCCTCTGTCTATCATGACCCCAAATAGAATTTGTGAAGTCTGAAGTATTCACACCTAAAAAGAATGCCATAAAAATGGTTAGGGCCTGTTTGCGGGAATTCTTGACAGGAATTTTGATTGTTTGGGGACTACTTTCGGAGTTTCTATCTAGAATTTCTCATTTGAGAAGAGATTTCAAAAAATCATAGTATATCTAGATTTTTTTCCTCCTTTGTTCCCTCCGTTTTCTAGGTTCCCTTTCTGTGATTTTTGTAGCCTAGCAGAGCTTGAAAGGGTTTTTACTACATATGGGGTGATTTTTGTTTGGTTGATGATAGGGTAGGGAGGATTTTGTCGGATACTTGGGAGGAGAGTTGGGGAGAGCGGTTTGAGGCGCGGTATGTATGAGAGAGAAGGGTTTGGTTGGTCTGATACTGATTGTTCTGTTGAGAGTTTTGGTGGATTAGATAGTTTGTTGAGAGATGTATGAATCCCTGGTTCCGTATAAAAGGGTCCACACTTTACACACTTCCTACAACAAATTCTATAAATTTGTACAAGTATCTCCAATAAAAAAGTTGAAGTTGCGAAGTGCATTGAGAGAAATTGTGATTGTCTAGTTCAGCCAAGTGTGCACTTGGCAAAAGTATCATTCTATAAGACCTATTTGTTTCATGTTATTGAATTCTTTGTAATTTTAGTACTCTCATTCTATTCTAAGTAGTAATCATTCGAGACCTATTTGTTTCATGTAATTGAACTTGAATTCCTAGTAATTCTAATACTCTATTTTTATTCTAACCATCACCCTGCTGATTCAAATCACAAGAAAGTCAAATTTACATCTACATATCTTATATCCTTCACCCGTCACAACTTATCCTTCACCCTTCATCTCTTTGATGATCCTTTATTGGAGCTCATTTGTTCACGAATTCCTATATATTTATTTCTTATGTATTTCATGCAAACAAACATACCCTAAGACAAGAGGTTGATAAGCATCCGCATCCGTTTTTGTTTACATGTGATCTTCCCTTTTCTTGAATGGTGTGCTAGTGTGAAATCTTGTCCAAGGCAGCATACAACTTGAGAGGTTTTTGATGGACCTTATGATTCCATAGGTACTGATTTTTTTTATGAAAGTGGGATGTACTTTTTTTTTTTCTTTCTCCTTCCCTTGTTAGCTGAGTTGAGATTTCACTGGAGAAACATAATACAAAAGATGCTACTCATGGAGAGTCACAGGGCTGTCCCTGTGGGCAGCACAACCGCTCCGAAAGCTCCTGGGTGGGCAGGTTTCCTCCTGCCCACTAGGCCAACTTGGCGGAAAAGAAAAAACCCCTAAAAGTGTAAAGACATAAGGCATCCAAGAGCTGTATAAACTGAAAAATCCTCTCTCATTTCTGTTATCATTCTATCCCTGCTGCTCTTCAGCTTCATTCTGATTTTGAGCCATCTCCATCACCATTTTTATAAACGTTATTCCCACGCCAAAATGTGCTGTCTCGCTCTCTTATATTCATCAAATACTGGGTTTGAAACACAAAAAATATTGTCATGATGCGTTTCCTCTCTCTCTCTCTCTCTCTCTCTCTAGTGATATTTTAGAGACTCGTCTATAGCACACAAATCAGGAGGATGGATTCTTTCCAAGGACTTTGTAAGCTGATTGTCTCAAGTGTGTGCACTGCCAACACTATTGTTTTAAGACAATTATCTACTTGCCTTCATGTTTCTTGTGTTCATTTGCACCTGTTGCTCGAGTTTTTATTAGGTCCTGAATATTGTTGGTGAGATTGCCACACATTCAACCCCTTTGCCTGTACATACAACAACTAATTTAACAGTTAATGTATCTTATACGTATGTTTTGTGGGGATAAGTAAAGCTTAGCTCGCCAATGCTACCTATTTAAGCTATTCCATCTTTGTTTGGAGTTTGGATCCTCTGAGCTGAGAAGCACTAGAAATGAGGTTCTCCAATGGGGTCAACTTATGAAAAATTTAAACCACTCAATAAAATCCATCCTTTTGTGGGCATGCTTTAAATTGGTTACTCTAATTGAAGAAGTGGAATTTGGTGAGGACCAACATTCTTTTGAGTGATTTGAATTTTTACAGAGGGCTCTTTTCATGAATTTCTTGTCAGTCTGAGCTGTGGAGGGCCCATACTCATTTGTTACACATAAAAGAAAATCATCCCTTTACCTCCATTCATCTACAACGTGGTCCTTCCTAATAGGCATTTTTTCCATCCTTCATCTAAAATACTTGGCCCCTAGGATCATTAGACTCGGTTCCATATCCTGTGAGCCACTTACGACGACTCAAACTGGTCCGCTCTGACCCTATAAGAGGGGCATATGGTGTTCCTAACTAGGTGAGCTACATATGATTGACCGACCAAATTCCCTTGATTCAAGTCCGTGTGATATTCAATTTTGCCTCGTGCTACCTTGTTAGCCTTCCCAAAGTTGTCTTATTTTTAAACAAATAACTCACACAAGGCTAGTACCTTGACACACCAAGAAGAGAGAGAAATAGGAGCTTCTTTGATTCCTCAATGTTCTTTTGGACCCTCTTAAGATCTTCATGCATCCAACGACTTTGACAGTCATGATTCACAAATAGTTAGCTCAGGATTAGAAAATTTATATCAGAATCATTTTCGTCCTAAATTTCTCATTTTGCAGTGTAAAATTTTGAATTTTGAAATTTTGGAGAATCTTTACAAGAAATTTATATAGTTTATAATGTGTAGAGACTGAAAGGTAGAGACTTTGAAAATTTTTGGTTCTCAGGAAGGCAAAGAATCTTTTCTATTGGAAAGGAAGGGGTCCTTATTCTCATCAGTGGAGTTGCTGAAAGTGGTAGAGGGTAGAAGGTCATACAGTAATGTTCTTGTGTCCAGAATATCATGGCAGTTATGCTTTGAGTTTCAATTCCATCTATTCCCTCCAAGTAGAATTTGGAAAGCAAAGTGGTAGAGAGAATGGTAAAGTAGTTGTTTCTTGTATCGGCTTTATTTAATCACTTCTTACCATAGTTTGATGGGGTAAATAAAAAGTGACTTGTGGTAAAATAAAGTTGCAGCTGGACTTATTTTGGCACCCTACTTTATAATCCAAACATGTTAAAAAGAGACATGATTTGATCGTTAGGATGACCTTTAATTAGCCCGTGGCTAAACAAACAATGCCCAAGATAGCACACAGCCCATGCAAGATTGATAAAGTCATATACAGCTGATACTATTTACCTTTTCAACTATTTTTTCCTGGTAAAATTAAAAACATAGATGTAATTGAAACACCAATTCATATCAGCTGTTTGGTGAGATGTATCAAATTTTCGCCTCGCAAATGTACCCTGATATTGATATTTGGACCCCATGCAAATCAAACCAATTGCAGAATTAAGATAAAGCTCAGAAAGAAATGATATTCCTATCTTCATATAATAAAATGATGAGGAATCACTAGTGCTTTTCTACATATATTAGTCTATAACAAAAGCATAATGTTAAACCTAAGTCTCATTGATTAACTACAGTTTATTGATAGTAACTAGGGAAGCAATTTATAATGACAGGTTTTGTAAATGTAAAAAAAGAGAAGGAACCAAAAAGCTCTCTATCCATGCCAGAATTGGGTGTGTATCGGATTCAAAAACGGTTTGTAACTTGTCTTCCTGTGCCGCAACGGTTCATGCCTCCATCTTCTTTAGTGAGGTTGGCAGTAGATGAAACTGGAACAAGGCAAAGTCCTCTGCTTCTTAGGTCGTTCTTCTCTTCTCCACCACTCTGCAAATTAACAATAAATATATAAATAAATGCATAAGCAAGATTTACCATAATTGATTTATATTAGAGAGGCATTAGATGTGTATACATTGGTGTCTGCTCCTGATTATTAATCGATACTTATGCTAGACGTGGACCTGGAAACATTTACTTGATTATGATCAACTATGTTATTAGATATTATTGTATCTACATTGAAATTTATATTTTCTGTACTGTGTACATAAGTTGATCTAAAGTATATATAGTCATGTATTATACCTGGCTGCGATTACTAATAGGGGATAAAATTTAGTCCATACCTGGATTTCTCATGTTTTGGTGAATTAGTGAACTGGGTAATCAGGGCCAGTTTACAGCCTTAGCAACTAGCATCGTATGAAAAAGACGCATAGTTTTAAAAACATAGCTGGTACGCAATATTTTCAACCTTGATCGCTACTTTTAAATGATAAAGAGTATGAAACTTAATTTATTTTATTTTTTCCATCATTTTATCTATGTCAAAAACGTCTTAAAACACCATTCATAATAATAATAATAATAATATATATATATATATATAGGGGATGACCGATAAGTTTAATGGCTTAATATAAAAAATTTATTTTTTTTCATTGAAGGCGGTTTAGTCCATTCGGATGTGTGCCAGACAATGGGATTGATGACTATTGGGGGGCCCTGTTTGGTGGTCAGTTCAGATTTGTGATAGATGGGGCCCATCATGCTACCTTGTACCCAGCTTGTGTATTGGGTATTTGCACCCATGCAATTATAGATATATCGAACTATTTTATCTTCTACTTTTTCAAAAGAAAGAAGTTGGAAGTTTGGAATTCTAGATCATCACTTGTAGTATGATTTATGGATTTGTTGACCACCATTTAAAAAAACTAACCACTTCTCTTTGAAGACTTCAATGTGTTAGCATAATATAACCATGGTTTCTCCCTGAGAGAGTCTTTACTACAATGAGATATGAGTGTTGGAGATATTAGGAATAAGTTAGGGATTAGCTTCACCCTTTTCAATTACAATTTAGGATTTCAAATTAGTGATATTAAATTTAAAATATTTTTTAATCATATTCTTATATAAATTTAGACTTTTTCTCATAATAAAGCTATGGCGTTGTGGTCTCTCTGAATGTTTTCTACATCCATAATGATGACTACCAACTACTGAACCACATGTATTATATGTATATAATTTGTACACGTATTATTTGTGTATAGTTGAATTCTTTTTGAAAAAAATTAGCATATTTTTCCAAAATTTCCCCCTTTTTGGAAGATATGTTGTGTGTTATAAGCATATGCCATGGCTGTGTCAGCATGTGCAGATAAACAATGGTCTAAAAGAAGGTAGGTCATGCTTGATAGTGTACCTGTGAGTGAAAAGGTTGCCTGATTCTAAAGTAGGGGGTACTCAAAACCTGAAACAAGCAAACAATAAAATCCAAATTGAGAGAGAAAAAGAGAGATGTGTAATACTTCATCATGTCCAGTCCATCCTCTATGAAATCTAGAATTTAAATAATGTGGATGTGCCTAAAGGAACCCTATAATTTAAAAACTCGGAAACTCGACTGGGCTGACAATGTCACTGAGCCAAGATCCTCAGGAGAGTTTGGCCAAATGCTCAATCAGGCTCATTTGACTCACTTAACTCGATGACCTAGTGGGCCAATGTGTTTTGTCGAGACAGAAGATGTTCCCAAATCACGATTTGTAAGAGTCAATTCGGAGAGTCTGGCTGAGTACTCGGTCTGGATTAAACTGATGACCTACTGAGTCAAGTCTAGCCCATTCGACCGAGTTCGTAAAATTTTTTCAACTGTCAGGAGAATCTGGCTGAGTACTTACTCCCCTTAGACTAGTTGAAGCCATCTGACAAGATGACCTACACGGTTGAGCCAATTCATTCAAGATGTACCTAGTTTTAAAATCTTCTTTGAAAGGACTGTAATGGGCCTAGCTCAGGACACTTCAGGATCAGATGTCAAACTGACTTGGGTCAGGCCCACCACCGAATGGTTCGATCACATCTAATTGTAGTGAAATCCGAGATAGTGCTAATTCATTGGGTGCAATGGTGATTGAACCAGTTGGATTCATGAATGGAGAGGGTGGCCCACTATATAGATTTTGAAATTGGTTGCATCTTGCTCTCCAATCAAGTTACGCATGTGCTCCAATCACATTGCACACGGATTAGTATTCATTGATCCAAACCGTTCATCAAATGAATCCTGTAATGGATAAACCACTGGCCACCAATCATATACGTTTGCTGTTCTTTCTGATTCATTTGTAAGTCACTAAATAGATGGTTAATATAGTGAAACAGTAGGATTTTTCTCCCATGGCTGATCCATTGTGGAAACCCGGCCTAAAGAACGATCTATTTGTTGATCATGAACTACTTGTACTAAGGGCCTGTATGATATATATAATTTGGAAGATTTATGTTTGGAGAACTTAAAAAAAATAAAAATAAAATCACTATAGCTTAGCTCTGGTATCCTTTTTCATAGTGACTATTATCATCATTAAGTGCAAATTGGACAAAAGAAGAAGAAGAAGAAGATGTGTGTTTATTAGAGAATTACCTGGATCTGGTCTTGAAGGAGCTTGATGTGAACAGTAGCTTCTTGAAGAACTGAAGCAGTGTCTGTCTGCAACAAAAGAACAGAAAGACATTCAATGCCTGAAGTCTAAAGACACAAATGGCAAATGACTCTAATTGAGTAATCAAGACCAAGAACAGGGTTGCCTAACTGCTTGCATTGTTCATGTTCATCACATAAAAGGGTTAAACTTGTTCTCCTGTAAGGATGGTGATAGTTGGGGTTGAACCAAGTATCCTTTTAATTGAAGGTGGTTGTGTTCCAAAAGTTGTACAGCCCGCCGTCTTTCTACAAATTTAAAGTTCCACCTAGAAGGCTAGAACTCATAACATAAAATCTCCCTTGTTTGAACTCTCTTTTGACTTGAGTTTTCTTAAACATGATTGTTTATTGTATTTTTCCAATAGAGACCAGCAAAACAGACCAGTGAATATTGGGAAAATCTTTTGCTGTATGAGCACCGTGCGCAGGTGAAAATTATCCATAGTGGATATTGTATCCTTTGGAGAGTTTTTTTATTGACTCTACCTGCATGCATACAGAGCCTACCTCATCAATCTTTCATTTCTCCACCCCCTTTTTTTTTTGGGATTTTACAAAAAGCCTCTTATATTTTGATATTTTCCTAAAATCTACCTTGAAAATTATACAAAAAGTAATTACACTCTCCAAATTTTTGTTTTGAAAACACTCCTTTCACAAATGTTTCTTTTTGAACTTTTCTATAGAAAGCCCACCCTTGATCAATCCTTGAGTCTATCTAATCTCTACAGACATTATTCACTAGTTGGATTTATCATAAGAAGTAGACTAGATACAATGTATAGCCATTAAACTTTAGGATCTGAAACTAATAGCTAGGAACCTTGATCGGGTTGATATTATATATTTTCCTAATTCACATCTAAGCCTTTTCACCATGATACCTCCCTAGTTCATTGTGCTTCCAGGTGGGCTCCACCTAACTCAACTTAATAATCATTTGTTTCAACAACAAACTATGTAGGTTTTAATAAAAACGCAATTAATAGGAGTTGTTTTGAGGTGTTCTGAAAGTACAGAGTTTTCCTTTCCATAAAAAAACCTTATCTTATTTCCACTATATTACCCATCAATTTCCACCCACAACTCAAACATGCCCAAGGCTTCTTTTAGTTTACTTACCTTTCCAAAGGGAGAAACCAACTGCTGCAGAGCTGTTATTCTCTCTCCCAGCTTATTGCTCCTCCTAACAGGTGCCTATATGTAAAACAGAACCTTTAATACTCGGCAATGGAAGATCATATACAAAAGACCTGTTTCAAAATTCTCATATATTTGCCATGTATTTAACATACTCTCAGTTGTTCGATTGTTGAAGATTCTTTGGATGTCAGGTGATATTGTTCTTGTGCACACACAGACTTTTTCTTTGATTCTTTCATGGGTGTTTGGTTGTTGATTGTATCAAATGAAACCGTCCTTTTTCTTGATTTCTCCATGCACTGAATACAAAATAAGAAAGAGTATAGGAAATATTAGACAGCAGAAAATATAGGTTTGTAGAATTCTATCATAGAATGTTTGATGGTTTCTCATATTTGTCACATCAAGAGATTCCTTTTCTTAAAAAGACAAGAGATCCAAGCCCATGTTGGTCATTCCAGCCTTCCAGGAATCAGGCTGGTCAAAAGGACTAACCACATGATTTGAGTAGAAAAATAGACGGATTAAGAAACAATGTTGACTGACCCATGGTGCAGATTTACCAAGTGGATAGATTCTTGACCAGTTTCAATCAGTTCCAGGCCCTAGTTGGGCCAGATACTAGGATCTGCGTATATCTGGTTGGGTATGGTGCAAGTTGGGCCGGGTGTTGCATATCCTATAGATAAACGTGTGAAATGTTACAAAAAGTATACTTTTATAAGGTCTGAATTGGGACCCTGATTATAGTAACCAGATCAGAAATGGGCCCATCATCATGATCCAATGTTTTTTGGGACTGGTGAACTATTATCACTCACCCCTGGACCGGGCCTTACCCATTGGTTGACCCAGGCCTTCATATTTTAAACAGGTCCTATCAACTCATGAGTCTGAACTGACCATTGTTTACAAACCTGGAAACTTGATTTGGCTCAACTCAGAATAATACTCATCTGAGTAACAAGGCAACTCTGAGCGAGATGGTGCTGGATTAGGCTTTTCTGACAGACCTGACTCACTGGCCTATCAAGTTGAATCGATTTCCCCTGACTTGGCCAAGTCAAACCCAGTCTTAAAGCCAAGGACCTGACTCTACTACAGCTCTGGTCCTTTGTTCTGGGCCTAACTAGGGATGGCAATAGGACAGTTTAGAGAGGTCACCCATGATAAATGTCCCGGACACCATGAAGAACTATTTATACCATCCTTATTCCTTAGGATAGAGAGAAGTAATAGAACTTACATCTTCCACTGGAGAGACTCTGCTGGTGAATTTTGTATGTGAAATATTCAGGTACGTTGGATTTGTTGTCATCAATACATCGGCACCTGCTTATCAAAGGACATTTACATCAATATTTCAGTCTCATTCTTCTATCATTTATAACTTCTGGGACCAGCAAATTAAAGAATGCTGCTTGCATACTTATGCACTTACTAACACAAAGAAAGGGGGGTGTTCAATTTATCAGTTTCATTAAAAAAGCAGTAAGATGGGAAGGTTGTGTTTACATTTTGAGGGACTATACTATCTGGATGGGGGACCATGGAATGTGATCCAGACCATTGATCTGATAACATTTTTTTCATTAACTTCCTATATATGTGCCCAGATTTTCTTTTGTAGAAAGCAGATACGGAGTATTGATATGATTTGTCTAACTAAGAGCAGGGACTTTATATTTTATGTCAAGAAAGGGAAACAATCAAAGACTGAAATGGCCAAAAAAGCTTATTTGTATCACCAGTATAGCCAATGCAGGGCCTAGTTCCTTCCAATACTTGAACCCATGTTTATAGACCACTACAATATTGCAGATTGAAGGATTCTGTCCATCTAAATCATCCATTATAACTTACAATTATACATCATTCCTTATACCAGTGGTCCATAAATCAAATTAGGTCTGTATTAATTATTGTGGGTCTATTCAAAGCTGGATGGATGCATATAGTCCCTAACTATTTTTTAGATTAGAAAAAAAAAAAAAGAAGAAGAAGAAGAAGTTAGATTAGGTAAGTCCAACCTGGGATATAATCAAGCTCCTGAGAGGTTTCTACTGTAGAAAGAGGGGTGAATCTTCCAAGCTGGAGATCATTGGAGAGTTGAGAGTCATGGAAGAAACCTCTGCTGTAGCCATTCCTGCCAGAAAAAACACAAGATTTTCCAATTGTTAGGGTGGGTTTGGTTTAAGAAAAAAAAAAGAAAGAAAAGAAGGCATTTATTTAGATCATAAATTACAAACTCTACAAGAAACAAATTCTATTTCAATGTATGGTATCAGGGTTTTTTTTTTTTTTTGAAAATTTATATTTATACTTTTTTTTTTAAATAAAAAGAAGGAATAACTGTGGGTAGAGATTTTGTTTCCTCAAATGAGATCATGAGTTCAAACCATTTGAACCTAATTTCAGGGCTAATTTTATGATTATTTTCATTCTCTTGAGAAAAGTAAGGATTCCATAATCAAGAGCAATTCTCTGTCATTTGGACAACAAAAACATTGGCCCACTTGTAGGCGAGTTATACTTATACCCATAGTTTTCAAACATGGTTTTGGCCAAAATAGAAGGGTCATTGTTCAGTTACTAAAAATACAACTCTGGCTATTTCTAATGAAAGAAAAATGTACCTGCTAAAATACCAGTGCAGTAGGATGTGATTTTAGCAAAGCAGTAAATACATGAAATGGGGTACATTTCCTCTAATACAATAGTCCAAATTACAGAAGAAATAGCTGTCAGGGGGACAGGTACCAAACAAGTAGGGTCAAAGAGTGCACAGAAAAAGTGCCATTTGAAAATAGAACTTCAATAGACCTTCTGTTTTGGTAAATTTCTTGAAATGCTACTACACTGCATGGTAGAAATGTGAGTAGACAAACACTGCATAGTAGAAATATGAGTAGGCAAACCTTTTATATGCATCCGTTTGTCCTAACCTTTTTTTTTTTTTTTGGTAGAAGAAGTTATCATTGAAAGAAAGAGAAAAACAACTAGAACAAAGGAAAGGAAGAGCAGCCAACATAAAAACAAATGAAAACTCATCTGGTTAATTGGTTGTTAGAGAATCAAATGAAAGAAAGTTCTTAGTTCTTAAGTATTCATTTGGTAGAAGAATAAAGAAAGTGGAATTGTTTATGTAGCAATATTCTCTAAAATGGAGAGATGAATTGTATGACAATAATTTGGCAGAAGGTTTGACTGATAGAGGGTGTATCCCAGGTTCTGGTGAAAGTCAATAAAATTTTAGGAATCCACTGACAAGAAGAAGATGATTATTGGGCATCTTTGGCAATAGGCTAGATCCCTGTTTCAAAACTTTCACAAGGATTCATTTTGGTAGGAGAATTAGGTGGACAATGGAAGTGAGAATTGCTTAGCTTATGAGAAAATGAGAGAGTAATAAAATTCTAATGACATGGGATGATTTCCAGAGAAAAACATTTACCTAGTTGACAAAGAGAAACTTGAGGAATCTCAATCACACCACCAAACACAAGAACTTTTCCTGTCCTACTGTACCCAAAGGTCTAAAATTCTTCCCTTTCCAAATTCTTAAACCAAATGGGTCCATCATTTATCCAGATAGGGCTTCATATAAAAAGCTATTTCTTGGTATATTTTTAGGGTGCTTAGTTGTACATTAAGTCTTACAATGTGAAACTAAGGTGGAAAAGATAAAGAGTTATGACTGGATTTTAACTTTTGCATCCATTTGAAAAAAAGGCATCCTGGCATTTTTCATTGAAGTGACAGTAACATGAAATTATTGCAATAAATTAGAACTATTTCGAAAAAAAAATTAAAATTAACATGATACTTAGAAAAGCTCTCTAATATTTAATTAAAACTTATACATTTATATGATTGATAAAAAGTTAAAGCATTTGAAATTGTATTTTTATTTAATTTAAACTTGTGCTTTCTGGTTAATTTCCTGAGAGAAATTAAAAGTTTATGAGAATCTCCTAATAATAATAATAATAATAATAATAATGCTTATTTAACATAAGAAAGATTTAAACACAATGAATCCATATCCTCTATGACAATGGTTGAAAAGATTTATCTACAGCCAAAAATGAACAGGAATGGGCAAGTTTCACCATCATTTCATAGATATCCACAATTACCTCTATGACTAACATAGGCATTCCTGAAACTACTACAACGTCTTGTTACCATTGTTGTCAAAGTTAATTACAAAGTCTCAATAATTTAGGTAGTAAAACACTTATAATATTAATAGGAGTTTTCTTACAACAGTATCTACTGGTTAAAATAATACAAAGTCATGCATAATTACATAAATATGAGAGTGCTCATCCAGAATCAAAGAAATTTTGTGGTGAGCCTTATATATCATCTAATGGGTTCGGTTTAAAATCCAAATCACTCAAAATAAATATTTATTGGATATTGATTATGAAACAAGTTTCACTTTAATAGAATTTGGGCCCATATAGTTAGATTGAACACATTTGAAAAACTCGCTTTGGCATTTTAAAATTAACATGATCAATTTGTAAGAATTTGGTCCAAAGTTAATACATGTGGAGATCTTAGCCACTTGATGAATGAACCACTATGAAGTTGTCTACACTAGGAAGTTAAACTGGGCCACGTATATCGTTGTCATCATCATCTCCATCAAAGCCTTAGTCATCTATCTTGAATTGGCTTGGTGAGAGCTTATATGATAGAATATGAGCCCAATATGATAAACAGAAACCCTCCCTTACATTGGTGGAGATAAAATTAGCCATATCCAAGGCCTCACCAACAGATTGATCATGTTTAACACAATCAAACATTAACCAAAGCTAGTGAACCATCACTTATTCTATCAATTTGATGACGGGGCCAACTGTAATGAATATGGCCTAGCAAGAAGATTGTGGATTTGGATTGATAGAGGTGGGTCCCACCATGGCAGATCTCACTCATCCCAACCAGGGAGTGCAGACTCTTAATTTTTAAAGCAATGGCCTTTGGTCCATGCTTTCACACATAAGTGGCCCATTGGATTAGCTAGATGGCTTGGATCTTAATTTGTATCTATAGATTTTTAGTACATTGTCCATCCACAGTATCAACAGCAGCTTAGATCACCAAACAGTGGGTCCCACTTGTAATGGATGATGCACCAAGACAATGCACAGAAGTACTCCTTCCCTACATTATTATTTGATCCTCATCTTCTTTATCTATATATCAAATCCAAACAAAGGAAATAACAAAAAAAGAAGAAGCAATGAGAGATGCTAAAGAATGAAAGAAGGAAACATACAATCGTTCCAGCTCAATAGTTGATGCATTAGAACTCTGCATCTGAACTTGGTTGTTTCCTGCAAAATCACAACCACTCTTTCGCATCAACTACCACTCAACAAATCTAATCTAAATATCAAACCAACGATTTAGAACATGATTAAATCACCTGAGCCTGAGCTGTAGAAAGAGGAAGAAAATGATGGAAAAACCGCGTTTCTCATTCCCAAACACTGGAATTCTTCTCTAAATCTAGCAAAATTCTTAAAACCCAGCCTCCAAAACTCAATAGTGTATGAACAATCTGGAGATAAATGAGAGAAGAATATCTAATCAGAGATAGTAAAGATAATTCCAAAATGCCAAAAAAGATTTGATGGAGATTTCAGAACATACATTTTTATTAGCTCAGTTGGTTAAAGCATTGTGTCTAGAACTTTTAGATTCAAAACATGCATGAGAAGAGAAAATCTATATAACCATAATTTCATATCACAACATACAAACGGAAAAAGTAAGAAAAAATGAAGTGATAAATATATATATATATATATATATAACACCTTCTTAGCTTTTCCACCAAAAACTCGAATGCGATTGTATTCAAGTCGAAGTGAGATGAAACTAAAACATATGTAAAACTTGGATATCATAATCGAAACAAAGAAAATCAAACTTCAAATAGTTGAAAAGATCAGAGATCCAAATAAATCTCTATCGATCACACTTCCACTTTCCCCAAAACGATCACTTATTTTCCATTGTCAAAAAAAATGAGAGAAATCTCAAAGCGGCTAAAGAAAGAAAACGAAATGATCGATAACAGTCAAATCTCACAACATACACAGAAAACCACAAAATCAGCTTCGATTTCAGCTCCAAATGCCCAATCAGAAAGCTAATAATAATGATGATATATGAGAGTCTGAGCCCTTTTTTTCTTACTCTGAAACGGAGGAGAGAAATCAAAACCTCTTGCTCTCTCTGCAGCAGTTTCCAGGAGGAAAGAGGTTTGTTTATACAAGGAAACCAAAACCTCTCTCTCTCTCTTTCTTCCTTGTGGAGGGAGTTTTGTGGTTGCAGCCTGCAGGCTATTAAATGCAGGGAGAGAGAGAGAGAGAGAGTAAAAGGAAAGGAAGGAAAAAGAGCGGGGAAGGTTATTTTGGGGAAAAGGTTTTCAGTTTCATTTCCCTTTCAAATCCTTTTGACTAAAGAGAGGAACGTTTTAGGGAGAGAGAGAGAGAGAGAGAGAGAATCGAGTCTGGGTTCTCTTTGTCTTCTCCGCCTGTTTTTATTGCTTTGTCTTGGCATGCATGCATGCATGCAGCCCTTTTCTCTCTATCTATAATTCTATTGGAAATGAGGACTGGATCTTCTCTGTTGGCAGAAATCAGAGAAGTTCCTAAGGTAAATCTACAAATCCAAAAGTGTGGTTCACCTCATTCTAGTGGTGGATCCAAAATTTTCATTTGAAGGGGGCAGAGCCAAACAAGTAGTTGGACTTAATCTGTGGGCAAACCCATAGTTTTAACGTTGGTTTTAGAGGTAGACAGAATTTTCATGTGGATTTGGAAGGTAGACCTTAGATTTTCATAAAAGTTTCGAACGCATACTCAAGTCCCACGAGGCAGACTAACTGCCCTATAACAATACATGTGAGTATGCCCTTGCAAATCCTAAAAGCCAAACTGCTTAAATTCGATTTGCATCATAATTTACTATTTTAGTTAAATTTTACAGAAAAAAAAAAAAAATGATCCCACCAACAAGTTGATCATCTTTTATTCATGAATACAAAAGTGTCACATCATATTTTTATATACCATCAATCAATGGTGGGCATAACTTTCGCTAAACTAAAATTTAGTTCGAAAATGAAAAACAGCAGTGGAAAAGTGATTTTGAGCCGTCCGGATTTCTTCGCATTCAACTATTCTCTCCTAAAATCTATCCAAGGGGAGTCTAGATCTCCAACGTGGGCAAATAATGCATCAATGTGGTTCACTTCAAAAATATAAACCGCTCAAAATAAAAATCCTAACATATGTACAAGGACCTTTATCTATCAAAGTAAGGTAAGAGTGTTTATCACAAGAGAACCTTCCTATATGATATATATATATATATATATATATATAGGGAGGCGGTCCTGTAAGGACCGTCCTTACGGCTTACGGTGCGGACTGCCTATTTTGGCCCACTGTGACACCCCATTGGTCATGGAATAGAGGGAGATTGAAAGATCCAAGTGTGGTCAACTTACATATTAAATTTTAAGTCAATCTAATACATCTAACCCCTTCATCTATGGCTCACAAGTTTAACAACTTTATATTAAAGAAGAAAAATTGACTCTCAATCCAACGGTTTAGTTCATCCAAATCTATGCAAATTCATGGGAGTTAGTGCTTATAAGGGGGTTATGAATGAGTGGTCACTTTGGATGGATCATAGGTGGGCCCCAGTGGGCGTTCCGAACGGTGCTGACCGTAAGGACAGTCCTTGTAGGATTGGATAAACTATGCGATATCACACGATTTATAATTTTATGTGATACTGCAAAGTCAAAGCAATTTAGTCTATAAAAACTGCACAAGGTTACCATACAGGGAAACCTAATTTTAGCCTTAATATTTGATTTGCGAGAATTGCATGACTAGGCCGGACTATTTAATTAGCAACATGATTCTTGTGACATGCCTACAGTGGCAGTGTGGCACAGAAGGTACAGACAAGTGGCAAATCAACTGGGCCTATTTGAAATTCGAGTTTTCTCATCCATCCTTTTTTTTGTCCAAAAGTACAGATGATTGGAAGAGTCAAATACTTGTTCAGTGTATGTTGCATGTTGGTAAAAATTGTAGATACGAGGGGTCATTTAGATGAGGATCAACAAGGAGAAAGCAAAGGTGGAGAAATAAGCTGAACAAATCAAATTTGTGTATACAAATATGAGAAATATTCAAGTGAGAACTAGTTCTTACCTATTATATGAGAAATTTTTTGTGGGGCCCAACTAGCAACCCATTCAAACCTAGCAACCGATAGAGAATCCCCCGATGGTCATTAATCTCAAGGATTGACACACATCCGAATGGACTGTTGGATCGAGGGTTGAATATTTTTTTGAATATAAAGTCATCAAACTTGTGGGTCACCAATGAAGGGGTTGGGGCATAGGTTTGAGGTCAAACTTGATACTTGGGGTGATCTCACATAGACATTTCCATCCCCCCTAGTCTCATCTCCAAACTAGTTCTCACCTGAATATTACTGTACAAATATATACAATTTCTTCTCCTCGTTCAAATGATGTCGGAAGTTAATCAAGTTACGAGGTCTCCTATAGTCCACAAGGGGAAGTCGCATGTCCATCTTATTCAATTCCTTTCTCTCTCTCTCTCTCTCTCTCTCTCATCAGGGTCTCCCATTTCAGCCTTCTAATCATGCTGAGTGATAAAAACTATTTAGATGGGGATGATATCTTAAAAACAATATCTGATCTCGGTAGGGGTGGAACCAGGATATAGGCATTCGGGGGCATTGTGAAAAAACTATTTTTTTTTTTTTTTTGTGGGGTCATTGCTAGCCAAGAGAATCTACCACATACAGATTGTAGATAAAAATGTAAGTCCTCCCCATGGTCCCTGGATACTTGTAGATTCCTAAGAGATTTTCTTCCCTTGTTATAAATAGATTAAAGATTCACAAGAGAGCCGGTTGAAGAGTTGAATGAAGAAACATGTGGTTTGTCTTTCATTTGTTAAGTACATGATCCAATTAAAACAGTTCATTTGTTTATGTACAATGGTTTTCTTTTTTAAAAATAGTTGACCAAGTTGAAACCTTGATGTCAAAGGCAGTTTGCTCTTGTCTTCTACTAAATTGCATTAGGTACCTTATGATATTGTCTATATCATTAAACATTTAACAAGTCCACAATCTGATCTTCTTTGGGTGTGTATTATATAATGATTTATTAGTCTATATCCATTATCCACCACATTTTGGAATGTAGAGAATCTCTACATTGCACTTATTGAAGTTGATGACACAGGCTCAATTTTTCTTTTCAACTCAAAACCAGTCATTTTAAAACTCAAACTGGTCAACGCATCATTGTCACACCCTCTTTTCATTATTGGCATGAGGAAAATTTTCACTGTAGCAAAAAATTAGCCACAGTTAAATCATGTAACTGCTACTCTGTTCAAATCTGACCTAATAAATTATGTGCTTTTTGATGGGCTTAATCAGAAGACAGAGAGGTAACAAGGTTATATCAAAGCTCTATTCTCAACACCATTTTATTATATGTGTAAAATCACCATTTTAACCCATTTTATATATGGGTTTTGGTCCTCTGCTTGTTGTTTTGTTCCTCATGTTATAATTGAATGAATTTTTTACTAAAAAAAATAATAATGAAGATTTATAATATTTTACATTTTCTGGTTTTTTTAAAAATTAGTTAGTTCAGATGAAAAAGGGCCAAAATAATTCAAAATATCAGTTAAAAAGTTACTCTGATTGTCATAGTGACCCATTGTTTTATGGTTTGGTATGACACTTTCTTCTCTTAGGAAGGTTAACAGAAAGTTCATCAATAGAGAGGATTTCAATTTTCTACGTGAAGGATGGAAATGCTTTTTCGTCCGATCAAAATTAGCCAACTCTATAAAACCTCATACCAGCTAATGCACGCTTTCAATTGCTTCCTTAGAATGAGAAAATTAAGTAAGAGATTTTACAAAGTTGACTAATTTTGATCGGACGAAACAGGATACAGGGATCTGGACTCCTCCTTTAAAATATATACTTTGCCCTTACGTGGAAAAGAAAAAGCTGAATCACATAGTTGTTCATGGTAAGTCCAAACTTCTCTCCCTTTTAATTTCCATTGTTAGAACATCTAAGACATACCACTTATGATGATATGATCTGTGTATTATATATAGCTTAAACCCAAACATTTAATGCGATTGCTTTTTAAGACTGCTTGTGGGAGCAACTGACTAGATAAGGTTGCGTGCTCTTGCACTGAAGCACAACGGTTGGTGTTTAAAGGGGGCTTATTCACATAAACAAGCAATGTTTTAAATAAACAGGATTTGATTTCTATGGTCAAAACGAGGGCTGGGGGATGGTAAAAAGTTGGGATGGCAATGGATTCGGTTAAAGAGGTGATTTGCTCACCTATTAGGGACATGTTTGGTAGTAGATTTGACGAGTTTAAGGAGGAACGAGTTTGGAGATTACAGCATAAGTTGGATTTAGATAGGTAATCAGGTTTTAGCTGCCTTGAAAAACTTCACCCACCCAGTTTATAACTTAATTTATTAATGAAAATCACATATAATTCTTTCTCATTTTACAATATTTAACGTCTCTAGTAAATCTAAAATAGATTGTATCAAGCCTGACCCCATCCATAATCACCACATAAAGGGTTTAGCAACATATATCTTAAACTTTGTCATGGGCAATTTTTTTTTTTTTTGGGTAAAAGTCATGGGCAAGTTGGTATCACATATCTTAAACCCGAGACAAAAATATGTGAGTTAGGCGTGGATAGAAGTCTGGACTGTGATTTTAGGCTCATGGTTTGGCCAGATAAATGAGCACGGTCCGGGTCTGGGCTTATGGATTTTTCGTTTTGGTAACAGAATTATATTATTAAAGCAAACAAAGAAAAATTAACAACAATAAAGTCAGTCTTGGTAACCATTTAGGATTAATTCTCTACCACTCAAAACTAAACTAACAAAATAAAACTTGATTAAGATATGAGCTGTTTCATTAGGCCTCGTAGGAATATAACTAAATTTCAATCTATCAAAATCCCTACATAACACATTGACATCTAATGGAGCAATCTACATCACCCTAAATAGCTTTAATCACTTCATGAGCGTTCAACAAGACTAGAATTCAAGAATAGCCTCTCTCTCTCTTCTGCTTCTATCATCATAGGAGGATTGTCTTACTTTCGCCTCTTTGGAAGAGAAAAACTTCGACTGTTTGAAATCCCTAAGCAATGAAACGATTTTAAAAAATGAAAAGCAGATTTCTCATGAGGGGCATTAAAACAACACCTGTATATGAGATCAAGAACTTTGTTAATAGGTTAAGATGTTCAATGGTGTTAACAAAAAAAAAATATAAATACTTCATTGTAACACCGTTGGCATGTTTGATAACAAGTAAGGAATCAATGATGAATATGCAAATCGAAGAATTTCTCGTTGCCTTTAAAATAGAGATTCATCATTGAGGATTAGTGTACCTAAGGATCTCATTTCGATATCAATGCATATCAAGGGCTACAATATTTTTTGGTGGCGTTGATTTTTTTGCTCCCCCTTTCCATAAGGAGACCTTTATATTTTCCCTCCTCCCATTATATATAGAAATACATCTAAACCGGCCCCATGAGCTAGACTATATATGAGAAATATACAAACTTCTCGTAGGGGAACAATGTTTGTAATATATACATTTCACGAAACTATATAAACCGAAGTATACACTCCAACACATTGGCAGAACTAGAGGGTTGGCAGATGTCATGGCCCCTTCAAAATTATGAAAAACCCCTTTTAAGTTTTAAATTTTTTTATAATTTTTCACATATGCGACCCCACTCCCCCAGCAAAACAAAATTTAGAAATGCACTTATATATTTTCAAAACTATATGCATTTTTTCTATGTGGCCCTTTGAAGAATTTATTTTCTATATAGTACCCCTACAAGGAAGTGTTCTTGGGTCTGCCTCTGCTCCATCATTTCTCTTAATTGGTACCCTTTTTAACTAGCAAAATGTCTTTTATATATATATATATATATGTATGTTCATCTGTGTCATCCATCCATATAAGTGAGGCACACTGAATTATGAAAAAGATTCTCATCAGAGAAAACCATCCCTTCTAATTGAATAATCCATATATCTATGCGTTATCCATTTATTAATTTATCTAGACAAAGATAAGTCTATTGTTGACTCAGCATAGTTTGACTCGCTTCCATCTTCGCTAAGAGAAAGGAAGGTCCCAAAGAAATCATCTTTTCCTAATGTTAGCATAGTATAGGCGCATCTTAGCACTTAATTTGTATCAACTCTCACCTTTATTTGATCCAATCACCCATATCACAAGTCCATTATTTGAAAAAAAAAAAAAAAAACTAATATAAAATTCTCCATAACCAAAATGATATAGTACTAGATTTATCAGATATCAAAATATCTATCCAACTCGCTCATATCACACATCTCTCTCTCCACAAAAACGTTGTCCAAATTTCTCCTTCAGCAGATTGATATAAACTGTCTTGTCAGATACCTAAACATCTATATAGAACATAATTTTGTTGTTCTCCTTATGTCAGTTGTAAGGGAGGCATGCGAGTTGAATTAGATAATAAGCTGACATATAATTAAACTAATGCATGCCCTAACGCACACTTGTCCCTCCCCGTGACAGGTTTAATTAAACGATACAGACGGCAGTACAAGATCATTTCTCATAAATAGAAAGTCTAAACCTAATGTATCTATCATCTTATTATTTATTTATAAAGGTCATGTATGATATGTAATTGAAAGGGATATATATATATATATATATATATATATAAAACAAAGCCGGTTGTGCATTTATTTTTTTTGTTTGAGATGTACTCTGACTTTAGATTCTTGAACTAATTAATCTATTAGTTTAAGGTCATCTGTTCTAAAATAAGAAAAAGGTTGAATAAGTTGAAGTTAAGGTCAAAGCGTCAAACAGCTAGTTCTCAGCCTTTACAATGGTACATGTGATGGTACCAACATACAAAGATACATTTAACCCTAAGGGGAGTTTAGTTGGCCTAGGATCACGGTTTGCATCTTGATGTTGTAGGTTCGAAACTGCACTACCACACTAGGGCTACAGGAGAGTTTACCCGGCTTCCTTCTGAGTCTGGAGGGATTAGTCCAGCGCAAAGGGTTGAGAACCCTCTGATAAAAAAAAAAAAAAAAAAAAATACAAAGATACACCTGTGAAATCCGTTGACTATTAGAATAATGTCGCACAGTTACAAGAATACAATTACACTAAAACAAAAACAAATAAAATAAAATAAAAAAGCCAGTTTTAGAAATACTCCTAGGGTTTCATAATTTGGACATAAATTTCATGTGAGTTTCATAATTAGGACTCTAATTAGAGTGAAACCCATATATATATATATATATATATATTTAGATCATTGTTAGATAGATCATGTGCAATTGATATGGTTTAAGACACAAAATGCGAAGAAGTGCAAGATTAGCCTAGTACTTCACCATTATTTTGAGCACTTTTCTTTTTCTTGTTAATCTATGAACAGTAGACAAACTCACCCACCACGTACACTGTTCTATGTACCTGGCCTGCTAGCTGCGCAGCCACAGGAGAGGAGCAATTTGGATTGATGAAACTGCACAGAATCTGAATTCTACAAAAGGACATCTAAACAATGTTCTAAAACCCACACTGAACAATTCTACCCTAATCAGTCCAACCCAATCAGTTTAACCCGGCGGTCCAATTGACCACAACATTATGTTATTATAAAACCAAATGTAAAATAAATAAAAAACCATCCAAATCAGTCAAAACCAAGAAAAACAATAAAAACTATTGTTTAAATCACTTTCTTCAGTTCACAGGTTTTTGACCTGCCAGGAAACTTGGTTCGGTAATTCTATGTTTGGTAGATTCTTGCTTCCACAGTTCTATGGAAAAGCAATTCCAGCTTCTTCTAATAAACAATGGTTCTAACAAATAGAATTGATGTTGCGTGGGACGTTTCATAGTACAGAGATTATCTTAGTTTCGGTAAGAGTACCGACTAGGTCTCGGCTTCATCTCATCTCGACAACAATGCCAGTGAAAGATACTCTAATAGTACCGAGACTATCCTAACTTCGGTAAATGTACTAGCTCGGTATGACCCGGTCTCGGTAAGATTGTTTCACTTCGATAATGCAACGAACTCGGCAAAGCTCATCTCGGCAACAGTGCCAAATGACGTCCATCTTACGGTCGTGCTTAGCCTCGGTGCTATCCTCAGTTTGGTTAACCGAGACGAGCACATGACTCTCAACCAATGACAGCTATCCCACATTATAAAATGTGTTGACCACGTTACAGAACGTGTCAGGAGATAGGGACATGCGCTGGATAGAGATAAGTAGTTATCATTACCCAGTGGGTGCGTCCCTTCCAAGATGTCAGGGCAAGGTTCGATGGGACTCAACCGCTGACAGATCAAGGTATGGTCCGATGGGACATTACATCCACCTACCTCTACTAAGGAAAGGCCTGATGGGACTTCCGCCTATATATATGCATGAGGCAAGCCCAAGACAAGTATGTTCTCATTCAGATAACACATACATACTCTTTCTCTTCCTCTTCCTCACTCACCCTTTGTCCAGTTACAGATCTAACTTAAGCGTCGGAGTGCCTTTGGCTGATAGCAGCCAGAGCCCTGACCATCTTTTCCTGTTCCCTTTCAGGTTCCAGGCATTCAATCCTTCCAAAAGAAGAGTTATTATCATCTAATCAAGTCCGTATTAATTTAGGTACTTACAGATGTCCCACAAATATGCTACTAGAAGTCGTTAGAATGGGTTTTGCATCGCACTCTTCCACATCGTTTCCTTGTCTATGTAAGTTAAATATAAAGAAACCAAGATCAAGAGTAATTGATTTGATCATAATGAATCATCTAGTTTTTATTTATTTATTTTTTGCCAACGGAGGATTCTCAACCCTTTGGATTAGACTAATCCCTTCGGGCCCAGAGAGAAACCGGATAAAATTCCTGTGGCCCCCAAGTGGTAGCACTAGTGGACTCAACTTTTCGGTTCCTAAAGAGGAGGGAACCAGTGAACAATACCAGGACCTCTAGATTCGGAAAAGAGATGAACCGTGGTCCTGACCATTCCAAACCCTTAGGGTTATTGAATCATCAGTTTAAAACGTTGTTTCGACTGTTATACTATTCGATGTTGTTTAACATTTGTAATTTTTAATGTCGTAGGGTTAATTTGTTTACTTATGCTTTAAGCACAATCAGCAGAAAAAAAAATGTTTAATTTATAGTTAGGAGCACTACTAATTTGTAGATTGAATGTTTTGAGTATTGTATTCTTATCATACCGTTATTTCATTTTATTATCTTGAAGTTGTAAATTATACTATTAGGATTTCCAAATAAATTTTCATCAGCTATATCATTTGTGAAATCAATAATCCTTAATGTAGTGTATCAATGAAGATCGATCTCAACGCATGACAATTTACCAGCAGTGGTGGATCCATGATTTTCGTTTAAGGGTGGCGGACCGAAAAAGGTAGTTGAATTTTGTGGAAACTCCAAGATTCTCATGTAAATTCTTTGGATGGACCCATAATTTTCATGTGGGCTTTGGAGGTTGACCCAAAAATTTTATTCGAGTGAGTTTCGGTGGCGAACTCAAATCCGATAGTGGCGATTGCCCCCATAACCATGTATTTGGGCATGCCCCCGCTCACCTGAATGCAAGACACTCATGGGAATGATCCTGATCCTCGATTTTAGTCCTGGAAAGTTTAGTGGCTAAATATCATTGATTCAAAACTACTGCGATAAAACCGAACAATTACTAATGTGCATACGGTTGTCAAATTAGGATAATCACCAATTCGGAACAGGTAAATGTTTAAAACAGGATTAGATTGATTATAAATGGGCTATATAATGTGTAAGACAGAAATGATCTACTCGTTGAATGGGGAATTTTGGGCTCAGTGTTTTGTAATTTTTGTATAATAAAATAAACTAGTTACCTCAACAAATGACTCGTGACCTTTCATTTTAATTTTTTACACCAGATAAGGGGGCTGCAACTTAATAGAGAGCTCGTACAGAGTCCGTACATAGGGAATTAGATAGTCCGTACAAGCGGGACGAAGGCCCGTACAAGTGTAAAAGAAGCTCACACTAGTGGAAAGACGTGGTGTACGAAGGATTTGAACATTGGGCAGCTAGTTAGACGCTCCTTGTTATTCTCGACTCGTGACCTTTTGGTTGAAGTGCCTATTGTCCTTGCTGAGGTCCTCTATTTGAACTCCCACTAACAAATGGCTTAACTAGATTTATCTTGTCAGCCACTAATTATCTGCCGATTATGAAAACCATGCAATCACATGTGAATAAAATAATAAATAGACTAAATAAATGGTCACAATGTTTTAAAATCACAAATGCAAATGTAAACAAAACAACACAATAGAATATAAAGATGGTGAGAATGGATACAAAATCAGAGACAGGATTATTGGTTTGGTACTATAAAATGCACAGTGAAAAAAACATTCAAATAAAATAGCCCTTTGACTTATGTATGTTGTTGAATAGTTTTGGAAGACATGTAGACTCATTTGACAAAAATTAAGGACCTTCTCATGAGGCACTGTTGCTTGCCATTTGTACACGCTATACATGATCTTTCCAAAGAAAGAGATGTTTCTGTTCTTTATCTACACATCAGCCACGGATGTTAATTGGAAGTTCTAGGCAGCTCTTTTTGACATGACAAAGACAAAGAGCTCTTGTTTTTTTTATAACGTTGGTTCCAACCCTTCATGCTAGAATAATTTCTACAGGTTTAGGAGAGAATGCCGGATAAAATTTTTCTATGGCCCCAGTGTGGTACCAGTGTGGTAGTGCAGTTTCAAATCCACAACTCGTAGGTGCAAACCGTGGTTCTAGATCAATTGAGTTATCTCTCGGGATTAAGAAGAGCTGTTCCAAGTTTCAATTCTTTTGTAAAACATAGATAGAGACTGAGTTTTAGAATTTATTTTTTTTTTTTTTTTTTTTTTTGGGTTTTGCTTAGATTTAATCATTGGTCTAGAAGTGACACTTCAATTAGCGTGAGGATAAGAAATTGATCCATGATTGGTATTGTGAGGTTAAGGTACTTTGCTAATGAGTTATGAGCCTATTGGCGACTTTTGAATTAAGATGGGGGTCTAATCTACTTCTTAAAATAACAAATTTACTAATAAAATTACCCGTGCTCAGCACAGATATGGCAAACATTGCAATTTAAATATTCATGTATAAAAAATTCATAAATTTCTTATAAAGAAAGCAAAAGAAAAAAAAATTTATGAGTAAATATTTATATAACCGAAGAATTAGTATCCTATAATGAAAAAAAAAAGAGGATTAGAGTAGAATAAGAATGATAGAGTTTGGACTGAAATAAAGTCTTTTGAAAAAGAAAAGAAAAGAAAAGAAAAGGTGGAGAGCAGTTATGAGTGGTTATAATAAAGAGATAAAAAAGATAGTTGATATAACTTTTGATCAAATTTAAAATGGACCCTCAAAATTAGATCCAAAACCTTTGAGCTTAATATATTATAATTTATCCACTAGAAATCATATACGAGAATGAGTGGGGAAAGGTGAAGAGAAAGGAGGCATGATACAATGATCATCCTCAATAAGATCTACAGGTCCGAAGCTTCTAACTAGAGGGCCCAAATTTTGATATGTAGAGAATCAACTATTGATCAAGTGAGACATATGATAGATGGATGAGTGGAAGATCTCACTTATATGAAAATCCTGACCTTTTGATTTACAACTATTGGGATGGTAGGTATTAATCCCTGGCAAATTGATATTTAGTTCCTTAATCTATGAACTCTATACTTAGAAATCCTATTTGCTTGCATGATTGATGAGGAATAATTGTAATCCTTTTTGCATTGTATAAGCTTTGATCAGAGATAATTTGGCCCTTACAAACACATAGCACTGTGGGAACTCTCCTCCTACGAGGCCCCCCTAGGGCTATACCAATCCAGGAGAGTTGATTTAGGGGTGTAAAATATGAACCCAGATCATCCCAACTCTTTTGTCTATAACAATGAATGGAAAACTTGTCAATAGATTAGATACTTGGCCCAGTTGAGTCTCACAAAAAGAACCAGTACAGATGTAATAATTGCAGTACACAAATGAAAGAGAATCCCTAATTTGGAGGAGTATTATTGGTCCACTCACGGTGAAAATATAACAAATGCGATAGGTAATCCGGGTTCAATGACTCATTTCCCCTTGAGTCTGGATCACCTATCTCATTTGTTATACATTCACCGTGAATGAATCAATAATACTCCGCCATGTCATCCAAAAATTTAGGTGATTTTGAAGTATAAAAAATTTAAATCAAATGAAAGAGAATCGCCTAAATTGGAGGAGTATTATTGGTCCACTATGGTGACAATATAACAAATGCGATAGGTGATCCGAGCTCTTTTCCGTTCCAGTTGCACCTATCCCTTCCACAAATGAAGCACTGCTTCTATTTTAAATGAGATTATTTTTAGAAGTTGGAGTCAAGGGAAATGGACAATCCATTAGTGGGCCAAACAAAAGGTTTATGTGCACAACCTAAATGCACTTTTTACAGAAAGAGTGCTCCACAATAACTCCTTCTCAAGGCAAAGTGGACAGGAATAAATTAGAAACCCATCAATTACAACTGGCCCATAGATATATATATAGAAATCACGGTACTGAATCATTGAATGGTTTGGCTCAAAGTTGATTCAGAAGTTCAATTTATGCACAAGGGATGTCCAATGTGGGGACTATGATGGCCAATCTAAACCATCAGACTGACCCAAATCCAGCGGATATATATAAAAGCATACACATTTAGTCCTAATGTTCATTAAGAGATCAGATGTCTTGCCCTGGTCCATGCAAAAACAATGTGAACAGCCAGTGCAGACAGAACAGGCATGCAACTCAGTGGCCCCACTAACTGAACAACATCCACCACCTTAAAAGGCATTCATCAATGTAGGGTCCATACCAGTCCAAAGCCCTTTTCGAAGAAGTTTGGATGTGGGGGCCACCTTTATTGCCAAAAACAATCAACAAAGCATGGATTCCCTTAATCCCTTCTCATGATCAGTGTCTCCGCTGTAGGATTCCTTTAGGGCCTGTTTGGGGGCTTTACTAGTGGAATTGAGTGAAGTAAATGTTATTTTGAGAAAATAATAACATATAAATGAGTTATGATGATATTTTATTTTTAGTTGTTTATGCTTGAATCTTTTTAACTTTTTTTTATTGAAAAGTGGAGTTTTTTGTCTTTTACTGAAAAATGAGGTTAGTTTTTGATTTTTTTTTTTTAAATATGGTGGGAAATTTGAATTAAAGTTTTTTTGTAGGAGTTTTTTTTATAGAAATTGTAGCTTCACCTCATTTGACTCTACTAGGAAAGCCCCCAAACAGGCCCTTAAGAACTCGATCCACGGTGGAGCTCACTTATAAAAAATCCGGCTCCTCAAATTTTATCAAAGTAGAAGTTGGTCCCATATAAGATTTGGTATTTAATTAAGACCTCTGATCAATACAGTCTTAGACATTAATGCACTTTCATTTATGCTTTAATCTACTTTTCTGAAATCTGACCACATCAGATAATCAAGCATGTGTTCACCTTGAAGGCTTGAACTGCTACGATTTCAAGAAGTGGACCCCACTAGGAGTTATATAGACACTCAAGGGAAGGGGATACGGGCTTAACACAACACACAAATCCTCCCCTTTCCTGAACATCCACATATTGATTTCCTGCATAGAAACTCATAAATTTTACACTAAAAACTCCAAAACTAGAGAACAAATGAAACTTAAAAACCAATAGCAGATACTCACAATTCTAAAAAAGACAACAAAATAACAAAAGGGTAGAAAAGGAAAGAGGGGAGCCTCTTGAAACCACAAGAATGGATGGCATAGGAAAGCCAGAGACTCTTTTTTTTTTTTTCAAAAAACATGAAAGTGTGAGGGCTTTCCATATACCCCCATTCTTGGAGCTTCAAGAAGCCAAAACCCCCATTCCACATCACCCCCATCATCTTCTTCCTTGATATGATCATTTGTGTCAACCTCCACCTCTTGGATGTATGTTTTTATAGTGCTACTGCCGTGTGTGTGACTAAGCTACTTGAAAGTCATGGAAGAAACACCTCCGGCAAGAACATTGTACGACACGTTAGCCTTTGTACATGTGAATGCCAGATATTTGAGTCTGGATGCTTCCCGTGACTGTGATACGTGGAACCCCGCAGAACGCTGTGATTTGTGGGCCACAAATCAAGAAAGTTAGAGCCATGAAATTGACCCTTTATTTAGGCCCATCATGATTGGATCTTTTCATCCCCTTTTGTTTGATCATCAATGGAGGCCCAAGTGGGCCCATCTAACCACTTCATGACTGGGGATTTATCTGGCTCCACTTGATCCGTATGAATTAGTTTGGTCTAGAGAGCTGGGACACCCCGTTATAAGAAAAAAAAAACAGAGGTTATTGAAAATCCAACCCTCGCAAAATTAGCGCCCGATGTATGCATGAAATTATCCGTAATTCTAATTGGGAGGGAGTTGTTACCACCTACATTGATAATGTGATTCATAAGATTATGTACACCGCACCTGCGGACATTTGGTATTTAGCTGTATCAAATCCTTGTACATGGTCTCAGTCCCATTCCAGATCTCAGTGGCAAGGTACCTTCGTTTCATAAGAAAAACCAATGATCAATCCTTGGTCTTCACATTGAGATAAGAAACCATTATTCCTACCTAGAGAAAAATGAATAAAAAAAGAAAAAGAAAAGAAATAAAATCTTTTTCAGGAAACTATTCTCCTACTTGTGTACCTCTACATGGCACACACAGGTTCACATTTTTTCAATGCAGCCTGTTTGATACTCTTTTCATCCAATGATAAGGAATGATGTTTGCTTTCACACTAATTGAACCTTTTTTTACCATTGGATTGAATCTTTTAAGAAGAATAAGAAGAAGAAACTACAATTAAAACGTTATTAAACCTTAAGCCTGTTAATAGAAGGCTAGAATAATATGGTGGGGCTGATTATTTGGCTTTCCTTATCCAAAATGAGATCTTTCCGTCTGCCCTCCTCTCTATGATATACAGGCATTTAAGAGGGCCCCACGATGCTGTAGAATAACATTCTCTATTTCTTTAATTCTTTGATTTTTAAAACCTAAGATTTCTAAACTTAAGTATTATCCATCAAGGTAGCTATTCTTGACCTAACCTACCAACAAACCTGTATCAAATCAAGGTTTAGGTTGACCCTTTTTTTTTTTCTTCTCACTTTGGAGGTGTCAAACTCGCTGGCATTTATTGTCTCCATCTAGTTGGGACTACAGCCTGGACATTAACATTTTTGGTGTTTTTTTATTGGGTACGAAACGAGTATTCTTTTGGTTTTGGGCTGATTGAGCTTGGGTTGAGACCAGTCTTATCATTTTAGATTTTCATTTAAGGCTTAGAGTTGGGCCTTTTAACTTTTGATTTGAGTTTGGGTTGACATTTAACTTAATCAAATAAATGGGTTGAAGTTGAGCATGTTATCTAATGCATGCTGGTAAACCGCTGCAGGTAATGGGCCAAGGTCAGGTGGAGCTTTGAGTGACCAACCGCATCTAAGCCATTCAATTGTATTGAAAATTTCAACCCAAACTCAACGTGAAATTTCAAAACCTAAGCCTAAACTAAGCTTAACTTCTTATTAGGAGATGGACTTGATTTGGCAGATCAAAAGCTATCCCTTTTAGGTTGGCTCCTAGAACCTTGAATCACAACGTCGGGTTTGGGTTGACAGGTCAAATCAATAATTGTCCAATTTAATCGACCTACCTAATTATAACACACTCTCGTATTTGAAAAATCATTGTTACAAAATTTAATGAGCAGAAAAGACATCACTTTTAAGGCATTTCTGCTATTTTGGTAAATAGGTTTTCCATGAAAACGTAAATTATCTACTGGGGAATTGCACAAGTTAAAAGACTAAGGGCATATTTATTTGCTTTAATATATAAAAGTTTATAGTCATATGATCTCCAACAAATGATTATTAAAGAGCCAAAGGGTGGCGTGAGAGTAAATTTCACGCTCGAAGACACTTGCGAAACCTAAATTGGACCTATTAGTCGAAAGTTGTGATGACCCTTTTAACTTTCTAGTTGGGTTAGGGGTGGCAAACAAGTTGGGGCTGGTTGACCTGGGGATGCCTATGGGTTAAATCCAGGGCGGAACTAGGGGCCCAACCCACGCTGAAATTTCAGGAAACTCCTTACTTTTAATGAAAAGCCCAATACAAGTTGTTGGGCTGTTCATGACCCAACATACATAACCCAATCATACCTCTATAACCCCCATCTATGTGGGTCAACCTGTTACCCAATTAGGCCTATAAAGACTTGTTCCAAGCCCAACCCATTTTAAACAGCAAAGGTACACTTGAGGCTGGTTGCAGGCCTAAGAAAAAAGCCCATTCCAAGCTCGGTTCTTTCCATGTTAAAAACTAAACCACCATGAGCACCAAAATATTAAACCACCAAACCTTTTAAAAATGAATTAAAAAATGCGAATCTACTTTAACACAACCCACTTAAAAGGGTTGTGCAGGTTATGTAAATGCATTAACCTTAACTTAACTCGGCCCATTTCTTGACTTATCAGGACCTGTCAAATTCAAAAGATTTTTCATGTTTGACGTAAACCTTAGGCGTGTTCATGGGCGGTTTGGATCGGTTTAGAGGGAAAACCATCAATCAACTGAATCCATAAATTTTCTATTTTCCCAGACCAAATCGAATCTTGCCCATGTGCTTAAATCGAACCGAAAGGAACTGGTTTGGTTTGGTTCTGATTTTTTTGTGTTTATTTTTTTTTTTCAAAAAAATAATGACAGTTCAATTGATGAGAAATGTTGGACTTTAAATAACGGAGTGAAGGTTCAAACTTTTTCAAGTAATTTCCCGTATTACTTTATATATTTTATAAAAAATATATATTTATATAATTGGTTCGGTTCGATTCGGTTCAACATTTAAATCAAAACGCGAACCGAATGAAACGATTTGAAAAAAAATCCGAACCGTGATCGAACCTATTTATTACAATACCAGTTCAGTTGGGCTCGATTTACTAGTTTGTTTTTTTACACCCCCAGTCGACCCCAAGCTCAACCGTTCCAAATGCAACCCAACCTATTTTTGCCACCCTAAAAGGCTCCGAGTTACATAACCCAACCTCGGCTCGAGTACAATCCGATTCCTCTCGCGCCAAAACCCTAAACCCTAGTAAGGGGACCAAAGGTCCAAAACCCTAAATTCATTTTCTTTATACGGTTTCATCTCTCTCTCTCTTTCTCCTCCTTCCCATCAGCGGCAGCAGAAAGGAAGAAGAGGAGAGAGTGCTTTCGCTAATCTCGCTCGAGGGTACTTTTTCGATCTGAAATCCTTTATCTTATGCAGATTTTAAACCTAATATTTGTTGGGTTCTTTACTTTGCTGCAATTTCTTTTGTGAGAGTTTTTTTTTTTTTTTTTTTGGGTGTTGAGATCTTTGACTACTTTGTTGATCGATGTGTTTTCAATTTGATTTTTTTTTTCTGGTTTAAGTTTTTGATTTGGGCGGTGTTTGAATGTACCCCAACTGGTATTTGGATCGTATGGATCGTATATGTCAGATGGAAGGGAATAGAGATAACCATGCTCTCTCTTTTTTTTTTTTGGTATTTGAAAAGCATGTTTAGACCCAAAGTTTCTAATTTTATATATGGGGATGTGGGATGGAGAAAATGTGCATTCTGGGCACATTATAATATCCTGTGTGTTTGGATGTCCTTTGCAAAGCCCTTTTCATTTTTATACCTTTGGGTTCTCTGGGTGGAATTCATGTGAATGCACTTGATATGATATGTGATTGGAATTTATGTGAATGTGGAAATCCCAGCTTGTGGTTAGGATCTTTGCCTTCATAGCTTATTTTTGTTCTATTCGTAGAACACAACATCCAATCTATAAGATGATGATAATGATGATGTGGAGGTTGCTTTTGAGCTGGTTTCTTCTGCAATTGAAGCGGTGGGCTGTTTTGGGAGGCATGGGAAATGGATTTCACATCAGGCAGGCGTTTCTGCTATAAACTGTGGATCAATTTGTTTCTAGTAAGAATTTTAACAAACTTATGGCATTTGGCGTGCCAGAGAGGATTATATGTACAATGCGAGACCCCAAATGTTCGCAGAGAATATGTGGTTTTCACAGAAATGCTTCTTTTTTTTGCCATGCGTAGATGGAAGAGCTGAAAAGTGCTTTTCCTGTGCTAGTTGTTTCATTTGTTTATACACTATTCCAAAGAGTTTATGGACGTGGGTTTGATTCATATATTTTTAGCACAGTGCATTTTGGAATTTTGATTTCTTCTTCTATTGATATAATATAGTATGGATACTATACCACTACAGTGCTGCATCAAAATCTTGTTCTGTTTTCCCCCTTGTATGCAAGATGACTGCATCATGGCTTGGGGCACAACCTATATTGATAGATGGATTCTCTAGGTTAGGCTTAAATGTTCAGGTGCAAAGAAGTTTGAACTTTGAGACATTGAGTTCCCATATTCGCAGCAAGTTAGAGACCATGATACTGATTTATTGAACATGATTACCATAAGGAATTTAATGCGAAATTCTCAAGCCATGCTTAGGTTCAGGCATATTACTAATTGTGCCTAGAAAGTGTGGTTTATGTTGTGCTACAATTAGACTGGAGACCGGGCTTCTTGCACCCCTATCTGCAGAAGTTAACTGGAAATTAAAAGAACCATCTTTTATTTCTCACTTCAAGATATCTAGTGGAAGCAACCATTTTACTAATGAAAATGATCATTCAAATTAAAAAAAAAGGGTATCTACTATCTAGAGGAAAGCTTGTCTGCTTTCATTACTTCTTTGTGCTAGTGTTTAAATAGGTGTATTATACCTTATGTTTATGTAAGCAGATCTAGCAAGAATGGTGAGGGTCAGTGTTTTGAATGATGCTCTCAAAAGCATGTACAATGCTGAGAAGCGAGGGAAACGGCAAGTGATGATCAGGCCATCCTCAAAAGTGATTATCAAGTTCCTTTTGGTTATGCAAAAGCATGGTTTGTATCTTTATCTCTTGCTGGTATTTTGTACCTTTTCCCCCTGTTTGTTCACTCCCTCATGTTAGTCTTTCCTAATTCCACAGGCTACATTGGAGAGTTTGAGTATGTAGACGATCATAGGTCAGGTAAAATAGTGGTGGAATTGAATGGAAGACTGAATAAATGTGGGGTTATTAGTCCCCGATTTGATGTTGGCGTGAAAGAAATTGAGCCATGGACTGCAAGACTGCTCCCCTCTAGACAGGTGAGTTAAGTAGAGACATCAATGTGCCAACAAAATGGATTGACTTGACGATCCATTGTACCTGTTTTGACCAGGATACTTTGGACCCACTGCAGTCTCAGTCTAGATCCTGAGTTCAGCTACCATGTGGTTGGATCTGAACTAACTGTGATTTAACTCCATTAATGCATTACTGTGTATGGTTTGGAGAGATTAGATTTGAGTTGTGCTAACCTGATGACTTGGCCGACTTGGTCTGATTGGACCTGTGTTGGGACGGCATCAGAGTGTCCAGCTCAATTGAATTCAATCCAGGTTCAGATCCTTACTTGATAAATTTGACTAAAAAGCATGATTATCCAGGATCTAACTGAGATCCAACCTGCTTACATTCCCAAGCATATAGTTAGGCTTTTAGAAATATTACAGAGCAACTAACTAATATTGTTTATTAAACATAAAATATGCAGTTTGGCTATATTGTGTTGACAACATCTGCTGGGATTATGGATCATGAAGAGGCTAGGAGGAAGAACGTTGGTGGAAAAGTCCTAGGTTTCTTTTATTAGAGTAAGGTTTCCCTTTTGAGTATGATTGGAATGTTTCAGTTTTCCCTGTGAGGAATTTTATTTGCATTTTGGATGTTCATTTATGGGTTTGTTTCATGCTTACTGTGGATTCCTTTTGAATTATCGATTTGAAGCATTTTCTTTTTAAACACATATTGGTATTTTGTCAGTGGCTGCTATGAAAGAATTCTGATAGCTACAGGCATATCGCTGGTGGCAATGGTTTTTCTGCTTAGGCCTTGTCGTTGACATGATACATTTTGGAATTTTGCAAAATTTCTACTGTTTGTTACGGCAGATTTGCATTGCACTTCATTTCAGTGGGGAACTTAGTTTCCTTTTGGAAATTCGCAATCTGCCATCCAACTATTGGTATCATATGTTTAGGCAAAATAGGATCGCTTAACCACATCCATTTATCAATTGTTATTTTGTTTATACAGTGGGTTTGATACAACCAAAATTGCAAAAATTAATCCAATATTTCAATTTTACACTTCCCCATACCCGTGCTTGGTTGGGCCTGTGTTTTACATCTCTTGCACTCCCAAAAAAATAAAATAAAAGATTTTGGTTGTTAAGCATAGATTGCGCCAGGGAGCAGCACACCATGGTTTCAGTATCTTCTTATGCATATCGGTATTTCAAGAAATTGTTACAGAATATCTTCATGATACCTGATTTTCACTGTATGAAAGGTGCAGCAACTTGCTCATAGGGTTGTAGGCTATGGGCTGCCATGAGCTATTGTTTTTTTCAAGCTCAAAATGAACTGATATGCATCATTCAGATTACTGAATCCATGTCTTCCAGTCTAAGATTGGATCTTGATTTGAAGCTTTTAAATTCCCACTGGGTTCCCTTTGTATTGACTTTTAAATTCTGTTATTATATAAGATCTTGAAAAAATCACAGATACGGTGTTGTTAAAAACTCTGGGCAATAGATTGCCAGGACCTTGGCAAGCCACGAGTGTACATGGATGGAAGTAGTAAGGATGTGGATATGAAGAAGTATAACCTATCCAAGGATTTGGCCTAGGACACTCTCGAATAGCGAAAAAGAATTCATATAACGGACCTTAAACATAATTGAAACAATGCTTGGGTGATGATTTGAGTTAATTATGAAATTAGATTCATCTTCCTGAAATTAATCACATGTCAAAGTGTGTATGGTATAGAGTCGGTGGGATTATGATGAACAATGTTCTTATTATAAGTTTTTAAGATTAGCTAGATGCAACATGTGGATGCCCAGTCATCAATCTAGATTTTGGACCATCACCCATAATTCATGATCCACGATTCTATTCTATGATTTTGAATATCTATTTGGACATTAGAAATATAATCATCTGTATTAGATTACTGTTGACCAATTCCTGGCCTATGACAATTGGCATTTCCAACTCAACAAAGAAACGGCTTGAGTGTCAAGATTAAGGCCCTGCCATGGATGGATAATGACTAGAATCTCGCTAACCAGTTTGTCACAGTGGATCTCTTTGAGAGTTTTATTGGTAAACAGGATGCCTTCTGAATTTTGTTTCTAGAATGTTAGTAGCTAAACTTTTATGCCCACTTTTCCATTTAAGTTTCTACAAACTTTCCAAGAATTAGAGAAGGAAGATTGATGATGGAGGTGCACTACAGGATCAGTGTGGGTTAAAACATGCTATTGGTGTATTAGTTTTTACGAGTCCGACTGATAGTGGGGTCTGGTTCTACTTTGGTACAGATGGTTGCCACTTGGAATGCCTGATCCATGGGCTCAAGCTCGACTCACACCACTGCTTGAGGAGCAAAGCCTGAGTCTTACCTTACCAAGGTCAAATAAACAAAAGCACCTAAATCTGAACTACTCAACCGTTGTTCACAGTTTGAATGAAATAGGTTAGGATGATCTAATGGGGTTGATATTTTCTACGTTCCTAGACTGAGTCTCATTGACCCCAGCAGGACCTTAGTTGGGCCGTACAGCTACACTGGACTGGCCTTGGTTCTTGTATATATAGTTTAATGAGCTGAGCTCAAGTTTTGAGTCAAGCCCTTAATTGAGTCAAGCTGAACTGAACATGCCGAGCTCCTGCCCAAGCAGAAGCCCAATCAAGCTGCTTGGAGCCGGCTCAACATTGGCTACATTATCTCATTAGCCGAGGTTGAGCCCAACTGAGCTTGAGTTAAGCTGGGAGACTGTTTACAGCCCTAGTTAGAGTTGCAACTTGGATCAGGCCAAAGCCAAAACCTCAATGGCCAGACCCAGCTAAAAGTGAAATTAGGGTTGAGCCTTTCCGAGTTCGGGTCGGTCCTGAATTTTGAAAGTCACATGGAATTCAGATTAGGCTAACTGGGCTCTCGGCCGACCAACTTATGTATTGACGCATTGTTTTCGAATACAGAGTATATTTATCTAATAACATGTATTATACTTAGTTTAAAATAGAGGCCGCTACGTTATCAACCACTACACTATTTTAATTAAAACAATAGTACTATGATCTAAAATCTATTAGAACCAAGCAATTTTAATTTAAAATATTATTATTTCTATTTCTTCTCTTTAATAGTATTTCTTAAAATTCTTTCTATCCTTACATCGCTATAAATTACTCAAAAAACACAATTGACTACTATACAAGATTCAAACTTTTTTTACCACTTCAAAAAATTTACACCACTGCGTATTGCCACAATTGCTACGAAGCGTTTTGGCCGTTAGCCACTATGCTTGCCGCAACGGCTATTTTGATAATTGATATTATCCATATGCATTTTCTAAATTCTATACGCTTAGAAGGCAAACCAAACCCAAAAATGCGTACCCATGCTGAGTCAACCCGACTTAACCTGAGTTGCACTTTTTTTTTTTGGTAAAAGAGTTGCACTTTGGGCAGACGTTTCTTGGTTTCCAATTTAGGCTTTACCTGCATATGGACTCAGTTACCCAATTCAACCCGCTCACCACTGGTCCTAATTGTGAGTGACCCCCACTCAAAATTAACATAGTTGGATCATAGTTATTCATGCATACCACAACCACCTGGCAGAGGCTAAAGTAAGGTGAACTGGGAGCATATATCAAAAGCATTGTGGTAAAATTAATCATAATTTAGAAGCAGCCATTAAGTCTGAAATCTGCTTCCTCACGTTGAAATTGGTTACTTTTTAAGTATCAATCTCATAATAGGTACCCTTCCTATGAGAAACTTACATCCACTGTTGTTGAAACTTACACTTTAAACAGATTTCAATCAGAAGAATAACACAAATACAATTACAGTATCTCCAATTCTTTATTCCATCAACCTTCCTCTCCAAATTCCCTGGTGAATCTTTCATGTACTTCAAGGTCGGATTTGCTAACTGTTGGCCTCTGTCTCGCAAGCACTTTATCAAAATCTGTCCTTGCGATTGGCGGTGGTAGAATCTGTTGCAGGCATCAGTGGTAAATTCCATTAAGTCATGTCCTTGGTAGGTATGCCTTGTATTAGTTATAAGACAGCACATAATTTGATGATACCTCATTATCTCTAATCGCATTGTGTCCTAAACACCTAATTGTGACACATCTAATGCAAGTTTTGAAAGTTTCATGAGGATGAGAGAGGAACTCTATAATATGCATACATGAGAAAGCAAATCAATAATTGCTATTTGCATTTATAGGATAAATATAGTAACTCGAGAGCTATATATGCGAGGCATCATCCACAGTTTCCTATTTACAAAAGCCAGTAGCCAGCTCAAAGGTTCTGTTACCTTTAAAAATAAAGCCCATGAATTCGACCTTCCAAGTTCTCACTCAAAATTGTGTTTTCAAGCTTTCCTATAGCCACATCTATTATGTGGTACAATTCTAAAAACATAAACAATATACCTAATTATTTTCAATAAAAAAAATGAACCCTAGAAAGAAAACTGATTCTCTTGAAAATACATATGTATTTTCAAGATCTTCTATTGATGTTTAGAATTTATATGATATATTAAATGGATTTTCTATTAATGTGTAGCTAGTAAACATAACCAGTGGACTCATAAGGCAAGGTTTATTCGTGAAGTACTGAATTTCCCATATACCTTTGAGGCAAGGCCTTCTGCTGCAAGCGCTTGCATAGTGGTCTGAACAGCTCCTTGTTGTTTTGGTCCACAAGGCATCCACATGTCATTAGACGTCTTTATGAAGAACATGGCATCTTGAGTTTTGCGAACAGGTTCGAAAAGAACATCCTTAACCTGCCACAAAAAAATATGCACCAGTCATTATCTCACAGCATTACTCTAGGAATGGCTGCCTGCTATCCTTCAGCAATGTTGACAACATCCAAGAGATGATGCCACTTACACAAACAGATATATCTGAACCTGAAAACCCCTCTGTCTTGCGAGCTAACATCTCAAAGTCGGCTTCAGTTAAATTATGAGGGGTATCTCCCAAATGCACCTGACCAAAAGCCATCAAACCTTCATTTTCTAATGTATTATTTCTCAATATAAGAAGCCAAAAATAAAGATTAGTCTGGTAATTGTGATGATAGCAAACGCATAAATAATATAACAAGAGAACAGAGATCTCAACTGCTGAAGAAAGAGTCAATTAACACATTGCAAATATTCAGGAATTGAATATAATGTAAAACTACAAGAGGTCAGGTCCAACCACAGCTTCCAGGTCATAGCCCAATTTGGTATGTCTCCATTTCACATTTTACCATTCAAGGATCCTAACTGAAACCGGTTACCTCGGTCAACATGAGCGCATATTTGTAAATCATATGGCAAGCACTTCAGAAACTGGATCTGTTCGGATTGTGACTTTGATCTGCTCTCACAAGGGTAACATTATCATTTCAATCATCGCCATCATTGACAAAGGCTTATCAGTATGGGGTCAGCTGAAAGAGTTATACTAATAGTGTCAAAACATACATGCTATTTTGTGACCTAAAAAAAAAAAAAAAAATTCCATCAAAAGGAATTTCATTCTATTCAAATCTTCTCAAGTGACAACATCTTGCATGCTTTTAAGTCTTTTGGATTTCTTCTATTCTTCCCTCTTTTAGGTAGAGATTACATATTCAGGCAGAATGTAAAAATCAACACAACCGGCGGAATAATTCCAGGACAACTCTTTTTGGTAAAGTACAAAGTGCCCAGCCATTGGCTGTGTATTTGATAGGGTTAATTTTGAAAATAATTGAGTCTCAACAATTTTCAGTTTTTTAGTGGCAGGCTAATGAATTCTATGGAATGGAAATACGGAAATATAACTAACTAATAAATATACCTAAGAAGTAACTAATTTCTAAAATTGAGCCAAATATGTATCGACTATCGAATTGTGTTTTAATTCATAATGAAATTCAAAGAAATTTCAAATGCTTACAATAAAAAAATAAGTACAGTTTCAAATACTTTGGTGTATTGCAAACAACGCGGAAAAACACCAGCTTAACAATTTTAAGATGGGATTTAATTTGGTTCATAATGCAGATACATCTACATCACACAACACACAGTCAGATATCTACAATATATGGCAGATATATAAGTATATAACTGGAAAGAAAGAAAAAGAGTGAACAAGCCTTAAACAATACCTTGAACATGTGCTGCCTTGCTTTCAAATCAGGGAGAGGGATGTAAATTCGCTTGTCAAATCGTCGCCTGATGGCCTACAACTCATGCAGCATCTATTATCCATACAATGCAATAATTTCCAAAATCCTAAAGAAAGGAAACAAGTGACTGTTGAACATGTTCCAAAACTAGAAAAAATCATCAAAATAGTATATGAGCTGACTACGAGTATACCTGATCCAAAGCATAAGGTGTATTTGTTGCAGCAAGAACAAGAACTTTTTGGTCATTATTTCCAACACCCTGGAAAAAAAATGTAAGCCTAAAATTTTTGAAAAAAAAAAAGAAGAAGCAGGGACCAGTCATCGCAAACAGCGCATGCTGCATTTTACGACATCAAAAGATCATAGATCTTCAAACTAAGATTCATAGAAAGAACCATTATACACACGCATAGGGGAATTATACAAGGCTGTAAACCGAGTGTCATTCACGCATTGCATAGAGTTCTGCTCAACGTGCAATACTACATTTTTGTTTTTCTTGGAAAGATTCAATTTTGAACATCATATGTGGTAGTTATGTGAAAAATGACACCGATGTATAGGACAAGTGTCTTGTCAGTAGGGTCACTAGCCCCATGAAATTCAAGATTGAAAATTACCCACCTACTGAGTTATTTTATTTTATTTTATTTTTTATAGGCCTACTGAGTACAAGTTAGTGAGCATTGTTAGCTACCTGATCAAAAGGCCTTGAGATGGATGGTTGAAATATGTCCATCCTTTTCAAATCTTTGATCAAATGCTAGGGATGTTCAATGAACTTATTCATGGGCATGACCCTTTTGAGTCTCATGTGGGACAATGGACCCCACCAACTTACCAATTGCCAGGTCTCCTTTATATATTGCAAGTTCCACCATTGGTGCACCACATGATGGAGAGTAACTAAACTCTATTTTAACTTTGATAGGTTCCGTGTTCTCTTGACTGGGTGTTTGGCAGGGTTTGATAAGATGATACCAATGTCTTCCTCATTTGAGGATCAGCCCTGCATGCCTTAACCTTCCACAACAACTCCATTTGCATTAGTCGGTGAATTAGGCTGTTGGCCAGATGGCAGCCAGTAGTTTTGAATTGAGAATGATGGCCGGCAGTTGCTATAATTGAGTATGATGCAGAACCAAAACGACGGGATGGATGAAGATGGTAATTAAAGGGCAGAAATTAAAATCCACAAAAACTACATCGGTGTGGGGTATGATCTTGTGGATGGGTGGTAGCTTTCGCAGTAGGTAGTCATGAGGCAGAAAGTAGTGGTCAAATGTTGACAAGAGAAAGTGAGGAAGTTGGTCTAAGCCTGCTGATAGAAATAATGGCAGGGAGGTGAGGGGCTTGGATATATAGAGAGAGGCTCTTTGGAAAATAGCATCCTAAAAAATAAGAATACATGATACTCTATGCACAACCAAATGGCATTTGGTTGACAGTATTGTAACATTCCCTATGTGTGAGTAAGCACATGAGTATTTATGCATCAGAACTTATAAAAGCATTTAGGGCTTACACCTCGAGGTTCACCTTGGAGTGGGGCTTCCCAAAATGCTCCAAACCTCAAGTTGGAGGCCTAGCTTGTAGGGCAAACCTCACCATACAAGGCATATTTGAGGCACAGGCCCCAGATGAAGAGGATGCTTCAATTATGCTCCATATCAGGAAGCATGTGTTCCATTAACACATTTTACTTTCAGAGAAAGGGGGCAGTTTGTAATTTTAAGAACTTAATTTCTTTTTTTTATTAACCAGATTTAACTTAATTAAACCTAGTTTACTCATTAAAAGGTTTAAAGCAGAAAAACTGCTACTGTTTTCTATTTTCATTTTTAGTGTATTTTTTTATTAGAAAGGAGTATTCATGAAGCTTATGCCCCACTCTTTGGGAAATTGGAATGCTTTGTCTCATGTATCATCATGTTTAAACATTATATACGTAGGCAAATTCTTTGGAACATCCCCATGTACCACTTCTCTTTTATGAGGGGCTAATGAAGATTTGGATGTTGACCACACAGTTCTACTTGCCAAAGAACTTATGGACCATTTTGAGAACTCTAAGGAGGCCCACAAAGGCTTGTTGACGCATTCATGACTTCAGATCAAAGACCGAGTCCAAACAGTCCCCAAATTTCCCATAAATACACTGTCAGGGGCTGTTTTGACAAGAAATGACTGGTAAATAGCAGAAAATCCTGCAAAGACAGCAAACAGACCTGTCCTGGGCGACACTTAAATGAACCAAATAAGGCTCAAATCCAATAGGTAACCACACCCTTTGTGTTACCCAATGGTCTAATTCATTTTGGTGAGAACTATCTGGGCCCCACAACAGAAGAGGGAGTTTTGAATGAATATAAGCAAAAACGAGATGTGGACAGTTTCAGTTTTTTGGCTGAGTTTTGAAGAAAGAGAATTATGGGGCTTTCTTCATTGGGATTTGAGAAACTCTGGGGATTGAAGACGACATTCGACTGTTCATTATTGGCAGTGAGTAATCTCTTTTATCTCCTTGTTTTCTTGCATGGTTGCTGTTGATTGGGTTACCGCTGGAATTTTGGGTTTTAATTCAATTAGAGGTTTCTTTTGGCTACATCAGGGATCCGCCAATAATAAATCCAATCCCTTCAAATTCACCTAACCCTTGAATTGACATTGATCCAAAGTTGATAATGACCCAAACATTAATCACCGTGGGGTTTTACCATAATAAATTTGCATGGTATATAGGCTATAGCCATAAAAATGAGGATCCAAGATTAAGGTATAGTAGTATTTGGTCAAATTAATATTATGCCCCATGCACACCCCTAAACAAACCACAAACACCAAAAATCTATCCGTCCTCTTCCTGTTGTTGTTGCCTGATTCTTACATATCAGGGAAAGCTCCACAATGTGTAACTCATTTATGAACGTCGGCTTTTTAAATGGAAGTAGCACTAGACCTGCCCCACATTGTTGGGAAAAGATTATAAGGTTCTTCTCTTTTAGATGACGTTGGATTGATAATGCAAAATGCAAAAACAGACCATTGACCATTCATCTAAAGCTAAAATAAATTCAACTTTAAGAGATTCAAAACTAGGTTTGAATGATCTTATAGTACCCTTTTTGCACACCTAGGTCAAGAGTAGACCAGTTAACCGCCTACATCCTCACCTCCCTGCTTGGCATGCATCCAGTGAGCCCCACATGTGAAGCTGTGATTTGCTTTAGAACAACTTGATTGTTACTGAAGGTATTACACACATACAAATAGCAAAAAGCTCCAGTGAGCTGCGAAGCTCGCAATATCAAGAGCTACAGCCTACATGGGGCCCACCTACAAACCCATCTTCCTTTTAACACCCCTTGAATTGGCACCAAACCCAATTTGCCACTTTCGATTTTCAATCAACAAAAACCTGTACAGTTAGATATTGTTAATCTTTGAGGCCATTTAATTAAATGTTAGAAAAATGACCCTATTTATGAACCTTATCGGCGTATCAACCCAATATCTTAACCATGCAACATAAATTGATAGAATCTAAAAAGAAAGGATAGCTCAAGAAATCATTTCATCTGAAATGCATAGGCATGTGATGCATCCTATGCAGTAATCAAGTGCATTCTCCTTGCAAATTTAAGATACCTGCATCTGTACAAGAAGTTCTGTTTTGATTCGCCTAGAAGCTTCACTTTCATTGCCTTCACCACGTTGACCGCATAAAGAATCTATTTCATCAATGAAGATGATAGAAGGAGCACTGTCACGAGCCATTTGAAAAAGGTTTGAAACCAGCTTCTCACTTTCACCCATCCACTTTGAAACCAGGTCTGATGAAGAAATACTGCATAAAAGAAGGGAAAAATTAACATTTGAGAACTCAGAAATGCATCTACAATTGAAACACTTCATACGCATAATTCATACAAAGCCATGATTGCAACAGATCACAAGAAAAACATCTCAATGAAACTAAGCTACCATATTAAAAAAAAAAAAAAAAAATGTAAATTCAGTGCATAATTTCCATCTTCAAGTGTTTGAAAGGAAGAAATGTGAGGTTGGGCATTGATTTCTCATATTGTGAGGCATAAGCCATTCGACATGATTCTACATGACTGCTGGATTCCTTTGATGCTTAATTGGATTGTACACGTGCATCAATAATACAAGCAGCCTAAGTGCCCAACCCATCAATATACTAATACGTTTTCTATGATTACTCTGCGTGTTTAAAATTATATTATGGAGTTAGATTCTGAATATTTTATCCATGATGACGGAGCTCGTGGCACAAGGAAGGTGCTTCCTGTTGCAACCTCGAGGTTGTGGGTTCAAGTCATGTTACCAATCAAAAAATATATATATATATATACACACATGCATATTTTATACATAATCATTTGTGGGAAATATTACAAGTATCACATACTTGTACAAAGATTTGAAAATTTGACTGTCTAATTAAAAATTAGGTAAGGGTAGAAGGATACTTTGTCTGTTTGTCAGGATTAGAGAAAGGAAAACTAACAATCTTGACCATGTAAGGTGCAATAATGAAGAAAATCAAACAATCACAGCGTAAGAAGATGAATGTCGGATGGATAATGCATTCAGAAGGCCTCATATTTGGAGTCAAACTAATGATGAATGTTCCACATATTGGTCAAACCTAATAATCAGGGATTACATAAGAATCCTAGTTGGTCTAGTGATATGCTTCTTGGTGTTATATTTGGAGTCCTAGTATTCTTTTAAAAAAAGGATTGTTTCTAAGTCTGCATTAGTTACAAGTCATCTAAGTAGATAGTTAGATGTTCTGCTAGAGAGTTCTGGCTACAGTGGAAGATTCTATTGAAAGATTTTAGCTTGCCGTTCAGTCAATCAAACCTTGAGGTTAACTTTGAAAGAATCCCATGGGTACTGGAAAAATATAATTATGATAAAATTTATGCTAGCAAGTAGCAACACACAACAAGTCCAAGAGTCTCTACTATAACTTTCAACCATGGAAATAACAATACAGTGTGCTTTCATGTGAGAGCCTTTATCCGTGCAACTCGACACAAAATTCTGAGAGCCATTAGTTGACACCTAGACCTATTGACATGCAGAAGATTGAAGTACAACTCCAAGGATTTGACTGCACTAGTTTGGTTAATACAACTATGCTTTGAATTCCTGTATCAACACGTCTCCATCTAGCCCTTCTTTTAATTTCTATTTCATTTTTAAGCCCAATCCTACACCCAAAGGCCAAAACCCTAGACATCTATCCATTGGGGAATCCATGTCATTGGTCATACACAACATGGGTCCATACCCAACGCATTCCAGAATTCAAACGATGCATGTCCAAAAGACAAGTTTCCGTTGGCCATACTGGAAATCATGATAGACAAAACCTATGCGTTTGAAAGGATGTCTTTCATGAGGTACAAGAAATTCAAAATGCACCCGAAGGATAGGAAGTATATCCCCAAAAAGTCTACTGAAAAACAACCACCAAACCTCCCCACAAACCCCATCTTATTTGATCCCATTCACTCCTGTGCAGACCATTCACAAAATAAAAAGTTTCAAAATTTTCTAATAACAATGTTATAGGACGAGGGTTAATTTTCAGCCACCCTCATTCATGTAGGGCCCTACATATCGCACCTACCCTTGTGTATTTTAGGCACCTACATGAGCCCCATAGCAGTCATGGTACCATTGCACTAGTTTACTACTACATATATTCACACATTAAGCAATGTAAGACAAAAAAGTAGCTCACAAAGAAACAAAGGTAATTAAGAATGATTAGATTTTAAAATGAGATCTAATGTTTTTTTCCTCAAGATAATATCCTAATGGGATATCAACTTAAATTTTTATTATATATAAAATGAAATTTTAATAAAATAAATACCTTCAATGCAGTATGAGGAAATACATGCTAATGGATTTACAGAAAGCATGGCGTAAGGTTGAGTGGAAAAACAAGTCGGAAAGGCAACCCTAGATAGAATGGGATTAGGCTATGATGATTAGAAAGTTTTCAATTGCTTCTACCTCCAATCCTCCCTTCTCTCCGCTATTAATCTCTTGGGCAGTTTTCCCCATACACACAAATATATGCACTCAGTCACCCAAGTACACACATTTTGAAAGAGAGAGAGAGAGAGAGAGAGAGAGAGAGAGAGACTTAGTGCACCAAAGGCTAGAAAGATGTCATATATGGTCACAGTTGGTTTGTTTTCCAAGTATAACGTGTTGCACCAACCCCAAATAGATGGTCTATGGATAAGGTGGTGGTGGTGGTGATGAATATAGAAGTATATACAGGTTAAGGTCATACAGGCGCCAAAATCATACATTTTGAATGCTGCATTTTAGGAGGTACAGAAAGATCCCTGTACTGCAATACATGGCTTCCCCTAAAACACCTTTGGCCAAAGCATCAACAGCTCCATTTTCTTCTAACAAATGAAAAAGAGACCTGAAAATCTGGAGGAGAACATTTACCTGAAAAAGGTTGAATCTGCCTCTGTGGCAACAGCCTTGGCCAAGTATGACTTTCCAGTTCCAGGTGGACCATATAAAAGGAATGCCCTCCATGGCCGTCGCTTGCCTAAAAGAAACAACATGCACTAGCTGTTAGAAAGAGTTATCGAAACAAAGGATTTTAGAACCCAAAAGTGAAATCCAAAACACAGACTTTTTATATCATGAGCATCATTACAAATTCTATTCTCGCTTAACTCATATTGAAGGATAAAATAGAAAAACTACAAAATGCACTGGTCCTACAGAGGATACAATAGAGCATTCTTTAACACCAACTATAGCATTTTTCTTTTTGTTAAATACATGCAAGGCACAGACAGTTATGCATAGACTTATCACACCACCTAATTCTAAAATAAATAAGAAGACAAAAGAAATCAGAACAAGGCTATCATAAATGAAAATGATGGATTAAGAACTCATGAAAAATGCATTTTTATCTAATCAGGGGGTTGTTTGGTCGTAGTGGAAAGTATAAAGTGCTTATCAGGAAATTCTCTCCTATCATTTTGGTGGTCACTTCATAAAGGGGAAAGGTGCAGTTCAAACTTGAAAAAATATCCAACCCCTTCATTCCTAAATCTAATAGTGGTGGTGGACTTTTTCTTTCTCAGAATGCCTACGATTTTGTGCAGTGCCAGGAGCAGAATCCCCATAATCACTCAAACCTTGATGTTGATAATGGGGACGTCTCCAACTGGTCATCTCAGTAGTAATAGCAGCAAGGTGCTCACATACATCATCACAATTATCACTTTTGGGAATACGTCGGGGTGTTTTCAGGTTTGGGTTTTTCTTAGTATGTCAGAAAAATATAGCAGAAAAATAAATAAACTTTTCAAAACAATAACTTGATAAGTAAATACAAAATACTGCACAGTTTAGTCGGTGTTGGTGGGCTTATTAAAAATAGGGTAGGTTCTGTGATGAGGAATTTTTGTGGACTGCAAATCAAAAAAGTACTTATTGTTGGATGGGTATTCAAATGAGGCAGAAATTTTCTCTTTAATCATCATATATAGGGATTTGACTAAAATGGGCACCATGATGGAGTGGTGTTTGGGCGATTAAGCGCTTCGGGTGTTACACTACCAATCCATGGCACGGGTTCTTGTTCTCTCATATTCCTTGGTTGGGTAATTTAGAGTCTATTCAACTAGGTAAACAGGAAACATTCCTAAACTATTTTATGTTTGATGTTTGATTCAATAGGCATACCAATTGTTGCCAGTTTGTTGAATTTTTGTTGCTAAGTGAATATATTACACTACCATTTCAGTTTTTGGATAACACAGCCAACAAGAGTATGCATAGCCATGGTTGTCATGTTCCTTTTGCAATTAAAGCAGCCTATTTTGTTCATTTGTGAAAATATAGAACCACGTTGATGATATTCTTATTTATAACATTATAAACAAACAATTATCAATACAAGGCCAAACATAATCACCCCATAAGAATAAATAGGGGAAACTACCCAACACAGACATAAAGTAGTTGAGTTGATTAAGAGACAAACCAGTAAAAAACTGTGGGAACTTGACAGGTAAGATCACAGCTTCCTGCAGTGCCTGCTTTGCACTCTCAAGCCCAGCAACATCATTCCACTTAACATTAGGCTTCTCTCTTATGATTGCAGAATGGAGCCCCGCCCTCAACTTCGCCTGCTCAGAATCCTCCCCTTCTCCATCCCCACCTTTTGGCTTCGTCTTGGGACGGGTAGCAACTGCAGCATCCCCATTTGCAGTAGGCCCAGGCCCACCCTCATCAAGAACAGCTCGGATCTCCTCCGCCCGCCTAAGATACTCGGTGAATTTCTGCGTTATCGCATCTTTGATCTTCGGATTCTTCTCATATTTCAAATGGGTCTTGAAGTACTCCAAGGCATTCATGTAAAGCGGAAATGCCTTTGCGTAATTCCCCGCATTGTCTTCTTGAACTGCCTGCCTCACATACTCTATTGCCTGCTCCTTGAAATTGCTATACATCTTTCGATTCCAACGATCAACAACAACCACGTCAAATCATCTAATCTCTAGATTCCAGGATTCTAAGAACAACCCAGAAAAACAAAAACAAAAACAAAAAAAAAGTCCCAAACTTTCCGCTTTCTCTCAATCCTTCCAAAATCCTCCAATTAGAGATAGAAAAGAGAGGATTCAAAGAAAACGCTGTTCAATCTCACTTTTTGTTTTTCCTCGTTACTGACCCAAAACCTGGAAATCATGTATCAAACCAGAAATTATTAGAATGGGGGGAATCTTCTGCAGACCGAGAGATTAAAATAGGGGATCGTTCTAATCGATCCAAACACCAATTAAGAAAAAAAAAAAAAACCTCCTTTTGCTAGGAAATCTGACAATCAATGATCAAAAATTGGAAAACAGACCTGAAATTCGTGCCTTTTTTGTTGGCTCTCAAGCAATCGATCCAGGGTTGAAAAAGGGGGTGTCAACAAAACCCTAGAAAATTCTTCTAGAAGAGGAGGTCTTTTTCCAACCCACTCTTTCCTTGAAACTGCAATCTTTCTTTGATGATAAATATATAATAACCCTAAAAACAAACAAACAAACAAGGACAGTATGTTGAATGAAAAATGAAATCAATCATAAAATGTAGGAGAATTTTCTCTCCAACTAGCTGACTGGATGGACAGCCCATCTATGTGGGGCCCACTTGGGCCCACCTTTGATCCGCGCATTCTTTCACACTCTAATCCCCCATCATTTATAACTATGACCCATTTTCTATTCATCGAATCTTTATTTACCGTTGGATTGAATCTAAGAAAATCAATGGTCGAAAGGACTATTAAAATTTTTAAAGTACTGCTCTACCGCACTGGGGCCACATGGGAATTTTACTTGGCTTTCTCTCTTGGGCTCATAGGGATTAATTTGACCCAAAAGACTGGGACCCGTGTTATCAAAATAAATAAATAAATAAATAAAAGAGATTAAATCAAAAGCTAAGATAATATAATGGGGCTAATTTTTAACAGAACCCTCGTGTGGAAAGAGACCCTGCCATCTATGCAAACCTTAATGATAGAAATGCATCTAAGTGGGTCCCACGAGCTGAGCTGCCAAAGAAGAATATATGGTATGCTTGGAGGTGAAATCTTCCTTTGAAATATGATTAGAACTGAGATTTTTCTTTTCTGTTTTTTTTTTTTTTTTCTTCTTTATGTGTATTATTAGGGGTTGGATGATAATAGGGAGCAGAAAGGAGAGCTTTGATTAGGTCTTGGGGAATTGAATTCTGATGTGAAATGAGAATAAAGAGAAAGCTTTATGTACACCACCTGTGTGTTTTTTTTTTTTTTTTTATATTATAAGCAGCCACTTTTTTGCTTTTTATTTTTATTTTAAAGATTACAGCTTTTGTTTTATTAAAAGAAATGGGGGTAAACAATCTTGACTAACAATTAAAGGGCAAGTTTTTGACAGATGAATTCCATGTGTTGATATTGCTTTGAGCAATGACTTGAAAGAGTAATTTTGACACCTTGAATGGAAATGGTCATACAAGGACTAGAACGAAATTTGTCCAATGTTACTTTTCTTCATGCAAAAGAGTGCCATACTAGAGATCAAAGAAACATAGGATATAAATTTACCATCAACATGAACATTGATGAAATGACCAACGGTTGAGATCGCCATGAAAGATATAAATTCCTCTTATTGAAAACCCATTAGAAGATTCTCTAAATGCAGAGATATAATTTGATTTCATGAGAGTAGATTGAAAGAGCAGATGAACTAGTAAAAAAAAAAAAAAAATCTACTCTAAAGGTGTTAAAAATGAGATGAAACCTGTGTTTGATTTAAAGCACCATATTATAGCAAAAGAATTTATTTGCGTGCCAAAGTAAGGGTACATTTGTGCAACGAGAGAAATCTATGCTAGAGAGAAAAATTATTCTAATTTTTTTATAGTTTATTTTTTGGTGATTTGATGTAACACATTTTCTTCATAGAAAAGGAGAAAAATGAATTAGTTTTCCACTATAGAGTATATATAAGATTTCGATCTCTCATGTTCGGGGTTGAATGTAGGATTTCTCTCTCCTGTTGAAATAAAATTAGAATCTTCTCGCTGCAAAAATGCACCCTAAGAGAGATAATTTAAAAAAAAAAAAACACACACACACACACACGAAAGAAACATTTTTTTTATATGAAATTAATACCAATGAATATCAATGTATCATTTTTCCGAAAATGGATATTTCTTGAACCCAACCCAACCCAACCCAACCCAACCGAACTGCAATCCTATGTCTTAAAACACTAATTTCTATCATAGAACTTTCTTAATTACTTGTTTGGATGTGGAGAAAAACAGTATCCCCCCTCTTCTCCCCATCATAATACGATAATATCAAATCAAATCGATTGAAAATAAAAAAATAAAAAAATCAAATCGGTTGCACTGTTGTAGTAGTAGAAATTCATGTCATGGTGACCGTGGCATGTACACCTAATTTAGAGGTAGACCGTAGAGCTAACAAATTTTATTTGAGGAGGCAGTACGTAAGAAAAAGGAGAAATTTTGAGGGAGGTACATGTTAAAAACTGATTGTTAAAAAAAATTCTTTCGGGGTTGATTGCTACCCTTGTCCCATGGATAAGTTCAAGTTGATTTTACAAAGAGGCTTGCTATTGACACACAGATTTTGACTTTTCCCCACATAAATTCTCTCTACACATATCACTATAATTTAAAATTTACATTAATTCTTTCCACACACATCAAAATTCCCCAAAGTACCCATCCCTTTATTTTCTTCTTTCTTCCCGCACACCATTTTATTCTTCTTCCCCATTTTTTCTTTATCATTTTTTCTATCTTGGATTACCTTGTTTTTCATGAAAACTTGTTATGGGGATAGATTTCTATTCAATATAAGATTTTACAAACAATGCTAATATTTTTTTCATACATTTGGGCTTGTATTCATCCATCATCGCAAGGGTTTATAACCCAGAAATCGTGACTGTTCGGTCTCTGAGTGGCCGAACAGAATGCAAATGTCCAGAACTATAGTTCCAAACAAAATTAGAATGTCTGGACCTGAGTGTCCGAATAGAAGTGTTTGGACACTATCTTCAGAACATGTTCTTTCTGTTCGGATGTACAGTTCCGAAATATGCAATACGTTCGGACCTGAAAAACCGTACATATCGAGACCTGCAACTCGTTCCAAGTGAGAAATGGAGAAACGGACCTTTCCACTGCTGCTCTAATTGAAAGGCATCATTTGATTGTTGTTTTCTTTATTCATTGCACTAGAAAGCCTTTAGAGAAAGAGTAAAAAAAGATAAAGTACAAGAAGAAGGAAAGATGAAGGAGATGGAGGAAGGTGGGCTGCCCAAGAGCAGAAAATGGAGAAAGATGAATTGCCCAATAAGTTTTGAGTTTTTCCTAGAAAGTGGAGAGTGAGAAGTGGAGAATGAGATAAGTGGGAGGGAAGAAGAGATGGGTGGGAGGGAAGAAGAAGAGCTTGTGTGTGAAAAGAGGGGTAATGGATATTTTAGTCATTTCATAAAGGGATAAAAATGGAAAAAAAAAACAAACAAATTCCTTGTGTTGGAAAAGAAAAAAATTGTGTGCCAATAGCAGCACTCTTTACAAAAATCCAAAGGGGTTGGCCAAGTGGTCAGGACCACGGTTCATCCCTCTTTCGGAGCCAGAGGTATTGGTATCAACCCCCGATTCCCCCATCTTCAAGAATTGAATATTAAGTTTGCTTGTGCTACCATCCCAAAAGGTTGGGAAAGGTTAATTCTTTCCTTTTCTTCCTCTCTTCTAATCGATAGTTAATCATGATCATGGAAAATGAATGGTTGGACTAAATTGTATACGAACTCTTTATATCGGCAAACACAATATTTTAATATATTATTATATATTTTCTACATGTTCATATAATTTTGATATAATAAATGTTTTCAACTCCACCATCTATCAACCGTGGAAAAAAAAACTCTCTGTCACTTTTGCTTATTGCATTGCATTGTCGATTCCAAACCGGAATAAAGGAGGATTAAAGTCTGAACATTCAGGACTTAGTGAAATTGTATAATTTGATTTTCTTCTCTTTAGGGCCCTTGTCCATGAGGGTACGATAAGGATAACCCTGAGCTCGAAGGCTCAGACCCATTCTGGACTTGGCCCGCATGTGTTGAGGGTAGGGTAAGGACAACCCTGACCCCAAAGGCTTTGACCCATCCCAGACCTGGCCCGGCCAGGCCTCACTCTGGCCATCCCTATGTCCAACCATCCAGCACGTGTATGGATTTTTAATGATTTCTCTTTTGTCTATTGCAAGCAAAAGAGGGTGTAACTAATTGTAAAATCGTTTAATTGGATCCCACAAGGACACCAAAATGGTGTCCAACTGGGACTCCACTGGATTGTGGATGGGGCGGGCCTAACCCAAACTGGGTCCTATTAAGGACTGGACTGTAACCGCTGCGGTGGTACAATTTGCTGAGCCAAATCCAAACCTGTACTTGACCCAAACAAATGTTAAACTAAGGCTAGGCTTGTTTTGATTCATGTCAGGCTCAGGCCTGAATTTCGAAATCTATAAAAGAGTTGGATGGGTACTGGGGATAGGGTATGGGTTTAGGTTTGGTTTTGGGTTATTTATAGAACATACACAGACAATATTGTCTGCAAAGGGAACATAATTTTAGTGAATTTCCTGCTTCTGTTTTGGGTTTAACTTTGATATCGCTTTGATTAGTGACAACCAGTGGCGGATTATGTTGAGCTGTGCAATTTAGGGGTGCTAATCGGCCAGACCAGCTCAAGCCTAACCAAAGCCTGATCTACAATGGGATGAATTTGGAATCTTTTTTAGGCCTATTGGGTTATGCCTAGTTCTAATTTTATGGGCCAATTGTTCAATGGGCCAGGCCTGAGAGTATCTAAGCTTAAAGGTCCACTGTAGCCCACCATGCTTAACACAATGGGGTGCATATATTTTGAGAATGTGTTGGTTCTAGGCTGACTTTCTTCCAGTAGGCTGAATTGAAGCCTGAAATTTTAGGCCCAATAATTAAATGAGCTGGCTTGTACAAGATGAATGACAGATTGGGTGGGCTGTGGGGCCTTTTTCTGTTAGTTTATGGAACTAAATAAGATGAAAGACAAATGGGATAGACGGACCCAATTGCATAAGATCAAATGCAATTAGATATGTAGTGGGAAAGGCACCTATCAAATCTCAATCACATCAGTCATTTCAATTCATTTGATCATAAAATGGACGTTGAAAACAATTTGATTGTCATGAATCAGATGATGAGAAAGGACCAAAAGAGTTGAGTTGGGTCAGAAATCTTAATCCATGATCCATCCTTACCCTTAGTGGGCCAGTGGAACTCACCTCATACCACAGGGCCCCTTCCCTACAGTAATGACTGTAGGAACCCATTAACAATCCCCTCCACATTCCATTATTTATGCAGCTGGGATTCTGTAGACATGCCCACTTTTATTTCACAATAAAAACAGACCATTTACTCGAACACACGTGGCTTGCATAACACCTACTGCAGTGGGTACTAGTCGATGGCCTGAGGCTTTGACATGGAGAAATCCTGAGTTGAAGGGAGCGGATCATTTGATTGAAAATACGATTAGTACGATTTATGCATATTCATTAAATACGTTCTTATCAAACGATCAACACTATGGTGGGACTAACTCTTATTGGGATACAACTACCATACAGTATTAGGAGAATATTTATTTTGAACAGCTCCGACTTTCAATAAGTTGGCGCCAAAGCACTCCTTTAACTCAGGCTTTCTCTCTGAGTCAAAGCCTCCGAGGATACGACTCGTCGCGAATACAAATTTTGGTCTCTTCTCCTGTAGGACCAACCAGGATGCATTCCATTTTCAGATCAAGGGTCAGAAAGGATTGGAGTGTTTGATGTAGATAAGGTGTGAGCTTGCTGTTATTTTGTGCAAAATGATCATAACCCATCATTTTTAATGTCTCAAAGTATAATAGTTTTCGGAGTATAGATTCTTTACCTGATTCAATTTAATGATGAACGATATATACATGAATCATTGTCAGTTTCAATTGGCAATTCAAGGCAGATAGATGTATTTTAGGGTATGAATGGGACCCATAATACCATAACAGAAGGAAGTGGATGTACATATATCTTTGATAAAGCTATAAACACAAGAGTCCTGAAAGTATATATCCTTTCCATATCCATTTGTATCTGAGCATTGTTAACAAGAATGAAGATGTAGGGAGAAAGAGACATGAATCAGGTAATGATTATAGAACCCATTCCAAACTTAACAAGATCTACTGATCTCTCAACTCCATAGATACTAACAACTAACAAGAGTAAAAAAAAAAAAAAAAAAAACATTCCTTAAACATGATCACATCTAAGTAATCATGATTGAAGGACACTAATCTCTTCTAAGACATTACATTGCCAAAGGTTTATAGTTGCCCTTAGTGACATGATGAGGCCCACCATGATCATCAATCGTTGCAGTCATCGACGCCGTCCTTGTCGCTGCCGGCAGCCGTGCCGGAGTCGAAAACGACGGTTTAAGCCATCTGGATCGATGCTAGAATTCCATCTGAGATGGAATTCTTTGGGGGAAGAGGAGGGGTTTCATGGGTGAAGGGAGAGGGAGCTTAAGAGAGAAGGAATTGGTTGGTGGGGCATTTTGTAGGTTTGATGGGGAGGGGATCTTCTCAGCATATGCTTGAAGCACATCTCTCTTTTTTGCTTTTTTTTTTTTTTTTTAACTTGTGTTTTATCTTTCTTAGTTACTTTTTCATTATCTTAATTTCTTGTGTTTGGGATGTGGGGAATCTTCCAAAGTATGTGCTGTTGTCTTTGATCCTTCTCACTTCCACTTTTCAAAGACCTATTACTATGAAAGCTTGGTGGCAACTCATCCACTGCTAGCGTGGTGTGGTACTTAGATATGTAAATGAGTGGATTGAAAGGTCATCACCCAGTGCGGTCCCGCCGAACTAAAGTCCTGTAAGGGTCTTAATTGAAGGCAAATCTAACATTTGGCAATTTTGCACAAAGTGGTTACTCGCAGATCTCGAATCTGAATTGTCACACATGATATACACCATTCCACCAAAGCAATGCCCCCCTATGTCTATGAGTGGAGTCGTTTAGTTAAATTCAAACTAATCCGCATCATGCCCCCTTATCTATTGGCACTCACCAATGGGTTGGAGTTGAGCCCAAACTTTACTTTAATTGGAGTCGAGCCCACCATCTGATTGAATCATATATAAAATACATGATTAAACAGAAAAAGTAGAATGAAACCTATTGTAAAGGGCCACAACACCTATTAGATTGGTGTGAAATTTGGTTAATGACCATAGGAATCATGCATGTGTCCTACAACAAATAGAATGTTTTTGAATAGAAATGCAAACATGCCAAATCTAGAGCAGAACTATGGTGAATCCGGATTAGGTTTTCAGATTAAACAATGAACCCATGTGTTGTGCCCGGATGTCAACATTACTCACGCTATGCATGCTATTAAAACTTATATATATATATATATATATATATATATATATATATATCCTTAGCTAAACGTACTTTTTTCCCCTTGCTATGTCGTTTCTTTTAGGATTTTTAACTTGCCACCAATTGACTCTCATATTGTATTAAGTTTAGCTATCCGTTCCTACGTTAAGCACTAATAGAGAACGGAAATACTTTTCTTTAAAATTGTCCTGTATCAAGATCTTAGAGTGATAACATACAAAGATTTGGATTCGAATATTCTAGATGCGGGATGTTTGGATCCGAATTCAGATACTAATATCTCTTGTATTAAAAAATAGTTTTTCAAATTTCTCCTATATCCACAATATGTTTCATATCCATTTTATTTCGAATCAAAGACTTGGATAATCAGATATATATTCATTTGCAACCTTATTACTAATAGGACAATCCTAACTATCTTATTTCAGTGATTCAATGAATCTAAGCCATCTACAATTTTCCTTTTTGACTTTACGTTCGATGGTCTATCAGTTGAGGCTTCAGCTGTAATGATTGTGAACCTCCTTCGATTCATCCCTTGGTTAAAAAGGCTTTGCATTTGCAATTGTGGTTCTAGCAGGTAAAAAAAAACTTGCAATTGTGGAGGCATGTTGCCACTGGCAGCAGTTCTACCTTGTGTAAGACGCACAATGGAGTCTGTAGTCTCTAATCCAAATGTCCAATGGGAGAACAGATAACTGGATGAAAATTGAAAGCATGGGTCAAAGATAAGAGGGGGAGTATGTCATCCAAGTCTTGAAAACCTTTATTTATTTTTTATTTTTTAGAAATGGGGTTTTGTCTTCATAACTCGCAATTAATTTTACGGAGCTCTGCCGACACATTCATGGTCAAGTGGTGTTGATATCTTGGTATAATCAATATGTCCGTGGATTGATTTCCTGGTCTCTAGGTGGGTAGTATCACCAACCTAGCAAAAAAGTAATAATAAGAATAATAAATTGATGATGCTTTCTATATAAAAAAAAATTAATTTGATGGGGCTGATTTTTTTTACTGAACGCTTCGTATACCTTTCCATCTCAAAATTCAATTCCAATTCTCGATCATATGAGCCTCACTAACCTCCATAACCATATTGAGTTGGCTTAGGTCTCTGGATTGTATTGAAGCATTATTCGGGCAAGCTTGGGAATAGTTATGGATTCCATGGCATGTGGAATCCACTGTTCACGTTTTTTTTCCTTTTGGGGAATCCTCTGGTGAGAATTCCACTCCTATAGAATCCACAATTTCCTTGTGCAGTGAGAGAGAGAGAGAGAGAGAGAGAGAGAGAGAGAGAGGTACAGTGTACATTATCCAGGGAAAAAGTCATAAATCCTGTCATTCCACTTTGGACTTTACAATCCTCAAAACAACAGATTTTTGCCAAAAGCTTCTTTGCCAAAGTTCTCTGAATGAACATTGGATTGGCATATATCCACAAAAAAAAAAAAAAAAAAAAAATCATTTTATTATCATTATATATTTTTAGAAATGTTGCTGCACAAACATGTGCTTAACGAGGTGAGGAGTGAATAATCTAAGGTTATCTCCGGATGAACCATCAATTTTCTAGAATTTGATTAACCAGGTTGATCCATTTTTTTATCACTGCAGAGCCCTAAACCATAAATTACTCCAATCCTTCTTTATTGGCCCATAGGGTGATAGTAGGCAGTCATTTTCTTTTAAAGGATAGATCAATGGATCGCGCCTCATGGATCTTCACATCTAATCCTTCACTTTCTCCCCCTTTGATAGTAATACATTGCTTAAAAGTATTGGCCTTTAAACATTACACTTTTAACTCATGTTTCAATAACGATGAGTCCTTTTATTTTAACTGCCCTGTGCATCAATCATTCAAATGTAATTGGTTCTTCTTTTGTTAGTGATTTCTGATCTTAATAAAGTTCAATTGATACAGTCTCTGTTTACTGTTTATTTCAATTGATACAATTTCTGTTTATTGTTTATTTCTTTATCTAAGCCGATGAAAGATAAATGTTAGTATGTATGATGTTGATTCTTTGACATCTACCCTGATTGGGGATTTTAATTTCTTGATTATAATGGACGGCTGAGATGACATCTCTGTATTGCTAACAGTCAGTGGGGCTTCAAAAGTTTAAAAACTGAAGCTACTACAGCTCCCAGCCAGCACAGCTCTTTCTCCTGTCTTTTTTTTTAATGAATGTCATGGGTCACTCTTATCCAGTAGTGGCCACTGTGAATGCATTAGGTTTGGAACCCATGGGATAGTTCCATGGATTTCATGGACCAGTTTATGACTGTGGTGCTCAATGGCTGCACCAAGAACACCCATGGGCCACATTTCTAGACACTTGATACAGGGTCTGTATGTTGCTTGTAATTGATTGAATCCATAGAGAATTTGAGAAGTGTATTTCCCAAAGTGGTAAAATTTAAGAAATAAAGGTGAAAATACATATAATGTATTTCTCAAAGTGGTTAGATTGAAGAAGCAAAGGTGAAGATCCGAAATAAATTTATTGTGGCCAGCCTAATAAATTAATGGGTCCAATCTTTAATGTAGGTCCAGAGATGTAAATGGATTTGAAATTTTACTCAATAACCCAAAGAACCCCACTAGAGAAATTAAAATTGGGAATGGAATAATTTTTTAACCTTTTGAGAAAATTGGATTAAGATGTAGGACCTTGAATTTTGTGTCCTAATTATATAATCTACATCCTTCCATGTTTTGTAGGGATATAAATGGATTCTCGATTCTCCGATTATCCGACGGGTTCGACTCGTTAAAAATCAGGTTTGGATCTTTATTTAGGCCCAGATAAGTAAACGATCCAGAGTCGAGTCCCTTTTTTGGACCCGAGGACTAAAACAGGTCCGGGTCCAGTTCTACCTTGATTCTGATCCGCGGACCCGGGACCCGACAAATTACCTAAAATTTCAAGAACCCCTCCTACCTAAACCCTGACCGTCCCATATACGGAACTGGTTCCGTATCCACCTTGTACTCGGACTGACCCATTTACATCCTACTTTTTTTTTGCCTTACAATCCTCAATAGTGTGGGTTTTGGCCTACGATTTCCGCATTGTATCGATTAAAATTTTTTGCACCAAACTCCATATTTGCAAATAGCAGCTAAAAACTTCTTTGTGTTCCGTGGAAATACCCTGTCCAAAGATAAAAGTTAAAGAAGGATGGATGTATTTTAACTTCCGGTCTGAGGTGTTATTTGAAGATCATCCTATCTACAGCGGGTGCTATCACTCCTCAACGGTTGGTAGTGCGGCACTAGGAAACCACAATGACAAGTCAAGAGAGAAGACAAAATGAGAAAATAGCAATCCGGCAGTAATGAATTAAAGCATATTCTAAAAAACTAGTGAGCTACACTGAAATGGAAAACTAAAAGAGAGAGGATAGCATTCAATGGCCAATGCTTTATAAAAAATCCACTGTGATGTTCTTTGGATGCATCAATTTGATCCGGCCGTATATATTTACTTCATATATTATTGAGTGTATTTCATTTCATTGGGAAACTTAGTAGTATAGTGGCAATGACGATGGACATTTTCCTGAAGGTTGTGGTTTGAAATCTCCCCAATTAACCTCGGGTGACGATAATCAAACCCGTTATGGGTCTATGGCATAGTAAGATTACTGATTGGGTCGGGTTTATAGTTTCTAATATCAAAAGAAAGAGTTTTCCATATGGAAATTTTTCGAGCTTTCTTATACAGAAAAATAAGATTAAAAGAAAAGAAATTATAAAAAATATTATGCTTTCCGATATATGGGGGAGTTAAAAAAAAAAAAAAAAGAACAGATAAAAATAATAATAGCATGACTTTGAGGTTTTCAACATAAAATTATTTATAAAGTCTTTTAAAACTATAAAAAGCTAAACCTAATGAGATCTTAAGAAAGCTTTTGTCCCAACTCCATAGAAAATGTAGAGGCTACACTTGTTAATTTCTCTGTTATAATATTACTAAGAATTGTCAATCACTATTGATAACAATAACATTACTCAAAATTAGAGATGTAATCTGAGTCAAACTAGAAAACAATACCATCACATCCCTAATCTAAAATGCAAACCGATCGATTTAAGATGTACTCGTACTTCCCGTTAACATATCGAAAATTAGAAAGTTTAGAGGCAGGCAGCTTCCTATTCCTACTAATCCTTTTATCACTGCTACCTGACAGTTTTATTACTCTACTCGTATCCTTGGATTGTTTTCATCCTAATCCATATTCTAGTGCTCTCTATATATAACCCTACCCCTCTCACCATTTACCACCCTTTCATCTCTCTCCTGTTCGATTTTCACAACTCTCTCGCTCGCGCTCTCTGTCTTTGTGTCTCTCTCTCTCCCTCTCTCTCAAGAAGAAAAAGCAGAAAGAAAGAAGGAAACATGAAGCAACTCATCAAGTACTTGTGTCGAGTCTCCGACCGCTCTGCCTCTGGCTACATCTTTCTTGGCTCCGATTCCTCCTTTCCACGAGGATCCACCAACAAGAAAACACGCCGATTGTTACACCCCAACCCGAACTAATCGCGATTAAGGCTAATTAATTGTGATTAATGCTAATTAAGCATGGATAATTGGATTAACTGAGGTTAATGACCAAAGAGAGATAAATTAGTCTCAAATGACACATTAAGCCTAATGAAACGGATTTGAATGAAGTTGAATTGATTGAAATGAGTTTAGACTCAAACAAGGTAAATTAAGGACTTTTTCGTAAATACGGATTTTCGCGTATCTCGTCAAACACGGAAATTCTTGATACCAACGTGTGTATCTCGAAGAGTACGTCAACTTTCATAATAAATACGATCTCATTTGACCTCAATTGGACCAAGTGAGGAGTCATTTGACTCAAAATGAAAATAGATGAAATGAGAAGGGGTTTTGGTGTAAAAGCTCTTATATTAGAATCAAATGAATGGGAAGAGGGCTCATTCTTCATTTCCATTGCAAGAGAGAAGACCCTAGAGCATTTTCCCTCTTTTCCTCTTCCATTCCTCTTGGCTAAGAGTGAGATTTAGGAGTGATTGAAGTGGGTTTGAGGAGTTCATCTCCAACTTCATCTTCTTCCCCAAGCATCTCCACCATTGTTGAGGAGTATAGAGCTTGAGAGAAAGCTTGAGAATCATTTCCTTGAGTTACAAGTAAGTAAAGGACTTCCTTTATGATTTCCAAGTTCCATTAGTGATTGTGTAGTGGTTTCTAGCACCAATGACTCATGGGAGTTCATTTGGGTGTTTTTCTTGATTAGGGTTTAAAAAGGGGATTTTAATCTCAAGCAAAACCAAGGCAAAAAGAGGGTTTTTGAGTTAATAGCTTCCAAAGGCAAGTATGAACCTTGCTTGCAATTAATATTGTTCATTGTAATTGTTCATAGAGTTTTGCATAGATTGTATATGCATTTTACATTGATTTTGGGTTTAATATGAATGCTTAATGAAGTGATTAAGGTGGATAATGGGTGATTAGTAGTGATGAATGTGATTGGATGATGTATGAGGGGGAACAGGAGGTTCCAATCTCTTGTGCAGGTTGTGGAGTGTAATGGAGGAAAGAATGTAAAAGAAGGGAGAATGGTTCAGAATTCCGGAATGGAATTCTGAAGCGTCCGCTCGAGCGCACATAGGTCCGCTCGAGCGGCCGAGGTCTCTGTCAGCGTCCGCTCGAGCGCACATAGGTCCGCTCGAGCGGCCGAGGTTCCTGTCCGGGTCCGCTCGAGCGGACATAGGTCCGCCCGAGCGAACGTGTTTCGGGCCCAATGACAATATTTAGTGAAAATTTTGGGTTTAGGATTTTTACGAAAATTTGGAGTACGACTCTTAAAGATAAATGCGTTCCCGATGGGTTTTGAAGACTAATCATGGTTAGACTAAGTTATAGAGAATTAATGATATTTTAAGAAGGTTCCTTGGATGAACCACATAATTGGATATTGCCTAAGCTCCATGGGTGTTAATTACGGGGACTTGAAATGCACATATTAAATATACAAATGTGATGTCCATCGTGAATAACACGTGCATTTGGAAACCAATGATTACACCCAAATGGTTGTCTAGAATTGAGATAGAATTGAGATATGATTGAAATAGGATTGAGTAAAAACCATATGTGGTTAACATTACTCTCATTGTGTCATGGTGATCAATCTAATGAGATTGATGTGATTGTCATTCCTTTCATTTGTCATGAAAGGAATCATTGAGTTGAATTGGATCCATAAAAAGGATTTCATACTGAATGTCATTAATCATTGAGTCTGGCACTACCTAGCGATTGTATTAGAACTCCAAGTGAGTTCAATGAATAATGAATGACTAATCTTGTTGCAGCAGATGGTATTTCGGGGTGTTCCGGAGCTCCGTGGTGATGCTAGTGTCCCTGGCCCGAACACTGGTAAGTCCCACTTATATATATATATCCGATCATACCTCCGGGTAGTGATTGAAGCCTCCCTTTGAGGGGAGATGGTAAATGAATAAATCCCGCTCATATCCTAGGATATTGATTGAAGCCTTCCTTTTAGGGAAGATGGTAAGGAATTGAATGAAATACAATTTAAGAATGCTATGGTAGTTGCCAATTGGTACACGTATACTGACTGTCACTGTCTATTACTGTCATTGTCTATTATTATCATTGTAGAATTGTCTAGATTACTCTAGCATTGAAATTGTCATTATTGCAATGTGGATGTAGTGATATACTTTATTGCAAGAATTGTTTATACATTGTTGAACCGTCGTGTTCATTAGTGTTATTGATGGCATTACAGGCCAGGTTGCCCCTGCCGGCACTGCAGCGCCCCCGGCGCCAGCGGAGGAGACCGCTCCGGTTCCTCCAGGAGGACTGATAGAATGGAACCGGCGGGATACCATCTGATGTGGTATCCGAGTGCGATCGAGCTTTTGATAAATGTTTTGGGATAATGTTTTGGGAAAATGTTCATAAATTCATTTTGGAAATGTAATTAATATTTGGGACTGTAATTAATGGTTGTCTGCATAATAATTTTGTATATGCAGCATTTTGGCAAATGTATATTGAAAGCAATACATGTATAAAGACTTTCTTTTTGGTATACATGTAAATGATGAATTGTTGATGTCAAATATATATTGTTTTCCGCAAAAGTTTTATATTTGACAGGTTCTTGTGATTGATATCCCTTGTGGATCTCGTTTTAACTTCGGTTAATTCGGGGTTTACGGGAGTAAATATGATGATCACGGCTCGGCTCGGGCCTGGGTCGTGACACCGATCCAACTCGAAGCTAATGAAGTTGGGTTGCTCCGAACAAGTCCCAAAAGGCCACCTGCCCGTCTACGTAGGCGAGGAGATGGAGCGGTTCGTGGTGAAAGCGAAGCTACTGAACCACCCCATGTTCTTGGAGCTGCTCAATCAATCCGAAAGAGAATATGGGTACGAGCAACAAGGCGTCCTCCGAATCCCTTGCAGAGTTTCTGTTTTCGAACAAGTCTTGGAGACAATGACACATTAATTCTTTCTAATCTCTCCATCTCTCTGTCACTATGTTATGTTCTTCTCTGTTATGTTGATAGCTCGGATTCTCTAATTTTTAATTTGTTTTGTTAGAGTTGGTTGTTTGCCTTTATTGTTGGGTGTAAATATTCCATGTATCTGTTTGGATGTCAGTAAATTCTTGGAAGAAATAGAAGAAGAAGAAGAAAGAAGTTGGTAGTATCTCAGAGAGGGTCTTGGCACGTTTGATGACGGAGATTCCTTCTTCCATCTTCTTCTTCTTCTTCGAGTGGATGTGGACCTGATCAGCTTGCATCTTCAAACGGGTATGGGTTGATCAGTGATTCTTTTGTTGTTTGATGAGATTGATCCTACCATTGATGGGGTCAGTTCTTGAATGAGGAAGGAGGAGAACAGGATGGGTATGGGTCCGTTCCCAATCCCATCCCCTCGTCATCTTCTTGCGTGTGTGGGTTCAATGACGATGATTGGGTTTCAAATTTCAATTGATGTCAATAAATTCTTTGAAGATGAAGAATTTGTACGAATGTGGGTTGGTGGTTCCGTAGAATGTCGATTCTTTGACGTTTCTAATGATTGGGGATTTTGATTTCTTGATCATAATGAACGGTTGAGATGACATCTCCCTATTTTGAACGGCCAGTAGGGCTTCAAAATTTTGAAAACCACTGCAGCTCTCGCCAGCGCAGTTCCTTCTCTTTTGGGAATCTAAGTGGGCCATTTAGTTTGATGGGTCAACCCGTCCAGTGACCACTGTGAATGCATTTAAGGGACGTAGCCATGGGATATAACCTTGTATTTCGCGGACCAGTTTATGACCGGCCTTCAGTCTGCTGCTTAATGGCCGAACCAAAAACACCTATGGGCCATAGACATTTTAGATAGTCATGGAATTGATTGAATCCCTAGAAATTTTGAAAAATATATTTCTTAACGTGGTAAAATTGAAGAAACAAAGATGAAGATCCATTTTTTTTTTTTTTAAATTTTGGCTTGCCTAGTAAATGGATGGATTTGATCTTTCATGTAGGCCCAGGGCCGTGAATGGATTTATGTTTTTACTCAATAACCCAAAGAACCCACCAGAGAAAGTAAAATTAGGAATGGAACTATTTTTTTCAAGCTTTTGAGAAAATTGGATTAAGATACAGACCTTGAATTGCTAATTGTATCCCAATATAAGCTGAATCCAACCCCTTCCTTTGGGGCCTCAAAATCTTCAGTAGAGTGAATTCTGGCCTACGATTTCTGCAGTGTATTGATAAAAAAAAAAGTTCCCAAAAAACACCAGATTTGCAAATAGCCGCTAAACAATTCTCCTATTCCATGGAAACACCCTGCCCTAAGATAAAAATCAAAGAGGGAGGAATGTATTTTAACTTCCCAATCTGAGGTATTATTTGAAGATTATCCTATCTATACTGAGTATCCCAGCAGTGATGAAATAAAAACAACTGAGTTCCATTGAAATGGAAAACTGATAGTGAGTATCCCAGCAGTAATGAAATAAAAACAACGGAGTTCCATTGAAATGGGAGGGGGTGGGGGGCGGCGGCGGGAGATTTAAAAACAATCTACTGTGATGTTCTTTGACTGTCATGAATTTTCACATTTCCACCTGCTTGGACATCATCCTAAGGCATTTTCTTCTCTGTTCCAGAAGCTCCAACATAATCACAATGACCATCATTTAGCAACTACTAAACAATGAGACTATTCGCATGATCAATAGTATAACTTCAAGCGACTCGAATCACCCATTTGGATCTGGGTCTATGTACATTGCACTTATATCGTTTTTTTTTTTTTTTTTTTTTTTTTTTTCATTCACAAACCTTGATTATTTTTGGTCTCTTTCTTTGGTCTTTTGTTCTTTGTATCTTTTTTACTTTGAATGAAATCTTTCGTTACCATTCAAAAAAAAAAAAAAAAACCTTGATTATTTTTGGAAGAATTGTCATTAAATAAAGAACGGTCAGATTTTATCCTTAGCTTTTGAGAACTCCGGTTCTTGCAAATCTGAACTCATAATTGGGTATATATTGGCTGTGGTAGTATGCATCCCTTGAAGAGGACCCTTCTCTAATACAATGGTCTTCTTTAAGCTGATAATCTGCAGTTTGAAGATCACTTGTTAACAAAAGAAAGTGTTCAGAACCCAGGGGCCGCACAGTTAGTAACATGTGTCTAACCTAGCTGCCCAAGGTTCAATTGGTCAGTTGAGTGGGAAAATGATGGCTGTGTGGACTGGGTTTTTATTGAGTCATCTTAAGGTGGACCCCTCATGTCTTGACTAAGAAGGTAGAGTACATGTTGTATAGTATACTTAAGCTATTAGAAAGCGGAAAACCAATATACTTAATACCTCCCATCAAACGGGACGCCCGGATGATTTGGAGGAATAATACCTCTCCGGAGTTTGAGCTCGTGACCAAGCGTTGGCTTCGATACTATGTCAAGTCCGACTAGCCAATATGTCCCAAAAGCTTAAGCTGTCAGAAAGTGGATAATCAATACACTTAACAAATGTAACCCTCACTTTCCTAATATTTAAATTACTGGGAGGCACCTAGGTGATTCAATTTCCATTAGAGGGGTATAATTGATGGTCAATTTTTAAAATTTGAGGTCAAATTTGAAGATAACCAATATAATTGCACGTGATTATTTTAAATGACTTGAATTACCATAAGCGGGCCCTACTGTGGAACTCCACTCTTTTAACTCAGGATTCTTATAGATTAAAGCCTCGGACAATCCAAACTCGGCCTTAACAACTCAAAGCATCCGAACTTTTAAGGCACATTTGTGTAGCCGGTTTTCCACTGAAAAAGTAAGGATTATAGATATTAAATTCCACACTAGAGTAAAATTCATGTCTGGTGTAGCTACTTTTCCTCACAAAAAAAGTGACAATGGATTAAGTTTTTTGAAATTACTCTAGAAAAAAATTTTCTAGAGGGCATAAAAAAAAACTCGCAAAAGAGAGTGTTCTATGAAATAGTTTTCCACAGCAAGTACACAAATGTGCTAGTTTCTTTGCAAGCATTTTTTACTAGAATACCTATTATTGGAAATTTATGACATGATGTGACAACCTAATCTCTTGGTATTTTCAAATACCTTGTTTCATTCGATGTTCTTAAAATTGCAATCCACTTGAAGAGTCAAGGAAGGCCTTTGGAATTCATAGAATTTCAGTAACTATAGCGTTTCAAATGTTAGGAGGGCTAAGGGGATTTGACAGGATTTGGAAAAAAAATAAATTAATTCTTCATATGAAATCCATAGAATTTCTTTTTTTGGATAATTTCAAATTCTGCAAAAGCTATCGCTAGGTGGAGTTCATAAATCCTCCTCTTGGGTGGAGCATCTAGAAATTCCAAGAAAATGCATATGAGACTTTTTGGTAGTTAAAATATGAAATTCTAACAAAGAAACATAACATTTGCAATATTCATGAATTCCCAACATATTAAATTCTAGTCAGAAATTCTAGTAAAATAACAAGCCATAAGGGCCTTTTTTGTTTGCATTGAATATATACGAATTCATGGTCAAATGAGTTCCACTAGAGGATTATGGAAGAATATATTATAACAATGTAGATGCCACCTCCACTTTCCTAGGATCTAAGTTACCGGGGTGATGGCTGGGTATTCATTTTTCACCTTCCCTTCATTCATTTTCCATTTGAGGCGAGAAGATTTGATGGTTACTTTTAAAGATTCACATTTGTTTATTCAATTTTAGCCTTCGTTAGAAATATAACTCTCATGTATTCAATTATATAAAACAAACAAGCCCTCGGAAAATTTCTAAGTTGAATGCCTGAAACTCTACAATAGGACCCACCTATTGAAAATTTAAACCGCTTTAAATAAACACTCATCATATATGTCATGTCCTCAAATTTTACTCCGATAGTAGTTGGCCCATCCATAAAATTGACCCTATGATGCATTAACACATAATCTTATGCATCATCGATCATATTCGGTAATCACAATATTCATCACATGTTCAATCTTTGGTGGGGCCAACTGTTACATAGTAAGATTTGGGATGTCCCATTGACAATGAGATAATTCATCTTGAGCAAATTGGATTTTCAATAGATGGGCTCCACTGTAGAATTCCACTCCTCTCAACTAGGTGGATGCGATGAACTGACCGCATACTAACAGCATGGAGTCTCGCTTACAGGAGGAGATTCCCAAGTCCCAAATCACTGGGAAGGTTATATGTTACATGGTGGGGGCCCATAGTGCCTTTAATTTGAAGTGGGAGTTTTTGTTAAAAACTTAAATGAGCTTCAGGCATCAACTGCAAAGCTTGCAATCAAACCGTACTCCCACAATTTTAGTAAGAGTTTCTTTAAAAATTTGGCTCTGAAGGCAACAGAGTTCACTGCAATGGAAAATGCCCGAGTTGTACTAAAGAAAAGCATGTGGAGACAGCAAAAAGACTTCAGAAATCAGAAATGCAATCAGTTGTAACTCTCTGACTGGAGCCCAGGATTCTCGCTCTTGTTTTTTCACAATGGATGATGGCACAAGGGTTACATCTTTTGTGATCATCAAAACCATTCATGACCACACAATAGATGGCAAATTGTTAAAGATAATGTTAAGCTATAGCTACAAGAACAATAGAATGGAAAAACACCAGATCATTAATGTAGTTTTGCACTGTGAACCAACCGATGTGTAGAACAGTTTTAATATAATGTGAACTGAAGATTATGAACACTCCTCATCATCAGTATCTCAGCTATACCCCCAACAGCCTTCATCTTAGTGTTTCTCTCATATAAACAAGCAAACTAACACCATATAACCTATCTTATCGAACATTGGTGTCAGATCATGTTCCCTTTCTTTCTCTTGCTAACAATGGTTCAAGTGCATTATAATTTCAAATAAAGTGGTTCAGAAACAAATACGATATACCCATTTGTATTATTTTAAATAATGAAAGCCACAAGACCTATACAAAGATGAAACACACAAAAATGAGATAATCTTCCTACCAACCCATATAGCTTTTAAAACAAAAGGCCCAGTCCACACTTCTGCCTCAACATTTTTAATGAATATCTCTTACTAAATCTCACATGCTTGCTACAGAGGATGCTGTTTTTTTATTTTTTTAGCTATGTTGGACTACAGGAGCGATACTTTAGACTACCCAGGCATTGATCCCAGGGCAAAAGATGACATCCTTGTTTAGGTGATATAAACGGTCCATTATAGTCCATGGTTTAGTTGATGTGCGCATTTCTATATAGTCCATGATACTCCCATTCATGTATTGCCATCAGAAGAGTAATGCTTAGCTACGAACAACAGAAAAAAGTTGACAGTCTTGTCCCCATGCAAATAGAGAGGGGAGGTACAGGAAAGGGTTTTGTAGGGTTTTTCTTTTTTTTTCTTTTTGGGAAGAGGGTTTTGTAGGTTTAATCATAGATTAGCAGATAAGCCCACATGGGCATGATCCGATGATTGTTAACAATCTGATTAAGAACCCCAAAGCTTAACAGCTATCTATTGAAACTATGGTATTTTAAGGTATGGAAGGGTAGCTCAGTTAGCCTAGGACCATAGTTTGCTCCTGAAAGTCGATGGTTCGAAACTGCGCTACCACACTGGGACTGGGGCGACAGGGGATTTACCTGGCTTCCCTTGGTCCCGTAGGGATTAGTCCAGCCCAATGGGCTAAGACACCCTCTATTATCAAAAAAAAAAAAAAGAGGTATCCATGGGCTTGGTTAACTTTAGGCACTACCCAGCTTTAGCCATGAACACCCCCATGAAGTGTACTTCCCAAAGCCCATACATAGCTCTAAGTTGGTTCAAATTGCACAAAACCATCTACCGAACAGGCTAAAAATGGGCCAGGCCCACCAGTCATGGGGCTCCATTTGGCTAATTAATTTTCACAAGGTATATTTGGCTGCCTATTCTCCCCCTTATTTCCTAATTCTCTTTCAAAGTATAGTTAAACAGCATGGAAAAAATGTATTTTATTAGCTGTGTACTTTATATACGAAATATGCCTTAATATTAGGTAATTAGATGAAAGTTTCCACGAAAATTCATGCATCTAATAGCAACCAGGAATAGTGGAAAGCCTAGTGGACCTTGTCAATTTAGTGATGCATCTCCAAGTTCACACCTGGAACAATGTCTGATGAGAGACAAATAGATGAAAAAATCATCTACACTAAAAAAACCAAAAACTATGGCTGATGATTATGATGATTATTATATTTTTCTAGATGACGGTTCAAAGTGTCCAATTATAGAGAGCTTTGGCATGCATTCACCCATAGTTGAGTCCTGTATGCACCATGAGGACTAAGATTATCACATACATCAAAAAGAGCGAAAAATAGTGTTACTGAGTGACCACAAATGCATGTGGTATAGAATTAAAGTAGCAATTAAAGTAAGCCAGTTCATATGGTAATTAAGATTACATGCGAGCAATCAAGTCATGGTCTTAATAATAAGTTCACCATGAATTAGGCCAACACATATTCCGCCAGTTTCAGACGACAGATGCTGGTGAGTGTATTATGTCATAGTGCTTACAGACATTCAAAGATGAGGATAATATGAAGTTGCAAACTTGCAGTGACATCACTGCAAACTTAGACATTGAACCTTTCGAAAGGCATTCTTACCATTTCCAGTTTGATGAATCTTACCTCCTCAGGCTCTCCACAATATATGTTGCATAGAGATCCCTTCAAAATTGCAAAACATCCAATTAGCTGAACAATCTTAAAAGTGAAAGGAGCAACTATGTATAACCACAGTCATTTATTCCAAAAAATTTGACCACACAGGTTAATCAAAAAAATTTGAAAAAGATGCAGAAGTCACTTACATGGAATACTGGATAGCTTCATGGGCAGTAGATGCAGGAAGAAACTCATTGACTGCAACTTCCTTGTTTTCATTTTTCTTGTCTAAAGTTTGTGTTTATCAAAGAAACCAACAGAAAAAAGAAAGGAAACCAGAATGCATGACTAAAGTAAAGGGCATTCTTATACAGAGCTGCATGGGATAGATTAACTCCGAAAGCATATCATTTCCTTTTTCGTGTGAGAGAAAATATATTTTATTAAAAAGGCAATTCAAAGTATGTGAACTTACAGTTGATCCAGGCAGTGGACAGTATGTAGAGGTAAATGCACATAAAATGGGGAAAAAAAATCAACTATTAATGTGAAGTGGGATATGCCACATCAGAGAAACAAAATATGAAGCAGAAATTGCAGTCAGAATAACCAATCCTTAAACCCCTGGGTTTGGCTACACCATTTTTATGTTAGTCTTGGAATAAGTACTAGGAGTACTCTCATTTTAGACTTCCACAAAGCAAAAACTCGGTAGAAACTTATAACATTCACCTAAGATACATGCAGAACAATCTAGGATGTCCATATTGTCTGCCTTACTGCAGATAGAGTATGTCCCAAACTTCATAATGGTCAAAAGATCTCACCCATCCAATTGACGTCCACTAAACAGATGGCTAAGCAGATCATTAGTGATCCGATTGATTTCCATTAAAGATGACTAAGCAAGTGGTTAGAGACCAAAATTCCAAGGGCAAAGTTTAATGGTTCGGGACATCCTGTTAATGTGATTTTCAGGCTAAAAACTGACCACAATGGAGGCCCACATTTTTGGATATCTAGACTGATGTGCATATATATCAGGAACAGAAAAAGAAAGAGTTCTTTAGTTACATGATCTTCATAAAGCATCCATCCTCCCCATCATTGAAGTCTTCGTCCATCAAACGTCAGGTTTGTAACTTCTACTTTTCCACTTAACCCTATTTACAGCAATGCTCATTGTAACTAAACTATCTATCATGTCTTTCCTTACTACAGTTAAGGACTTTCTCGGCCTCCCCCTTCCCATGCACTTGTGACCTTTCAATACATCTTACAAGTTTGTTTATGATCTTCTGTCTTGTGTGCCCAAACAATCTCAACAAACATCCCTTTATTTATCTTCTATTGAAGCTACTCATCATTTTTCTCATGTAGAAATCCAAAATCTATCCTTTCATAACTCTACACACATCGATCTTAGCAAGCATATCTCAAGCAAAAGTGATTTAATTCTCTCTCCACATACGATCTTAGAATGCACATCTCAGGCAAGTGTGATATAATTTTCTCTCCACATATCGATGTAGCATGACATCTCAGGCAAATGTGATTTATTTCTCCTCCTTTCTTCCTTGCCCAAGATTCATCTCCATAAAAACAAAAAAAGCTTGATAACCATCCTATAAGAAATGCGCCTTCAACTGAAATGGCAACTTGACCATGCCATACAACCCCATTAGCTTATTTCCATTTTGCCACCTAATGCTAACCCTATTTGTGATGTTGAACTCTAATCTTCCATTTTGTTCTCTAGGAAGATTTTGCATTACATTGATTGCATAGAAAGCACCTAAGTTATCATCTTTATAAAAATGTCCATGTTACATAACATCACAAATTCAAAAGCATATTTACACTTTCTGAACAGACATTGTTCTCTCTGGAAATGAATATATCTAGAACCAAAACTGATTAAACAAAGTATAAGTGCCAAATAGAAGAAATTAGACAAAGAACATCTATTAAAATAACAATTTCTATAGATGGCAGTAAGAGGACTAGGAGGCTGGAAAACAAGATTGAACAAGACAATCAACCCTTAAAAGTGAATAGTGTGGATGATGCCAACACATGATCTCTCTCCCAAAGACGCATTTTAACAGAGAAGTTAACTCAATGTGACTCCTTTCTACTACACCAGTAATGACCCCATGATCAATGCTATCGATACTATTACTATTGGGATCAGCAGTAGCAGATGCATTGAAAGTGAATAGAAAAGAGCTGAGTGCAATGGCAAGTGCTGAGAAGAATCAAATTCTACATCTGTTTATGGGAGTGTTGGAGCTCATGTTATTTTGGTTTAGTTTGCAATCAAACACGGGTTATGTTTTGTCATATACGTGTAAGGAGAGGACAAGAAAGTGGTCACGACTTGTAATTTGTGAGGTAGGAAAGAGAAAGGACGGGTGTCGTGGAGTATTAAGTGACGAAAGAAAGTGGGAGGGCGATAAGAGGGAGATGGAGGATTTACATGCTAAGGCCTAAGAAAAGCAGTGTCAATATAAGAATCTCATTCTTTGGATGAGGAAAATCCATAGCAAACAGTGTCTTTGTTAAATTATTTTTTTCCTTAATCATCGCCATTTACAAGGATTCAGATTTCAGAGTCATTTGAGCCAACTTGTTTGTGGGGAATTGGATTTTTATGAATTTACGGTAAAATGGGCTTGAACAAAGGTGATGGCTATGAATATTTTGATAGATGGTCTCTGAAATACTGTAAACGATAAGTAAATAGATTGGCGGACTTCCTTTCCAAGCTTGACTATCCTATCTTCACCACATTCCACCAATGGTTCCCACATTAAATTGAGAATATCTATCAGAAGAAGAAAGAAAAAGCATTTTAGGTTTCAACAGGTAGCCTTCAGGCCCAGAGCCAACCTACTCAGCCAAGTAAAATGTCATTGCAAAGGGCTGCCAACAGTACTAAGTTCCCAATAAATATTGAGACCAACCAACATGACAACACTGCAATGATCCAAATGTTTTTAACTTTTGTAATTAGTACTTCCCTTTTCTTTTGTTTGTTTTGATGTTTTTGGGATGAGTGGAGGGCTAACAAGTACACCTGCCCTAAGAAATTTTTTGTACCAACCCCCATCTACAAGGACTAGAATATAGCTCTTCAAACACATGGATATGAACAAACTTTTGCCTCAATGGCATTAAGAAAGCAAATGTAGCTTACAGCCTTACCAAAAGCAGATAAGCCAGCCACAAAAAGAGTGGAACTGTGTATTTGTTCAGTTATAATAGAAGGATACAATCTTCAAAAAAGCGACGAATTTCGGCCAAACGATGAGGTGGGAGCTCCTTGATATCAGTGTAGTGTCGGTATTCAGGATCATCCGCGCACACAGCAATTATTTTATCGTCATTCTCTCCCTTTTTTTCCAGGAATATATAATACATTAGTAACTTCCCTCCAATAACAAAGAAGCCATCTGAAGAGCTATACCTGGTCAATCATAGGCATGAGGCCGATGGCTTTAGCACGAAGAAAACATCCTGGAAGAACTGGTTCCTGTTGATTGTTGCAATAGCATGGAAAACAGTAAGCCAAGATAAATGTCCTTATACTTCCAGGGAAGAAAAACAAGAGAAAGGATCAAAATTCTAAAAGAAGAGAAAACAGTTCACATTCTATATAACTGGTTTCAATTGGCTCTGCTTAAACTTGATATAATATAAACATGCCCTTGCTATTTATTGGGCTTACATAATAAATGCCAGAAAATGCAACTCTCCTTTTTCAAATGTGTATACTGTATAGTGTTTGGCCCTGTTTTCACAATTTCATTCAGAGAAGCACTATATACAGTAGCATGGATGGATCAAGCTGCAAAGAAACCACCATAAGATACTTCGCATCTAATCAGAAGTTTGCAAATGGTAAGTTATAAAATATATAAAGGCAATAATTCATATTCAACTTCAAAACATCACCAATGAGGAGAATGGATTGTTCCGTTGAGGAAACTTCTGTTCCATTTCCTGATTATGGTGAAGCTCAAAAATGAAGGATTTACATTGCTGAAAAAGGGCTTCCAATCATACAGAATGCTAGGCCCATATGCAAACATTGTAATTCAGGATGGCATTATAATAATACCTCTTATGTGTCTTGGTGACTGCATGAAGACCTATGTTGCAAATATAAATTTCAAAATGGAAATCATGTATCAAGAGAAATGGATACCTGCATGAGGACCAAGACATCCATTGGGTCATTATCCCCACAAAGAGTCCGAGGGATGAAACCATAGTTGTGAGGATACACAACAGATGAGTACAGTACACGGTCCACCTGAATGTATCAAATACCAAATAATATCCTTAGTATGAAGAGAGCTCAATCATGGAATAGAAAGTAGAGATTTCTTGATTACCTTAATCAGGCCAGATTTCTTGTCCAGTTCATATTTCACCTTGCTCCCTTTTCCTATCTCGACTACCTGAAAACCAGCGAGTAGCTGTTTTGATGAAACTCAAAGAGCAGAGCAAATATCCAACCACACCACCTCGGTCCTATAAATTGTACAAGTGGAGCCCACCTTTTAGTGTCCATATTCTTGACAGGCAAGGCAAGAAATATCATGTATGGGAGATTTCCTATAAATCTCCTCCATCAGATGATCCTGTTGGATACTTGTTAAACAGACAAGCAGCATATATCAGTTCATGAGCCACCATAATGTACTACGGTGAAATTAGTGCATGTCCAAGAACAGGAACATCAGATGTATGGCATAGTAACTGAGGTAGGCCCCACATGTACACCTGCTGATCAAACAAAACAAAACGCCATTTCCCTCAATTGAGCATCATGCAATACCTCCAAATCCAAGCATGGCAGACTCATTTGCATAATCTTTCAACCCAACGGGTTGACCAATTCAGCCAGATACCAGGTAGAGTGAACCGAAAAGTCAACAGGTCAACCGAGAAGAATATACATATATATATATAGATAAATTGAGCTTATGATATGATACATCAGCAAGTACAGGCATACTGTGTTAACAAATAAATTCTAGGGACTCCAATATTTGAAATGTTTAAGACATCATTCCCTCCTTCGTGTTTTTTTTTATCAATTCACTTTTAGTAAATTTGATAAGGATGGCATGGCTAGCATGCAATGGTTTGAAGCCAGCCAATAGACTCCAACGGTAATATTTAGGAGGCTGGGCATACCAGATTACCATCAAAGTGTCTAACTAGTAACTACAAGTATCTTTCTGTTATTTTGAACAAAATGAGTTTAGTATCTTACACAATTGAATATTGATGGAGCTCCAGGTCCTGCATCCATAATTTCAAAGTCAAAACAAGAAAGAACAACTAAAGTATAGCATAGCAATAGCTGAATCATCATAAACTCTCACTTCATACATAAACGAAAAGTCATTCTAAAACTTTATCATTTAATTCAGTATAATAACTAAACTAAGAGATTATAACAAGCCAGTTAGAGAGGGGGACGGGGGGCGGAGAAGTGGAAAACGAGGTTATTCAGTACCTATCTCCAGATCATGCCAAGGGTGAGCTGCAACTTCCCGTCTGGACAAGCTTGAAAGTATTCTTTCATTGAGAGCTGGATGCACTTGGTGTGAGTTAGATGACTTGTTTCGGGTTTCACTAGGCAGATCCATATCTGCAAGTTGAAACCAGATATAGTAAATCATATTAAAAGTTTAACCATTCTTCAGCTTCATCACAATCAACAATTATACAGTCGGCAAGGAATCATATCTCAAGGTAGTACAACACTTGGCGAACAACTGAACCTTCAATATAATTCACAAAATAGAAATTTTGAAATTAGTCAGGATGCCAAGCATCATGTATACTGCTCATCAACTATTTTTTCTGTTTTGTCACAAGAGCAATACAACTTAGTTTTTACTTGTTAAATCAAGAATATCTAGCAAGTAATACTTGTTGGATATCTTATGCAAGCTAAACAGCATACTTTCTTAGGATCTGTAAAAGGTTCCAACAGCTTGGACGAAGAAGATGGCGACGAGTTTGAATATGTAACTAACACACAACTAACATAATGAAAGTATTTCCACCCTATCTATGTGATCATCAAACACACCAATCGCCTCAATTACCATATACATCTCACAAATCCCCAGTTCATTTAGCTTTTGTTAAGTGTGCATCATAGCATCAAGCCAGTCCTATTTTATTTTGGTTAAGTGAGGAACAAACCCCTAACCAAAAAATATCACGCCCAACCGAGCAATTAGTTTCCGAATTACAACACTACATTTCAATCACTAACACAACATAAGGAGTTTAATCCTACTATCCCCACACGCTTATCGCCCGCCTATGTTTAGCTCCCGAGCTGCAGTCAAGTGAACCTCATCCTGAACTAAAGTAGCCTGTTACTCGCTGACTGTCAGAGGATCCTAGCCCTTCTATTTCAGCAAAGAAGACTCAATTACTCGATTTAGAAGAAAAAAAAGTAGAGTTCTTGAGCAGATAAACATACAAATCTCCTTCAAAACAGAACCAAATCCTATAAAGATCAGAAATTTATGCCAAACAAACCATAAAACTACCTAAAACGCTTCAGCAAAAGACAACAGCTCAAACCCAACCGCAAATGGGAGCTCAAGGGGGGCATATATATATATATATATAGAGAGAGAGAGAGAGAGAGAGATTCAAATCCGATTTCAGATTTCCATCCAAAAAACGAACAAGATTATCAACTAACAGAAAAAATTTAAATGCTAAAAATGTCACAACCTCATCGATACATCTCAAACGCAGAACCAAAAAACCAAAAACCCTAAGCTCTAAACCAAATTTCTCCAGAAAACCAGCACCACATGCAACAAATCGTAGCTTAAAACGAACAGCAGGAACTGTAGATTAAGATCTAGCTCATACCTTGCTAAACAGAGACTCAAAACACGATCAAAAGAGAGAATTCCAATGTCGATGTCAACTACACTGTGTGTGTGTGTGTGTGTGTGAGAGAGAGAGAGAGAGAGAGAGAGAGAGAGAGTATAAAAAAATGCGAAAAGAAGACGGGGAGGTAGGAGATTCGACAGAGAGGACATTCTCCCGCTCCATTTGAAGGAGAGAACTAATCCTCACCGTACACGTGGCTATTAAAAATCGATCTGGGATGTAGCGAGTGTAAGGTGCGAGTGCGCTGCGCCACACGTGAAGAAAGGAACCTTTTGGAGTGGGCCACACTAAAAGGATTAGAGGGATGAAAAGGTGCAGATGAGAGTGGAATCTACTTGCATGTGAAAAAAAAAACGTGGCAGGCTGTGATTCAATCAGTTCTAGTATGGGAGAATAAAAAGTTGATGGCATGTATTCCTACCAGTCAGCAGAGCAAATTGGACGGTTGAGATCGTCCTTAGTGGATAGTGTGTCACAGCAATTGATGAGATCTCAGTCGATAATATTTTATGTTGCCAGCTTTGGTCGGTAGATATCTAGGCTCCCCCTGTGATACCGAACGTTTATTCGTTAATAATGGTTGAAGTTTAATAAATTCCCACATAGCTATTTGTATATAAAAAAAAATGAGGTTTAAAAGTTACGAATGAAATAACTACGAAATTTTTACAAAATAATTAAACTTAAAGTCTAATTATATAGCTTTACCAAGAAAAAGAATGAAATTACGAATTGGTTGTTCGTATATTTTTTTTTATGACAAGAATACACTAATTGACCGTATCGTCAACTACTTGTGTAAAAATTAGGTTGCGGAATGCCGAATTTTCAGTCTTTTCAATGAGGAACTCTATCTTCTTGTTCATTTTCTTTATATTTGTGGTTTATATGCTTTCATTTTCATTTTTTTAATTTAGTTTGCAAAGAAAAGTACATCAAGTGGAGAAAGAGATGATGGACGGTCAAATTGACGTTCAGGATGAAATATTCCCACTACTACTACCAAACAACCACATCCTTACATAAGATACGACCCTACCTTGTCTTTCGTACCTTTCTTATCTTCCTATCTCCATCCCAATTTACCATCTCCATTCTTCTCTATCACCACAACTGAACCATCTTCCTCGTCCCCATCCTACTTTTTCGTAGTCACCATACTCGTACAGTTGAATCAATTACTTGCAAACGCAAGCACCCATCTTCACTATCTACACAACCGATCGCAACAATACTACTCTAGGGCCCTGCAACTTGCTCACCGCCAAATGCAAACACTCCATCTTCCTTGTCATCTCTCCATCTCCATCTTCATTCAGCAAACACCAACCATCATTTCATCCCTTCTCCATCGAACCCAACCTGCACGAATCTACATGAGACCAACCCATCTACATCCCTTCATCTCCCATACCCACACACCTTTTCATCTTTTCTCTGTTTCTCCCAATCAAATACACACTACACAAATAAGATGAACAAAAGCAAACAAACAAATAAGATGAAACTAAGATCTATTCCTTTATGAAAATCGTAGCCCAAGGGCAGGAAGAAGAGTTGGGTAGTGGATTGGAGTTTTTCTCACCAAGGCATTTGGACGATATCATTAACACCTAGCAAAATCATTTAATTTTATTTATGTTATTAAATTTTTAACTTTGATTTCGTATGTTTATATTTTTATAAAATCTAAAATCGAAATTTTTCTCACACATAAAGAATTTATAGGCTTTCTTAAAAACCACACAATTAAAATAAATAATAAATATGGAAAATTAAGAATTTTAGTAGAAACATGAAACATGAAATATTGAGATGAAAAGAATTCTAAGAAATTTAAAATATGCGATCTTCCAATTAGAGACAGGCTTGGTAATGAGTTGGTTGGGTTCAGGATAGATATAAAGGTTTTTGGACTTTGATCTGAGCCAAGCTCAGGACAGGGTCAGATTTTAGTTTGTTTGACTTGCGAATTTGATAAGATTATTGCCACTTACCTTTATCTAAAACTCGCATCATGACAACAAAGAAAGAAGAAAAAGTGATGATGGTTGATGGGGGACCAAACCAAGGGAAATAGAGATGTGTTCCTAGGCGAGGGCATGGGTGGGGAAGAGAGAGATTTGAGTGTCATCTAATAAGGATGCTGAAAGTTTCACCTACAAAGGGGAGAAAGGTGATGAGATCATCTTTTTTTTTGCTGCTTCTTTGGATCCTGCCCTTCTAAAGAGCTCCTTCCATTCTTTCCAAAAATCATCTCATCAAGGTCATCCGTAACTTTATCTTCTTTCCCACCCCTAGCACGAGATCCTGCTGGTTTTCTGATAAGTGCCTCTTCTTTCCCATCCCGAGGAGATTCATTTGGTTCGATGGTCATAGGTATCATCACAGGAGCTGATTGAGGTGGGAAGTAGAAGTTAATTGGTGAAATGGTTTCATTGCTTTGACATGAATGAGTTAATTAAGGAATTAAAAGTTAATTGGTGAAATGACTCTTACGTTGGGGAGAGGCATTGAGTCAAGAAATTTGATTTTATTATATATATATATATTGTATTAATGGAGATTAAAGTAGAGATTAAGAGAATTAAAGAAGAGATTAAATTGGATGACATGGCATGAGGAAGCTGATGTGGCTCACAGTCAAAATAAATTTGATTTTATTATATATATTGTATTAATGGAGATTAAAATAGAGATTAAGAGAACTAAATAAGAGATTAAATTGGATGACATGGCATGAGAAAGCTGATGTGGCTCATAGTCAAAATAAATTATAATGGTCAAAATCAATTGCCTCCAATTGCCTAATTTCTTAATTGGAAACAGTCCCTTTCATATATATATATATATATATATATATAAATTGATGATATCGCCAATTTATCATCATAAATTGACTGAAAACGGAGAGGAGGGAGATGAGACCAAGAGGAGACCAGGCCTAGGCTTTTCGTTTCGCAGAAATGGGTCTACCTCCCCCAGTGAAAACACCATTCCTTTTACGTAGTTTGGCACTTTCCTGTCATGGTAAAAGGCAAGTAAATCCTCTATTTTCATATTGAAGATTCCATTAAAAAATAACTAAAAATCAAATATCATCATAACGTACCACTCGTATTTTATTCTTTTTTTTTAAATCAACTTTACTTCACTGGACTCTATTAGTAGAGTTGCCAAATTGGCCCTAAAAGGAATGGTGATTCCAGGAATAATGGTCATTCTGTCATTTTTTTACGAACCAAACGAACGCGGTAATGATTATTTTGTTGGAATGACGATTCCATTCCGACCTTCGTTACGACGAACCAAACGCTACTTAAATATTTTCATCTATGATATCTGTGCACTTGAAGCCTTTCAAGTGATCATCATGAATGGGCCACAAGACCATTGGTGCTTCTTCAATGGCGGACCTAGAAAACTTAACTTGGGGGAGCCTAATGTAAAAGAAATATTGTGGGAAGGGCCAAATTAAAAAAAAAAAATCAAATACTAATTATCATAATTTCCAGGGGTTTCTTCGAAAATCTTCAGGTAGGGTGGGGCTTCAGCCCCCAGACCTTTATACGTACCTGGGTTCACCATCGTGTATCTTTACAGCTCTTTATTTGGTGGCCCATAAAAGAGGAGTTCGATGGTAACACCAAATTCTCTGGAAAATATGTGATTGGATCAATTCTCGCTCGGTTTTGCAATGCACAGCCATCAAATCGGCCCCACTATTTAAGTCTTTGTACTATTGGGATGTGGGCCCTGATTATCTCAACTATATCAAGGAGGTCCCGCTTTTTGGCTAGTTTTGTTGTGTCAGCATATTGTAATTCATCATGGTAAAAATGGCTGAATATGCAGTCCAGCTCCTCTTGTGATAAGTGCATCCCATTTGATAATCTTTATCATTCCATAATCCAGCACGAAAACTAATTTTACATTCATTGGTCCTTCACTCCACATTCGACTGAATTTTAAACAAATCTATAGTTAGGATGTCGTTAAACTTTAAAACTGCTAAATCAATGGCTGTAATAATTTGGTAGGGCTGGTTTTTTTACTCTCCATTGTTTATAAGGTACGTTTCATCTGTCCTCCTCTCATTGATAGGCATTTATCCACTTAGAAGGTATTTGAATAACTTAGAAAGCATGTAAGGTCTCACATTCTTACAAAAATCTTCATATTTGAGGTCCCTAACTAGCAAAGCTAGCACCTTAGCATGCCCATAAAAAACTTTTTGTTTGCTTATTTTGTTTTAGCTCCTTGTCAGCTCAACTTGGCCTAGACATGTTTCCATTTTCTAGCATTTTTTATGGTAGAAGTCAATATGGACAAGCTAAAGAGAACAAAATATTAATGGACTAAAAAATCAGAAAAACGAATCTATGCTTTACTATTTGGCCACCCCCAAATGAGTGAGATATGGCTTTGATGGTGATGATGTACTTTATTATTTAAAAACAAAACCTAATCAAGAGAGGGTAATATCAAGATATAAAAATTAACCATATATAATTCATATAATTTAAATTAAGAAAGTAATTAGTCCTAAAAACATTTTATTTACTATAGAAAGAAATTATTTAAGAGATTTAACTATTGAAAGAGATTGAAACCAAAGAAGACATAGATGGAAGTAGTAATGTTGGAAATGAAGAAGTGCAATCTATCAAACAATTTGACTAGTAATATATTAAAATGGAAAATATAGAACTCATGTAGCGAACCCAACATAATTGGGAGAAGGCTTTGAAGATAATGATGAACTATTGACTAAGAGGGAGGCATGTTGCATTTTCATGTCTAGAAAAAACTTCCTACTATAAACTAAGTCAATAGAGATTAACGATATTTTATAAAGTATAGATTAACCATAAATAAATTTAAATTAAATTAGATGAGGAAGATATTAAGAATAAAATAATCTTTCATTTATTACCTTCACGTATGTAAATGGCCTATATACATATGTTACATATGCAAGTGTTACACTTGTGAAACATATTATCATGTTTGTCAAAATCATCATTTTCATGGGTAAAATGATTATATACACCGGTTTTAGATTTATTTGGATCTTTGAGATATTTTTTACAAATTTATCAAAATCCAAGAAGAATTAAGATACGAAACTTTATGTCTTGATATTTTCCATCAATACAATAATATCAAACAATTCAGATTATGAATTGGAGGTCCACATAAGTCTTGGAAAACTAGATCCATAGCTTGGTATTTTTTCACAAATTACTCAAAATATTTGAAGATTTAAGATAATTATCTACAAGGTCTTAGGGTATTTAGTTTAATAAATAAATTGAACAGTTTGGTACTTGATGGGCCCCATATATGAGAAAAAATATCAAATAACAGTGCCTTTTACAAAGAGGGATGTGAATCATTTTCACACATACGGAGGTGGGAAGGTGATGGTGTATAAATGGCCTCATTACACGCCACTAGCTACGTGTATAGAACAATTGCAGGCAATTCTCTCTTTCAATGGGAAAGATGTAAAAGAGGGAATATACTTTCCTATGAAAAAAAAAATTGCATTTATCCTCTCGAGATAAAGTGAAGTTTGAACTGCACTCTACAACTCCCTCTCGCTCTCCCTCTCCCTCTATATATGTGTGTGAAAAAGTTAATGGTTAGGTAAAGGTGAAAAATTCTTTATGGTGAAATAAAAATGCATTTGTTTCAATGAGTAAAGCAAAGTGAGAGATGATAAATCAATAATTGGTGAAGTCACCGCTTTACTTGTATTTCATGAGGTAAATTTTTTTTTTTTTTAGAGGATGGTAAAATAAAAGTGTATTTGGTGATTGAACCTTTACTTTCCCACTTCTTCGGACCAACCAAACAAAAGTAAAAATTTTGGTGTATGAAATTACTTTTTCACATATTTGACTTTACTACCTGAAATTTATTTTTCTTTTTTCTTTTTTTTTTCATGAAGGAGGTCCTTTACCACCTACAACAAAGGTAGGGGGACGAGCATGACTCTTTATCTAAATGGTAAGGAGTAGCAGTTCTCATTTAATTATTTATTATTCGAATCCTGAGTATACCACCTCTTTTGTGTATGCGTGTAAGCTCTTTTTCCACTTGTATGGACTTTCTTCCGATGCATGCGGGCTCATTCCGCACATAAATAATTGTTTAAATAAAAGTAGGGAGAAAGACTTGGAATTTTGGTTAAACTGAACTGTCACAATTTCAATTGACCTGGCCTATAGAAGTCAGTCTAGGCCGTTCGACGAGCTCAATACTTCAAAACACTCAATCTCCCTTGAGCATTTCAAACATTGAAAACTCAGAGAAATAAGACTAAGTAATCAGTTTGCTGTCTCTCACCAAAATTGAAAATTCTTAACATTAAAAATGGGAATAAGTTTATCCAGCTAGCAAACATATCCAATACTGTTGACTCTTCTTAGGCTGACCATTTCTCCCTATATGCCACCCAAGGATGAATTCATAGTGTGGGGCCTTTGATGTTATACGGTCGATTGACCCACTACTAATAATTTAATTGATTGAAGAAGCTAAGAAGATAAAGTCATGAATTGAACGTTTATGGGCTCATTATTAGAAAGATATATGTGTGGTTAGGGATGTAAATGAGTTTTCGATTCTCCGATTATCCGAAAGTTATAATCTGTTAAGAATCAGGTCCTGGTCCTTATTTAGGCCCCGATAAGTAAATATGTCCGGATCCGATTCCACCTTGGTTCGGACTTGTGGACTCGAGACCTGACATATTATCTCAATTTTTTAAAATCTCTTCTAAAAATCATATTTTTTTTAATATAATTCTCAATCTAGACCCGGATCCGGATCCAGACCTGTCCCGTATATGGTTCTGATTCCGGTTCGGAGCCAAGAAACCGGTTGAGAAATGGTTCCGAATCCTCATCTAATTCCACATTCTCCTTAACGGTTCCGGTTCCGAATCCACCATGGATCCAGATCGGAACCGACCCGATTACAACCCTATGTGTGGCCCACTTTGAAGATACATGTGTAATAATTGGTCTGAAACTGTACACCTGGTCCGTGCAATTTTCAAAGGTGGGACCCACACGGCATTTCTATGATATCCATCCATCCATCCATCCACCCAACCACCCTTGTATATACAAAATACAAATAAATCATGTTATGTTCCCTCTCTCTCTTCAAACGTCCAACCACTGCTGACGTACATCAGACTCTGCTTCTCTCTCTCTCTCTCTCTCTCTCTCTCTCTCTCTGTTCCTTTAAATTCTCGTTGGTTCGTTCGTTTTCTCTAATTGCAGAGTCGAATCTCTCGTTCTATCTCTGATCGGGTTTGTATTTATTCGTCGATGGCTGCTCCACCTGCAAGGGCTAGAGCCGACTACGATTACCTCATCAAGCTTCTCTTGATCGGCGACAGCGGTATGCAATTCGATCTCTCTCTCTCTCTCTCTATCTATCTATCTCTGATTGATTGCTGTTACGATTGGAGTTCGATTGCTTATTCTCTTCAAGGATGCAAAGTTATTGGCATTTGATTGTGTTTGCGATCTAACTCTAATCGAGTTTTAATTGTAGTTTTAGGGATTTTACATTTTGCGGGATGTAATGATCGATGACTTTTTCCTTCTCTTTTGTTATGTTTGATTTGATGTGTATTGATGGTGGGATTGGGGGGAAAATGGGGATGTTATGGGCTCGTTTGTTTAATTGGTATTGAATTTCCTTAGGATTTTAAGAAATGATGAAGGCTAAGATTCGCAAGGGTCATTCAATGATTTTTGCTTTGATTGAGGTCAAAACGCAATGGCAATTAAACAAACAGGCAATACTGGAATTGGTTTGGAAAAAAAAAAAAAAGAAGTGATTTTTGGATTGGTAGTGCATTCTGAATTAGTCAATAGGCCTGCTGGCATGGTCACAAATCCCAAGTTGAGCAAACAATGGTAGTACTTTGCATTAGTATTTGTTCTAGTTGGTATTTGGAGTAACACTCTGTTTTCTTGTCGGAATTTGATATATACGCATTTCTATTCCTTTTGCCTCAAATCACAACTAATAATGACCCAAGTAGGAATTGAAATGTCGTGCTCGTGTCTTGATGAGTGATGTAACTAATTACATGTAGATTAATCTATTTACCTTGGTCAATTGTAAGTTTGTAACATTTCATTTGCTCGTCTTCTTATGCCATTCTTGCTTTTCTGTGTAGTTGTACTCGGTTCCTGAATCAGTAATCATTTATTGTTATAATTTATAAAGTAATAAGAGCTTTTGTGAATGAGTCATAAATTTAAGGCCTTATTTTTCATGTAAAACATTTTGACCAACACTCATGTAACTATTTACTTGAATAGTTGGAAAATACCTAACAACTAGACAAGAATAATCTGAAAATTGTTTCACCTGGCTCAGCTGTTGGCTTGAGTCAATTTGGGATGCCTACAAATGATTGTTGTGCCCAGTTCATTTGAAAAGAAATAGTTTAACCTCTAGTTTTCTAAATACTCATATTTGGAAAAAGAAAACTAAATAGATCTTTAGAAAAAAGGGTTAAACCAAGATGTAGATTGGTGCAGCTGAAGTCTCTAGCAAGCATTGAGAGGGTGGTTATGTCTCAAGCCTGGGACAAGAAATAAAATTTGTGAAGAAAATTCACAATACATGTCTTCACTCTCTAAAGTGTCTCTAAAAACTAATAAATTTTCTACAAAGTAGGGACGCATTCCATTGAATAGATATGCACTACTGTTTAGTGTTATTTGATCCTATCATTTGACTGTCTTGAACTTCCACAATACTGTATCAAACTTCATATTGATCTACCCTTGCTACCAAAGGAAAAAAAACGATAAAAAAGTGCTGGTCCATTAAAAATAAAAATAAAAATTATACCCAAGCTTGCTGGTTATGCCATATGATTAACACTTGAACAACCGGTATTTTTTGGTAGATCTAACCTGTAAACAGAAACAGAAAACATCTTTCAGTAGCTCTTCATGCTTCATCAGTAAAAGAGCGATGCTTTCTTTCTCCTTGATTGAAGTATATGTGTTATTGACATTTAGATGAATATGAATTTTGTGTTGCCGTGTTTGCCACTAGATGATGGAAGCATGAGGCCATTGATACCATTTCACACTAAACTGAGTTCATTCAAGGATAACCAACATGGAAGTTGACAAAATTCTTGTTAGAAATTATTGCCTTACCTCCTTTTTTGAACCTTGAATCCTTATGTTGTTTTAAGAGCTTTGTAACCAGTAATTGAAAGTCGTCCACAGTCCACCCTTTTTGCTGCCATGTTTTCGTAAGTCTGACAAATCGAACAACTTTCTTGCATTTTTATGTTATGAAAGTACTTGTCCATAGCCAGTGTCCATAACTCTTCCTTTCCCGTACATTCACGGAGTATGAGGCCATTAGCATCAAAGCATGAGGCATAGACACCATTAGCATTTTTTAAATATTCAAATAGTTACATGTAATATAGAATACATCAATCTAAATAGAAAATAGTCAAAGTTTGACTGTTTTAGGCCTTCTAATGAGTTACTAGGGTTCGAATTAAGTTAATCCTAGGTCAATTAGATTTGAATTAAAAACCTTTTAAGTTCTTAAACTAATACTAAAACTCTCTCTCTCTCTCTCTGTCTGTGTGTGTGTGTGTGTGTTAATGCTCTAAGGGGGCATAGGGCATCATTAAAGCACATGTTTCATCTGGGGTATACACCTCAAATATGCCTCGTACAATGAGGCATTAACTTCAAATGCAAGCTATGACTCAGTCTTGAGACCCATGGAATTTTGGAACACCTCATCTTGAGGTGTAAGCTCCTGACTCCTCTAAAATTATTGGTTCCTCTTCCTTAGCCGAATTATCCTCACTTGAATGCTCACCATCTTCCTCTCCTTCCTCAGAGAAACTTAACTCAACTCTTTTTGTGGATATTGGTTTGATAAATTACCCCACACTCTTTGTCGAGGGCATTTGATTTCTCCATTCAGCTTTCTTTAATCTTGCTCTCCATTAATCTCCCATAGCTTCTTCTAACATTAGAATCTGGTCAATGATTCAATTCATCTGATTATGACTAGCATGGCCCCTGGGCCCGACTTGTTTGACGACAGTCTCTTTGAGGTTGACTTGCTCTACCTTTTTTTTTTTTAAATGGTTGACTCACTTCACTTTTCACTTCACCTATCCTCAAAGTTAGGGGCTTTCATCAAGCCGAAGCCAGCTGGAGCTCAACTTGTAAATTGTAATCTAGACAAGCTGGACTTGAGCTTGGCTTAATTATCTCATAAGCAAGCTTGAGTTTGGTCATGTTCAGCTCGGCTGGCTTTAGCTCTACTTGATTAGGGGCTAGGCTCGAGCTCAGCTTTATTAAGTTAACATTTTATATGAGCTTAATTTTAAAGCCAAGCTTGGCTTATTAATGGACCCACACACAAGTATGAGGAAGACAATTTGATTCCAGGTCCAAGCTCTAGCTTGGCTAATCAAACGTGAGGTTGGTTCAAGATTGAGTTTGTGTATCAGGCATTCAAAGCCTGCGAAGCTCTGCTCATCTTGTTCATTTACAGCCCTTCTCATGGCATTTCTGAACCATTATGCTTTCATTTTGAAAGCCAATTATGTTTAATATGCATTATCCAGCCTTCAGCTCCCATTCAAATTGACTCATTTTGGATGAACTTGTAGACCATTAATGCATCTTTCATTAACTTGTCTTCTAAAGTTCTCTATAAAGTTTCATTAATTCAAATTTCTTTTCTAACTTTTTTTTTTTTTTTTTTTTTTTTTTGAGCAAGTAGCAAGTAAATTTTATTAGATGGAAAATGGATTACAAACACACCCTTAAGGGATAAAAGACTTATATCCCAGAAAGAAAAGAACTAAAGAAACAACTCCCTAGGGATAACCCTGGAAACACCCTTCATAGCTAAAGCATCCACAAATCTGTTTGCCAACCAGACATCATGATGAAAGATCACAGGTAGAATTGAAGCCAAAATCTTGATCTCATTAAAGAAAAATAGGAGCTTCCACGGCATCCTTGTATTGAGGCTAACCCACGAGATATAATTGAGGGAATCGCTCTCCACAATCAATATCCTTGGAAAGGAACGAGAAAAGATTCTCAAAGCCTCCAATATCACCAACACTTCGGCTTCATTGGAATTTCTTACCCCCACTTCTTTAGAAAACAAACAAACAACTTCCCCTTTATTATTGCCTAGGACCCCATTGCTACCTGCTGGCCCCAGTTTACTGCCGCGCAGTATGCATTGAATTTCAAATTTTCAATAAACCGGGAGGGGGGTGGACCCAGAGATGATCCTCCCCTTCCTCGAAGACCTACAAATCAAGCATGCTTCCCTCTGTCCTATCTTTGCTGGCAAATATTACATAAATGTTGGTAAAGTGTCTGGAATGATCAGAAGTAGAAAGGGGAATCTACTTTCTTATATTTTTACATCTAGGATCCAACTTGCAATATTGATAGGTGATCAAAGCTAATCTGTGTAAGATATGTTGTTGAAGAAGCTTACGTTTTTTGTTTTATGATCTTTTTATTTAGAATTGTAATGAGAAGATGTATAAATCACTGTTTGTGGATCCCTTTCTGTGATGAAGCGCAGAATGTGTGGGCTATTATTTGTTTCTTCTAAGGTAGTTGTGGAGGTCAACATTGAGTCATAGATGCGATCAACTGCATGGTTATTTCAGAGTCACAGTGGGATTTTCATTGTTAAGAAGAGGGTGGTGACGTGAAGCCCTGGTTATTGCTGGTGACTGGGGCACTTTAGGTTATAGTACATGAAAAGAGGTGTTATTACTAGAAAAGCACTAAAAATCCTGAAGATAAATTGATTGTATGGAGGTTTCTTGTCGATTGGGGTAGACCTTTCAGAAAAATGAAATTATACACTTGGCCACCTCCCATATTTTTACCCGGTGCATGTGGATAAGAGGGTTTGCATGTGCCCCTAGGGATTAGTTCTTGGTTGTCCAAAATCGAGTGTCCCTCGGGCTCATGGCAAAAGGCTCCTGGGCTGGGTTGGGCGGGAGATACCCTAGGTTATCAAAAATAAATAAAATAAATGAATGAAATTATACACACACAAACACACACAACACTATCATAGATCTCTCAGAAAAATGAAATTAGATATATACATACGCACACATAAGACTATCTTAACTCTGAAGAACATAACATCACCAATAACATCTTTCGTGAGAGAAATCACGTCTGAATTACAATGGTTTAAAAACAAAGACATTGATTCTGTCACATGTATGGTAGAGATTATCTTTGTACTAAAGACTCCCTTTAGCTTAGCTTGGTGATCCTCCCTAATCTGACCCATCCCAGCTTCACCTCTTTGCATAGCCCTAGCCCAGCCAGGTATACAATATTGGAGATTATCCTTCCATCTCTTTTTAAAGATGTGTGTGAAACTCTTAGATCTTGACCCCCTTGAGGAGGTGGCATTGATTAAGATAGAGAACTTCCCCACTCAGTTGGCGATTCAAGGCATGGAAACTGCAAAGCATCTCACCTGTAAGTCATGTGGTTAGAATGATAAGATGAAAAGAGACATAGCATGGATAGTGGAGATTTTGTTGCAGGAAAATTTGATGGATGAAGAGTACTTGGACGATGACGATGATGACAGCATGGAAACAGATTCCCACGAAGATGACAGTGGGATTCATATAACTGAACTACTGGGGTTTCAAGTTTGAATCACCAAAGCGAAGCTGGTTGTCTTGGAGAAAAAGGTTTGAGGGTGACTAAATACTTGGTAGAAGTCAGGCATGAGAGACTGGGATGGTGGGGAACGGTCTGATGGAAGTCAGGCATGACAGGGTATTATAGCAGGGGAAGGTTTCGTTATCAAGGAGAGAAACTTAACTTGTGAACCTGTCCAGAATGTTAGAGAAGAGACATGTTGGAAGAGAACAATCTTTGAAGGGACGACTTATTAAGGAAGGAGATAAAAAAGTCCTCAACTGCTCAGTTGGCTTAGAACCACGGGTTTGTTCCCGAAGGTTGAGGGTTCGATTTGAAACTGCGCTACCACACTAGGGCCACAGGGGATTTGCCTGGCTCTCCCTAGGCCCGTAGGAATTTGCCTGGCCCAAAGGGCTGGGACACCCTCCATTATCAAAAATAAAAAGGTCCTCAACCCTCCGTAAATTATCACTAAGGAAAAGGTAAGGTGTCAGTGGGTTACCTGAGCATGATGGGACAACGATTTCTTGTTTGTGATGATACTTACAATTGATTTCAGATCTGAGCTTGGTGGAACTGCGGCCGCCGCCATATAAAGGACGCTTCTTATGGTTAAAAGAAAGGGGGGAAAGTAGGGTTAAGTAGAAATTGGATGATCCTTTTTTCTTTTGTTCTTTTTGTATTTTTAGCTCGTTGGATATGCTTTTGTACTTACCTACCAGGCTACCATGGGAATTCTCTGACCATAATCTTATATCATTAGATCTTTGCAAATCTGAGAACATGTGGGTTGAATAAAAATCAATTCAGAGCTAAATTGTGGCCTGGTGGGTAATTATTATGACAGAAGGTTGTGTCATCGATTTTGCAAAATAGAAAAAAATGAAGCATATCAGAAGAAAATTACAGGAGTGCAGCAGTAAAATTTGGGATATAGTTTGGAAAGAAAAAAGATAATTATGAATAAACTGGTGCAGCTGAACCAGAAAGATGATCATGATGCCCCAATCAAAAGTGGTGGTTCTGTGGTTGTATTCCCATGGTTGAGTACATATCCAGGTGGTTATAATTTTTCAGAGGTCGGGTTCACCATCAATAGTAGGATTCACCATCAATAAGCCAGTCAGAAAATACGTAGATTAGAATTCATTCTTTTATTATATGAATTCTCTTTCAACAGTGATGTTATATTGGTATTTCTCAGGTTTCTTCACCACTTGAAAACACTTTTTGCATGTGCTCTATGAACATGCTCAAACGTGTTTTAGAATTTCTCAGAGATGCATTATAACTCATGTCAGTGTAGCAGAAACTCAAAATTTACTATGGAGTCTCCATCTAAATTCTTTGAGCCCTATGCACGAGATAGGTTTAAATGCAAGTTAAGTAGTTGGAAGTGGGGAGCGAGGAGCTATTGATGCTATTATTGAAGGTAAATCTTTTTGCTCTGTAGAGCAGGCACCCATCTATAGTGCTTTTCCATGGAGAAGTGATGACCAGATAGATGAACTGAGGTCTTTAGAAACCAAGGGAAGGTGTGTGTTTATGTATCCTAGAGACTAATGAAGCAGAGGGTCAGTTTGCCAATCAAGGTGGATTCTCTTTTGCATTATGTGTGTGGTATTTTGTTTTGATTCTCTGATCTTTAGACCTCTTTTTTCACCTTCAACAAACTTGATGCTACCTTCTATAGAAGAAAAATTATATATCATTGTTAAAAAAATTGCTGATATTTTGAAAATATTGCAATAACATGTTATCATGATATTTTCAAGACATTGCTGAAGTTTAAAATATCACAATAGTAACACAGTTATCACGAGAAATAAGAAAATATCACAAACCAAATCTTGAGAAAATAAAATGACATGCATGCCTCGGTAATGTACTGCTGCATTATATTCACCACATATCCTTATTGGCTCAATGGTTTTCTCATTTTTGTCCACTTTATAAGGGACTCAAACTCATGCTCTGACGCACACTGCACATTTCCCCGGCCAGCTGAACAAATGCTTTTAACTATGCTTGGAATGCATATATATATTTTTTTATAAAAAAAAAAAAACAACTATGCTTGGGAATGATTTGTCTTTGTGATTGTTGCTCTATTTTGTATTTTTTTTCATTTTTATATTTATTCTATTTTCTCCAATATTTTCCCGATCCATGTAAAACAAAGAATATCCTGATTTATTTTAAAGGCAATAAATTTCGAAAATGAGATTTGTGGAGGTAGTAATGATCTGTGTGAACTTATGTTGTTGCGAACTTTGGTTTTTATACGATTGGCTTTTGCAGGTGTCGGTAAGAGTTGCCTTCTTTTGCGTTTCTCAGATGGGTCCTTCACCACTAGTTTTATTACTACCATTGGGTGCACACCTTCATTCTTTGTTCATATTCCAGTTTTCAGTTTGTTTATTGTCCATTATTAATGAAGTTATGCTTCTTGCATCTGCAGCATTGACTTTAAGATAAGAACCATTGAGCTTGATGGAAAACGAATTAAACTACAAATCTGGGATACAGCTGGTCAGGAGCGGTTCCGAACTATCACAACAGGTATATTACTCACTTCTTACTCATTGATTCAGCCCATTTTTCTAGACAATTTCTAATGTGTTCAAGCTGAGTTATTATTCTTGTAAGATCTTCTGAACCATGTTTGGTTGCAGCTTACTATAGGGGAGCGATGGGTATTCTGCTGGTCTATGATGTTACTGATGAGTCATCATTTAACAGTATTCACTTATCATTTTAACTTTTAGTTGACTAGATTATCCTTCATCTCTTTCAAGAGCTTCGCTAAGCTGCTCATACCTCATTAAAGCACACCTTCCTGCTGCATGATATGCGGCACGATCCAAACCGCCCATTGTGTGTTGTACAGAGGGTTTTTTTTTTTTTGCTATGTTGGACTACTGGCTAGGAGTGATAGCTTTAATTTGGGGACCTGGGGATCGATCCCTGGGCATTTTTGTGAAACTAAGGTGCCAGCACCCCTCAACCATGAGTCTGTTGGCTGTTCTACTGCAAGATTCATTGGCTAGAAAGGTAGGCTAGTCTTCCCATCAGATGGTCTTGTGCATTGTGGACAATTGCCTTTTTTCATGTCCATTGTTTCTGTTCATGAATGTTCCACCTAGCGAGTTGACCAACCTGATAGTTGGGTCAGGGTGTCTGCAGTGTACCCTGCTGATGAGTGGATTGGATCTGGTGCATGTGCTTGTGCTTTTCAGAGAATGTTATGAGCATGAGGAATAAGTAGGTTTTAGCAAAGCCCTTTTTTTATTTGTTTTGTGCTGACTCATTGCACGTGCATAGACATAAGGAACTGGATCAGGAACATTGAACAGCATGCATCTGACAATGTCAACAAGATATTGGTGGGGAACAAGGCAGATATGGATGAAAGCAAAAGGGTAGGTTCATCTGGGCTAGGCTCTATCTTTTTAACATCATCTTTTACTCTGATGTATCATATGATTGTTTGAGAACCCTTTCAAGAAATGATGATCAAGGGGGATGTGTGTTTTTTCTTGTTTAATTTTTCTCTTTTCCATACTTCTCCGGGGATTTTGCTGGGGATAGATCAGAATGGAGAAAACAGAATTCATGTAGCCAACAATGATGGTGATGATATTTCTTCTCCTATTCAATCAACAATGATTATGAGGTTGATAAAACCTTTGTTATAGGAAGTATTAGCCTTTCATCTGGTGGGGGTGGGTTCCCTCATGGAGTCATTCCTAATATCTTCCCTTTTGTGCGATTCTAATGGATTAGAGCAAGTTCCCTCCATTAATGAGTGCAAATTGGACGGTTAGAATCATCCCATGGGGGAGTTGTGAGGATATTTTTCATCTAGAGTAGGCGTTTGAGAGGAACACCTGGACATGGTGGTGCTACATTGACCCCACTGTGATCTGAAAAATATTTAAAAAAAAAAAATTTGTTTCATGAATTGAACTTATGAGAAGCTTTTGACCCCACTCAATGCCTAAGTTAATGGGCCATCTGTCTACCAAAACAAAAAGAATTAATGGGCCCAACTTTTATTTTTTAAAGAAAATTCTCTTTTTTAGACATTATGTCAGTAACTCTTTATTTACCCTAACTTAACCCCTAAATTAATGGATGAATGACTGCTTGGTCACATATATTGAAAAGGATGTGTTTGCTAGTATTGATAATGAAGCTATTATGCAATGATTTCAACACATGAAAACCCATCGAGGGCAGCTGTAGGAGTTTATGTATTTGGATTTTCTTTTTGGATTAAGAACTATTAGTAATAATGTAATAAAATTTCTGTTTATTTTTGTTTGAGAACTCAATGTTATCTTTGTCGAAATAGATTATTTGAAAATTTTATATTATATTTTTCGAATTATCGAAAGTAGATGACAGACGTTGATAAAGGGGAAAATAATTTTTTTCAATTTGTGGAAGGTAAGTCTTTTGTTGACCCCACTTACTCGAATTCTTGGAGCCGCCAATACACCTAGATCGTCAGAAGTTTGGTCCCACATGTAAAGTTTTTGTTGGCCAGAGGAGATGCTACATTGGAGCATTGTGGTCCTCTTTATGGTTTTTTCTTTTTTTTTTTGGGTGCTTGTTTTTGGAACTTACCTCAATGATCTCCAACTTTTTGTATGTCAGTCAATGATTTAAGACTAAAAGTAGTTCTCCTTTCCAGGCGGTGCCTACTTCTAAGGGCCAAGCTCTTGCTGATGAATATGGCATAAAGTTTTTCGAGACTGTAAGTACCACCTTTTCATGCTGATGTGACTTTATTTCAAGCTGCTAGCATTTTCTTCTCACTGGAAATTGATTGTTGCAGAGCGCAAAGACAAATTTAAACGTGGAGCAGGTTTTCTTTTCAATAGCTAAGGACATAATGCACAGGCTTGCAGAAGCAGACACCAAAGCTGAGGTAGGGTTTTACCTATACTCAATGTCAAATGCCAAGAAATTAAACAGTGACTTCCATCTTTGCATAACACGTGCCATTGCAGCATGTGTGCTTGAGATGTGGGCCCATTCTTCAAGAGGCCCATTATGAACTTACCTTGGTCCAGTAAAAAAGTGTGTTTACTCATAGGGTGAACCTGTGAGAAAAATATGATTAGAAGGAATAAGATTTTTTTATCAAGAAGAGAAAAAACGATTCTTAGCCTTTTACATCAAATTAAGAAGGCTAAAAACTTGGGTGCCATTTGTTAAGTCTACAAATTAGGTCTATTTAGCTTAAACTGATTCAAATGGATATTAGAGTGCTTTAGACTCATTAGGAAACGTTTATGTGGATATCTTATTGAATCACGTTAAGACCTCTTGCCTTTATCCCAAAAAGTAACAAAAGGGTAACTTCTTGTATGTGACAGCAACGTCTAAAGCAATTAGACAACTTCAATTTTGTTTTTTTTTTTTAATATTTTTTTTCCTTTTTCAAGTTCAGCCATGTAACTCTTATCATATGAATTTTTTGTAAAAGGTTTTAATTGAAACAGCTTTGCTTCAAATAGATCAGATTTTCCATACAGTATATTACTATAATTTTAGGGCCAAAGGTTTTTTAGCTGGGTTGGGCTGGGCGGGAGATACCTTGGGTTGTAAAAAATATATATATATATATATATATATTACTGTAATTTCAGCCTTCAAAAGAAGTCAAAATGGAAAAAAGGAAAAAATTTACAAGTAACTGTTGTTTGGCTAGAATGGCAAGAATAAGCTGGAGATTTTGGGGAGGTTTTCTGTTCCCTTTTAATGTACTTCGGAATAGAAGGGAATTAACAGCCATTGCTTGCATGTGACCCACATTATTCTTTATGCGTACTCAGCAATTTAATTGTTGAATGGTGGCAGCCTCAGACGATCACAATTAACAGGCCAGATCAAGCAGCTGGTGAGGGTCAAAGTTTGGTGAAGTCATCGTGCTGCGGCTCCTGAGAAAGAGATACAATGTGGAAGGAGAGTGGGCGGTCAGGTGTCTAGATATGTTGGAAATTAACTTGTGTGGTGCAGACAATGATATGGTGATTGGTGTTGGTATTTTCCTATTATATCATTCTTTCTATTTACTTGTCTAGTGTGGATGTAGTTTTTGTCTTATATTAAGTTAATTTTGATATTACATTATACAATGACAGCCTTGTGCATTTGGCCCCCAGTTTGCATAACTTTGAACAGATACACTCCTAAATTGATAGAAATGGAAATGGTGCTTGTAGAGGCCTAAAAAATGGCCCTGAAAAAAATGGGCCTTGATTGTAGTTTTTCACCTCTGCAAACTGAAATCAGTGGACTAAGAGTTGGCTCCACTAACCCTCACACCCCAGTTAACTCAAGTCGTAGGAGCTTACTGGGCCATAATTTTTTCTATTATTATCAGTAAGATCCAAATGAGTCTTACAGCATTTACCCGAAAACAGACAAGATGCTCTTCCAAGTTACCAAGGCAAGTGAAGTTTTAGAATGATGCGTGGACATGCTCCAAATCTATGCTCTCAGAAATGAAGAACTCTGCATTCTCTTGGGTCGTTTTGGAATGGGGGATTTGGGAAGGAAATGTTGAGATGGTATGAATTTATATATATTCCAGGGAGAGGAGGAAAATTTTAGTGGTGAGATGGGTTTAATGGAATTTTTAAAATTCCAAAGAACCATTTGTTTGCATGCAACTTAATTCCTAGGAGTTTCGAGAAAAGTGAAGAAACAAAGGTGAAGATCCACAAATCGGTTATAAGGGTCTGTTTGTTTGGATTATAATAAATAGGAATTGATATTATAAGCAGTAAAAAATGAAGATTAAATGTGGATTTTAGAAATGAGTATCAAATAACCTTTCCTTTTAAGAATATAGAATCAAAAGAAAACGGGAAAAGAATTGCTAGGGTGATGCCTTGATTCTGCCTTCTTAAAAGCAAGTCATATGATTATCCTTTTTTAAAATGCACATTTCATATTGATTTTTAACTAGTTTTAACTAGTAATGATATGAGTTCCATGAATTTATATCCTATGTAGGAATAGTTTATATCATAGGAAAGTCGGATTCCATGTACATCTTTACATTATTTCTTCCACTCCTTACGTCTTTAGCATTCCTCCCTTTAGAACTCATTTAGCATGCAATCCTAGGAATTCAATTCCATCCAAACAAACAGGCTCCAAATATCCCCACTTTTTATTGTTGCTTTCAATCAGAAACAAGTCCAGGTCCTCTCCAACATGCAGTGGACTCTGGACATGAACAAGAGTCCAGAATCTGGATCCTCGGGATTTTAGACACTCACAAGATGCAGGAATGTCAGTGGAACTCCACATTGAGTCCCATCTTTTAAAAATCCAAGTCCCTCGGACTAAATCCCTTCTTGAATGAGATGGGACCAAATTCAGTATAAAAAGGAGTCTGTCCCATTGTAAGATTTCAGTTCAATGATTGGTTTGGTATGGCATGGCACCCGCACATACATAGAAATGTTGGTAAAAGAATTGTCCACCCGAATCTTATATGCAATCCACGCCTACTTATGATCCAGTTAACCACTTAACCCTCCTCATGCACACTAACCATAGTGAGTTGCCACAGGTCCAAATTTGAGACAACCCATTCCATTCGAAATCATTGAACTTGTAGATCAAGGGGGTTTGGACGATCTAATGTGGCTGGCATCTTCCATCTATCTCGCCCATAAGTGATTGGTAGGCCCCACAAGCAAGTTTTGACAGTAGTACCATGCGCATGGTTCTCACTGAAATAGACATTAGGTATGAGCAACTACAAAGGTTCCCAGGATATGGTCAAAAACGTCAAACCGCATTTGTACATCTGAGGTCCATTTTGCAAAGATTTGAGCTATTCAAGGTGTGGCCCCACCTTAGTTAGACCCACAAATTGCCCCAACGGATTACTCCATATACATGCATGACCATTCGTGTGGAAGAGAGAGAGGACCACGAAACACAAATCCACGTAAGTATATGACTATAGTAGTAAGCATTTAGCTTTTCTTTAATGACCTGGGTATTCCTAAGTTCTTTAGCCCAACTACATTATGCTAAATCCACACAAACGCACATAGAAAGGTGGATTTCGAACACAAGAATTGAGAAGCAAACCCACGCATTATGCCACTCCACCAATTTCCAGGTGGGGATCAAACATGCAATTTAGGAAAAGAAAAAATAAACGCTCATAAGCCAAGAATATGATGATGATAAAGATAATGAAATTAACACAATATCTTTATCTCCTAAACTCATAGTCTCTGAATTTCTAGGTCTCCAACACTCAAAGGGGAGATTTACCACAAAAAAAAAAAAAAAAAAAACACCACCACGGGGTAGAATGGCCCGGGAATTCCTTATTTTGTTCTTCATTACGTGCTTACTGTCATCAGAGCATGTATTGTCTCGTTTTGGACACAAATGCGATGCCATCCAGATGAATAAAAATTGTGTCTGGAGACATCAGTGGCCTGGACACATCAAAATGCCCCACAAAAGGGAAGCTTTTAACCATCAACTGGTGACATGCTGCTAAACATGACTCTCTCTCTCTCTCTCTCTCTCTCTCTCTCTCTCATGGATGCTTTTGATCATGTGACCAGAAATGCATGATTTACAAGCGAAACAAAATTTTGTGCTTCGTAGGATCTTGATTTTACTAGTTTTTATCAATGAATGTCAACAAAACATTGCATAGATAATAAGCCATGAACACCATTTTTGAAATTCAAACACACAAACTTCAAACCTTGATCACTTCCGTAATAAACGTTCTACCCATACATTTTCAGAGTTGCATGATTGCAACTCTATAGGACATGTCCTCGTTATAATGAACTCACCTCAGTGAAAAGTAACAAATAGCCGCTGCTGCCATGGTTGCAAGCTCTAGGGTATATGAATGCCTACAAAATTCTCAGTGTAACGCTTCTTGTCTTTTACCTGTATCTTCATGCTCAACCTAACACAACGAAAGAAAAAAATTGTGGTGTCCATGAGCTAGCTACAAAACTGGACAAGAATATACACATGCTACATGCATTGGTACTGAGATGTTCATCTGAAGTGAATCATTTTGCGAAGAATAGAAGATATTTTCTTTTCTTTCCCTTTTTTTATTTGGTTTTTACCCTTTTTATTTGGAAAATATGTATTCTATTAATTGCATCATCCCCATATCAGTTAATTTACAAGGCAATTGAAGATATTATTATATGCATTTCTCAATAAAATAAAAATGAAGATGCTTTCTTCTCCATTTACTAATACAATGTATTGAATTTGTAAATTTCAAGGGAGGCACTAAAAAACGATATTCCTAGATTTTTCCTATTATTGCAGCCACCTGGAGTTTTTAACTCTTATGTCCTCATTTAACATATCTTTGATTGTGACTCCACACATCTATCTTAGCATTCACATCTTTGGACATGTACTTTAGCTTCTTCTGATTTCTTTGTTGCCCAACGTTCAGCTCCATATAACAGAGCATGTCTCAGTGCTGTCTTATAGAAGTGGCCCTTTTAATCGAAGTGGCACTCTACGATCCATAGCACTCCACTAGCCTGTCTTCGCTTCGCTTTGCCCACCCAATGCTAACCTCTGTTCTAGTTATCCAACCCAAACCCTCCATTTTGATCTGCTTGACCTAGATGTCAATTGGATATCACCTTGTCGGCATTGGTATCATGGTATGTGTCGGTAAACCTGAATGACTCACACCAGGCCCTGCCCCCGTAGTCGACCTGATTCGTAACAGGCACCAGTATCATTGGGATTGATGCCATGTATCTTTTATTTTTATTTTAAGTTATTAAAAACTAAAATAAACTTTACCATATGTTCTGTACCAAAGAGGACCTGAACCTGCAACCTCACTACTTTTACTCCTTTTAACATTCCAATATCAGCTACACTAGGAGGGCTTTCTAAAATAAATTCTATCAACAAATATGTATTTTGATAATAAACCATAGTTGTTAATATCGTTTCGGACCTCATTTCGCTCTGGCCTACAAAATGAAAAGTTTCGGCCGATTCGGAATTTCGGTGAAACTTTTCGGAATTACATTTCGGGGAAAATATAACATAATATATATACATATATAAGTAAAAAAAATAGAAAAAGCAATAAATATAGATTTAATCCATTATAGTAATTTTTTTGGAATTATATTTTGTGAAAATATAAGAAATGCAAAATATATGTGTAAAAAAAGTAAAAAAAAAAAATTTTATTTCGGCCGAAAAGTCACATTTCGGCCGAAATCCCGAATTTCGGCCGAAATTGGCCGAAATCTTGAATTTCGGCTGATATTGACCGAAATTCAAACCGAAAAGTTTGGCCGAAATTTCGTTTCGGCCACTTGATCGAAACGAAAAATTTCGGCCATTTCGGCCGAAACGAAACGAAATTAATAACTATGTAATAAACACATTGGGGTGAGGCAAGTATGGGCAGCCAAAACCTAATCATAGTTGTCAATTTCACTCCGTTCCGGCCGGAATTGGCCTTGGGCGGAACGGAAAGACCCCCTAAAAGTTTTCTGTCCCAATTCCGGACCCCGCATTCCGGGTTTCATATTCCCATTCATATGTAGTGCAAACTAGAAAATGCTCAATTGTAGAGTGTAGTTTAATTTAAGTGATGAGAGTATGTTATCAAAAAAAAAAAATTTAAGTGGTGTGAGTATGCATTTTTAGTATTATTTTAGCATTCAACTATGTTTTCAATTTTAGGTTTTTTTTTTTTGTTTCATTTTTCAATCGCGTCTTTTTAGGAATGAAATACCAGAATTGACCGGAATGCAGAAACGTTCCACTATAGGGTCAAACCACAGCCTTGGGTCAAAAGTTTGTAAACCCATACCCATCCCAAAACCCAAAAAACCACACCAAATCCCCCCCTAATAAGGGCGAGTTAGAGCAGGTCGCCTGTCAACCCAGCCCACTGCCAACCCAACTCTCAAATTTCTCCCACCATGGTACCAAGTCATCTTCAATTTTGACCAACTTGAGTTCTTACATTTTCATACCCACTAATAAACTTGCACTCAATTTATTCAAAACTCCGACCTACTATTATAAACTACCTCCAAAGTTCTAACTTATCATTCACTTGCCTTCTTGTTTGCCTAATACAGACATTAATTAATATACAAACAACATACACCAAAAAACTTCATCTTTTATATTTCTCGATATGTTGTCTACAAAGAAGGCGAATAAATAAGGGCTTAAAGCAGATGTTTTGGTTGATGTCAGCGAGACCCAATCAATAATGATCCCAATAGGTTTTGCCAAAGGGAAAATAGTTTGAGATAAGATACTTAAAAAAAAAAACTTCATGTTTCAATTGATATCAGGGAGACCAAATTAACATAGATTGGATGCATTATTGTTGTCCACCAGCCTCTTTTTAGTGACTTGTAGGGAAAAATCATCATCAAAGCCTTGTCCCACCTATGTTGGAATCAGCTAGATGAATTCTATTTCCCAATTCAAGTCTATCATGGATCACATCCTCAGATAGGTTCAATTCTTTCCAGGGAAAAATAAGATGATAAATTTTACCTCCACTAGTACTCTGGCCTTCTTTTTCAGATGTGCAGAGGAATCATCTCTATTGTTCTTCCCAAGACCTGATCCAGATCCCCGTCGAAGCTTTTTCACATTTGTCCGATCATCTGCATCAATTTCTTCGTCGTCATCTACACTGTCTGCAGTGCAAATCACATCATCTTATGAAGATGACCCCATGGAATGATGAATCCTAACAATGTAAAAGCACTATAAATTCTGAATGATTTGTATATAAGGGTCTAACACATCTTTTCACAGTGATCACCTTTAAGAGAATCATCCATACCAAAACTACCAAAATCTTCGATGTCTTCTTCCTCTTCAAGTTCATCATAGCCTTCAACATATTCTATTTCAGGTTCCTGTTGAGCAAAAAAGGAAATAGAAATGTATCCACCAAAGATATCTTCAGTTGTTGAGGATATAATCACTCATTAATAAGATTTTCATAATTCATATGAGAGAGAGAGAGAGAGAGAGAGACTGATAAGTCATAATCATACCTCCTCGTCTTCTTCTTCTTCTCCTTCACTAGCAGCCTGTAGTCCTTCCATTTCCAGAACTTTATTGTACTCTTTGACAGGATAGTTGTATATGTCACCATATACTCCTTTCTTCAAGCGCTCAAGCAATTCTTTCTCAATACTCTACAAGAGATTACCAAAATCAACAGATGAAGGGGATAATCGGGATAGTCAAAAAAATAGAACAGGACAGGAAACAAAACCTTATCCAAAATTGCAGCTTTCTCTGCCTTTTCTTCTCTTCTAGCCTCTCTCTTTTTTGTTTTTCTAGGCACTGTCATAATCTTTTCCCTGCCAGGCAACAGATGCAAAACCAAAAATGAAATCTCAAGCACATAGATATAGAAGGAATAAATGAACTTAATAAAATCAGGCATCACCATAGTTAAAAGGTTATGCATGGACGTGTGTGAATTACGTATGATGCTTGTTCTATTTATGTATGTGCAACTAAGGTGTCTAAGAGAATAACTGTGTTCCAAGACCAAAGAAATAAAACTATAGTAGGATAGTTGCATTATAGAAAAAGATGAAAAGTGAAATTAGAGGGAAAAACAATATGTACATGTGGCATCTATCTACTCTGGAATAGAAGGATACACTCCTGCATGCTATAGGTAAAAAAAAAACTAAGATGTTTTTTTAACTCTATATTTGTGTAGTGTGTGTGTCTCTCTGTGTGTGCACGCGCGCACCTTTGGAGTGACGGTTCCAAGTTGTAAGATTATGTTTAACTAATAACCATGCGTCCATACCTCACTTTCAGTTGAAGTTTCCTCATGCGAATGCGATATTGAGTCATTTTGGTGAGGCGCTGCTTGGTTTTGTGCACAAGAAATTTAGGCCAATACATCTGTCAAAACCAAAGCAAGAGCCAAATGAAATGTAGGAGGAGCCTTTAAATCGAAACCAATCAAAAGTTTCTTTTAAGTCAAAAGCAATCAAAGTAAATAAATTCGTCATTGACAATACCAGATGTTTGTCAATGATTTCAAGCGCCTTCTCATAGTTTCTGGGCAATTTAACTCTTTCCCACAATTTGTTAGGCATGTGAGCCCTTTCAATGGTCTTCATGTATAAATAAAATACACCTGCATCAAACAGCAAAAACATAGGCGCCATTTGAATACCTGGAAAGCTCAGTCATAAAGTAAATTGTCCTGAAACCATGTAGCTAATTCATTTGGATGCATAATTCTCCAAAAAGATTTCATTTACACCTATGCCATTTTCAATAGTTCCACGTATTGAAGGAAACTCATGGTTTGCAAAAGGAGGGGGGAAAAGAAAACTCCCTTGCCCTGACTAGTGACTGGAGCAGCTAAAAAATTTCATCAAACAGATTACTTCCAAGGCAACTGGAAAAGCTACAAAGCATGTTTCTTTCCCCAAACTGGGATATACATGGAAACCTGCCAAATGGGAAAGCAATTATTTAAAGACAAAGACTTCATCAACATCTGCCATAACCTTTACCCAACGATGCTTGGTTAGATTGGGCGCTACTTCCATAAAAACATAGGCTCATTTGGCCTGGTGAGTTTTATGGACGATTGCTGGTCTGACACTATTCCTTCTTTCTTTGGGCTTGCACCGACTCAAACTGAGACATGTCACATGGGAAAGGAGTTATCTACAGCAGGGCATTCAACTGGAACAAGACAACAAGGCATATGAGGGGCGAATACAATGGTCAAACAATGTTTGGTTGGAAAAGGGGGCCATCAAACACAGGTGTGTATCCTCTAAATGAAATTTGTTGTCTTGCAACAAAAAGGGATCATCAAGTAATAAACCATAGAAGGATAGGCATTGGTTATCCCCTAAGATAATCAGACAAATGGGTTAAAGCCACTAGACAGCACCGGAGAAGTGAGCATCGAGTATGGGTTACAACACAAAATTATTTCATTGATAGTATGTTTATGCTCATCATTATTTAGATGATGTTATTTGGCTACCTTAAGAACCTGCTAATTACATGGTGAGGCATCTAACAGAGGTAATTACATACCCATAGTGAGGCTGTGAGAGAAGCTATCCACACAGAGAAATACTTGAAGTTCAAAGTGAGAGGCTTAAAGGAAAACATGTATGGAAAAAGGGGAGGAAAAGAATGTCTATGCCTAGAAAGACATTTGGCAATCATGAAGTTTGGATGAGTATTTCGCATGATGTAAAGGTGGTAAAAGCGGATAGAATCAATCTTCATCCTTGACGGCAAAGGTGGCTAATTACCTCCATGGGTCTGGTGGCTTCTTTGGATATAAGACTTTGCAAATTTTAATTGGAAGACAGATTTGGATTTATTGTTGAAGTGAAACAAAATATGTTCCAAACATAGGTTATTCCAGCTTCCTTCAAAGAATTTCAAAGGCCCCTTCAGAAGTTTGAACAGGTGGATGAAGTTGTAGGCCCATGGGTCAAACATGTTGGCTAAAGTTGCTTAGAATTCCTTTGTATGATTGGTGAGGGAAAGTTTTCACCACACTACGAGCATGCATGGGAACAGTTGAAGAGATGGAGAATAACTGGCATGTGGTTGATGCGGTTTGTATGAGAATCTTTTGTGATTCGGTTCAGAAAATTCCGAAAATCCTAAATGCTTGAGGTTGAAGATGCTAGATTCTTTACTGAATTTGAAACTATTAGTGACCATTTGATCAGGTCATTGGCTGTAAAATCCTAACCGGAATGAAAATGAAAACATGGAAGCCACCTATTGATAAACCGATCCCTTAGTACACACACACACACACACAAAAAAAAAAAAAAAAAGCCGACTCTGGATGGTGCATCTGTGCTACTACAAGAAACTCAGGGCCTGTCTGGCATTGTTTTTCTCAGAACAATCCTTTGCTCTTGTGGGACGGAAAAAATACAAATGGAAGTTTGGACAGTAAATGCTTGTCCCTAGCTGGAAGATTACATTAATTAAGGATGCTCTTTTGAATCCTCATATTTATTACTTGTCTATATTTTAATGTCCAGCAAATGTTGTTAGGATTTTTTATTTTTTTTTGCTAACGGAGGGTTCCCAACCCTTTAGGCTGGACTAATCCCTTTGGGTCCAAAGAGAAGCCGGGTAAGGATTCAAAGAGATCTTTTGTGGGTTATTTTCAAGACCAGAAGGTTTTCCCTCCATACTTCTTGTGTCACTGAATTGGAAACATTGTCATCTCTAATTGTTTGAAGGTTGATGGGATTTAGGCATTTAGCTATTTGTACTCCTATATTTAGGAGTAGTTTGCATAGTGAAGAGAGAGATGCCTTCATGGTCCTTATGGCATGTTATCCCAAGCATACATTTCTAGTAGTGGTAGGTATTGGAGGTCGTGGATCCTAAAAAGAAGTGGATATCTTCATTTTTGAAAAGAAATCCATAATCAACTGTTAGTAGCTAATGCGGAAGTGTTACTTTCCCTTCATTTGAAAAATTCAAGCCCCTCAAAGGGTCTTTCAATAATGTGGGAAGCATCTTTGGATGGGATTCTAACACTCAACAATTTTCATCATTATAATATGATCTTGATTTTGACCAGTGCGTGCAGCCTTTGCTTGAAAAAGAGAAATCAGTTGATCATTTGCTATTCCCCTGCTCATTCACCAGAGCAGTATGAAATTGTTTATATGAATCTTTCCAAAGTTGATTGAGTGCGATCAAGTTCATTTATGGGGGTGGTTTCTTCTCGGAAGACATAGCAGATCAATCCTTCAGATTTCTCTTTTCTCAGGTCTGTTGGTCTATTTGGCTTAAGAGGAATAGTCATTTCTCAATAACAAGGATGATTCTTTTATGGGTTCGACAAAGAAAGCTCGGATCGGATGAGAGAGAGAGAGAGAGAGAGAGAGAGAGAGAGAGAGAGAGGAAAGGAGAGAAGAGAAGTACCGTCATGGTCGCGAATGGTGGCGTAGCGACTGTTGGCGAGAGGGCAGGAGCTTCGGTTGCATATGCCCGTGACATTGTATGGGTTTCGACAGAAATTCCCAGTGACAATTCTACAAACACCCAGAGGGCATGAGAAACGCAATAAATGATATGAAGAGATAAAAGAAAAAAACGAAGGGAAAGATGCGAGGTCTTCTTCTACTTCAACTTCTACTTCTTGTCCTTACTTGGTCATGAAACTGCAGTGATTGTGTCTGATGACTTGCCAGATAACCTCATCGTGCTGCATCTCTGCAAATGATTAAGCTTCAGCTGCTGCAGGAGATTTTCTTCCTTGCTGTTCTCTTCTCTCTAGGGTTTAGGGTTCATGGAGAAAAACCGAAAGCGAGCGAATGGCAAAAAGAGAGGGTTTTAGGAATGTTCCCGGATTCCGGATCTTCAACAGCTCTACAACGAGGAGCTCATCCTAATATGAGAAACCCTAGATGGAGACCGGGTCTAGCCTTCTAGGTTATTCAAAATGGGCCCATCTGGATATATGATTATAGGTCATCCACTCTAGGCCCATGACTTTTTTTTTTTTTTTTCCCTTTATAACCGAAGCATGCAGGGTTACAAACGGGTATCGAATTATCCGGGAGTTCCTACTTACAAAAAATAGGATCTGAAACCTATTTTAGGTTCCGATTCATAAATGGGTCTAGGTTCGAAACCTAATTTAGGTTTCGATTAATAAACGGGTTCGATTCTGGTTCTGTATAGGTTCCGACCCGTGGACCTAAGACCAGGCATATAAGTCTTTAATATTGTGATTTGTACTTTTAAAACCAACTCTTTTTGGACATTATTATGTATAATAATGGATATTGTAGACTTATGCACTGTCATAAGTTGAATGATATACTTATTTGAAAAAAAAAAAGAATAAAGAGAAAATAGAATTGATTTTGGAACTAGATTCGAGTCCTCTAAGCTAGTTTCGGAACCGGATCCGGATTTTTTCTATTGAAATCAGGTCCAGAACCAACAAGACATGTTCCGATTCAAAACTGGATCCGGAATCGTCCCGTTATTTTAAAACGGGTCCGGATCCACTATGGTTCCGATCCAAAATCGTCTCGTTTGAAACTCTAGATGCATGCTGTTTAAATCCACATCCAAAAGACCCGGGATCGATCAATGACAGTATCTATGATGCCAAGATACTCATTGGTGGATTGCAACCATCTTATCACCGTAAGATCAAGCATGTGAGAGACATCACCTATAGATTTCCTAAGTCCGAATTCTTGGAGAAACTCTATAGTGGGTATGTCTATTTCAAGTCAAAATGTACGCCCTTTCCTCGATGTCCCCAATTTTTCACTAGCATAAATTGATTTTATCGTGAGATTGATCATATGATGAATAATATATTAATCAAAACTTAATGCAGTATTAATCACTAAGATTGTAAGCGATTCAAGTTTTCAAGAGGCGGGCCCCATCATGATTGGCTTTAACTTTTCAATCAGTGACCCTATAATGGAGTTTCTCCGAGGGTTTGGACATAGGAAATCTCTAACTAATTTCATAGGGTTTGCACGTGCTGGTCTTATGATGGTATGATGAATGCAACCACAAATAGAAGGCCTCTAAATGATAGCACTTACAAAAATAAATAAACTTTAGGTTTCCAATCTAATGGTTTTGATCATGGGTCATTGTTTTGACATGGCCTTCAAATTTCAATACCCTAGCAATATGTATATGAGTGGGGTCCAAAGATATTTATGTGGTGCCATGCCTTGTGATCATGTGAAAAGTTCAGAATGGTGAACAATGGTAATTTGAATTTTTTTTCTCTTTCCCATGCATTAGAATTCATCTTGCCATGCTATATTATTTGTTCATTCTATCATTTCTAAATGACCTTGGCCTGGTTAGCCTTTCTCATTAGATGTGTCTGAAATAATTGAGTTATCAATAGCAGACCACACATAAAAAAGGAAGGAAACGAGATCTTTGAGAATTTTTCCCATGGTGGATTAATCATAATCCACCACATCACTGTGGGCAGCCCCTTACTTTGACACGGATAGACTGCCTGCAATGATGTAGCAGACTGTGATTGGTCCACTTACAGTCAGATCACCGTGGGAAAAGCCTCAAAGGACAAGGACTCAAAACAAAGGAAAAAAGAGGAAAAGAGGAAAGAAGAACCTAATAAATGAGGTTTTCCTGAAGAATGCATTTTAAACTGGAATTTGTGTGGGCCGTTGATGACTTGATGCACTGACATAGCAACTTTCCTTATATTTACCATCTTATTCTAAAGCATCATATAGATGTTGCTCTTGTTTCTTAAGCCAATGGCCCCAAACTGTCTTAACTCTTGTCTCATTTTTTTGAGATAGCAATTCGGATCGGGTTTGGGATTGTCACTTTAATTTGGCTAGCAAGTAGTTGGCAATTTCTGATCGCAGGGGACTTTACCTAACTTCCCTCTGTTCCGAAGAAATTAGTCAAACGCAAAGGGTTAAGAGCTCTCTAATGGCCAACAAAAAAAAAAAGGCTAGCAAGTAGTTGCAATTTTTTATCTCACCCCGAATCGATCTAATAGGTTTGGATTGGGTTTGCATTTTTTTACCTAAAATAAGTTTAGTTGAGCCTGGTCATGCTACTCCACCAATCCAGTGGCCCTAGGATCATGAAATTGTTCTATGAAAAAAAAAAAAGAAGGGCCACATGCATTCTAAAAGGTTCGAATCATGAATTTAAAAACCCACAATTGTGTTAAAAAAAATAAATCAGAAAGCTAGATTATGCTATTCAAGCATCTTTCACATATTTCTCAATACATGCAAAGATTTAAGATATGAAACTTTATACCTTGGCGTTTATTAACTATATGAGAATGCTGAATAGTTTAGATTTTGGACTGAGAGCCACGGGAGTGCGGTTGATGAAGAACTTTTCTATTTTAAGTTTTTTTGGACCATCCTTTTTTTATAAACTATCAATGGAAATTGGAATACTTAAATAAAATAGTCAAACAAGTTCTCGAGATTATCCATAATCGAGTAGGTCAAGCACGCAATAGATGCTGTAGATATGTTTTAGTTCATCTTTAAATGAATGCACATTGCATCTTATTTTGATAAATCCATCTTCGGATTGAGCAGAAAATATAGTGTGTAAAAGAGGTGGAGAAAACTATCTTCCTTTCTCCGCTTGTCGGATCCAACATTTTTTTTTTTTTCCTTGTTTTTGCCCATCCAATGGACTCCTTCAAAGAATCCATATCCTTAACGTTGGGCCTCAAAGATCATCTAATTCATAATACTATTTCATGGTTCTCAAAATGCAGTGGTGATTGTTCAAATTTCGCTCAAACCAAATTTAGTTATACTCTTAGAAGATTGTGGAACATGTCATTTCACTGACTATAAATTTTAACCATATGTTAAAAGCACAGGTAAATTTATGCTGGCAATACTTTTCGACCACCAAAACACTCTAGTGGCAAGGGTATCTTGTGTCACACATTTATCCATGGATTAATCCCTAGGTACATAGGTTGTCTTTTAAAAGTATACCACTCATCTATATGGTGCAACGACAAAAAAAAATAAAAAATGGTGGCAGTGTTTTAGATGGAGTGAAATTTGTTCCGACAACAATAAAAAATGAGTGTAATCTTGAGTTATTTGGTTCAAAAGTGAGTCTTATCGGTTAATTTAGTGGGTAGAATCTTCTGAAAAGGAAAAAAAAAATCTTGTTAGCTAATTTGGGAACGTCTTTTTGGGATGGGAATCACCTTGACACTTTCAGAGGCGTGTATTGATTTGCCAAGAATATTTAAATTTATGCGCTGGCATCATGTGTATTGTATGAACCTTTTTTTTATTCTTTCAATGGTCAACAGTTCGATCGATAGCCTGTATTCGAGCCGTGGTGGCTCGGAATGGACGATGAATGAGAAAATTTCATGGATTTTTGTTTACATTAGTGGGAAGAATCCTACGTTTTTATCCATTGCATGAGAAATTAAAATCTTTTCTATTAAAAAAAAAAAGTTCAGTTTCTCCTTTTAAGTGAAGATGACCCGGTGCACTAAACAACAGAATAATGGATCATAAGAAAAATTAGCAGAAATTTTTTATATCATAAAATCCTCTCATTGCACAAACGTACCCTTTTTATTGAGATCCGGACTTCAACTCTATCCACACTTTGTACGGCCAACTCACCATTTGGGCTAACCATTTTAACTTTATGCGTGATTGAGTTGATATTTCCAAGTCAATTAATAACCATGTTTTTTAGTTTTTAAAGAACTTGATTGGGTGAGAGCATTTATGTAGAAATGGCGAGGTTGTCGATTACCTGTTTAATTGAGTTTAGGTAGCCAAAATTTACTAATCCTTAATTGAAAATGCTTTTTTGAGGTTTCCATTTTGGAATTCTACTTGGATTTAAACAAATAATGCTTGTGGGTTTAGAAACAATTAATTAACCGGTACAAATAGGTCTTATCCATACATTTAAGTATAAAAAATGTAAAAAATATTTAATTTTATAATTTGATCACATAAAATAGACAATAAATAATAAGTCAAGAGGAAGCTTCTTCATTTAAAGATAAATGTCAAGATTATATAAAAAGAAAATACATAAAAATTCAAAGATTATGCACGGTTGGTTCTATATTCGGCCGAACCGCACTCCGATAATGATTGAACCGCACTCCGAAAACAGTCTAATCGCGCTCCAAGGATGGTTCCCGCTATGAAAACACAAATGCTGATCTGCATTTTCGAAACGGGATCGAGAAGGCAGAGAGGAGGTTCGTTCGGACACTAAGGGTCTTACTGGGTGACGCCCTTTTGCCTGCTCCATTGAATAACTCGAGTAGTCCAACTCGGTGACCCACCGAGTCAAGCCGCCGAGTTAGCATGGGTCAGGAATCTTTAGTCAATTTTTTCCAGAAGAGATTGCACGGAAACCCATAAAAGTGGAAAAAAAAAAGAGCCTGAGTCAGCTCTGGCCTAAGACATCTCTCCTCAACAATCGCGTTTCTCGGCGAATTAGGGTTTTGGTCTCTTTCAGCTCCTCCTCCTCTTTCCAGGTATCTTCTTTCATATCAAATCAAATCCAGTCCTAATCTTTTTTTCATTCTCTTTCTCAATGCACTGACCTTAGAGAAGCATTTTCGAGATCTTCTGCTGCATTTGCTTCTTCATTTGCTGTTGGATTGTTATTTCACTGAAGAAATCACTCAGATTCCATTCAATCTCACCTAATTTTTACTATCTACAACAGTGAGAAACAGCTATTGATTGCATTTTTATGTTTTCAGTTTTTGCTTGCTACTGTTATCAATCTATGCAGTCCTGAAAATTTTATGGTTTGGGAGGAGAGATCTGTGATTGCTAGAGTTTAGTTTTCATCTGAGAATAGAAGAAATCTCATAAATATTGCATCTTGAAAGAAGTTAATGTCATAGATCTTGTGTTTATGAAATAAGATCATTTGAAGAAGCTGAAATATCAGAAGAAAAGATATAATTTTGATTTTGATTTTGTTCCTTTCTTAGTTCAACTGTTTGATTGACCATGGCGTGGTTTCGAGCTGCTTCTGGTGTGGCGAAACTCGCCATTCGAAGAAACCTAGCTCAGTTTTCATCCTATTCTGGGGCTCGGAGATTCCGCCCCCTTCCAACGAATGATCGTTATTTCCATTCGACGGTGTATCGACCCAAGGCGCAGGCTGCTCCTGTGCCTCGCCCTGTGCCCCTTTCGAAGCTTACCGACAGCTTCCTTGATGGTACTAGCAGTGTCTACTTGGAGGAGCTGCAAAGGGCCTGGGAAGAAGATCCCAACAGCGTCGATGAATCTTGGGATAATTTCTTTAGAAACTTTACTGGGCAGGCTGCGACGTCGCCTGGAATTTCGGGGCAGACGATTCAAGAAAGCATGCGACTGTTGTTGCTTGTAAGAGCTTATCAAGTTAATGGGCACATGAAAGCGAAGCTTGATCCTTTGGGATTAGAGGAACGCGAGATCCCTGATGATTTAGACCCGGGCCTTTATGGGTTTACAGAAGCAGATTTAGACAGGGAATTCTTTCTTGGAGTGTGGAGGATGGCTGGATTTCTATCTGAGAATCGCCCTGTTCAGACCCTCCGTTCGATCTTGACCCGTCTTGAACAGGCATATTGTGGGACTATTGGGTATGAGTATATGCATATTGCGGATCGTGAGAAGTGTAATTGGTTGAGAGATAAGATTGAGACGGTAACGCCAAGGAAGTACAATCATGAGCGCCGGGCAGTCATTTTAGATAGGCTCATTTGGAGCACGCAGTTTGAGAACTTCTTGGCCACCAAGTGGACTGCAGCAAAGAGATTTGGTCTTGAAGGTGCAGAGACTTTGATTCCTGGAATGAAGGAGATGTTTGATAGAGCGGCAGATCTTGGGGTTGAGACCATTGTTATTGGGATGTCACACAGAGGAAGATTAAATGTGTTGGGCAATGTTGTCAGAAAGCCGCTGCGTCAAATATTCAGTGAGTTCAGCGGCGGTACAAAGCCTGTTGATGAGGTTGGGTTGTACACGGGCACTGGTGATGTCAAATACCATCTGGGTACTTCTTATGATCGGCCAACAAGAGGTGGGAGGAGGATTCATCTTTCGCTAGTAGCTAATCCTAGCCATTTGGAAGCTGTTGATCCAGTTGTAGTTGGAAAAACACGAGCGAAGCAGTATTACTCTAATGATGTGGAAAGGACGAAGAATATGGGTGTTTTGATTCATGGAGATGGAAGCTTCGCTGGCCAAGGTGTAGTTTATGAGACACTGCATCTGAGTGCTCTTCCTAACTATTCCACTGGAGGAACAATTCACATTGTTGTGAACAACCAAGTTGCTTTCACAACGGATCCAAGGGCTGGGAGATCTTCGCAGTATTGTACCGATGTGGCTAAAGCTTTGAATGCTCCTATTTTCCATGTGAATGGTGATGATGTTGAAGCAGTGGTTCATGTTTGCGAGCTTGCTGCTGAGTGGCGTCAGACGTTCCATTCTGATGTTGTGGTCGACATAGTATGTTACCGTCGTTTTGGTCACAATGAAATTGATGAGCCATCTTTCACTCAACCTAAAATGTATCAGGTGCGTGCTCCTCTTCCTGTGATATCTCATTCTCTGTCATTGTTAGAAAAAAAAAAAACAAAAAAAAAAAAAAAAAACAAAAAACACAATAGACCTAGAAGTTTATTTGACAGTTGTTATTTATTTATTATTTTTTTATGGCTACCTGCATTTTATATTCACTATCTTCAATGGAGACTATGCTTTCCTGTACAACAGACTATGCTTTCATGTCCAGTTGTACAGTATACCTTTATAGGATGCTGATAATCCACTGGACATATTGTGCTGCACTGGCAGCCACTAAATGGCCATGCTGCCTTTTCCTAGACAAGGCATAGAAGCTTGAGGCCATGTTTCATGACTGCCAAGTGACATTAACTCATTTACATTTCCTGATTCTATATCTGGTGGATGGAGAGAAAAATTGTCATTAGAGAAACATTGATGAGAGGCATTGCTGCATCACTGATGCCTCAGCAAAAGAAAAACTCTTTTCCTTTTGCCAAAGAATTTCTTATAAACAATGATAAGGCACAACCCTTTGTAACTGTGTCAAGCAATTATTGGAGTTCAGGAAAGAGATTTTCTCTCTCTTTGCACGTGTCAAATATGGACTTTCCTTTTTGTTTTTCTCATGATATTACATTCTCTCTCTCAACCAAATGGAGCCTTGGCTGGTTGTTTGATTTCATATGTGACACTCATTTCTTGTCTGTCTTATATAGAGTCATATGCCGCACAACTCATTTTCTTGTGTCCGTGAGATCTGAGCGTGCTTCATCGATGTTCTTTGTGGAGCTAGTCGGACTCTAGACATCTTATTGACCATTTTCAATGTGTATGGAACTCTTATCAGGTTATTCGAAACCATCCACGGGCTCTTGACATTTACCAAAACCAACTCTTAGCATCTGGGCAGATCTCCAAAGAAGATATTGAAAACATAAATGGAAAAGTTAACACCATTCTGAATGAAGAGTTTGTGAACAGCAAAGATTATGTTACGAGAAGAAGGGATTGGCTTTCGGCTTATTGGTCTGGATTTAAATCACCCGAACAGCTTTCACGTATTCGTAATACTGGGTATATTGTCTTTGCTTGTTTTGTTCTCTTTCTTTTGTTTTTACTTGCGTCTACTTTCTTGACTTTCTATTTTTAATGATTGAAAATATTATTTCATTCCATAGGGTGAAGCCAGAGATACTAAAAAATGTTGGCAAAGCTATCACAACTTTTCCAGAGAACTTCAAGCCTCATAGGGCAGTCAAGAAAATTTTTGAGCAGCGTGCTCAGATGATTGAAACTGGAGAGGGTATCGATTGGGCTGTTGGTGAAGCACTTGCTTTTGCCACGTTGCTGGTAGAAGGTAACCATGTTAGGTTGAGTGGTCAAGATGTTGAAAGAGGTACATTTAGCCATCGACATTCGGTGATTCATGATCAGGAGACTGGAGAGCAATACTGTCCTCTGGACCACCTTATGCTGAACCAAAATGAAGAAATGTTTACTGTCAGTAACAGGTGTGCAGTATGCTTTTTACATATGCATGTGAGATTCGGTTTAAACCTTGGTTTGAGTGTACAACTTGGTAAACCGAGTCAACTCACAAGAAACTTGGTCTAATCTCGTAGAGTAGTTACCCTTTTATTTTTGAAAGATTGGCTCAGAGTAGTTACCTACCCAAGCCTAGTTGACTCGGTTTAGACTGTATGCATTATTTATCTTTTATTCATTATCAGATATCCAATTCTTTCTGCTGTGGTACTGTGCATTCTGTAGCAGATGCCATTGTTTGGTTATTTTGATAGAAAAAGATGAAACAGATGCATGTGCTTATTAGATAAATAACTTCGTCAAGAAAGGAACTTTGTCAGACATCTTTTACTGATGCTTGCATTTGAATTTCTAAGGGTTGTGACATATGGTCCTCAATTGCTTTTAATAAGAAAAGCAAAAAATATGCAGTTTTAACAAGATTGTTTTTTCAACTGCAGTTCTCTTTCAGAGTTTGCTGTACTTGGGTTTGAGTTGGGATATTCGATGGAAAATCCAAATTCATTGGTTTTGTGGGAAGCTCAGTTTGGAGATTTTGCAAATGGTGCTCAAGTGATATTTGATCAGTTTTTGAGCAGTGGGGAGTCGAAATGGCTACGCCAAACAGGGCTTGTAGTGCTGCTGCCTCATGGTTATGATGGTCAGGGCCCTGAACATTCTAGTGCAAGGTTGGAGCGTTTTCTTCAGGTATTGTTTTGCAGTTAATCACTTTTTCTATTTTTTGGTTAGTGGTGGTAAAGTTTTCAAAGTCTCCTTGTTGACTCAAAATCTTTTTTCCTAGTATGTGTTTGACTTGTTATACTATTTTATTGTCATTTCACTCATCTTACAAGCACTTGAAGACTGATGGTTAGATATGATGGTGATAGCTTTGTTTCTTTCTGTAAGTTGTATTGTATGCATGAAGAATCAACATGCCATCCTGTGTTCTCGATGATAAACATAATAAAGCATATAATGGGCCTAGAGGATCTAACATATATCATGATGAAACAGATACAAACAATAAACTGGAGCTCAATGGTCATTAGAGTGTGATGTATTCCTACTTTGTCAAAGCTTTCAGCCACCAAAGCTGGCCTTTTCTCTATTACTCTCTAGCATATCGCTAGGGTGTTGATCCCCTTGGGCACGTGGGAGAAGTCTAGAGGGGCCAATACATATAACCTACATGGTAGACTTCCCATGAATCTGCAGATTGTAAACTGTCAACGTCTATACACTCAATCTAGGATAGGTTCAAATATAGACTTGAATAAAAGTTCTAAATTGAAAATACAAAACACAAATTAGATCAAAACAGTTAATGGGCACATGCAACAAATCAGCTGAAACATGACCCTGCTCCACACAAATGTGCCTAGTGGGCTCAGAGCCTCAGATAGTCTAGGCGAGCCCACCCAATGGGTTTATGGTCCACTTCATCTAACACTTTTGGAACACCTGTCGATGGTTGCCACTTTGAGATTGCATCAGTTCTTTTAGGGCTGTTTGGCCATCATTCCATAAGAATGCAAGATGGGATGAAAAATGAGAGAATGCACTTGGATGCAATTTCTAAAAGGAAGAGGCAGTGTTTATCCTTAGGAGAGGATTAAATTGATAAAAGGCCAGTTTGTCAAATCTTCCACTGTACTACGTCTCTTTTTAAAATGCCTATAGCGGTGAAAGACTTGATCACATTCGGAGGAATTTTCTTTGGGATGGGCAGGGAGAGAAAAAGAAACTTCACTTGTTGAAATGGAGCAAGGTAATCAAGCCTGGAAGGAGAGCGGGGTTGTGTCTTGGAGTTTCAGAATAAGAATTGGGTGTTGTTACCGAAGTGGTGGTGAGGCTCTTTGGAGAAGAATTGTTGCTCCAAAATATGGTGAGGAAAAATGGGGGTGGGTGCCTAAGTCTTTTCGTGGGTGCCGTATGTGTGTTCTAATGGTCTTTTGGGTGGTATTGCATTAGTTGGTAATATGTCTAGTGTTAGTGGCGAGGTCTTCTCTTAACGGGTGGGTTTTGTTGTGGGGGATGGGAGAGATGTTATGTATTGGCCAATTTGTCTCAGGTAACCATTCCATAGGTTTCTTGGGTAGTATGAGGGGTTGCGAGCATTTTTTCTAATGTTTTTATATGCTTGGAAGGCAATGATAAGAGAGGATTTGGATGCATTCCACTGTGGGGATGCTCTCGGCTAATAGCTTTTTACTTATTCCTGGAGGGACCTCCTCAACCACGAGTACTTTGTGCGCTTGTTGTGGTTGGGATTGGTCCCCTCTTAAGTTGAGGCATTTTGTTGGTTGACAGTAGCTGGGAGCGTCTTCACAGTAGACAACTTAAGAGGATTGATGATACATTACATTTTAGATGTTTGTGTGATTTGTAGCAAGAAAGAGGAGTTAGTGGATCACTTATTCTTACATTGTGAGGTGGCCTCCTCTGTATGTTGCCATTTCATCTGTAAGTGTGGGTTAGCTTGGAGTGTTCAGGTTTTATTTTGGAGGCAGCGAAGTCTTGTGGGGGGTGGGGGGGTTGCATTTCATGGCTGATCATGGGTGTGGGATCACACTTTGGAGGATTGTCCTGTTTTCTATTTTGTGGTCAATTTGGAGGGAAAAAAGTGAGAGCAGGTCTTCATTGCCAGTTGAAGCTTTGACAATAAGGGTGAATTTGAGAATTGCAAAGTGTGTGGTGGTTAGAAAAGAGTTTTCCAATTTGAATTTGAATGGTATTTATATTCTTTTAGATTGGTAGGCTTGTATGTGTTGTAGCCAGAGTAGGGGCAAGAGGGTCATCCGGTGGTGGTCTCCTCTGCCCGGGGTGTTAAAATTTAATGTTGATGGTGCTTTTATAGAGGCAAGCTGGGGCCTGCGGGAATTGGTGGTGTGCTTTGTAATGTCAAAGGTGAAGTGATGAAGATTTTCTCAAAACCGGTTAGGATTTCGAGACTAAAATGAAGTGCAGGTATTGGCCATTTTTGGGCCCTTTGTTTTTATTTTTTTAATTTTTAGGATAAGCTAATTGTGGAGAGCATTTCTTCTAATGTGGTGGCATGGGTTTCTCAAAGTTGTCCTAATGTAGAGCCAATGTGGGGCGGGCAAGGTAGAAATGGAAGAGATAGGGGATAGATCAGGCGTTACACTTGAAAATTGGCATTATGCTATACTCCAATCCAGGAGGCAAAAGAGATTTTGGAGAGAATTTGAAGAACTTGGGGAAGATCCCAAAACTTGAATTTCACGAATCATCGACCATTATTGAGCAAAAGAGACTTACAATGCTTTAAATAAGCACGTAGCCCTAAAGCTAATCTGGACCATCCAAACACATTAATGGCTAGGATTAAAATATCCACTTAAATAACTTCAAACATAAACATAAAACACTATAAATAAAATAAAGATAGGTGGGCTGGGCCCAAAGGCTGGTTGAGATAGATGGGCTGGGCCCCAAAGGCTTGTTGATCCTGCATTGGGTCCTAATCCTTGGAAGTTCCAGTTTTACTTCAATGAGATTAAGGAGCTATCTTTGCATTTGGATGTTGCCTTCTGTCATGAGCTTAGATGCGCAAACATTGTGGCAGATGTGGTAGCAAAGCAAGGGATTAAATAGATCTTATCTTTGGGTGGGATCCTTGTAATTTCCAGGGATGTGTGGTATAGTGCTCCCGTACCCTTCCTCCTTTTTTGGTCTTTGTTGTAGTTCCTTCTAATTTTTATAAAATTGTTACTGATTACAGAGAAGTAAATTTTTTGATCGTTCCAAAGAAAATATTGCACAGAATGAGGCCTTATAGCAACAATAAATAAGAACGTTCTAAAATAATATATAAGTATGCCATGGAGCCCATCCATCTGGCAATGTCTCTCCCTCACAACATCTCTCTCTCTCTCTCTCTCTCTCTCTCTCTCTCTCTCTCTCTCTCTCTCTCCATACACAAAATTGTCTCTACTCTCCTTTTCTCTCTTCCCCTTCTCTGTTGGTCCTCTCTCCCTCCCTTTCTCCTACACCCCCCTCCCTCTCCTTTCCCTCCCTCCCTTCCCCCATACTGCCTCTCACTCTCGCGGTCTTGCCTCTATCTCTCTGTGATGATGAAATGTGGTTTTTCCTTTAAATGATCTGATACATCGCATGGTTGTATAGTTTATTGATAATGTATTCTGTACAGTAATTTGACTGGTTCTAATCAGATATCAGAATCGTCCATTTGGCCCCTCTTTGGATTTTGCAAAGTGCAACGCTGTGGCCTGTCATTGAACAATGGCTGTCCATCGAGGAAAGTTTACAGAAATGCTAGGAAAATATCACAAATTCAATGATTTTTCTCAAACCAAAATTTTCATTGTTATTGATTGTCTCTCCCAAATTTTGTTGCCACTAAGAATTTGTTATGGTCTTATGGACACATTTATAACCAAGTAGATGCTGGTAAAATTCTCCACCAGATTTGTAGATGGAGCCATGGAGGTACCCCAAAAGTTTTCTCAACAGAAAATAATGAACAAACCTTACTCTGAACTGTCAATAAATATATATTTCATTACTGTAAAAGTAAATAAGCCCAAGAATACTTTGTCAACCATCAGGCTATTTATGCTAATCCTAGAAGAATCTGGTGGAAGCCTTTAGAATCGTTATCACACAGTAGCAACCATATTCAGTCTAAAGTATCGTAAAACTGATTTTGCAAATGAGTGATGTCAATCCTTACTCTATACTGGAAGAATCTGGTAGAAGCACTTAAAACCGCTATCATACAGTAGTAACCATATTCAGTCTAAAGTATCCTAAAACTGATTTTGCAGATGAGCGACGACAATCCTTATGTCATTCCTGAGATGGATCCAACACTTCGAAAGCAAATCCAAGAGTGCAATTGGCAGGTGGTTAATGTCACAACTCCAGCAAATTACTTCCATGTTCTGCGGCGCCAGGTGAGTACAAATCAATCAATGTTTCAAACTTCAAATTAAGGAAGCATTTTCTATTCATTATTGTGTGTTTTTGTTTTTAGATTAACAGGGAATTCCGTAAGCCACTTATTGCGATGGCCCCTAAGAATCTGCTTCGGCACAAGGACTGCAAGTCAAATCTATCTGAATTTGATGATGTCCAAGGTCATCCAGGGTTTGACAAACAAGGAACCCGGTTCAAGCGCCTTATAAAAGACCAGAATGATCATTCTGATCTTGAGAAGGGTATCAGACGCCTGGTTCTTTGTTCTGGAAAGGTACAAATACTTGTCTTTTTTTATGATTTTGATTCTTTATAATTCCCATATGCAATATAGAGGTTTGCCAACCCTGTGGCTCTACATGTGGAGACATGAAGCAAATGTATACCACGTTCAGGCCACGTAGCTTGTGGTAGCTTAATCTGAGTTGCTATAGTTGACTGGATTGGTCCCTAACAATCCCTAAATCAAAGAAACAATTAGTGACTGAGAAAAACCACCCAAACTCACATGACAGCCACTTACTGTTCATTTTCAGTGTTCATTTCCATGCTTGATCTCTGATCCTCAACAAGGCATTCATAAAAAATCCCAAGTTTGGAGAGAGATGACAAGATAGGGAAATGAATTTGCTAAAGGAATAGTCAACAAGTTCTTATTATGTAAAATGCTATGATAATGTGAAAAAAGCCAAAGCTAAAACCAACCCCAAAAAGGCTTAAGGTCCCTACACAGATTTCTTTATGGAAATTAATAAGGCAATAAACCTAAGTTACCAACAATCAACCGCAAACAATTTTAAGAGATGGAAATGAAATATTTACGTGGAAAACCCTAAACAGAGAAAAAACCACGCGACCTAACACCGGTCCAAGAAGATCAAGCACTATGTAAATCAAAGGTTACAAGAAGTACTCACTACCCTTTTCCAGTTGAACACAACCTAAGGACCGTAGTTGCTCTTGCCGACGACCACGCCGTTCACCTTTTTCAGCACTTGAAACTTCACGCATTGACGCCGCTCAAGACGAATCTACTATAGAAGAGCTCTAGAAGAAGAAAGCTTCAGCATGGAAGTGTAAAAGACGGCTCTTTGGAGAAGAAGAATCTCTCTGGGGAATTTATAGAATAGTGAGAGAGGTAATTTAGAATCGAGGCTCAATGGCTATTTATAGGTTTAAGCTCGTGTAGGAGAGTTAGGGTTGCAATAGAAATAGAATAGAAGAGTTATACTCGAATTTGCGCATTCCCGGAATAAAATTCGCCGCAATCCGATCGATCAGATCGACCATCCGATCGATTGGATGCCTCTGTTAACTGAGAGGTTGTGAAGATCCGATTGATCGACCCTATATCCAATCGATCGGATAGTGCACTCCGCCAGAAGCTTGATTTTGCTTGGTTTTGCTTGCTTGTTTCTTCACTCTTTGCACACGAAGTCCGGTCCATCTAAAATAAACAAAAATACAACTTCATGGACCCAAGTTTTGTCCATCCCAATGAATTTGCCAAAACACTCAAATCCTTACATAATGGGATACTTGTACATGCTGAGCATATCCATCATTGATACTGCACTGGAACTTACAGGGTACAAGGTTAGCATATCCTACTTACCAAGTCCACTATTTCATAGTAGTTCTTCTAATTACTTTCAACATAAAAAATGTTAGAGAGGAATGCAAACAATGATGGTTTTATTAATTCAGAAATGTTCTAACAAATTAGGACAGCTGTATCCATATCCGTATCCTATATGTTTAAAAATGCGGAGTTATGTCCTCGGTCCCCATATCCATGTCCATATCTATACATGCATCTTGATATGATAGGTAAAATGACTTAAAAAATACCCTTAACAAAATCTTAACAAATGGATACATCAGTAGATGTTTTTAATCTTGGCTATAATGATGATTTTACTCTGCATCCAGAGTGAATTAAAGAAAAAGTTTATATATACATAGTATTAAAAAAAAAAAAAAAACTACAAAAGCAAAACAAACCCAAGCTATATGGATGTACTGCTGGTCAAACATGATCCCTTGTGGATCATGGACTCGATCTAGGTGTGGGAGCCCTTCTTGGCCTTCTAGGTGTGATCCAACTATCCAAGATGCCCATCTGCCAATGCTAATACAAGATTGATCTGGTTGGCATCATGTGTGGATTTTTGGATGATATTTAACTGGTTATTTATTCTGCACATGTGGCCCTTTTCCCGTGTAGATTCACCTGATCGTTACATTTGGGCACATATTTAACAGGGCCCACCTGATGGACTACTTGGACTCATCACATGTCATGTAAATGTGGCCATATATGGATGGTTCCATAATTGCAAGTGTGTGGGCTGAGTAGATGTTTTTAAGATTACCCTTCAGACTCTGAACACAAAAGTTTCTCTTTCTGCTGAATTTGAAAATTTAAATGATTTGGCTCTCTGTTTCAATTATCACCTCAGGTTTATTATGAGCTTGATGAAGAACGAAAGAAAGTTGATGCCAAGGACATCGCTATCTGCAGAGTCGAACAACTTTGTCCATTCCCATATGACCTCATCCAGAGAGAGCTGAAGCGATATCCGAGTATGTCACACAAAGATTTCCTTTATTTTATTTTTTTTCAATTCTTTATTGTTATGTTTAGTAGTGTTGGTCGTCCTGATGCTCATCGACGTTGATGCTAATGTCGTTGTTGCTAGACATGATCTTGAAAGAATGCTATTATCTTGCCAGATGCCTCTTGTGATGATAAAAGGCATTGGCTTCTCAGGGGCACTTCACAGGTCTGAGATTCAATGAATGCGATGACCAAGATATTTGAGCATACTGACGTATGGAATAAATGACCATTACTGTTGCTTGATTGTAGTTTGTAATGGTTTGGGGCTTTTGGCATTGAGTTAAGTGGTTACGGAATCAGTTTTGATCAAAAAACTCTATTGCAACCATTTTTCGTACCTATCATTAGATCTTAAGGTCATATTTATATCTGCAGTGCCCTAAACAGTGTAAAAGCCATTCCGATAGGCTCCAGCCACCATGGTTTGGTTGTTCAGTTTGTTGAGCTGATGAGCCCCTCAATGAATGGAGATGGCCCTAGTTGCTGGGAATGGACCTCCCACTACATTTGTGTATGGTCAATCAGATCATCTTAGTGTCACCCTTCCATTGACTAGAATGGCTTAGTACACTTAAATATTTTAAGGCTCTTGATCGGGTGCATCTAATATATTCTTCTAGCAGTGTTTCCTTATTAGTATGATAATAACCATACTTCACTAATTATTTTTTTCTTCCTTTTTTTAATTAAATTTTCAGTTGTGTTCATTGTTTGCATTTCAGATGCTATCATCTTAGTGAATGGTGAATCAGATCATCTTAGTGTAACACTTCCATTGACTTAAATGCCTTAGTACACTTAAATATCTTGAGGCTCTTGATCATGTGCATCTAATATATTCTTCTAGTAGTGTTTCCATATTAGTATGATAATAACAAAATCTCACCAACTATTTTTTTTCTCTTGCTTTTTTTTTTTTATTGTTATTAATTTTTTGGTTGTGTTAATTGTTTGCATTTCAGATGCTGAGATCGTTTGGTGCCAGGAAGAGCCTATGAACATGGGTGGATACAGCTATATTGCACCTCGTCTTTGCACTGCTATGAAGGCCCTGGGCAGAGGTAATATGGATGACATCAAATATGCAGGTCGAGCACCATCTGCTGCTACAGCCACTGGTTTCTATCAAGTTCATGTAAAAGAGCAAAGTGAGCTTGTTCAGAAAGCATTACAGCGCGACCCGATCAATTACCCAAACTAAAATCCACTACTGAAAGTACGGAAGAATGATTTGAAAGAATAACAATGTGCGTTATGATCTTTCAGTCACATAAGCTTGTGAATCTGCCTTGGAATGTTCTTAAATTTTCTCATATTTATATAGCAATTTTCTTCCTCCTAATAATGGTTGTTGTTCCGGCCAAAAAACAAAAACACCATTAATGGGCATTGACCTGTGGTTGCAGTCCCCTTCATACATGAGTTGTAAACTGTTAAGTTTTATTTCTGTTGTATCTTGTAGCTTCGGAAAAACCTATGAAGAAGAAGATATCATGTGATATTGTTGATCTATATTTCTCTGATCTCTTGTTTCATCTGTTGCTTGAAAAACTGGTTTTTTGGACTGTCACATTCTTGCATACCTAGGTTTTCAATGGACAAACAAAATAGTAAGTGCCTATGTGGCTACCTTGGCATTCTAAGAAATATAAAATTAAAATAGAAAGTCTAAAGTTTGGCTTCGCTTACAAATTACAAATGGAAGGTCTCACTCCCAATTGAGAGTTCTAGTTGTTGCCTATCTCTATTGACAGACCTAATTCTTCTGGTTCTAGTACAAATTGGAAAGTGCGTCTTCAGTCTTTATATAAGACCTCTCTCCCAAGTCCCAACTCTTTTATCTATTCTGTCGCAATTGTCAGTCCGTTTTCTGAGTATATTTGCTTACGTTTGAGTAACTTTTCAGGTGAGTTCTGATTTGATGCCCTTTGTTTCTTTGGACATACTCTCTCTTCTTGTTTTTTTTTTTTTTTTTGTTTGATTGGGATCTAACTAAGTTCTTTAAACTCTTCCTCTATTAGTTGATCATGGCCTACTATTATTACCAGTACAATCAGGAGAAAGTGAGTAGCTACCATGCCCATGGACAATACCAAAACGATCAAGAATCACAATTTCTATGCAACAATTACTTGGTCCAGTTCAGGGATATAGGTGCAACTGCTGCTAGCAATGGCTCGACCAATTCCGATAGCCTCGATCAGATTATGGCGCGGCTTTCTTCCATGTTCGAATTCGATCCTAGCAAGCCTGATTACCACCTGTGGAATCATGACACAGTTCAACCAACGGTAGACAATGGCAATCAAGATTATGACCAAGGTTCTATCTCTAGGCCCACTTCACCATCTTCATCCAACAAGAACCTTGAGCCAATTGTGCCCCCATCTGGAGGAAAGCAAAAGGATTCATGTCCAGTTGTCTCTGACGATTTCTACTGTGGCGGCCATCTTTTTAAGGCCATCTACTCCTTTTTTGTGGGTAAAATTAAGGTCATGTAGATTAAGGTTACGTAGTTGAAAGGATTCTATATTTTTCAGCTTTGGGAACTATTGTATCTCAATTTCCAGAGAAGTAGACGTTTTGAATATCTACAATCTTGATGGGTTCTTTATAATGAAGCTCTTTTGTACTTTATATTTAGGATTTTTATTAAATTCACATATGGTAACATACTCACACTGACTATCAATTGGGGTTATGTTATTAGCAAATCTTATTATTATTTTTTTTTTTTTTGGGTGTTATGCTTGTGGCAAGTATGTATGTAACGCAAGTCCGACCTTTGGATCAATGAGAAAAACTTCCCTAGTTGAAGACCATAGGGAAACATTTGATTTGAAAAAAAGAAAAAGAAAAAAAGAAAAAGGCCCAAGTTTCACTTCAATAAAAGTAGGCCCCACTGTAAAATTAAATATAGAATTGATAAGTGATTAGCACAATCTTATTTATTATTTAACCATGAAGTCAACAAGGCTCAAGTTGAACCTCAAAGTATACTGCCTTTCAAATTTGCTAAGCTGCCTAAAGGTGGTGTGAACCATGAGAATTTTTATAAAGCTCGTGCACTTAGGCTGCACTAATCCCTCTATATGGACTATTGTGGACCTATGAAATTTTCCTTGTGAAGGCCACTATGTATATATATATATATATATATATGTAAAATTCAATGAAACTTTTATCACCATCCATTCCTTGCCCACTGGTTGTGCCCATGTGTCAAGTGGGCCGTGGCCGAAATGATGTGTTTCGCAAAACCAAAGGCCCACCATGCAAATGAAAGGGTTCATGTATTTCCTTTTTTATTTTTATTTTTTTTGCATTAGCCAAGGGGGCATATGTTGGATACAAGATTTTCTGCACACGCTGGGGAGAGGACCCAGAGGATCAAACTTGGAGAGTTTTTTTGTTTTTTTGGTAGAAATAACCTTGGAGAGTTGGGGGAGAAATAGGATACCATTATCCTTTTGTCACGAGAGAGTTTTAGTATTTGGATAACTTTAAAGCCTGTTTGACACTTTACTAATACAATACAAGTCAAGTAAAGCCTCCATTTTCCAGATAAGATGTCACATCAAATGTACTTTATTCAAAAGTTTTTCCATCTTTTTTCATACAAAAAGTCAAAAAGCAACTATATTTATCCACTAAAATACAAAAATATTTCACTTTTCCATACAAAAAAAAACTCAAAAAGATTCCATAACAAACAATTAAAAAAAAATATCATCATAATCCACTTATATTTTGTTCTTTCTTCAAAATCAACTTTACTTCACTTGACTCAATTTGTAGAGTTCTCAAATGGGCCTCATGTGTGATAGTTAGTGCTTTGTTTTCCTAAAAGGGAATCGGGCTAGGGTGGGGTGAGGGAAAATCATTCTCTGACTTCGTGCAAGCCCCTGCTCTCAATGAACGGTGGAGATTGAAGATCTTGCACCGTGATTCGGGCCATCACAAGAGAAAATTCTCAGTAATACTTATATTTTGTTGCCTACCGCTTATAATTACTGATAAATTACAAATAGTTAGATTTATTTGCAAACTGATTGTAGCACAACCAAATTATGGTAAGACCTTCAAAAATCAAGATTAAAGTATAGGCCAATATGCATTAGTTTTTGATAAAATTTATATGCAAAATCAGTTGTGTATGGTATCCCTATGTATCCCTGATCGGCCGGTATGCAAAGAAGTTATGTATTACTGAGATAGTTGTTTGAAGGGTGTTTAAGTCAACACAATCCTTCTTGATTGTTAATTATCCACTTCTTTCTATACTTTTTCCTTGTTTAATGAGACATAAGAAACACTTTAATATACCAAGATTATTCCAAATTCCTCTATTGAGTGACTCTGGAAATTGTTGGAAAACTCATTTGCCAATGAAACTAAAAGAATGGTTATCAAGAAAGCAGTCTTTTATCCCACATAGGTGTTTTTTTTTTTTTTTTTTCCATTAACCATAATCTGCCCGCTAATTTAAAAAAAAAAAAACACAAATTCCAGAATCTCTTTAATTTTTATTGAGACATTTTTCAGTTTTACAAGTGAAAAAACAAAATTACTGATGTGGTAGGATATGCCAATTGTTTCACCAATTGGTTAACATTAAAATGTACACATGACAAAGTTTATAGTGCTAATGCTCAATCAATTACAAAGGGGCTTTGGGATGTATTCATATGTAAAAGATCAGTTTCAATGGATGTTGCTGGATTTCAAATTTAGCTATAAAATAGACGGTTCACACTTTTATTAGCTAAACTTCCATTTCAAAATTTACTCTTTTTGGCTAAAAGGATGGGACATATATGAATATATTTTGAGAAGTTATAACTTACGATTAGCAATTTTGTTGTATCTAGGGGTGTACCCAGGTACAAGGGCCTGGAGCTGAAGCCCCTTCACTCATACCTAAAAAAGGGCGTAAGGATTTTAGGAGAGGAGACCCCTGCAGATTCTATATATATATATATATATATATATATTTTTTTCTTTTTTGACATTTGCCCCTTTCTCCAATATTTTTCTTACGTAGAGCCCTCAGTTCAATTTCCTGGGCCTGCCCTTCTTGTATCTTACTACAGTTCTAAGGGTGACATGGAACTAGTGAACTGCTACACTATGACCCGTCACAACACTTCCATTCATCTAGAAACACTATTTACACTACAAAATAAAACTGTACTAGTCCTGCTCATATTGTACTTCGAGGAGACTAGGACTAGTGCTTCTGGGCTTTCCCTGGCACTTCTAGGACCTGTGCATCCTCCCTGCAAGCTGCATCAACATGGATTGGTAATTCTTGAGTGAATTTGGTCATTGTTGGGAAGAAAAGATGGGCAGGCAGATGTGCAACTGTATTGGATGGTTCAAACAATTTTTGATATTTTCCCATGTGTACATCAATTTCCAAGATAATGTTCCCCTCTGATTTAATATATCCCATTATCAATAAGCAGTGCCCTTCTAAAATGAGATTGTCTAATCCAAATCAATCCAGCAATCTAAGTCCCTCATGTAGTTCTAATTATTCTAATTCTATTGGGTCCAATGCATTAGCCTGTCCTACAAAGGTTAGCATACTTTGTCCCTAAAATCCCAAAACTCTCTTATAAGATCAATGGACCCCACAAACTCTGCATGCGTTTTTGCTTCCATAAGCTGCCGGATAACCTTCCAGGTTATTATGATGGGATTGAAATTCACTTGCAAGAACCCCACTTTAGATCAAAATTGTCCATATGGATTGACCAGTAAATTGGTCCTACCACTTTCATTTAACCTTTTTATTTCTCTAAAGATGCTCATTAGGCATACCTCCATGCACTGAGAAACTTGCCAATCAAACAAATTCCATCAATCTTTATCAAATGGTCCTAACAATGATGAATAACAGTCGATGACTCTATTGAAAGTTGAAACCAAATATTGTTATTAAATTATGATTCACTCCCTTGATGTTTTAACAATGTGTTCTGCTCTGTACATGATCAACCTCATGGGGGAAGGCCTAATTGGAGAGGAAGTTTTCCCTACTCCTAATCAGAATGATCAAATTGCAATGGCTCAGGAAATTACTTTGGATAGGCCTAACAATGCTGAATCATAGCAATCAATCTATGATTCACAGTAATCAATTAATCTAATGTAACATTAATATACTTGTTGTACCTTGGGACGTGTCCAAACACAGCCCAAAAACGGAAGTTTCCCTTTTGGGATTCTATGAAATCAATCCAGGAAAAAAAAAATGTCAAGCTTTTCTAGTTTTAGAGTTTGACTAGATTTCTTTCTAAATAGGAAATATATCTAAAATGGGGCCCAGTACAAAGAACTACTGCGTCCCTTTCGCATATACAGAGAAAAAGACATCTCCCTCTGGTACTATACTTTTAAGACTCTCCCTCCCACTCAAAACTCTCAGGCCACAACTCTATTATAGTCTCTCTCTCTCCTCTCTCTCTCTCTCTCTCTCTGCAACAGGTATGAAACTCTCTCCTCTCCCTCCTTTGTAAATCTCCCTCGTGTTCTTACGTTCTTTTATTCTTTCTTTTCTTCCTGTCTCACTCTGTTTCTCTCTTACGGTAAGAAGTTGGGGCTTGTTTGTTTGCATAGAACTGAATTTGCTAGGAATTCCGAGGGCACTGTTTATTTGAATGGAACTGAATTCCTAGGAAGTCTGAGAGCCTATTTCTTTGAATCGGACGGGACGCCTAGCCATTCATGTAATAGCTGCATTCCTAGGAATTTATGATAAATGGGTTCTCTGTTTGTTTCAATGTAAAAAACAAAAAGAAAAGTAGTAGCTTACTTCCCTTAGAACAATTTTGTTCATATAAGCCTCCTTTTCTAGTTTTTTTTGGTAAGTCTTAGGTCTTGTTTGATAACTCTATTCTATCTAATAAGAGCTAATTAAATTAAGGTCTAAAATAAAAGGTTTAATTTTTAAGTTCAAATTTATAATTAGACTGTTCAGTAAAATTGTAAAAAAAAAGTTTTTATTTTATAATTGAGTGTTTGATAACCATCTAAATAAGTCGTCCTTATCGTCTTCCTTGGGATGGTCAAGCCAAGAGAAAAGTAGTAGAGAAAGAAATCGTGAAATAGCTTCCCCAACTTTAGAAAAAGAAGTTACGAAAAATACTCAAAGCAACTTATATTTAAGAGCTTAAAATCATTTATTTCTAAATATAAGTTCTAATTTTAAATCATGATTAAAGTTTTATCTATCACTCTAAATTTCACTAAGCCCTAAATTATTTAATAAGTGCTTATTTTTAGAGTTATCCAACATGCCCTTAGCTTAACAAGTCTTTGTATATATGAGTTTTGATTTGATCTTCTTCAGTATAGGGCATTGATTTTTATTTTGTGTTTTGATTGGGATCTCTCTCTCTCTCTCTATCTCTATCTCTCTCTCTATCTCAATTCTGTAACTCTTTCAACTTTAGATAATCATGGACTACAATGAACAGAACACTCAAGGGGAGTTGAGAAGCTACTATGCATACCCTCCATATGTCATCATCTTGCCTGGACAATACCAAGACCAGGGGCAATTGCTATATAGCTACAACCAGTACTTGGCCCAGCCCATGTGTGCAGGTGCAATCAACACCGGCCATGGCTGGACCAACATCGATTCCTTCGACCAGATCATCACGCGATTTTCTTCTATTTTCGAATTTGATTCTGGGAAGCCTGATTATACTCTATGGGGTCATGGCCCAGTTCAAGCAACGGCTAACAATAGCCATCAGAATGATGGCCAAGGTCATGTCTCCGGGCCCAGTCCATCTTTTTCAACAGAGGATCAGCTTGAAACAATGGTGCACCCATCTTTTTGGAGTAAGCCTGATTATACTCTTTTGGGTGATTGCCCAGTTCACCCAATGGCCAACAATAGCCATCAAAATGACAGTGGCTCTGGGCCCAGTCCATCATCTTCAATGGTGAATGAGCTTGGAGCAACTGTGCAACCAACTGATTGGAGCAATCCTTATTATACTCTGTGGGGTCATGGCCCAGTTCAACCAACGGCCAACAATATTAGCCATCCAAATGATGGCCAAGGTTATGTCTCTGGGGCTACTTCATCATCTTCATCCGTGAATCAACTGGGAACAACTGTGAACCCAATTGATGGAAGACCATGGGATCCATGTCAAGTTACTCCTGGGAATTGCTATTGGGGTTGCCATCATTTCAAGGCTATTTAACCCTAAGATCTTATTCTGTAATTCTCCTTTGCAGTTTTGGGAACTGCCTTTTCATTTATTATAAATTTTCAAAGATGTAAAGTTATGAAATTCTATAATCCTGTTGTTTATATATATAGATAAAAGGGGAATTTTCTCCTTGGAACGCGGGCTCGCAGAGTCAGCAGAGTGAATATAGAAGTGAAAGAATTCCATTGTTCCATATATAATTTATGTTTTAGGAGTTACAATTTCACATTATGCTGTGAGTATATGAGGGCACGTTTGTGCGGCGCCGTGGAAAACTGGATCTATGGTGGAAAGCCAAGTTCGATCCTCCCTCTATTTGCGGAAAAAAAATAAATCAATTCATTACCTTTTCTAGTGGAAATGTGGCTGCACCATAAGTAGATTTTGCATGAAAAAGCATTTTCGCTTTTCATTGTGCATATATCCCAAAATTCTCATTGCTCATATGTATCTCCATTGATCAAGAAATCAATCAATCAAATTCTATGTGATTGGTGGCCGGCTCTCATAAAATTGTTCTGGATCAGTTTCATCAAATAGGATTAACATTGACAAATCATAGTCGATCAATGATCAATCTATTCAAACCAAACATTGTCCTTAATTAAAATGTAATTCACTAGGTTTAGTTTTCGGTGTGTTTTACTCATGAGTGTGTTATATATGATCACAATCTCATGGTCATGTTGGTAGGCCCACATGTGATTGGAGAGAAACTTGCCTAGAAGCCCAAATTACTTGGATAGGACTGAAATTCACTTTTTGGACCTCACCTTACTCAAAATTAATCGACGTGGGTCGACCAATAAACTGCTCATTGGGAATATCTCCATGCATAGGGAGATCTACCTATCAAGCAAATTTGATGTGATATTTGGCTTATAAAGTTGTTTCGGGTCAGCTTCATGAAATAGGCTTAATATTTTATTTCTTTTTCGTTAACTATTCTTTTCGGGCCCAGAGATAAGCCGGGTAAAACCCCTGTGGCCTCTAGATGGTAACACAAGTGAACTCAAGGTTCCTGAAAAGGGGGGAACTGGGGGTCGATACCAAGACCTCCGGTTCCTAACCACCCGGCCAACCCGTTGAGGTTAAATAGGCTTAACATTGGTGAGCCATAAAAATCAATCTATATATATATATATATATATATATATATATATATATATATATACCAAATAGTGGCACTAAAACATGATTCACTCCACGTGGGGCCATCAAATTGGAGACAATCTTCTCCAAACTTTTACTTTCTTATGTTGTCTGACATATCCAAACACCCTAAAAAAACAAAAATTAAGCAACTTCCTTATTTTTGGATTCTATGATGTTAAGCCAAAAATATAAAGCCAACTGTTATAAATTAAGAACTGCATGTCTAAATATTAGCAGGGCCTACTATTAAGAACTGTACTTTTGATTGCCTTTATTCACATGTTCTAATCCTTCCCAAATTGGAGTTAAAAACATACACAGAAAGGGATATTTGTAGCTTATTTCCATTAGAACAATTGGTCTACTCATATAAGCCCACCTTTCTGAGTTTTTTTTTTTTTTTTTTTTTGGTTCAGTTTTCTAGTCACTCTCAGTTCTCGATCTTTTAAGTATAGGCGACTTTTGATTTGATCCTCTTTAGTATAGTCCTTTTTTATTTGATTTAATCTATGGGGTCAAGACCAGCTGCTTCCAAAGGCCAGCAATGGATATGAAAATAATGGTCCTGTTCCCCCTTCGTCATGTACCCATCTCCATAATAAGGAAGAAGAGGCTTGGCATGTAATAGAGGAGAAGAGAGTTCAAGTCCATTTACAACTGGGGTATATTCTGTAATTACCATATTTTCAACTCCATCTACTTTTAGGACTATTTGGATAGGCAAAAAATAGAGTAGAGTGAAGTTAAATGGGCCCTAACAGTCTAAAATTTCAACTCTATCCCGTTTGGATGAGCTTGACCCGATAGATGAAGTAATATTATGAGTTACATGTTTTCCATTTCACCTCAACTCTAAATACTTCAATTTCCTTGAGTAAAAGTGGATTATACTCTAAACCTCAACTTCAATTTAAGCATATAAATGGAGTGAAGTGAAGTACTCTACTTTTAACTTCTACATACTTCTCTTCATTCCACTCCACGCGTGAGATTCACTTTATTTTACTCCACTCCTTATTTATACAAACAGGCCCATTTATGTAGGGAATAATTCTATAATTACCAGTTTCTTGAGTCCATTTTTGTAAGCATCAACTTTTCAAGTTCATCTACTTCTGGGATATGATTTTGTAATTTCCTTTTTTTCATTTGGAATCTATATTTTACTAAATCATAATGAGAATCTAAGTCATAAAAATCTATGGTATTAAGGGCGAATTTATGTAGGGTTGCGGAAAATTGGTTCCACAGACTTTTTTCTTTTTCGCAGAAAAAATTATTTTCCGAACCCCCATGGAAAACACTTTTCCATGTATAAAAAACCTAAGCTCATTGAAAATTCTCAGTACGGAGAAACGACCACTTTCGATGCTGCACAATATGTACGGTACAAAATATTTATGATTTTTTATATTAAACGTTCAAATCTTACAGTAAGACTAACTCTTGTTAAGGTAAGATTTGAGGATACCCCATGCACTGAGAGGCCATTTATTTTAAATGGCTCAAATTCTCATCTAGTAGGCCCCACTCTCTCCACTCAAGATTTCTCCAAGTCAAAGCCTTGATATGTAATCGTAAGTGACTTTTGTTTTATTTATTGTCTAGGTAAACGGTGCATACAAATCATGATTTAAATATTGGTCATACAGGTCTATATATATAAACTTTTTGAGAAAGTTGATGATCAATATTAATTTTGTACAGTATCCTTATGTATTGCCAGTAAGACTTACATATAATTAAAGGGATTTGACATTTCAATTCCTTTTAAACAGTCAATCTCCAATTTCTTGACTAAAATTTATAAAATGTCACCAGACTCGTTTGACTCTGGTACACTTTTTTGCCCTCGATCCTATAATATCAAGGAGTTTAAAAACCCATGACGTCATGAGATCCAAATGTTAAAAGTTAAAAATCTACCTGAATCCCATGAAAATCTACCTGGATAATGTCACCAGAGTTGTTTGAATCTCTTCAACAGTTTTTGAAAACTTTTTGGCGTCATATCTCATGATATCATGGGATTTATCAATTTCTGTATCATATGCTTCATGCCACATGCAAGCGAATTCATTTTTTATAGAATATGAAAAATGACATTTTATGAAAAGTAAATACACATATTTTTTTTTTGAAGAGTAAGTTAGTTCTTTAATTGCTTAAAGGAAATATACAGAATGGAATCCTATAATCAAATAATTATAGAAGCTTCCACTAAGGGGCATACCCCTTTGATTACAAATTAAGGTAAACTAAATGAATTGTACCAAACAATGTAACATCATCTCATGGTCGCACTAATAGAGTAATACAGGATATCAATATTATCCACAGTCAGTTGTGGAGGTCTAGGATGTAGGCCAATAACTTTGCTAAAACGCATAGTATGAGGGTGCAAAGGAGAAAACTGTACTTGGTCAAAGCGAGTAAGGACTCTATGAAGTCACCGTGCTTGGAAACGTAGATTCCATTCAGATTGGTCTAGATAGAGGAGAATAGCTTGCAAAAAAGCATCAGTCTCAATGGTTATGGATGAAACATCATCTGGAACAAGATGCATAAGATTAAAGATAGCATCATAATAACTCAACAGCTGCACTCTTCGACCCTTTCAAGGGTGGTAAATGTCTCTCCACATAATGCCAACCACAACCTGATTCAAAGTAGCTAGTGATAACCGCCAGCCATGAGGTTGTTCTCTAGTTGGAGGATTAGGCTTAATTTGCAGATTGGGAGGAACGTTTGAATGACATTGGATATCATTTGGCAATATGAGACCAAGATACAAAATTTTTGTTGTCACTATCTGAACAATTTGTTGCATTACAGTCCCACTTGACTTTGCTGTTGCCCTGAAGATCCTTGCATTATGTTCAGTCTATACATGCCACACATAGGTATTAAAAAGAAGTTTAGTAAGGGTTGTTGCTGCTTCATTATTCTGATGAAGTTGAGAAACAATAGAATCTAATAGCTCATGAACATCAGAACAACTGCTTGGAGTCAAATTCAATTTAGAAAGCAGCAATGTCCAAACCCCTTGTGCAAATGGGCAGTGAAGCAAAAGATGTGTTGATGTTTCCCATGTACAGTCACAAAGAACACAACAAGTATCACAATCAATGTCTTTGTAAAAGGAAAACCTTAGTTTTGAGTCTACCTTTGAAAGCCATCCAAGTGCAAACATAATGCTTTTTAATACACCATTTGAACCATATAGCAGATGTCCAAGGGAGCTGTTGGTTAGGAAGGTGACAAATAAATTTGTATGCAGACTTGAAAGAAAAATGTCCTCTCGTTTCCAACGTCCAGACAATTTCATCATCAAATTGACTCCATGGACGAACCTCAATTGGTATGGTTTGAACAATATTCATCAGGGCGATGGAGGTAGGAGTTGGAAAATCCCATTCATCATGCAGAGTGAAATTAGAAACTCTTATGTCAGTTCCCATACCCATAGCATGCACAGCACGAGAGCTATAGCAATCCTTTAGGTGTCCTCCCTGAAGGCAGGGATCTGTCCAGAATTTTGTGGATTGCCCATTCCCAATCAAGAATTTGATGTGAGGTAAAGCCAAAGGTTGGAGTGCTAAGATACCTTTCCAACCCAAGATGCAAACTGTGGGATTGAGACATCCCATAGGGAGGCACCCTTCAAATATTTTGTGTTAATGCAAATATTCGAACAAGTGGGTTTGTTACCAACAACATTCCAAACCTAACAATGCTACCTTTGCAGTGGCAGAAATGGATCGAACACCTAATCCTCCCATATCAACCGGTTGACCGATGGAACTCCAAACTATGGGATGAAGATAAGAGCGAGACCATAAAAAATCACTGAAATGTCTATCTAGTGCATCCAACACTGATTGAGGAAGGAGAAAAACAGTAGCCCAAAATAAATGAAATGAAGAAAGGGTAGATTTTACCAACTCCAATCTTCCTGCATGAGATAACACCTTACCTTTTCCGCCCCAATAGGCGCTGCTGCACTTTGGCCAAGAGAGGCTGGCAAGCATTAAACCCCAGCCGTTTAGAAGAAAGTGGAAGTCCTAAATATCGGATTGGAAGATGGCCTGCCGAATATTGAGAATTGAAGATATAGCAGTCTGAGCTTTCTCTGTGCAATTAGCATAAAAAATAGAACTCTTTAGCCAGTTGACCCTAAGACCTGTAAACATGCATATTTAACCACCATTTTGTAGGTTCTATCATTCATAAATCTTTTTTTTTTTACTAAAATGCTGCACAAAAGCCATGGCATCATGAGACAATCCTATAATATCATCGGATTAATCAGTTTTTGTGACATGCACTGTTCTCATGATATCATGAGGTTAGGGATAAAATAGTTTTTTAAAAAAAATTGTTGACTAGATTCGAGCAACTTTTGTGACTTTATTTAAAATTTCGGTCATGAAATTGGTAAAACTGGAGTCAAGTGACTCTGGTAATATTATCTAATATGTTAAAACTGCCCTTTTCAATCATCTTGATTGTAATCTTAATAGTCACACTTGCCAACCAAGTTAAAATCAATAAATCCATAGTTATGTTCTTAATCATTATTGTAAACGTAGGAAAAATGAAAACAAAGAATGTGTATAATTTAATCAGGACCAAAAGTGGACCAATTCTAATTCATATGGCAGGTGCATTCCCGGGAGAGGATCAAAATGTAATAGAAAATTTTAGTTATAATAACCTACGTATGTAAGTGATCACATCACTTTTGTAGAATAAAAAGCACCAGAGACTAAGGGCAAATTCATTCATTATGATGTAAAAAAACTAAGATGGTTTTGCAACACAAATCAAGTTTAAGGATTTAGATTCATTCATCAAATAATGGATAATCTAAAATACTCACTACAAAAATAGGACAAATAGCGGCGGAGAAGTGGGCTTTAGCGGCAGTTTTTTTTCGGCCGCTAAAGCTCAAAACTTGCAACGGAATTTTATTTTCTGCACCAAAAACTCCCCTTTTTATCTTAGACAGTGTCTAGCGACACTAACATGACAATTTTTACGACGGAAATTTTTTTTGCCACAAAATGTAGGATTTAGTGGGGTAAAAAAACCACCACTAAAGCCCATTTCATTTGCCATTATTTGTGCGTTTTTTGGCAGTATTGCTTGCACCACAATCTTGATGATAAGAGGTTCGGACCTGACGTTTACCTTGCCCCGCTATGAGATCTGTGGTATTGATTAAGTAGGGTTTTCTCCTTTCTCCCTTTCACTCACTCCAACATGTATGAGAGTGATGATGTTGTGCGAATAAGTGTGAGAAAGAGAGAGGATTGGAAAACAAAACAATAGAAAGACTTCTTTCGATCAAAGAAATTCAAATAAATTACCAATTTCCTTAATTTTTTTTCATTAGTTCTAATAGATTGAACTCTCTTAAAGTGAATCCCAGACTTACTCAAATCAAAACTAAACGAGACAACTGATCGAAGTCAACTAAAATCATGTGGAGTCCATCATCATTGGGATGTGTGGTCATGTGGGCCACTTATACACGTCAAGCATATCACACAAATTCTACATGGTATCTTTATCAAATATGTGTATACGTTCTATCAAGTTAAAAATATTGAATAAAGAGTGTTTTCCCTTGAAGTTTTCATCTATATATGTGTATAATACGTGTACAAAAAGTGTTTAGGTGAGAACTATCCGCATGATTCTTACATGCTCGGCCAGTGACAGCCACACTTTTTTTTTTTTTTTTTTGATACCTATCCCACTTATGATTAATTTACCTGCGTCAGCACTACCTCTTTGAATTGCCACAAGTCTATATTTTACAATTTTTCTTTTGTTATGGTGGATCTTGGGGCATCATGTTGGGCCCCTTTATGTTATGATATATGTCGATCGTATCCCCTTTGTTTCCTTCTAGTTTATACATTCCTTGAAAGAATAAAATAAAAAACACTAAACCATAGATCAATCGAATGAGTTTGATATTTGCACACCCCTTGGTCTCATTGAGACATTTCCATCCTCTGCTGCCTCATGATTGTCATGACCCTATTGAACTCCATGGTGAGTTCATGATAACAATTAGTAAAACTATGTGTACAACATACAAATTCTCTAACTATGAAACATCAGCCATGATCAAGTAAAAGTATCCACGCGTCTTTATATATATTCATTATATGACTACTGACCTGCTACCGCCCCACATACTATACAAGAGCAAGCACTTTCTATGTCAACTCATGTATCTTAATCTCCTATATGAAATAAACACCTCAAAAGTACACATAATATCATCTAAAAGTACCCCCAAAAAAAATTGAAATAATATGAGAACAAAAGGGATTCAAAAACACACAATTCATGTATCAATTAATGAACTGTGGACATGAGTGGGTACAATCCAATCCCCAACATCAACTCAAGCTGTTCATCCTCTGAAGGTGGGAAGTTCAAGTCCAAACACCCCATCTTCTTGTTCTCTGACTTCTTCACTACAGAAAATCCTTCAGTAGTGTTTCTATGGCGCCTCATGTGACCCCCCAAGGCCTGACCGATGGCGAACTCCGAACCACAAATCGAACACTCGTGGACCTTTGGCTTCACCGGCGAGCTCTCCTTGTAGTGATCGTCGATCGTTCGCGGCCTCTTGTGGCTGGCACGGTGGCCGCCGAGAGCTTGAAAGGATGCAAACTGGCGGTTGCATGTCTTACACTCGAAAACGCGATCCGATAGTGGCGCAACCTGTTGGCCACCACCATCACTATGTCCGCGAGATAGCAATATGAGATAGTTTGCGGTTTTTAAACTATCATCTTCTTCTCTCAATCTCTTGATAGTCATAGCTCAAGCTTAAGACAGATGTAAAGACAAGTACGTGAACTAGAAAGGGATGAAGTGTGAGATTGGTTTTGTTTGGTTGTTCAAAGGAGAATGCAATATGCAGTGCTCCAACATCGACTCATTTATATAGGCTCCTCCGCTTCGGCAGTAAGTCGGTCTATCCTCAAATTTATGGATGAGATTACGGAGATGCCCTTGCTGCAGCCTTTTTTATTGGGATCTTTTTTTTAGGCCCCCTGATGTTTTTGTCAATTATGAGAAACACCCTAACCTTAAGATCTCCTTAACTTTTAATTTTTATTTGAGAAATACCCTAAAATATCTATTTTTTGGAAACTATGGTTTTGTACTAAGGGATTGAAGAAACTAAAATCCACTTCATTTCAGAAGCCCAAAATCTTACCCTTTAGGGCTTTCTTGTGTAAAGACGTGGAAGAGGAAATCCACATTCCTCTTCTGTACAAATATAATTCTGGAAGCAGTGGGATGTATGATTCATGTTTTTGTGCATTGCGAAGAAAACCTATTCAAATCAAATCATTTTTTATAGATGTTTGCATTGCACCAAACAACCACTTATAATAAATGGAGGAAATGACTTTTGCAAGAAAAAAATGTTGCACAAACATACCCTTTAAGTAAATAACTTTCTTCATGCCATGCTCTATTATAGCATTTGCTAAGATCAATTTTCTGTCTAACTATCTATCCATCCATTCATCCGTCTATCTATCCATGTATATATATTGAAAATATACAATTATATTTCCGAAAAAAAATTGATTTTGTATTAAATTTCTTGGACAAGAATTGAGTATTATATTTGAAACATCTAGTCCATTTTAGCATTTTAATTTCTTTATAATGGTGACATTAAAAAAAATCGTATCAAACATTTTTATTTTTGAAGTGGTTTAGAAAATGAAGGTGGCTTTCTAGAAGAATTTTAACATGGTATTTTAAGATTTAACAAAACCATTGGGGGGTTTTAACAAAAAAGAAAAAAAAGAAGGAAAAAATCTCTAATGATATCCTGGTCAAAATGTAATAATGGAGTGGATAAAATAGTCATTTGACTTTGCCGGCAGGTGGAAAAGTAAAAGAATGTACGTAAGTAACGTAACCGCGTACGCGTTGGGGAAGCAAAGCAGCATCCAGGAACGAGTCGCGACTCGGCGACTGGAGCTCGCTTCCTTGAAGCTTCCATTCGTGCTGCTCATGTAATGTAAATGTAAGTGTTCAGTTCCTTCGTATGAAAGCAGAAGGCGGGTCAACACTGGCACCGAGTGGGGGACCGAACTGGGATTGCTTGACACGGGAAATGACGTGGGTCACACGTTATTACGTGGTAACGCGGGATTCAGTGCTTATTTTTTCTTCCCCTCTTTTCACATTATACATTAGCATGATTAGCTTTTACACTAGTACACGGGAACACTACGTCAGTCGTTCTCTTCACTCCTCTTATTACGGAGTTGGCAAAGTGAGAATATTATCACATGTAATGGTTTCTACAAAAATTCTACACACCCCGGGGAAAACCCCGGGATGCACCCCGACTCCCATGGGGAGCCGTTGGATCCCAGGCCTGGGATCCAACGGCTCCCCATGGGAGTCGGGGTGCATCCCGGGGTTTTCCCCGGGGTGTATAGCACGGCTCTAGTTTCTATGTTACACATATTATTCTTTTTTTTTCTCATTATGAATAATTATAAAGATGTCTAATGGGCCGGCCAACATGGCACACGATACATTCACGTACGATCAGTGTCGTGCCGTGCCGGCATGATCCGACTGAGCTGCCGCGTCATGCCGGCACCTTCCGTGGCACGGCACAGCTCATTTGACATCTTTAATTGTGATCATGCATTAATATTGATTATGTATAATATTTATAAATGTAAACAAGTGCGAATAAATAATTCCTAGAAATCGTTTGCCTTTTACACATGTGATAGGAAAATATAGTTTTGCATGTGTAATATAATTGTTACGCATGAACAAATCATGTGTGAAACACATTACTATATTTGTTAAAATCACCATTTTTACGGGAAAAAAAAAAGAGTACATCCAATTGTTTTAAATGTGTATTGGATTTTATTTTTTTTATGTTTTCACAAATTCCTAAAGTACAAGAAGAATCATGATATGAACCAAATGTTCTAATATTAATCATTATTAAACAATGCTAAACGGTTCGGATCATGAATTGGGAAAATACGAAGGCGTAGAAAATTAGATCTATAAATTGAGAGTTTTTCACAGATTGCTTAGAATCTATAAAATTTTAAGACAATCGGCTATAAGATTTTACTGTTTATTAGTCAAATGAATAGATTGAATGATTTGGACCACAAATATGTAGTTCATAGGAATGAGAAAGAAAACCAAATATAGTTGATGGGGCCCACAAGAATGCGATCATTGTGTAAGAAACAACATTACTAGCACCTTTTGCAACAGAGCTGTGAAAATCCTGGTGTACAAATTAATGGCCTTATTTACACATAATTTATATACCTTATTTACACATGTAAATCATTTAAATACGTAAATGACTGCAAATAAAATACCCAATAACATAGTATACAAGTTAATTAAGCACACAAACTGAATACAGCAACAGCAACTTGTCACACAATAATATGTTTTATATGATCTTAAATAATAAAACATGGTATATATATAGCTTCATGTCAGTACTACTACTACTATATATACTAAAAAAAAGACTAGTATCAGTTACACCCATAATTGGTTGGCAAACCATGGCAAACCGACATCATAAAATACTAGTGTCGGTTATAATTCACAACAGTAGTCCGCAATTACTGAATTCTTCAGGTTGCACTCTTTAAGTAGCTTTCCTCTTAAACATTAGACTGTTGTGAAGTCGGAAGGTAGTTGTACAGCTACTTCCTAAGTTGATGCGTGGGGAAATTGCTAACAATGAAAGGTGAGTTTCTTGGGAGAATGGGGCATCAACTCCTGGGCCACGTGGCCACACCAAATATTGATCTTAATCAGTGATCTAAATCTGTCCATGTAATACAGTAGGTCATGGTCTTAACAGTCCATTTAGTGGGTTAAGATAATCCAACTGATTAGGTTAAAAAAACCTGAAAATTAAGTCGGTGTAGTGAAAGTCTCAGAACCATGATGACTGCATATATGGGTTGTGTGAACGACTCAATGAACGGTCAGGACAGGACTATATTGTTCTGCAAACAGTCTAGTGAGTGAGGCCGTTTGCTTAGATGCCAAGCAAAGAATTGTTGTCATCAAACTTCCAGCAGGCAGTTCATGGACTTGTATACTGGAAGCTTCTCTCAAAGCTTGTGTGTTTCAACGTCACCAGAAGGTATGGGACTAATCAACTAGCAGCTTCTCTGAAAAGTATTGTGGGATGTAGTTGTTTGCAAGTTGGATAGAACTGCAGACACAATTTCCACCAAAGGGAGCTTTCAAAATGTGAAAATGAGATGATCACATGCATGGAAGTTGGTTCTACTAATTTTGTCCGGGTCCCAAGGAGAAATTTGTGGGATTCTCTCTATCGCATGTAATATACATGAGAAAATTTCATCAAATAAAAGTTATGCCGAGTGTTAGATTGATCACTATAAAATACATGAGTATTTTGTAATTTTTTTTTATAAGTGATTAATATGATGATGTGCCCGAATCTGATTATGATGAGATTTGGCCAATCGAATTTATTTTGGGCGGTTTAGATTTTCAACCAATATATAGCACCGGGAATTTCTCATGAGCAGGAGCTTTGAGGATCTGAATTCGGTTTAGGCTTTGTATAATGTAAGGAAACTACATTGTAGCAGTCGGTCTTATTTTAATGTGGAGTCTCTGCATGTTTTGTAATTCTTAAGTACAATGTTATGATTCAGGCCAGGTCAACATATACTATAATCTTGGACAGTTAGAGTGGAATTAAGAAATTTGTTCATACATATCCCCCGGCCCACACGTTTATTAACTTGAAGGGCTAGACTTTCCACTACTCAAACAGCGTGCGTCAATGCAAATCTAAACCCTACCACCAAAAATCATAAGTTCCTTGCTGCCCTAACTACCGTTGGACCAGCAACCAAAATTACACGAAACTCTCTCTCTCTCTCTCTCTCTCTCTCTCTCTCTCACATTGTTTTTGGTGTGCTCATTATAAATGAGGGTTAATTAGTCAAAGAAAATAAAAATGAAGGCATATGTTTTTCTTCTTCTTTTTTTCTAATGTTGATTCAATAAATTAATTTAAAATGTTTATTTATAATCTTTTACTTAGATTGTAAATTCAACAATGAAATACAGTCAGGGGAGTGTCAATTTGGATCAAATTAATGATAATTCACAAAGCAGTGTTAGAAGGGAGATGAACATCTGTGAGCCCCTATGGCCTATATTTCATCATTAGTTTGAACTGTTGTCCCCAAGCTTGGGTAAAGAAAGAGGTTTGCATGGGGAAGGTTGACAACCAACATAAATTTTTTTTTTTTTTAACAACCCAAATATGAATTCTGAGACAATAACTGATGGATTTGGATACAGAGACTCAGACATGTGACCGGAGATCTATATGTGTTCCGACGATTGGAAAGCTCCGCGAAGCTCTTTGCATCTGTCTAACATATGGGAACGGAGAGTATATCCAACCATAAGGCTCTTTTATTTTATATAGACAAGTTCCAAAGAGTCACACTTACTAGAGACTTTTTCGCCAAGAAACTCACATCCACTGTTCCGATTAGGTGTCTTATGTGTAGGAACAAATCAAGTTTTATCATAAATGAGATTGTATTCTCTGGTGGCTTATGCATTATTTGATCTGACGTGGGACCCGTGACATGCGGGCTACACGATCTCCTATACTTATATTCTATATGACATATAAATAACTCACGTGAGTATTTTACTATATATGGAATTATCCATATAACTCACTGTACCAATGCCTTTTTCTAGTTCTCATCCTTGGATTAACCTTTATTTAACTCAATCCATTCAACGACACCGGCCATCTTTGAATTGACATTGATGCAAATTTCGCTCTCTTCTAGATATCATCCACAATTGAAATTTATCATAGCAAATTTGCATGGCGTATATCAATTTAAGGACTTAAAGTTGTGGGCCAGGATCATTTGATTGATTGACATCACATATTCTCCTCATTTGTCTAAAACTTTCGTAATTATTTTTTCTTGATTGTCATGCATCCAATTGGACTTCACTGCTTTTTTTTTTTAAATACCAAAGCACGGTGTAACCATCCCATCTAAATACGTGCTTTTTAATATTGATGTGAATCCAGGCTGCTAGACATGCCACACCGAAAGTTTTAGAGAAGCCCCAGTAGTTTTAGAAAATTTTATGCAATTTCCCCTAAATCTCTCTTTTTTTTTTTTATTACGGTCTTCTCTTTTTTTTTTGTTCACTATCGGAGGGTTCTTAACCTTTTAGGCTGGACTAATCCCTCCAGGATCAGAGGGAAGTCGGGTAAACTCCCCCGTAGCCCCAGTGTGATAGTGTAGTTTCGAACCTACAACCTCTCGGTGCAAATCGTGGTCCCATTACAGTCTTTAAAGAAATCCTGGTTCCTCCACCCTCCCGGTGTAAATTGTGGTCTCATTACAGTCTTTAAAGAAATTTCTTGGCTCCTCCACTAATCACTTGGATCTAGCTAGGTTCTAGAGTCAATGTTGGACCAGTAGGAACCAAGTTTGAACACTTCAAATCTTCAATCCTTATCAAGCCAAGACCAAACCTAATATAGTCTAGCTCACATCTTGACCATTAATGATAGCGCCTTAGCAAGCAAGTCTACCATACTTATACTATGGATAAGGTTGCCACAATGTTTTGCTTGTTAAAGACACACAGATGATGAAAACCCAGAGAGAAAAAATGTTTATTGGATAGTCACCTAACTTAGAATATAAATTTCGCAGATATACAACTAGAAGAGAAGTAGTTAGGCATTAGATAAAGAATCTTCCCCCTTGGAATACTTGCAAGTTGTGAGTTAATAACTGAAGAAGAGTTTGCTTCTGCATACAAGACTTCATCAACTAGTCTAAGTTAGTTGCTTGATGGGAAGGGCATCTTCTTCTCTTTCTTCTGGAACCAGGGTTTACTATTAATTGATATGAATCTTTCTAGACTGAGGATGACGGTGTGCCATGACGTACGCATTCGATGTGTGTAAGTCCTGCAGGCATGGGCAGGTAGGGTAAGGGCCAAGAAATCAAGTTAGTGGGGTCGGGACGGGTCAACTTGTATAGTTGAGGTCATGGGTGATTACAACAATGTCTTTTAAGTCATGTTTGGCGATGAAATCTTTGGAAACTCTCTACTTATTGTTTATAAAAGTCGTGAAAAACCTATATTTGACAGCTATAAATCCTCTAGAACTTGGGCGAGTGGAAATCCATAGTTTTTTTTTGACTTTCAGGTTCGACCCCCATAGGGTTTTTGAAATTCTCATGTTTGTGGATTTACACACTGATATTAACTTTTTAAGCTATACACAACAATAAACGCCGCTATCGATGTAAAATACTTAGCTATAAAAATCTTCAATGAGACATCCTTGTTTCAAGGGTAATGAGGTATCCTCAAATTAGGGATTCCTCGCCTATTACTAAACCTGACCTTAGTGATGTTGAAAATCTTAACCTAAATCCATTCTGAGTTAAAAATGGTCTAACTTGAACCCTAAATTAATATGTGAATTTTGTGTTAGGTCATAAGGAGGCTAGAAAGGATGAACCCATTTCAAAGGATCCAACTCATCAAAAGTCAACTCAAACCCAACTCCAAAATTTGAGGGTCGACCTAAACCATGAATTATTAAGTTAGTTCGAGCCAGCAGTAATTGCCACTCCAAAGGTAGCAAGTTTTCATGGGCTGAATTGGTCCGAATGAAGAGTATTTGGGTCCTATCTTTTGCTTCTAGTGAACATCTCTAATTTGAATGAAGCTCTTGTCAAGTAAGGTTTCCATTGTTATTGAATATTCGTTTTATTTAGTTAAAAGAAAAGTAGTGTGGGGTGGCATTTCTTAACGTGACTAGCAAACTAACTCAATTCCAACCATGTTACAAAAGTCGCGACTTATTTGTCCAATCTAAAGTCATCAAATGGACGGTCATAATTAAAGGTGGAAGTTATTATTTTGGATGTCCATTTTGTGGCCTCAAGTTGGTCATTTAGAAAGTCTATTACTCTGAGCTTTTGTGGAAATCCACAAAGCCTCTTGCATAATTTGGGCCAGTGGGACCTAAATGTGTGCCCCATGTCCTATTAGAAGTTGTGCAAGGAAAGCTTCTGAAGATCTAAATCTAGTTTCTAAGTGCTCTTATTTATATACAGACTTGTGGAGCTATAGAACACCACTACTCCTCTTGAAAACCCAGCGATGCAAATGGGTCGATCGGATATCCAGGGTGGAAACCCCAGAAAATATTTCACAGGGGAGGTGCATATATAAAAATGCATAGATTTCCTGAGAAATTAGGGGGTTTCTAATTGGATAAAGAAGCTTCAATTCCTTTTTTAAATATCCAGTGGGACTATTAAATGATATATAATTAAACTTAATTAAGTAGATTGGTGGGCTCTTAGAACCTATCTATATTTTTATTATGTAAATCTAATTGTCTGGGACCCATATCCTCAGGTCGAAGTATACAATGATCAAATTTTGGATCCGAATGTTCCATATCCTATACCCATATGGATCTAGATCCGAACTCGAATTTCTCCCGAATCCCAAAATACGTTCTATATGCGCAATTTTATAGGGTTATTTGCATATATCTGATTTGTTTTGGCACATTTGTAAGAAAACGTTCTACTTTCTTTAAGAACTCCTTTTTTTAGTTACTCTTATGGATGCCTTCCTTTGCATCAAATGTGAAAAAAAAAAAAAAAAAAAAAAAAACCATTGACTACTAGTCAACATTTTAGTGGGTTTTTCCATACCCAACACCTTTTTTAAGAAAAAGAAAAATACCATTGTGAGCTTGTCGACACCTACATATATTGATTACAATAAAACATATCAAAGGGTGTTTAAATCTAAGGGGTAATTCAATTGGCCTAGGATCACGGTTTGCACCCGGAGGTTGTAAGTTTGAAACTGCACTACCACACTAAGGCTACAGGAGAGTTTACCCAGCTTCCCTCTAGGCCCGGATGGATTAGTCTAACCCAAAAGATTGGGAATCTTCGATAGCGAAAAAAACAAATTAATTAAGAACACTAACTCTCCCATGTGGAAGTCGATGATCACATATGGCCCATAGGGTGCAGTCATTCTAGATCATCAAAGATGAATCATGGGTACAGATAGTAGTGAAGATATCCAGATCGTTGAGGATCAATGAGTTCTGGATTTAAGCTCTCTAAGGAGTTTTCATACGAATCATCAGAGGCAAATTTTTGTCTAGAATTAGTCTCTAGAAGTCTGTGGGGTCCAAAGTTTGCTGGGACACTCATGTCCCATGCAAAAGATTTGACTCAATAGAGTCAACACGGTGACTCGAGAGTCGTTTTTTTTTCTTTTTTGAAATATGTAAAAATGAGAATATTATAAATATATATTTATTTATATACATTCACGAAAATCAAGTCAAATTAATAAATTTATATGTATAAGGAAAATTAAAAAAAAGGAGGATAGAAGAAAAAATATTTCATATTACATAATTTGTTAATCCAAATATCAAATGTAAAAGATCAAATATAAGTTTCAAATTACATTATGGTCATCATTTGTAAATTATTGACTCTAGACTTTGTGTGTAATTACTTAAAAACAAACATTACTTGTTTAAAACTAGATTTACCTATAAAATAGTTCAGGATGACAAGAACTTACTAAATGAGGTGACTCAACTGGGTCTTCTTTTCCTTATATTTGACTCGGTTGTTTGTCCAAACTTCATTCTTTGATTAGAGGGTTTTCCATGATATATAGATTGGGAATAAGGGTTGGCCCAGCAAAGTTAGTCTCAAACATTCCCCCAGTTTGTGTTCTGTCTTCAAGGTGATAAGTCAATCTGTTTTTCTGTTTTTTGGTAAAGAAAAAGTCTACTTGTCCCGGGATTTTTGTCCCGGGACGTGGCCCGGCTCCCATGGGGAGTCGGGCCAAGTCCCGGGACAAAAGCCGGGACAAGTAGCACGGCTGTTTGGTAAAAAGGTGATAAGTTTGTTGGCCATCTGTATATGTTCACTGCCCTGTTTAATTTTTTTTTGGCTTTTTTTACAGTCTATTCATTAATCATTGGAGAATGATAAAGCATGAATACTAATATAGGCATCAGTATGATAAGTCTATTCACTGCCCTGTCACAAAGTTGATTTGGGCACTATTTCCCAATTTCCTCAATAAAATTATTCAGCATACTGCAATGTCGCCTCCAAAAAATCACTGTAGGCTAGGGGTCACTATATAATATATTTTTTGGGTAATACTGTATATGGTATATCTGGAAACTCAGGAATGACCATTAAAAACCATTAAATCCATATATGAATGGAACATGAGTAACCCTCTTTCACTGCTAGCATCTTGTGTAAGATTTCCTTCTTACTGCTGGGTTCCCTCACCTCAACATCACTCACTATAAGCTAAACTTTTTATGGTTCCCTCAACCTTTTTTTTTCTAGCACTGCTGGAGTCAGGGGAATAATCTGCAACTCAGAAGGTACCATAATTGCAACTTACACTTCGGGCATTGCAGCTGAACAGCCTCAGGAAGCAAAACTAAAAATCACTTCAGAAAGGTCTGCTGATTTCTGAAGAGCTGGATACTAATTAAGTTGCTTTTCTTAGAAGGTGACTGTCTGGCCTTGGTCTCGTCAGGGCCGACCCAAGAAATCTTCCTTTGGGATCACTATGTAAAAAAAATAATCCATGGGGGGATCATATGTAAAAAGAATCCATGGAGTGTTCAATATATTTAGGTGGTTTTCTGAAATTTTGGGGGCCATATGTAAAAATATATATAGGATTTTAAAAATCTTGGGGGAGCCATTCCACTAGTGGATCTCGTCTATCAATGGATTCTTTCTTTTATCAAGAACGGCTCCTTATCCGAGTTCTTACTTGATTGTCCGAGATTTGAACCCCGGCCGGGTACGTCACCTCTTTTTCCGCTTGTACGGGCCTTCTACCTACTTGAGTGGCCTACCTTTTCGTATGTATGTGGACTCTCTATTGGGTCCAGCTCCCTTGACTGGGGTTAAAAAAAAAAAAAAAAGACTCCTTTTATCAAAAGCAAGACGTAATAACTTACCACACCTTTTTTAGGTATCATCAAGGTGGGAGCAAGGAGGACCTCGTTATATGGATGGGCCTCTGGCTGGATTGATACAGTTTCTGTAATGTGGTTGGGTTTTGGTATTTGCTTTTGTTTTGTTTGATATGGACTATGTCCCTCTCTTTATGCCAACAAAAGGTTAAAGAATAGAGAAAAACACTCATAGATGATAAAACACAACGATGGTAAGATCTAAAGTAAAGCTATCAATTTACATTATATTTACAGGTGATGGGACATAGCACGTCGATGATAAAATAAAAAAAAAAAATACTAAAGATCTAGTAAGCTATGGAGATTTTTACTGTGTCACAAGCACGTTCATGAAGCCCATAGCATAAATAATCAAAATCAACTAACAGGGCGGCCCAACTTCCTTAATCCTGCTCCATGCTGAGGCCCAGACGCATAAAATGTCTCAGTTAGGTGTATAACTTAGGCTACATGGGTGATGGGTCATTGGCATAAGGTGTGAGTTAGCTCTCCACTTCTTATGTTTGAGTTCCACCCAAGCTTGGCTGGGGCACGTATGTTGTGAGGTTGTGCATATTCCCGGGGGGAATAATCTTGTCGTGTACAAATACCATGAGAAAACCCACATCATCAAAAGAAATAATTAGGCCACATGTGGGCTGAGTTTTCACTAAGTCCAAGACCGACCCAAATTGCACAAGGATAAGCCCAAGACTACCCAGATGAAGCCCAAATTGCAAAGCTTGGGTCTAAGTCCGAGTGATAATATTATATTCACAGTATATGCGTGTTTCTACTTTGCTACAACAAATTTAAACAATAACAACATTAGAAATATTGTCCTAGGTTGTTTACAATTGAAGAAGATTTACTCCAAAACAGTAGAAAACTTAAATACTGAAACAATAATGTTCAACCTAATGAAAGAACATCGAACAATATTCTCTCTCAACAAACCATGTGCCAATGGCCTATATATATCAATTTCAACTCTCAATACATCACCAAAGATGATTTTCACTTGTACAACTCAGCCTAAGGTCCAAATCAAAAGAAGATGGCCAATGGAAGCAAATGATTAGATTATTTTGATCACCATCGTCATATCTTTGTCCCAATTAAAATGGGGTCGGCTACATGAATTTTGTTTTCACATTTTGATTTATTTTGAGTCAAATTCTCACATAGGCGGTACTTTTTAGATTCAACCTTACTACTTCTAAACATGTCCTCTCCGGCCTACTTTTTTTTTTTTTTTTTTTTCTCCCAGCAACTTGCATATAAAAATGTGATAATTATTTTGATAAAAGGCAAAAATGCCCACAAGTACTGTATAATTTTGGACTAAACTCAAACCCTGGTATGAATAATTAAACCTTGGGGTAATGTATTTAATAGCATGCATTGGGATTCTCTATTGAGGCTTTTCCAGAAATAACAAACCTAACCGTTGACTGGTTTCTAGGACCCACGAGCCCCACCATGTACAGACTCCTTTGAACTAGCTGTTCGCAAAACTCATGTTCAATGCACATTGATGACCATCTGATCTAACAGCACGTAAGGGATGGTAGCTTTAAGATCAACAGTTGGCAAGACTTTAATGAATCTCATAGGTCAAGTGGGAGTCAAACTTTGCCATGTATCATACTGTAAAAAGCAGATGATAACTTTCTGCTGTGGGTTCGAAACTGCACTATTATATAGGGGCCACAGGGAAATTTTATTCGACTTTCTCTCTTGGAGCCGCAAGGATTATTCCGGCCCAAAGGACTGGAACCTGCGTTATCAGAAAAAAAAAAAAAAAAAAGTTTCCTGTTATATGGCCAAAATTAATTTTTTAGGAACAATGACCAATTAGATCCAAGAGTACTTTGCTTTCTTGTCATCAGAAAGTGCAAAAGATCAGGTCCATTGAATTCTGCTTGATCCAAGGCACAATCCTGGTCTGAACTGTACAAGCCCACCCAAATTTTACTTTCCATGGGCTGGATCATGTGCATCCCGGTCAATTATTTTGCGCATTTATAAAAATCCATTTCCAAGATGATAATCCCAATTGGAGAGCTCTATTTCTCCCCTTTACCAAGTGTCTCCCGATTTGATTTCTTCTTGACTTCCAAACACCAATTATATATAGGATATTAGGATGAGTCAATGAGCCCAAATCCAGCCGAAAGAAGGAAGTGTCCATGCCAGGTGGTCGGTCCTAGCTCCACCACCCAAGCATAAACTTCCTTTACAAATCACCCATGCAACTTTGCCGAAAGAAGAAAAATAGCTTTTACCATATTAGCTTTTCTCTTTTTCATTCCTTTTTCCCCTATCCTTTCCAATCTTTTAGGCAGTCTTTTCCTATTTCAACTTTATATCAAAGTCAAGAACGGTGGTAAGGAGCATCAATTCATACCTGGCTGTCCAACGTTCGAACCCCCGGTATGTCACCTCTTCACACTTGTGTGGGCTTTCATCCCGCTTATACGAGTCTCATTTCCATTTAAATGGGTTACCTTCCCGTGTGTATGCGGGCTCTTTTGGATCTTGGGCCCCTTGGTTGGGGTACCAAAAGAAACCTTTATATCAAAGTCTATATATGATCAAATATATACAATGTTATAATTCATTGGGTTTTTGAATCAGGCTGGGTCCATTAGATCTGGGATCAGGCCCTTACATTGGACCCATGTTGGACCACGTCCACTATGGACTCAGCGAGGGCCTGACGCCCACCACGCCTTCTCAATAGTTCCTAAACTGATAAGATTCAGGGACTTATCTATGGACTGCTGCCTGTTATATGAGGGCTGTTCAAAAGCCAGCTATAGATTGATTACATATGGTCACTAGAACTCAATTTTATAAGTAAGAGTCTTACCTCACGGACCACATAGAGGGGTCCATTTACTGAAAATTGCATCATTTGGACTCTTGAGATTGATTGTATGTGCACCTAAGTGCCATCCACTGTGTTCACTTAAAATCAATCCAAGTATCTGCAACCAAATGAGGACATGGTTTTGTATTCTCCTAAATAAACAAAGAAACGTGACAGGCCACAAACAGCATCATCTATTCATAGAGTTCATGTATATATAGAAGACTAGTTAAGAGTTATAAGGCTCAATAGAAGTGGTTGAAGTCACAGTTCACCTATCCTACAGAATTCAACACAGAGGTGATGGTTCAAGAAGAAACACGAAAGGGCCCGTGGACAGAGCAGGAAGATCTACAACTGATGCATGTTGTGGGCCATTTTGGCGAACGACGATGGGATTTCATAGCAAAAGTCTCAGGTTCGGGGGTGGTGAGGGACACTAGACTAGACTGAAACATGAAAGCAATAATAGGTACGCTTACTTGGTGGGGGAGGGTAGGGGGGCTCCCTATTAACCCACTGGTTTTATTGTAGGTTTAAACAGAACTGGAAAGAGTTGTAGGCTGCGTTGGGTGAATTATCTGCACCCTGGCCTCAAGCGTGAGAGGATGACACCCCAAGAAGAGCACCTTGTGATCGAGCTTCACTCCAAATGGGGGAATAGGTTTGCTTCTTCTAATTTGATTCGTATCTCTATTTTGATTAATCAACTTAAGTCAAGACATTAATCAGATTCACCACGGTTGTAGACCAGCGACGATCATGTCGATACTAGTAGAGAGAATCACAGTAAGATCCACGACTGATCGATCGCACTTAATTCTCTAGGACTACTTTTCCCTTGCAGACCCACAAAAGAACTCCCTGGATGTCAACTCACCATTTGATCTACCATAATGCTGACTGTATTTGGTGGCCTAAACACACCACCACAAGGATTAGCCACAACCACAACATAAGACATTTGTGTTCCTATTAGAAGTTTGAATGGTGTGAAAGCCAAAAGTCTTACATTCACTTGTTCCACTACAATCCTTATTTGAGATTGGATACATGAAGTCAAGAGGTTTAGGCTATAATTTCGGACTCATGAATATGTTTATAAGGTAACCTTATTTGCAACTCTAATCCAGTCAAGATCAGCATAGTTGTGGTAGTAAATTCTAGGAGATATCTGAAGTGTTTATACTAGGTAAGACAGCTTTACAGCTTCAATTAATCTGATCAGATCTTACCTGTGCCGACTTAAGAGCTAAGCAATTAAAATGTGCAGTTTTCGGCACTAGTCATAGAATTGCTTAGAATTCATAGGAGTTCACTATCGAGCAAACGAACAGGCCCTTAATAGTTTCTACAACTGTACTGTGAGCCATCACAGCCTGAAACTGAGTTATAAAACCATGACACCATTTTAATTAGGACTGACATCATTTGGTTACAGGTGGTCAAGAATTGCAAGGAAATTACCTGGCCGAACTGATAATGAGATCAAGAACTATTGGCGAACCCACACGAGGAAGAAGGCTCAAGAAAGGAAACAAGCGATGTCGCCACCTTCATCAGCATCATCATATTCTTTTTCTCCTCCATCTTCCAATTGTCAATTTCCATCGCCAAACATTCCTGCAGCTAAAGTGGTCGATGCCAGGCAAAAAGTTGAGACTGGAAAGTTTAAAATGAATTGTGACAAGGGGTCATGTGCTTCTCTGACCACTCAAGGAAAGGAGATTCAGGAAGAAAGTGGAATTGGGTACTCCATGGAGCAAATTTGGAAGGAAATTGATTCGAAGTCAGATCAGATGGCAAGTGACGCAGTTGATGAAAGTTGTAAGGAATATGGGTGCAGCTTCTTTTGTCCATCATTGCCTTCACCCGTGTGGGATTATCGCTACGATTTTCTCTGAAAGATGGACGAGGAATATCTCAAGATACGGTTTCTTCTATGGGTGAATTTGCTTCTCAAACTACCAATACGGGAGAAACTCTTGATGACTGAAGGGGTCTTGGCTTTTTAATCGTGTCCATAGCTGTAACTTTTCCCTGTGTAAATCATCTAGATCATGGCTTGTTCTTGTTATGTCTGTCACTCATGAATTATGTTTCCATGCATGAATACTAGTCTACGTGAGTGAGCATTTGTAAGAAAGAGAGATTTATGAAGATTTCTTTGAAAACCACAATAGAGGTTGTATGTGGTTAGTTGTAATTTTTACATTGGGTGTTGGAATGGAAGTACTGAAAAAATCTATAGGATGGTTTCCGGTTACCGAAACTAAAAGAACCATGAAATTACTCATCCCATGATTCGGTCCGAATCTTATGATTTCAGCTGATTCGTCCAATTCGTCCAATTATTTGTCCAGCATTTTGGTTCCTATAAAACAAAAGAAAAAAAAAGGATGAAAACTAAAAGGGGCTAAACATTTTTTTTAAACTTAAAAGTAAAAGTAAAACTACCATTTTAGCCTTTTAGTTTAAAGAAATCAGTGGGCTCCAATGTGGAGCCGCCCATTTATTAAAATCTAAATAACTATATGGGCCTTATCGCCCTAATTAAATTTTATTCCAATAAAAAATATTTTATTTTGCATAAGCTTGCCAAGTTTCACTGTAATATTAAAGAGATGCTCTCTCACCTTACTATAAGAGATAAAGGTAGGGACCCTCATATTTAAATTATTGACATTGGATATGAATGTGAGGGCCCCCACCAAATCTTTCATAGTAAGGTGAGAGATGTTCGATCTCATAGGAGCATCTTCCAATTTTAAATAGCCCATCAAATATAAATCGACATATTGCACTAATTTAGTATAATAAATTAAATGCATCTTATATTATTTTTTATTTTAACATAGATAATATTTTTTCTCAAAATATCTCACCGAAATCTCCGAAATGACCGAAACTTTTTATTTGGAGAACAAAATGAAATGGAGCCCGAATCAAATTTTATAACAGTACAATTTAAAGCTCGTAAGGATGACCCCATTATTTGAATTGACTAAGGAAACAAATTTTTTATTATTTGAATTGACTAAGGAAACAAAACTTTCTTACAAATTCATACTATATACAAGAAAAGGCTCTCATAACTGCAAGAAATCACTTTATCTCTACATCACAATGGATGAGGAATCTAGGCAGGTAGATTTTATCATGGGTAGTTGAATGCATTATGAAATAGAGATAAATACACTGAAGTTTTCTGCATGAAAGGTAGGTTAATTATTGCATATCTTTTCACACTTCCAATAAGTTTCTTGGTGCTTATTCACAAACCTACACAGTAAAGCTCTTCCTTTTCTGAACTAAGAAAGTTCTAACAATGATAATGTTAGATAAAGTTAATCTGTAATTTTAGGATAGGACCAGCTGGGCGGACCAGAAAATGGAACTAGACGGGGCCAAATGAAAATTATTAAAAGTAGTGGTCCATAAAAAATTACAAATGATTTAGTGGCTATAAATTTGACTTAGGGGGGGCCTAGACATACATGTAGGTCCGCCCCTGGGTCGGACAATGACTATAATGAAGATAATCGATGGTACATGGTACGTGGTCCAATAAATTCTACCCCTGGTTTATTAATTTTTGCCAAATCAGGATCTGGCTCAGACCCGGTTAGTATCAATTAACCCAAGTCCCAAGTGTGCTCTAATCGATCCGAGCATGGTTTGGAAACATGTAATCCAGTTCTAAGATATTATCAACAACCAGTCAAACTTATGAAAAAGAAACAGTGTTCACAAAATATATTCTCATCTTAATTTTATTTATGTTATAAACTTTTAGTTAATAAATCAAATTACTAATAAAGGTAGAGATTTCATTAAACCACCCATGCCTTTTTTTCTAACTATAAATAAAAAAATTAATGCATGAATGTGGATTTTTCAAATAATTCATTGGCCTTGAAGATATATAGGACTAGGTCTTTTGACTGACAGTCACGCCCCCATTTTAGAAACATGGGGATTAGGTGTGAGATTAGGAGTCAATTAAGAAATTTCTTAATAAACCACATACTGTGGCCCCCAATTATGGTCCCATAGGATCAAAGTTTGTGGTGAGGTGTAAACATTTTCTTGATTTTCCGATAAAATAATGGAAGCTTCATAATAAACAGATGATAATAATATTGAACATTTAAGAGCAAGCATATCATTTAATTGCTAAAGTTAAAGTTTAAAAAAATATATAAAAGTATTTTAGTTACGAGACCTCTAACAAAGACCCATGCCCAATAAAAGATGTACAAAGAAAATATCCAATGTAAGACGTGAAGGCTCTCGGATGTGAGTTATAACGACTCAAGCGATATCGTCCGCACACCACTCATGGAAGTTATCAGGCTGATTTGCCTGAATCGCTTCCATCTCCTTCTCGAGATCAGCATCCCCGATACCTATGCACCAAGAGTAGTATCATCAGACTATGGATGGCCGACAAATGGATATATATAAATAACAATAGATATGCAGTATCAAGCCGAGGTAAAACTAATGTGATCATGTTGAATTCCAGTAACAAAAGTATTAAGTATAAATGTGTGAATCTTAATTAACAATGAATCGGACAAGACGATATTCTAAGCACAACTTCCTAACAAATAAGCGGTCTATATTGGATTATCACCACAAGATATTATCACTGCTTTCCCTACTCTCATCGACTTGTGGTAGAGAATACACATGGGACAATAGCTCGGCCAAAATGGTACTTGATGAAACAAACATCAAAACCTCTTGTTTTGTGGGTACCCAATGGTATACATCCATCTTAAAATCGATTTGCAATCGCAAAACAAAGATCCTATCACAATGGTACCCGACCTGTGTTAGACGTTAACAGTTGAGTGGTGCCTGACTCAAAAAATCATATCAATACAATCAGTGAGGGGCTATACTTATCTTATCTTGCATAAACAAGATTCGTCAAATGAAAGAAAAACTACGTTAAATTAATTAATATTTTAATCAAAGTTCAACCATCAAAATAATACAGTAGTCCTCTTAAAACCTTTACGATCAAAGTCGCCTAGCCTCCACACCTCAGTCAGTCCCAAAATGAAGGTATGAAATACAATTGGGGATCCTAAGCCCATCTAAGTACTCAATGTGGTCCCTATAATAGAAATACAAACCTAAAGACCATGCTCGTGGGATGGGGACAACAATATCGAAGTATAAAGTTCCATTCCAATTATGCAATAGTTAAGCAAAATTACAACCCAATCCTAAGTCAATGATTGCCCCTTCGTATGACCCATTGTCATTTGGTCCTAGGGATATTGAGGTCACCGATGTCCTCGTCACAAAACCTTGGTGCATCCAATGGTAGTGGACATCACCTCACCTCACATCACCCTACTCTAATTTGGTTCGTAAATCATATGTTATCCGAACAATTCGTAAGGGTCTTGGCGTAGCGAAAGCATGAAAAGAACAAAACTAGGAAGAAGATCATCGTCTTCAACCCAATGTCAACACCTTGAATCCACAAGGACAAGATAGAAAAATCCTAATTAAACTACAATTCGTATTATTCCATGAAAATAAGCAATACATTACTTTTATAGAGTCTTGAAACCCTAAATTACCCAAAATAGAAAAATTATTAAAAATAGTAAAAAAAATTTAAAAATTACATTAAAGCCACTTTACCATTCCAAAATAAATTTCTATGACCTTAGAAGAAAACTCAAACTTAAATGAATGCAAAAACCCACTAAATATGAAAAATGACAACTTACTATAAATAGTAAGTTTTGCAAGAAAACTGCATTTTGACTTTCGAAACAGTGTAATTTGGCCTCCGACAACTCCAGCCGCCTTTGGTTGTTGTTTAGTGCGTAGAGCTCGTCGATAGCTCTCGTGACGATACCTGGATGAGAGTTATGGCCATTTGAAATCAACACTATAGATTTAACATTTCGGCTTGACTTCTTGCGATCTTCTTGTTCCAAGAATGCTTCTGCGACTTGTTCTACATTAGATATGTCAGCTCGAACACCCCTCACTAATGGTTTCTCAATTGGTCCTCTCATTATGCGGTGTCAAAGGTCCCTAAACTAAATCTACAAACCTAAGTTAAAGCTCCGTTTCAAAAAGAGTCCTAGGTACCTGCGGTTAGCCTTGAGATCTCTACTGCTAGCCGCAATGGACCTTACGTTTAGCCGTGGGCTAATCGTAGCCGTCCAATTTTTCTCTCAATTTTGTCTTTATAACTGTAAACATTCACAGTTAACCGTGATTACACTGTGGTGGGCTTATGGCGAGCCGTAAAGCTCACTGCAGAACAATTTATATTAGTCAGGTCGATACAGACAGTCCCAGACCACCCTTCCCAAAACTAAACCTAAGGGGTTACGGTTAGTCATAAGAGTCTTACAGCTAACCATAAACTCCTAGAAACAAGTTTTTGAAGCCTGCATTGGTTCAGATTGAGGGTATTCAAAGCCCATTCAGATTTCACCTGATAACAACAATGAGGGTAGGACCTAGCTCTCTTCAATGCACATTAAACACCCTCCAATCTACCCACATTCAATCCCATTAATTAAAATAAACACTAAACATGCCATTTTCCAAGATTAACAATAAATATTGAACAAAGTGGGTAGCTAGTGAAAAACCAATGCTGGAAACAATGAAAATCACATATATATCAAAGAATATATATTCATTTGCCTTGGTTAGAGAAGAACGCTCAAGTGAAACCCTAGCTCAAAAACCCACTTAGCAAGCTCACTCTCTTGGAAAATCCTACACAAATACAAGAAGAGAAGCTATTGAGCTAGAAAAAAAAAAAAAAAAAAAAAAAACAATTCTAAGCTAATTAGTAACAAACCCTAACTTATACAAGGAAATACACATACCTAGGTTAGGAGAAGAAGGAGAAATCCCTTTAAAATGGTATGGGGAAGCTTGAGAAGGCTTGGTGGTGGTGATGATGATGAATAGCACATGGAAGGCCTTGGATCTTCACTTGAGCAAAGAGAAATGAAAAGAGAAAGAGAAAGGAATGTAAACAAAGACAGAGAGCAAAGGTAGAGTGAATAGATGTGTTCTAGGAAATTAATGTTTAGTCCTCAGTTAATTTTGAATCGGAATTTGATGGTCTTCGACGCATTAGATCGAACGTGATAGAAGAGAAAAGTTCGCAAAATTAGGTTATTTACCTAACGAGCCCAAAATCACAAAAATAAGAAATTATGGAAAAACCCATCAAATCTTTCTAAAATGCAAACTACGCCCCTACTATGACCAATCGAACTTGAACGCGATGACACTTCGGACACACAATCTTGGCAGTAAACCGTACTCGCTTAGCCACTAATCGTGCTTAGTTGACTAAAAACACAACTAACTAACATTAATAACACTAATAAGGGTCGGGACATTACGCTAACGATAGGCACATTAAATGCCAACATAATCATAGTGTAAGAAATGATTGTCCCAAAATGCTGTCCAAGTCCGGCTTTAAGTTGGCTTATCAAGATCCATTTAAAACCCGAATTATGGGTTGCTCTTGTAACAAGTGACCTTAGTAAGGGGATTGAGAGGGTGAAATCCCTTCGCCTTCAAGGATGGTTCGCTTTTTGGGTTTCATCAGATGGTCAGGGTGAAATGTTAAACTTTCTAGGTGCTCAGGGAACCTGTAGTTGGAGGTGGTGACATTGATAGAGCAGTTAGAAAGTAGTGATAAGCACGTACATGTACTATTCATACCTTGGGCTTTCAATTTGCTTTTCCCATATGGTCCCCTATCCTAGTCTCATTAGTCACTATCCTAATATAAAGGAGTGGTTAGTGCTAAGCCACCCAAATCCATCTAGCCATGTATTATATTCTACCTCTTTTTATTATAAATCTTCATATCACCTTACTTTCAGAGACATGATCGACACAAGTATCTTGGCAATCTTAGCTCTTAATTAAGCTTATCTCTGTTTACTACATTATCATCAGTGTCGTACACATGAAGAGAGGGAGTGGGGTGCACTTTACCTATCTATTTTATTAGAAATGTGTGAAGTGCACTAGGGTCATTTCAGTCATATTTACTTGGGACATGCATGGCCACCTTTAGGTTGATTTCTAGTTTCAGATTGCAAATTTACAGTTGCGCTCTTATCAGTTTTCCCTCAGTTGGATCCTCATAAATCCAATTAAATAATGGTTTATGTGTTTGGATAGGTTTAGCTGTGACTGTTGTTTTGTTCTTTGTCTTAACCATTTTTCAGATAATAGAGTTGCAGGTAGCTTGAGTTTTAATGATCAGAAATGCTAAAAGCTCGAGCTATTAGTGAATGACAAAATAATATATATGAAATGGTCCTCACAGCCCCACCCAACAGCCATACATTGACATAATCACATCCTCAAAAATTTGACACATAACCCATCACTTTGATACCATTTTAATAATCAGAAACACCAAAAGCTTAAGCTTTTGGTGTTTCTGATTAGTAACATTGAGTATAGAAAATTAAGATGTGATGGGGGCAGAAGGATAACTGTCTAAACTAAACACACTGTCTTTATTCATCACTTCCTACAATCATAACCAACATCATTACCTAATCCATCAATCCGGGTCAGCTAAAAGAATTCTACTATAAAACTCCTCACTTAAAAAGCCCTGACCTAATTAAAACTATAAAACATGCCCATATAAATCAAATATGACCACCACACCAAACAGCAGATAAGTCTCAAGCACCTCAGTTGATAGCTAAGACTTTTTTTTTTTCCTGTTCATAAATAGCTAAACTTGATAGTATTCCAACTTAGATCACAATTCTTACTACTTCAGATGAGGTCCTAATCCATGTTAACCAAAGAGGGAATACATAATAGAGGCCCATATGAGCCAACCTCCAAACAGAGCAGGGAAGTGATATAGCCCAAAATTCAGACTTCCAAAACAAGAACCGTTCACCATTGCATTCTTAAATTGATTCCCAACAATCATCATCATTGTTTGTGCGTTCTACTTCACAATTCAATCATATTTAAAACATTCCCACTTCCCAGGAATTCCAGAAACAGTCTTCCTCAATTACCTAATTTATAGTACTTCTTGCTGGTCATGCCCTTTTTCTAGTTCCTTGAACAGACAACTCCTCAATACCTCATACAAGAGCCTTTTTTTAGGTCTTCTATCCATGTCTATGATCCATTTAAAAGTGTTTAACTTTTTTTAGGTCTTCTATGCATGTCTATGATCCATTTAAAAAGTATATCTTACTAGGTTTTTTTTTTTTCTCTCACTAATTGGAGCGTATTCTTAATTTTAACCTTTGTTTAATTCTATACCAGCAAAATTGCCCGTGCTTAGCACGGATATGGCAAACATTACAATTTAAATATTCATGTATAAAAAATTCATAGATTTTTTAGAAAGAAAGTAAAAGAAAAAAATAATTATAAGTATGTATTTATATAATTGAAGAATTGGTATCATAGAATAAAAAAAAAAGAGAAATAGAGTAGAAAGAGAATGATAGAGTTTGGATTAAAACAAAATCTATGAAAAATAAAAGAAGAGAAAAGTGGAGAGCAGTTATGAGTGGTTATTATTAAGAGATAAATAAGGTAGTTAATGTAACTTCCGGTCAAAATCATAACCGTCGGTCAAAATTGGATCAAAAACCTCCTAACTTAATAAATTATAATGTCTGTCTTAGCATGTACATCTCCACGAAACGTAGGCATCTTATTTTTCCCATTGTCTTAACATTCTAACTCCATGCAACAAAGCAGGTCTAATTGCTGCCTTCATAAAAATAAAATTGCCCTTTTGAGTTAAGTGCCTCTCAAAGATCTCATTTTAGTTCACTTGATTATATCAGCAATACAATCAATATGATAATTCTAGCACTAAGATATATATTGATCATCCACTGTTCATCTTATTGATATTGGATGACACCTGTCCTTTTGCTGCCACTCCTCATTTCTGTGCTTATTTCATGGATGTTGTCATCTTGATAGTCCCAGTGATGGTGACAGATAGATAGATAGATATGTTTACTTAATAGATAGTTCGCTATGTGATCACCATATGGCTGCGTTACTTAATAGATAGTTGCCATTATCATATTGTAGTGGAGTTTCCCTAATTGTCTTCCAGTGCATGTGTTTTAGTTGGCCATTTCCATTAACAGAAGACAACTCACACCTATACTCTGTTTTAATAGTCATTAAACAATGGACAACACTAACCAAAAGGCTTAGAAAGTTAGCATTGGAAACTTCCCCGAAGTTTCCAAAGGCTCCTGTTGGAAGCTTCCCCGAAGTTTCCAAGGTACCTGTTCAGATAATCTTTAGTAAAGCAAGTTCAATATAACTACTGAAAGAGAATATTCCCAAACAGTGCCCACTTAGATGTGTGCCCATCAATGGGAGGACAGATGGAAAGATCAAATTGTGGACATGTGGGAATCAAATAAATTAGCCATATCAAATTATCATACCCCTTGATTTAAGGGCTTTAAAGCTTTATGGTACTGAAACAGAATATTCCCCGGCAAGGCGCACTTCGATGTGTGTCTATCAAAGGGAGGACAAATAGAAAGATCTAGTTATGGATTAAGAGGGAATCAAATAAATCAGCCCTGCCAGATTATCCTACCTCTTGATTTAACAGCTTTAAAGCTTTACGGTATTGAGAGAGAATATTCCCCGGCAGGGCCCACTTAGATGTGTATCTATCAAAGGGAGAATAGACGGAAAGATCTTGTTATGGACAAGAGGGAATCAAATAAATCAGCCATACCAGATTATTTTAACTGCTGATTTAACAGCTTTACAGCTTTCAGCATCTTAACCGTAGATTTTTTTTATTTTTATTTTTTGCCAGAATCAATCCAACGGTGCATGAAGGCTTGCTATGTAAAAGTGGGCCAGTTACCACATCATGTGATAATAAGAGTATCGAAGGTACCTTTCAACAGAAAATAGAAAAAGAAAAAAGAGAGAGTATCAAATGAGCTACATTGATCAAAGGTGGGCTTGAGAAGACAGACGGAAGGCATATGCAGAGCTCAGAAGAGGATCCATTCTACAAAAACCTGGTGTTTTGTATTGTTGGTGCATATGGATGTACTAAAATTGGCTAAAGGTCTGAATATTTTGGCATAAACAGATGGTCACTTCTCTCCAGAATCATTTGGATGTACACCCTAAATGGCTAAAGGTCTTGATTGTTTTAGGGAAACAGATGCTCATTTCTTGAGATGCTGGACATTATATGGCATATTGATTTTGTGTTCTTTTCTCCCACCCCAAACAGTTCAGTTCCTCTTGAATATTGACTCGGAAATAAGGAATTGCGAAAAAAAATGAGGTTCACAGAAAATCTTTGAAGGAATTGAGAAATAATGAATATTCTCCCAAAATTATTATGGATAGTTAAATTGATTCATCAGTGGCTTAATGGTGAATTATCGATGGCAACCTATCCAAAGAATTACTGAATGATAGGGAAATAATTAAACATCTATTGCTTATTGGTTATTGCAATGCTGATTTGAAACAGAAAAAGTAGGAAAGCAAAGAAAACTGTATCCAACACCTTAGTAATGTTCAAAGCAAATGAACACCCAGCCATTTTAAAACTGACTGAAAAATTTGGGCATCAGAATACATCCTCAAGAAGGCTGAAGCCTCTAATAAATAGATTGTAGAAAAGCTACACTTTCAATAAAAAAAAAAAACATTTTTTTGATAACAAAGGTATCCCCAAGGGTATTATAAACTCATTAGGACTAATCCTCTGGGTGCACATGCAACCCACACTTTCAAATTAGCTTGGAACACAAAAAAAAGTTCCTACATGAATAACAGAGTTTTCCATTGTACAGTCACTAACATACATCTGCTTCAATAGTTCCTTTTCTGTTGAGGGAAAAATATAGAAAGAAACTAATATGAAAGCTTCTTCTGGATCGGGAATCTCTCATCTTCTCCTCACTAAGATGATATGACTGACATCATCCTTTCATAGGTCATAGAGGGACGGATCCATAAAACACAACCTCTGCTGGCCCCGTCATGTAGACATGGTTATCTGCCTCCCGCCACTCTATCTCCAATGGACCACCGGGCAGCTCGACCGTGCATTTCTACATCACAAGCAAACAAGGATAGAGCCCATTAGGTAGCAAGAGGTGAGACAACAAATCCAAACGCCAGAACCATAATGGAGGTCACATTTTGAAATATTTCCTCGCAAATAACATCAGATGAAGCAACCAACAGTTCAAGTGGTTTCTAAGTGCTACCTGGTGCTCTTCAAAGCTAATCTAACTGATATTTTACATGCTTTTAGATGCACAAAGAAATAATTAAACCCCCATCCATGCAAAACAAAGAACTCTAAACTCACCCTTTCAGAACGACCCTCAAGAACTGCTGCAACCACAACTGCACAAGCCCCAGTCCCACATGCTAGCGTTGCTCCTGCATTCAAGAACGATATTTTCAGGAAACCATTTTATCATTCTCCATATCTAAGGTTTTTTTCTACTTCCCACATGCGAGCGTTGCTCCTGCATTCAACAACCATATTTTCAGGAATCCATTTTATTATTCTTCTTTTTTAAGGTTTTTTTTTTCTTCCCTTCTTTTGAGCAATTCTAGCCACTTAATTATTCTGAACAAAAGTGGCAACAAAAGTGGCACACATGCACATTTGCACTATGATAACCATGGTTGAGAACTGATGTAATAAAGTGTACCATTATTTTATTTTATTTTGAAAATGAAGTGTACCGTTATTGTTTAGTCCAGATCATATCTTCGACTTATAAGCATGTTACCAAATATTGCCAGCATCCAGTACATTACAAAACAGTGTAAATAACAGCAGTTACATTCAGATGCTAGTGATGTAGGCTATACTCAATATTAACAATAATGCAACTACAATGAAATCGGGAGGGTTAGAACTAACCAACTTACTGAAGTTCAGCCCCAATCAAGTCAAACCACTTGAAATGAAGGTAAATCAGGCTAGATCCAACATGAAAACCTCAAATGGAAAAACCCAAACCGAAACATGTCCCCACTCTAGATAGGCAAAACAATCCACAATAGGGCTTTGCAAAAATGTTTATAGAAGAGAATAACCAGTCTCCTCTCCTGGGTACCTGTTTCTTGCTGCTTTTATATGTGCTGAATAAAAACAAAGCCCCTAGAACAGATGCAGGCTGTCTATCTTAAAAGAGCATTGAGATGTTTTAATCACAGCCATATAATGTTTAAATTTTGATGTAAAACGACAGCTCTATTCCAAAAATGCATGGAAATCTAAGAATAAAATGTTCATCAGCCCTGTGATCTTCCATACTGCATAGGTAAATTCAATGAGTGCCAGAAATTGTGGACCATGGGTCCTACTATGGGCCTGTCGGATGCAAACGCGTCAAAGTCAATGGTGGACCAAGACCCGGACGCAAATCTGAATAAATGCATATATACCTGATGTGGGTCCAACTGGACCAACATTGACCCGACTCAAAATCAATAAAATATTAAGCTAAAATGCACAAGTTGGCAATGGGAGTTGAACCTGAAACCTTGGTTTGCATCCACAAGCCTCTACCATCCGTGCTGCATGATGTTATGTCCATCACCATATAAAACAATATTGATATGATATTTTTATTTATCATCATCATCATCATCATCAAAGCCTTGTCCCAATTATATGTTGAGTTCGGCTACACGAATTATATTTCTCCATTCCGATCTATCTTGAACCAAATCCTCCGATAAGTTACACTTCTTCATATCTATTTGACTATTTTTACTACCTCCATCCACATCCTCTTTGGCCTACCCCTTCCCCTTGGTGGGCCATGATATTTTTATTAACATGAATATTTTATTATTATAATTATTATAGTATTTTACACATCATTTAGTATAGAGACTACGAAGGAACAATGACATCACCACTTATGACAATCTCCTCCCTTTAGGATAGCCATAACTTAAATATGCTTTGGCTATCGCTGCCTATAAAATGATGGTCCACTTGATCCCAGGTTGGAAACAACTCAACCTAGATATGCATTCCTTCCACTTCCATCGGTGCTTTTGCTTCACCTTATACTTTCCCCCTTTCTTTCCCTTGATTACCTGATTGGATTGTTAATTCCCGATATTATATATATACAGTTTTCAACTTATACTTATCCCTGAGACAGAATCATCTCTTGAGTATTGCCAGTCTAGATTGTCGCGAGTTAAAGGATATGGGTCACCACTTGTGTTGGAAAGAATTTGACCACTGTAGATTGGAAAGAAGATGCCATGCAAAGCATCAAACATGAGATAACAACAACGATAATCCATTATGTAGGGCTCACTTATTGATATATAATAGAGGTGGCACAAAAAGATAGGAACATGGTGTTTCACCCAGTGATAGAAGCATGGCACGGTTGTCATATGATATAAAATCATGACAACCCATCTAATGAAGGAAGGCAGTGGGACCCAGTGATGGAAACATCCCTACCAAATACAGAATCTTGGCAAGCCCATCTAATGATGAAAATATGGTGGAACAACATAGTTAGTAATACTGTTTCGTCTCGGCCGAAATGGCCGAAAAATTTCATTTCGGACATGCAACCAAAACGATACACATGCTAAAACTTTTCGGACCGGATCTCGGACTATCTCGGATTTTTCAGCTGAAAATTGCATATTTCTCCTGAAATGGCCAAAATCTGGATTTTTCATTTTTTTCGTTTTTTCTTTTTTTTTTTTTTTTTTTTTTAAAGAAAAAGGCAGCCCTAGCATAAGAAAAAAAAAAAAAAAAGAGGAAGAAGGAGAAGAGATATGAGGTTGCTGGAAAGAAAAAAAGAGGAAGGAAGAGCGCTGAGAGTCTTCTGCTCGATGTCCCGTCTCGCCGTCGACCCTGCCTCGCCGTCGCCATCCCATGTGCCCCACCCCACCTCTCCATCGCGTCTGCCTTGTCGTCGACTTGCTGCATCTACTCCTCCTTATCTCATCTTGCCCCTTTTCTTCCTTCTCTCTCTCTCTTCTTACTTTCTTCTTTTTTTTCCTTCCTTTCCTTTTTGTTTTTGGCTCTGCATTGAGATATGGTTTTGGAAGTGATTGATGGGTGTTGGACACTTGGACAGCTGTAGCCTTCTAGAGAAGTGTAGAAAAGTGCCTTGGCTGGCTGGGTATTGGGTTGCGCATGAGGCTGGGCCTGGGGTTGCGTTTGGGCTGCTCATGAGGCTGGGCATGGGGTTGCGTTTGGGCTAGTGCGTAGTGTTGGGATGGGGCTACCCTGCTTTGGGGCAGGTCTTATGAAAGGGTTCGAGCTTGGGCCAGTTGCTTTATTTTTTTATTTTCATAAATAGAACTCCGAAATATTTCGCCGAAATTCCGAAACGACCGAAATATTTCGTCATTGAGGATACACGGAAATGGGGTCCGAAACGAAATTAACAACTATGTGGAACAACCAATAATGAGAAGATCAATTGGTGAATCCCACCATGTTTTCCATTGTTTGATGGGATTCACGATTATTGATTGTATGTTCACTTTCATCTACAATGCAAGGTTAGAAATCATGGTTTGTGCCATCTAGGCGAATCAAATGTTATTTTATTTATTGAGTGGACTCATTGTGATTGATTTATTTGCCGGTCTACAGTGACTATATCATGCAGTTGACCACCATTGTCTTCGCTCCACTTCATTTCTATCAATAGGGCATTATGGGACCCACCATGTCTACTTACATCATTAACTCACCAACTGCCAAAAGGTTAGAAAAAACTTGTTCTAGCGATAAATGAGGTGTTATACATTAGCTGATTGGTAAACTTACTTTACCAGTGAAGTGAAGTGAAGGGTCAACTCATGAGAGACTAAAAGAAGGGACGAGGAAAAAAAAGTGCCAAAAGACGAGATGATTTATGTCATTTGTATCATGTGATGTCATTTAGTATCATGTGAGGATAGCTTTTCTTACTTTTTTTTTTTTATAAAAAGACGAGGACTTTTTGTCATTTAGAGGCACGCGTTTTTTTTTTTTTTTTGGCTTTTTCGGTAAAGAAGAGGTGATTTTTTACATTTAGTACTTTTTTATTTGACCTACTCTTCTTTTTTTTTTTTACTCGAATAGACCATTCACTTCACTTCACTAGTAACATAAGTTTACCAAGCAGTCACAGATAAGGCATTTATAACTGACTGAATAGCCTTACTCTCCACATTGTAAAGAGGCAATTGAGGATGCATCATTGTTTTACCTCAACAAACGCACATACATAAATACATACAGATGTAATCTTCATGGTCCTCTCCCCAAGCCTAATGGTCACAAGCAGTCACTAAAAGGCTCAAGGTGCCTTCATGGCTTCATCTAAGATATAGCCATCTCCACACACAAAAAATATATATTCTACCTTCATGATATACTGAGCCATAATAATAAAGATGCTTAATCATGGTAAAGATCAGCACACCTACTACAAATGTCATCCTCATTAGTCTCCACATCACATACTCTATTGCTTCTCTCCATCATTACTAAGAGATTGTTTGGTTCAAGAATCAAATGAACTCCTGGAATGGAATTGCCCAACTAGATGATACATTGCAGTTGTCCGCTAATGTAGATTTTTCTCTTACGATTCCTTGTTTTGGGCAACAAAATGTTATCTTCAAAATCTTTTAGATTACGCAAAATGTCGTTTTACATAAGCTATGCCTCGCAATTCCATAATCAATTTGGTGATGATAAGACATTGGGGTGGAATGAGTTCCACTCATAATTCCCACTATTTCGCCACATAGGATGATTCCATTACATTCCATTCGTACAAATTCCTCAACCAGAAGAGCCCTAAAAGTTACGGTTTGAACTCTCAACTCAGGCATCGACTCTCTTTCAATAGCCCATCATATGAAACAATAATCTCATGAGCATCTCCAAAAAAGCCGCATCATAGGAAAAAAGATTAACGTTCCCATAGAATTGGGTTCTGTTCGAATCTTCTCCCTCATTGGAGCCAACCCCACTCCTGTTACTTTCCAAAAGGTATGTATCTTTGAGCACATCATGAGTAAGGTGTCTGTCATACTACCAAGGTTGGACAAGCAATATGCGGCAAACATACATATATTGAACCACATATCACCTTGCATTGTCATGGCAGGGGTAACTAATGGGAAAAGGACAATAAGCAACGGCTACAAACGATTAACTTATTCCCCTTCTTGCAACAAGTGATTTTGTAAGAAGTTGAATATTAATTGACCTCAAACTAAAGGTGGTTAGTAGCCTCCTGTCCAGAGAGAACATTTCTCAAAGCTGCACCCCACAGCTATCACACAACACATTTGCCATTAACTGTGCAAGAAGTGTAAAATATATCAACCACAACCTCTCCTCTTTAGTTGCTTAAGGTTCCAAAGTCTCTCTTTGATCACTAATGTTTCTCGGCCATCACCTATTCCTCCATACTCATTGTTATTCGTGTCATAAAGGCCTTTCGGTATTTACCAAAAAAAAGGGCTTTGGGTCCTATACATAAATGGGTTCTTTCCTGTCATCAAAGGTGGGCTCGTCTTTATACTTGGATCCTTTTTAACTTGATGCTTCCAGCAATTCAAAGATAGGTTTTACCTCATTCTTTGCATAGCCCCATCTGCTAACCCCTCAATCCTAATTTGAGATCTATTACAACACCAGATTGGAGTTTTTAGCTCGAACTGAGTCCTCAAGCTTTATTTGCTGCTCCTTGCACCACCTGATCAACTAATTGATGCTTTGGCATGATCCATACCTTGCTTTTGACACTTTTCAAGCAATGCTTGCTGGCATGTTTCCACAACCATAAATATAGGTTGTGTGCCTAACATGTCATCAATAGGTGGCCATAGTCCATCTAAGAAACAAGCAACCATCTACTCCCCACCATAGGATAAATTATTCCGAGCCATTAGCAGGTGGAGTTCTTTCTGAATATCAATACACATACACCACCAAAAACAATGGTGATGTGGCAAATTCTGAGATTTTTCTCATGGCCAAATATGCTCTCTTTAAACATTTTACGATGTGTAAACAAAAGGTAACGTTAGTCATTTAAAAAAAAATCCTTTCTTTAATCTGTAACACCTCATTTATTGCTAGAGCATGTTCTCTAAGACTCTAAAACTAGGTGAATTATCACCGATTTAATGATATAAAAAATGATGGGATTCATTGCACCCCCAATTATAGAAATAAAGTGGGGCTAACAATGATGGGTTTACCAAACAATTCAATTACAATGGAGCCACTCAAAAATGAAAATCAAATTGGGTTCACCTGACTTGGATGATGGAAAGCATTCTTCCACCTAGCATTGGAAATCAAGGTGGACTCAATGACAATACAATTTGGCCCATTCAATGATGGTGAAGCCCATCCAACAATGAAAAACATAATGGGCTTCACCAAGTAATTTTCTCATTGATTGAGTCCACAATATTTGCATCATTAGATGCGCCCACCAGATTTTTCCTATTGGTAAGGTCACAATGTTTCCATGACTAAGTGGACCCCACCATGCTTTACATCATTAGGAGGACTATACTATCATGATTTTTCATCATAGGATGGCCGTACCATACTTCTATTATTAGGTGAACCACCGTGCTTCCAGGTGCTTCGAGGAGCCCACCTCTATTATCCATTATTAAGCAAACTGTACCTGTGTACCATACTGAATCAAATTGTTGTTGTTGTTATATTGATTCTTTGCATTGCATCACGTGCATCACACGGGTTATTTTCTAATTACCACTATCCTATCCCCTTGTAGTTGTAGAAGACATAGGAAAAATGGTCACACACAGCGATCAGGGGAAACTCAACTATTATTTCCATCATTAGGAGTGAAAACTTATCATGGGATGACAACAACATGCTTTCATCGTTGGGTGAACCATCCTCTTTCCATCTTTTAGTGCCGCCTCTACTATCCATCATTAAGTCAATCCTACCGTAATGAATCAAATTGTCATTGTTATACCAATGATTATTTTCATTGCATCACATGGATTACTTTTAACTTATTCTACTGCTATATCCACTTGTAGTTTTGTAAACGGAACCAACTGTAGATAGTGGAAAGCTTCTTCGATGAAAGACTTCATATCCCGTGTTTTGACCTTAGGATTCTCGCCTCTCCCTCCCAAATGTTTGCTTTGACTTTCCCCACCAAGGTGATGCTCTCGCTTTTAAATGTGTGATGGATGAGAAATTTCATTTCTTTCACCTATATCATCCTTGTAGTTAAGCACTTTCGACCACATCTTATAAACCAAGGAAATCATCTCCTTGCATGCTTACAAGGTAACCTGAAACCTCAATTTCAATATTAAGATCCCTTCCATTGTTGTCTCAGTCATCACATATACCAACTTGCCCCAGCTTGTCATATGAAGCTGTCCGGTAGAATGGGGTTAATGCCATCTCTGTTGGATGGATCCTTCGTCAGATCAACAGTTCAGTCCTTGAAAACAACTCATCGAGTTGAGTGATGGTCTGCATTTGCCTCTCCATGTACACCACTCCTTGTTAGAATCCACAAATTCTTCCTCTTCATCCAATCAAGATCCTGGGCCTCTACCTCAACAATGCAGCATCATAGACAAGAGGGAAGCACTCAGGGACAACACAATGACACCAGTAGTCCCACAGAAGCAATGAAGGTAAATCAAGCAAAAACCAACATGAAAACTTCAAAGCAATAGAAAAAACCCAAAGTGAAGCTCTTGTGCCAACTGTAGATGGGCAAAACAGTCTATAGTGGGGTTGTATAATTGAAGGGAAAATAACCAGTCTGTAAAATAGGCACTGTGTTGGAAACGGATAAATGAAGTCCAAGAGGAAGCAGGGGTAGCTAGATTAAAGCTTTTGGTGGAAACAGGGAAGTATCATCCAGCAGCACTCACCAAGTAAAAATGGGTTAGTTATAGAACAATACAAAAAATGACTCATGAAGTGGTGCTTTGTTCCCACAGTCCTACATCTTTTTCCAAGCTTCTCACCTTTCTGTTCTCTCCTCTCGGTTTTAACCCCTTTCCTCCATACAGTCCCATCTATCTGACTGCACAAGCAAGATGTCACTTGCAACTTCAAGCTGGCCAATTCATCTCTATTCCACTCCTTGTGCTTGGATTTCAACATGAACCCCACTTGTACCAAGTCATTGGTGACCTTTGAATCTTGGCTATTAGTGAAACTTCACCTAATATTTTTTAAGCTGAAATTATATGATCCTTGACTTGCATACATGCAAATCCAAAAGCCTTGACAGGTAAAATGGGCACTTCCATGGGAATGGAGATACGCCAAAATACCTGCCCCACTGGGTGACCATCAGCTGAACTTGTCAAATGTGAAGCAATTGCTATAACTGTCCGTTTGAGGTCACATCAGATAGGATCATCCCATAATAGGAATGGAAACAATGCTTGATAAACATTCTCATGCATGTGCATCGAGTAGTAATTACGTAATCAAATTGAAAAATATGTAAGTCATAAATAGAAATTACTATATAAAAAGCAAAAAAAAAAAAAAAAAACCCAATAATAAAACCAATTATCAGTACAAAATCATGGAAAATGATAATACCTGCACCACGCTCCCAAACTCGCATTTTCAGGTGGGAACGAGAGAAGATTTGCACGAATTCTGAAAAATAAAAACAAAACACTCACAATTTTCTCTACATGAGGCAGGCAATTCAAAGGACATCACCATTCACAAGACTAACGCTTTTGATTCCTAAGCAATCTGAAAATCTATGAGCGCATTTAAAAGTCGAGTGTATAGACATTCATTATTATAAAATGTTGGAAGGTATAGATATTGCCACAATCACAACTACCCCCAACGAAAGCCATTGAATGAGCTGACCTGTGTTAGTTCGAGCAGGGAACATTACATGGTGCTCAAATTTTGGACCAATTTCAGCCAAATTTAGATCATCAACCTGCAAGGCCTGCGCAGAGCTATCATGATACACTTTTTTACCAAGTTAAAAACCACTGTCATTTAAAATCAACAACATAAAAGTAAAAGAAAAAGAAACCCTAATCCCAGTTGTTCAAATCTCCCATCTCTTCACCTACACAGAGAGAAACCTCAACCTACAATTCTAAAGAAGAGAAAAGATAAAGAGACAGTGGTATAAAGCAGTTGCTGCTTTCTTAGAGGATTTGGTGCTGGGGAATTGGGATTTTTGTTGGACTTTTCTGCAGAATAATTTGAGATGATGTGTTTGATGTTAAGTGCTACCATGAAAGACTTAACCAGTTCACCATATTTTGAATATATTAAGTGTTAGACCAAATTAAAATGAATATATCTTTTTTTAAATTAGTAATAATATGTAATATTCAACAAAAGGTTTATACCATGCATTCAATATATACTTTAAATATACTCGCATAAAGCCAAATCGAGAATATACAAAGCTTTTGGAGTGCTTTATGATTGATTGACACATACCAATAAGATTTAAGGAAGAAATTTGTAGGAGACCAGCTAGAGTGAAATATTGGCCAATCAAGAAGCAACACATGCACAAAATGAGTGTAGAAGAGATGAGAATATTGAAATGGATGTGGTAAAACAAAGAAACATAGAATAAAAACTGAGCACTTTCGGGAACATCAATAGGTGATAAATTAAGTTAAACTTGTTTGAGATGATCTGGATTCTGGACACATCTAACGCAGACCAACAACGGTGTTGTTGAGGAAAAGCTCTTCTATGCTAGACTGCTAGTTGACAGCCCACCAAGGAGAACGTGTAGGCCAAAGAAGACATGGATGGAAGTAGTAATGATTGATCTGAAGAAGTGCAACCCAACCGAGGATTTGGTTTAGGAATCACGATAGAATAGAATGATAGGCCAAAGAAGACATTGATGGAAGTAGTGATGATTGATCTGAAGAAGTGCAACCTAACCGAGGATTTGGTTCAGGAATCACGATAGATTGGAATGAAGAACCAAAATTCATGTAGCCAACGCCGACGAGTCACGCTTGAGTTGAGACTAGTCAAGCCGTGCCGAGTTGAGCTTACCCTACTTGAGTATGGCTCATCAGATAGTGAGTGGAGCTTTAGCTCGAACCTGATCAAGCTAAGCGAAGCTAGCCTATAAGGTAATTTGGCTAGTTGACATCTCAAGATAGCCTATGAAAACTTAACCCCTTGCCACTAATCTTCTTCTTCTTCTTGCTTTCCTTGGGCCTTTCGTTTATGGGAACACCCGAACGTTTCCCCTTCCCATGGTGGATAACAAACCTTATTCTAAACAATCAAGTAAAAAACCATATCAATATCTATTTTAGATTTTTTTTTGTTAAAAAAAAAGGGAAAAAATTAACAGACAAACATATAGTTTATCAATCGTAAAAGAAAATGATTAAATTAGCAATAGAAGAATCCAACATGATTTCGTCTCTAATACATGTCGACATGGGTGCAAGGAAAAAAAATTGAATATATTGGTCCAAAACAAGGCGGAAGATCAAATGGGTAAGATCTCCTATCTGGATATTTTTGGGGCGTCACGAATGAATATATCATGGATTGACACATCAAAACAGATACTAATGTTGGATTCTTCAAGATAAAACCAGCTTCTTCAATTACAAGTTAAAATCTTTTGTTACATAATTGACAAGATATCACCTTTTTTCTTCTCTTGAGATTTAAATCAGATAAGGGAATATTTATTAGTTGATTATTTTAGCATAAGACTTGAACATAATCTTTAAAATTTACAAGTTTCACTTAAAAAATTTATCAAATATGTAAATCTTACTTTTTAGGGATTTCTTGAATTCAACACCCCATACCAGTGTCAAATTCTAATACATATACCCTTGTTCACTCAACTTAGGGTCCACCAGATCAACAGTTTGTAAAGGTGACCCATGTGCACTGAGATGGGCAGTGCAGCAAACTGCATGTTTATGCATGTACACATTAGTTGTTCTCAACTATATAAGGGTGTGTTTGTACAACAAGGGTTCCACGATAAAGACGAAACTTGTTCTGATTTTCCATGCAGTCCACTGTTCCGTTGCTTGTGCGACATACTTTCCTAGTGGGGAACAAGAAAAAAATGAATTGACTTTCCTTGATAGAGGATTTTGATTTCCTATGAGAGAGGTAGGAATGCAGGATTCCTCTCTCCCTTGGAAACCAAAATCCACGGAGGGAAAAATCCTCTCGATGCACCAACAAGTCCTAAAGGAAATGGCAGCATGAAAATTTTCCATGAATGACCAGCACTATAGTCAAGAAGCACTTTCTACAATCACTTAAAAAGTTTCAATCCACCAAGACGACAGATGACATAAAAAGAAATGGGAAAGAACAGTTGGCAGAAGAAAAAAAGAAAAAAAGAGGAAAAAAGGAACAGCAATAATTGGAACTTAAATAGAAAAAATACCTTGGTTTCTTTTGTTTCAAAAGTAATACAGTGAGGATTTCCCATGCTAACACATGTCACATTCCATGGAATGCCATCAACTACTAATTCTACTCCAACAACCGTTCCATTTTTATTTGGTGATAGTTTGGTAGGAACATCTGAGGAAGTAAGAATGGGTTTACCCATGTCCACTCTGACCTGAAATGAGATGAAAATTTCGTGTGGATGAATCATCTACTCCTAAATAGCCAGTGATGACATTGTAACTTTCAAGCTTGAAATAAGAAACGAAACAAAAAAAAAAGACATCAAGAAATTACAAACATGGAAAGTACTCAAGTTTAAAGATCATAATTTTTTTTTTTTTTTGAAAGATCATAATAGGAAAACATAAACAGTAGCACAATTATTTTAAGTAACCAATTTTTTTATCTTAAACAACAACATAACAAAGTCAAGCTATGATCAACTTAAATTAAGCAACTTTTGAATTCTTGAATAGTTGCATATGCATGTAATTTTAGAAAATATAGTCCAAGGAAGAAAAACTATTTCCATGAATACCCTTCAAAGTAAAGAATCAAAATGAGGATACCTTCCCATCATCTTGGATTTCAGGAACAATTAGACCAGCTCCAGTGTGTACAGTAAAACTGCAAGGTACATAAATATGTTGTCATTGCACTGCATGGACTACTCTAGATGTTTGGTAGAGTTCTTAAGCTATAAAACTCTAGCCACAGATGGTGTCCTTCATGTTGTCAAGCATCCTTGTTGCATATAGCAACCCCATACTCAGATATCTTAAAAAGAAATGTTTTTATTAGCAACTGGCCAGCTGCACAGAGAATGAGTTATCTCCTCACAATAAGAGTTATTAAAAGCAAAATGAAGAAGTAAAACTCAGAATAGCAACCCCAATGAGGAGGCAAAACAGCAACAACTCAACTCAAATGTAAGAACTCACTACAAAAACATCTCTTGTAGAGAAAACATGACTAAACTTACTGTTCTAATGTGAAATGATCCGATAACAATGACCTCATGGAGGCACTGTTGCAGCCTAGCATGATCATGGTACCAATGCCTACTACGTGCAGCCGTGTGCCGCTACAATAGCTGCCAACCCTACTCTTCTCTCCTTAGGACTCATCATACCTCTTTAAGAAGGAACTCAGATCTCATCAAAGTTATTCAACCAATTGTGTCATGACTCATGAGGAGAGGCACAAAGTGAGAGGGACAACCTCAACGTTTTAAGTAATAAAATTATATTAGCATAAATAAAGAAGAATGAATTTTTTGGCTATCTTAATCCCTCTATCAAGTTAAGGTTGACCTAAGTTAACCCTAGTTACAATAGTATTAAAATAAATAAAAAAGTAAAGAAACAAGCTATTAAATCTTAAATAACGAATTACCATATACTTCTTATAAAACAAGGTAACCACTTACCCCCTGAATATTTAGTGTGATTAAGGCATATGCTTCATCTGTAACCATATGCCTCAAATATGTATATGCAGTCCAACATACGCCTCAGACTTGAGCACTAGGGCATTTTTGAGAAACCTCGCACGTGATAAGACTCTGAAGCATAAGCAAAAAGGCCCAAATGCTTGTAGAAGCGCTCTTAATAGTGAAGTAATGTTAATATCAACATGGCTCAAATGCTTCTAAAAGCACAAGTAATAAGTTACCTTAATATTAATATAAAACAATCAATTATCACCATTATCATCAAAGCTTTGTCCCAACTTGTTGGGGTTAGCTACATTAATTCCATTTTACCGTTCTAGCCTATCCTGGGCCAAATCCTCGGATAGGTTGCACTTCTTCAGATATATCCTTACTCCTTCCATCCATCTCCTCTTCGGCCTACCCCTTTCCTTTTCCTTGAGGGGTCATCAACTTGAATAAAAGAACTTTTCCTCACCGGTGTTGTTGCTAGCTTCCATTTGACCTGTCCAAACCATCTTAATTAAGTCTATCATAACCCTTAAATGCTCCATCTCAACATACTCATCAATGCTACACTCATTTTTCGCATGTGTCGTTTCCTAATTAGCCAACATTCTGCTCCATAGGCCATAGTTAGTCTAATTGCTATTTTGTAAATTTTTCCTTTCAATCTTACTAGTATGTCGATCACAAAGCACTCCGGAAGCAAGTCTCCACTTCAACCATTCTATGTAAGACATCCTCATAAATTTACCCATCCTAACTAATTATAGAGCCAAGGTACCGGAAGGAATCTCTTGCGGTATCTCTCAAGCTTCAATTCTTGCAGGAATTTCATATCTTTACACATCCCCACTGAAGTTGCAATTCTTATATTTGTCTTTGCACAACTTATTTTAAAAGCCCTTGGATTTGTAAGCCTTCCGCCATATCTCAAGTTTCACATTCACGCCATCTTATGACATTCAGCCAGTCAATTCAATTTGTAGCTAACCTATCAGACATATCATTAACTTCCAATAGAACATACTGGAAATAGAACTGCCACACTCTGGCTATATAGATTGTATCTCTTCAACAAAGTGTGAAAGCCACCACAAATAAAAAATCCTAAATTCGTAGTCATGTTTTATAACCTAAAAGCTGGGGTTGAAGTGAACCCTACACTTTACCTTTACCAAAAGCACCAATAAACTTACCTAAGTAGCACAGGTACCTACACAAAATACAAAGCTGGAGTTGTTTAGCAAAGAGGTGCAAGAACTTAGGCATTGGCTGTTTGCATTCATTTTTACATAAGCAAATGATACATGTGAGTATCATGATCAGCTTTGTTTGTGCTCATTTACACATGTGATGTGTAAACGAGTGAAAATGGAGTGTAAATGAGGCAAGTTTCATATGAAAAGTTATGCACTTGAAGAGGTGTGAAACCATTACACTCATCTTGGTTTGAGGAGGTGTCAGTACAGGTTCCATTCTAGACATATCGTGGTTTCAAACTTAGTCACCAACTTTTATTTTTTCAACTCTTACTGGCCCCAAAGTTTTAATCCGAGCCATTCATATTGTTTATTGACCCATTAAACCCCAAAACATTCAATTTCATATTTTAAATATTCATAGATTTTGAGATATATGAATATCTTACATATGTAATTCAAGCTGCTCAACATTTACTCATGTGAAAGTGGTGCTTCCAAACAAACATGGTTTCGTATTTCACATGTGTAAATTTTACATTCGCAACATTCACATATGTAATGGCATTTTCAAATCACATGTGTAAAAGACAAATGACCCCTTACGACGCGTCCTAACTTATTTAATATGCAAGAATAACCTATAACAAAATTGAAAATTATATAACATGCAACTGCATTATGATATTTCATAGATTAAAGAGCTTACAGAAAATAATTATAAAAGGCTTCTCAAGCAAGTGGGATAAAATGCATATGTAACATATATCACTTATAGTAAAACCTGTGAATCCCTCGTAAATTCTCAAGTTCTGCAATGAACCGCGCAAAACAACGTACTCCATTACCGCACATCTACATGAATAAGTTTTAGATTGTCAGCATGAAGAACGATCAACATGAAAACCTGAATAGAAAACAGATATCATAGTTAAATAGTTTTAAGGAAGCCAATAGCATTCTAGACACTTATTTTCTCCTAATTCATCAACGACTTTATTTTCTTCTTCTTCATTTTTTTACTAATGGTGCACATATCCAAAATCATTCATCATGAAGCCCTTATGGCCCACCCACCATTCTGTAATTTTCATCATTCGATTATATATATATATATATATATATATATCATATATGCCTTTGGATCAGATAAGCACTTTCTTTCTGAGTCAAGTTAGTGATCAATCGAAACCCTTAAACTAACTACTAGTGCCCCTTCCTCCAACAAACTCCACTCACACAGTTTGACACTCATCCAACTTACATCCACATTCCACCTTTGGATTTAATCACAAAAAAATAAAAAATAAAAAATAAAAAAAAAGACATTTGATTCCTTTGAAACTTAAAGAGCGTCAAAATCTAGGGTTGGGATGACGGGATTTGAGGACTGAATTTGACACACACCCGATCTCTTATAGGACCTTCCCATCCATACCTCAGCCTCCCCTATAATTAGCTTGATATTAGCTTGATCCAAATGGACCCCACATCAGGTGTCCCAATTCTTAAATCTGATCAAGGGGTGCTAGGGATGTACAAAACCCCGAGAAATTTTCTTGAAGTGCACAATACTTTATGAGGCCCACCTGGATGCATGTTAGTCATGAGGGTAGGTAGGGTGATTGACTTGATTTCATCATTCATGTGGATATGGGCTGGACAAATATCAACCTTATCTGATGGTCTCAACCCTTGATTCCAGGGCCTAAAAATTAATGGTTTTGTAAGTTGTGTTTTTTAGGCCGATTCAAATATTACTTGGACACAAACTACATTGGATGTGAATTCATAGAGATTGAGAGAAGGAGGCTAGGCTTGGATTATCATAGTGGGCCCATTGTATATACCAAAAGTGGGGTGTACTTTTCTAAACCTAAATCCCATTGATCCCCAAGCGAAAGTTCTTGCGGGCCTCACTAGGCCTGTAAATCCGGCCATGAGATAAGGAGGCCTGGCCCGGCCCTGGCCCTCCTGTTTTTATTTATTTTATATAATTTATATTTATATATGAAAACATATACTAAAATGCCCTTGTAACATCCACTTAGAAGTAATAAATTGGGGGAATGTGAATGCAATTTCATAACCCCATACCCATTACAATATGCCCTAAAAACCCGTACGCATAGTTGGTTCATTTGATCTCTGTTTAATTATCTAAGTTATCTATTACACTTGGCTCATAAGAAATAAGTTTTGCATGGTTGCTTTGATCTCTTTCATCAAATTTTATTGCTTTTTATTTAAGCTTTTATATTGTTTATACATATTATGCCAATGCAAAAGAGAGTGCACTCATGTTAATAGAGATAACTTTTTCCTCTATGGAGTGACAAGGGATGCCAACCAACTTAGTTTGTATACACTTGTAACTTCGAGGATATGGGGTGATTCAAATATCCTTTTAATTAAATAATTATAACTCTCAATTTTTTAAAGTCTAAACTAATAGTTATTTTTCAAGTCCATATATTTTTGTGACTGAAATCCGACAATGGTTAATAATCAGATTAGTATTAAATTGGAAATAGTGTCAATTCATAAAAGGTAAGTAAATGTAAATTGTTTAAATTTCTCAAAGATAAGACTTTGCAAGAATGATTAGGTATGTAGAAATTGTTGTGAAAAGTGTGAGATAGAACACATTCTTTTAACCCTTTTCCTTCTTTGACAAAATAATATAACCATGCGTTTGGGACCTAGGTCACTAAAGCGCAATTACTTTGTCTGACTAAAAAAATTTAGAGACAACTTCTTTTCTCAAAATGTTTTCTTAGTTGTCCCTCCGCAAGAGAGGTTAGACAAGATAATGCTCGGTTGACACTCGATGTTTGGTAGCAATGTAGAAAAAAATTGTTTTCTTGTTGTAGGCCCTAAGGGCCCAGCACCTTCGCACAACATATATTGAGGGTAGTGTAAGGACAACTCGGGCGGAACTGCTCGGCCGGGCCCTTTGACACCATCCACCTAGCTGCATGTACATATAATTGAGCTTGGGTTTAAGGAGTAGCAAGTGGAAAAGTGGAACTCACAAAGACAACTCTAAAATTTCACAATTTTTAGAGAGAGAGAGAGAGAGAAAAAAAAACCACGAACCTAGTAATCACTTATGTACTTATTAGTTGGAAAGCAGCTATTCAGGGTTTGACAATTCATATTCTTAGTTACATACAAGCATTTTGGAACCCCAATTGATGGGATAACGCTAAGATGATGATCGTGATTTTTACCTCAGGCTCGCTGCCATCGGAGTTGAAAATCCTCATAGAAAAATCAGTCCCATTGATCCCAGGCATCGCGAAAATCACACCATCAGCACCTACACCAAAATTCCGATCACATAGCTTCACCGCCTGCTCTGGCGTAACCCTAGGCTCCAAAGAATCACGATTATCAACCTAAAGCAAGAAATGGAGAGAAAGAAATCAGAAAAGAATGAAGACTGAAGGGGATAGATAGAAGAAAGACAGGGATCGGGAAATACCAAGATGAAATCGTTTCCAAGGCCATGGTATTTGACGAAATGGAGAAAGCTGCTTTCTTTACGATCCAAGAGAGAGTTTTGGGAGATCTTGTGAGGCGCTTGAACGCTCATGGAAGCTGAAGCTGCTGCAGAGATGAGAGATCTAGGGTTTTGAAGAAGAGGGAAATGTCTGGTAATGAACGGGACTTGGTGGAATCTGGAGGAAATGGAGGCGCGTCGGGAGGGTGCAGAGAGGGAGAGGGAGGCGGAGGTGGCGGCGGCGGCCATGACCTGAAGTTTGGTCTGGTTCCAAAAAAGACCAATGAGGGCACTAGAGACTTGAAAGTGGAAACCAAGTGGCAAAATAGTGCTGTATAAATGGATCCAATTTGGAAATTATTTTGATTTCTGGAGTAGTACCTGTCGATACCAAAACCTCTAACTCGTCCTGACCACTCGATCAATTCCTTAGGGTTAACCAACTAGGCCTTCACATTTGGCTATGCTTAGTCCGTGGGATTTTAATTTCAGCATTGTAGATTAACTTTGGCTTACAAAATTCTTAAAAGTCATTCAAAGCTCTCATGGTCCTTCAATATTTGCAAATCAAGTTTAGACATTGTTTCTTTCAACATTTGCAAATCGACTTTACACTTTGTTTCTTTATTAGAGTATTAATAATTCAAAAGGAATTTCAAATTCTTCAAGAGTTGTGCCGTTGAGGTGGAAGTCCAAATCCCTTTCTCCTGATAGCGCTTTTGAGATTCGAACAAAATGCATAGAGAATGAGATTCTAGGAATTTAAAAATGTCATTTGAGGCCTTTTAAAGCTAGAATTTAGAATTTTTGTGAAAGAAATCGTTGCATTCCAAATGTAAGAGGACAAGATGTTACACCATGTCTAAGAAACTCGCAAATTCTTGTGAGGAGTTTTGGTAAAGAAACAAGCCCTTTAAGGCGTGTTTGTGCGGGGGGTTTTCCACATAAACGAGCAGCATACAAGGTGGCTAAAAATCCGACGTCCTCTCCATGTCATTTGGTGCAACGACGAAAACTAAATAGCATCCGCCATTTTGTGCTATTTTTCCTCGCCAACGGATCCTAAGTTCCCACCTCCCTACATTCACAAACGAAACCACGGAAGATGAAACCCACGGCTATGCACAAACACGCCCTTAAAGGTACAGCATTAAAAATTCTCAGATATCCCCTAGATAGAAATTCTGGGATATCTTCTAAACAAATAGGCCCTTGGCCCCATTTCATAATTTATTAAAGTATAATTCTTTAAGTCAAACTAGATCTGTAAAATGACACAAATGTTCCAATGTTTTGTTTGATTATTTGATTTTAAGATGACTCTTTTAAACATGGACAATACAGAACAGTTTGATAGGATAATTAAGGGAGACCATTTCTGACCCAAACCTAACACAAGGGTTTTGTGTTCTTGTTGACACTTTCTATTTTCCATTTTAGTTCATGCTTACATTTATTAACAGATTACAAATGGGATAGGTTCAGGGTCGAGTCCGTCATTATTATTTAACCCACCAACCTAACACAATATATATAGGGGGATACTTAAGTGCATCTATCCCTCACCATAAGGCGATCGACACTCCCCCTTTTTGGAAAGTTTTAAGTACAAAAGCACTTTTGTACTTTTTGAAAAGATTCTCTTTTGTACTTGAAACTTCTCAAAAAGGGGAGTGTCCCTCATCCTATAGTGACGGATAGATGCACTCGAATATTTCTCATATATATACTCAACCCAAACTCAAGACATTTATTAATTTGGGTGAAAATCTCTATCTAAGTAAATTTGGAAGTCAAAAGGGTCCACCCAGACCTCTAATTAACAAGATAAGTTCGAAGAAACTTGACAAGTCATAGTTCACCTAGTTAAGGTTTGGTTGAGTTGGCAGGTCAAATAGTAAAAGTAGACTCAATCTGAACACAACCAATTTATAGTAGAATCAGATGTCAATAAGAACCCAATCCATCTGTTAATGGGATCAGAAACACCAACCCTGAAATACGAAGGACCAAATTGAACCCTCATTATCGAGTCAAGTTTGGGTTGGGTTGGCAAGACCTGTTAGAAATCGACATCAGGGATGGGAAATAGGTCTGGTTGGGTTCATAGGAGGGGCTGCAAATTGAGCCTCAACTCCAGTCCAACCCATTTATCAAACGAGATAGTCAACCTCAACCAACCTAACTCTCCCAACCCTTTACATGCATTGAGTGCTGTAGATACTTGGCCTAAGAAATAAGGTTGTAAATGGGACGATTCCGGATCAGAACTACAGTGGACTCGGACCCCTTTTTAAATAACGGTTCCGGTTTCGAATCTGGTTTTGAATCGAAACTTGTTTTATTAGTTCTAGACCAGCTTTCGATAAAAAAACAACCCGGATCCGGTTCCGCAACCGGATCCACCTAGTGGACTTGAATCTAGTTTCAAAATCAATTCTATTCTCTTTTTATTCTTCATTTTTTCTTAAAATAAGCATATCATTCAACTTGCATCAAGTCTACAACATCCAGTATTATATATAAGAATGTCAAAAAAGAGTTGGTTTTAAAGTACAAATTGAAATATCAAAGACTCATATGCCGGGTTCCGGGTCGGAACCTATATGGACCCAGAACCGGACCTGTTTAATCAATCGGAACCTAAATTAGGTTTCGGACCAGGACCCCTTTATGAATCGAAACCTAAAATAGGTTCCAGACTCGGTTTTTTACGGGTCGGAACTTCCGGGTAATCGAAGAATCGGATACCCATTTACAACCCTACTAGGAATAATAGCTTGCCTCAAGCATTCAAGGACTAGGCATGACACAACGATGGTCCATAAAATCCATCAAGCCTAGGCCCAATTAAAGTCTCAAACAGTGTTTTATATTCACCTCAATTTATGCACTGTTTGGCCCAAATGATTAATCAATGAGAATTAAACTTGAATATTAGTTACAAGTAAACAATAAAGTTCTTAGTGTTAATGGACTTTATAAGATGGGTTAGATAAGAGGGTCACCGAATTTCAGAACTATAGGATCTCAATGTGATCAAAGGTTTACCCCATTGGGCTCTCACACGTGGGCTTTGCCCAGCTCATTAATCACCAGCATATTACTTTCATATGAAATTATATAGACCCGCTTTCCTGAATAGCCTGCTTTTATATATGGTTTCTCTGAATAAGCAAAATGGAACATATTGTCCTATCATAAAGGAAAGTTCAAATTTGAGGGCCAAGGTGAAACCTCCACAAAGGTCATGCACTCATGCACTCAAGTGCGGGCTTACCTAATGATCTATCCGAGTGGACCAAAAAATAACGATACCCACTCTCCTATTATCTCCAATTCTAGGGTGTAACGCCTATTTGAATGGACTAGGCTCTTGGCTCGATTACCCACTTATTTTTGTCAACTATTAATCAAGTGGTTAGGATATCATCTGAGTCTCTGTCACTAAACACAGGTAGCGGTCCCATCTAAGTTAGCCCCACAGGCATTTGTACATTTGAGCGGATGAGTGCTGAAGGGGGAGTCCTTTAGATAAAGAGGGATGGGTGACAGAGTGCATGATTAATCGAAGACCCTGAACAATTTGGATGATTGTGGCACGCTTACATTTCATGGCGCACATGCTAGGCTATGAGATCAAACAGTTGCAAGGAGAAAAGGCTTGCTTGAGTCACTATTGGCTAAAGGGGATGTGTGTATTGATCGAAGAACATATTATATATATTTAAACAGCAGTCTTTTCGCACATGTGGCGCTCTTTTTTGTGATTTCACGGTGACACGTGCCACACCCAATCTTTATTGATAACTATTTGATTATAACCAAGTTTAATTACCATGCGAAGCATATACTAGCACCTTTCCAAATGAAATATGCGAAAAAATTGTGAGAAGTTGTAAGTCCTCTCAAAGGGTCTTCAAAGTCTGAGTCCTTGAAAAGTTCACACTAATGGAAGATGAGCCTATTTTTACAATGATCACTATAAAATATTTAAATATTTTAATCACGTCTTTTATAAGTGATTAATTTGAGAGCGAACATATCTTCTTTTGAAGTGAAAATTTTCAAGGGCCCATTCAACCTGCAGGGATGTTTATGTTTGCCTGTTTGGATTTTTCAAAAGTGGCCCATTGAAGACCTGACAAATTTCTCACGAGCTCACTGGAGAGACTCCAATCATGAATCTCACCTCCATGCAAAGGGCTCATGCACTCCAACCACTTACAGCTGTCTAGTCATTGTATGAGGGACCACCTTTTGAGACAGAAGTTCATACCAAACAAACATTTAAGAAATTTGATTTACTTTTTTTTTTTTTTTACCTCAGCCCTCTTGGCTGTGACTCATGAGTTATGATAGAGCCCACACATGTGGGAAGAGAGCTCGCAATAAGGGAGAGGGAGCCACACACACATGGAAAAAGAGCCCCGCACATGACGTGGGAAGAAAACAGCATAGTTAGAGATCCAAAGTTGGGCTATTGGGTGAGAGAGATGGAATTCCTAACTAACTGAGCAATTCCTGGTTCTCTTTATTTGAAGAACACTGCAAGCAGGTCTGTAAAATGGCGGTCTTGGCCCTGTAAGAACCTCCAGTCATGGTTTAAGAACTCAGTTTTGTCATGCTTTTACGCTAACTAACTTTTTTACTAAGAAGTAAGAAGTAATGATTCTTTCGCCAAAAATACCAGCAAGATCAGATTATGTTCCAGGCCTTCTCATATGACCTCACTGTGTAGTGTGTACACCTCCTTACTCATGCAGTCATGCCCATTCAGGATGGCCCAAAGGCTGAAAATAAAAAACTGGTTGAAAAATGCCAACCCATCCATACAGGATCTTAATTAGATCATTTGGATAGTCAGTATATTTTCAATTTTACTTTTTTGCTATTTTGTACCCAGCTTAGGGGGCTGGGACTGTCATCCACTTTTTTTCTTCAAAAGTTCTTCAATCAAGTGGCTACCAATTACCATTGTCCAATCAATGTTTGCCTACAATCCATTGCCTATACATAATGGGCCTTATGGATGGCTGGTTTGGCTCACATACATGAGTCCAGTGCATACCAAATCAGTCTCACAGCCAGTGGTGGGCCCAGGAAATTGATAGCTCATGTGGAAGAAAACAAGGAAATAAATGTTGCAGACACTCTGTTCCTTAGAAAACAGTGGAATCATATTTTGTGCAGTGGGGCTAGTCTTTGGTGACCACATGATCAATACCATAATGACAGAAAATGACCCAAAAACAAAAATTCTGCCCACTTTAATGTTAGATGTGGACAACTGTTGATCACGTTGGAGGCTGCTGTTTAAAGGGTTTGGATTTTTATGGGTAGGTGGGGGTTTTTGAGGCATGGGCTATGGCACATCATGAGGAATGGGCACCTACTTCCTCATCAAACCTAATCCATGAAAATAAGGTTTAAGTACTTGTTTTAGACCCATTAATTTCTGGATGTGAATTGAGATCTACAAAGTTTGATGCGGAGATATTTATGTCTCAGTTTGGGTCCATATGGTTTCTGTTCATGCCTGACCCATTTCCATCCTTAATGATATGGCCTATTAATCAATTTTCTTCAAGGGTCCCATATTTCTATAGAAATCTATGCAAAGCCCTACTGGAAGATAATGTAGAGAAAGGTCATTGCCCAATACAACTGTTTATAGCAGGGATGGTGGCCTTACAAGTCACAAGGAGCCACAGCTTACAACCACATGTTTAGAAAAGGAATGACTACTCTTAACTTTGTTCCTTCTACCCCAAAAACAATACAGATTCCAATTTCAAAGATCTAACAAAGGCAAGAGTCTCCTACCCTCTCCTCTCAACTAAAACAGTACAACCATAACAAACAGCCACATCACATAGAGATAAAGAAAGCCCATACTTGCAAAACCTCCAACCCCATAAAAGAACAATGAGATAAAAATGAAGAAATAAACGTCCCCCACACCACCACATTAACAACACATCCCTTCTGAAGATTAAGAACAAGGAAGTTTCTCAATGGAGATTTAAGGAATGCAGGACATCTCAGTAATCAGTGGATGGGAGCTGTTCATGGGTGCCCTGGCCAATGAAGATTGTGTCATAGATGACTCCGGCGATACCACCGCCAATCAGTGGGCCGACCCAGTAGACCCAGTGGTGTGTCCATGTCCAGCTGACCAAAGCAGGGCCGAATGAGACCGCCGGGTTCATTGATGCACCATCAAAGGCACCACCGGCCAAAATGTTGGCACCCACAATGAAACCAATTGCAATGGGTGCAATGATCCCCAAACTGCCTTTCTTTGGATCGATTGCTGTGGCATAGACAGTGTAGACCAGGCCGAAGGTCATCACAATCTCGAACACCAGAGCGTTCCACACGCTCACGCCCGATGACAGGAGAAGGCTGCTGTTGTCTGCAATGGATCAAACAATAAACATAGCAAACATACATTGAACATTAGACATGCGATTCTGCAATCTGAAGTGAAACTCAACAAAAAGAACGTGGCTTTTCTTATAGAAGAAAGGATCTGAAATGTTGGATTTTGATAACCATGGCCAGTAAATTTTGAGGATTAGACATGTGATAAAGGACTAAATCAATCAAAGCCTATGATCTTAACTGAAATCTAAAAAACAATATAGCATTTCTAACTGCAAATTATCTGAAATGTTAGGATTTCATAAGTCAGAATCAGCAAACATTAAGCACTAGAATTTGATAAAGGACAAACTTATTGAAATTCCTGCAAATTAGATCCACAGTTCTTGATTGATCCACAGCTCGCAATGAATGATTCTCTAATGGAAGTGCCTGTCAAAAATTCCAATATCCATGTCTTACCAATCCTCCAGTGGAGAACTTAAGAAGCAAGCAGGCGACGACGGACCCCAGACACTGAGCAATCCAGTACAAGATCCCCCTCAACAAGCTAATGTTCCCACCTATGAATGCGCCGAATGTCACCGCAGGGTTCACATGCCCACCGGAAATGTTAGCCGCAACGGAAACCCCCACAAAAAGACCAAAAGCATGCGCCAGCGACGCAGCTACTAGGCCAGCAGGAGTTGTGGATCCATCATTAGTAAGCTTATCTGCCATAACCACAATTTAGAAGCCATTTTATTCTCAATTACAAGATTTGGGTCCAATCCAAAATCAAAAGCAAATTGCAATTCAATGGAAAACAGGATTCAATGACATTAAAATCAAAGCCAATTGAGACATCTATCTTACTGAATGCCATGCCGGAGCCTTCACCGGCAAAGACGAAGATGAGCGTCGAGAAGAACTCGGCCAGAGCGGCTTTCAGAGCATCGGGGTGGCTCGCCTCCCCCGGCGTTCCGATCGCGATTCTGGTAATCGGCATTTTGTAAATTAAATTAAAAAAATTTTCTAAAGATTTGGAACTCAAAAGCAGAGTCTTTTCTCTCTCCCTGCTCTCTCTCTGCTTCTTCTATGTGATGCAGTGAAGCCGGTTAAATAACGAAGATAACGGCTGAAGAACCGGCTATTGCCAGTCTACCGGTAGATGCTCACGAGGACAAAAGACCAGCTCCTTTTCTGGTATCCATCTCTCTGTGGCTGTGCGGTCACGTGGGCGGGCCTCCTGCTCAAAGGAGGGTGCCACGTGTAGGGTGGAGATGGTTTTTGGAGATTGGCTTATTGGGAGAATCGGAGTAGAGAGAGACGGAATCGCCGACCAGACGACGTGGCGGGTTCATGGTGCAGCCCACTTGAGTCCGGTGGGGCCACAAGCCGTGGATCTTTGGAATTATTGACTGACTTTTGGGATTTTTTTTCCAGTACACTCTGGAATGGGACTTGGGGAGTGGTACTATTGGACAGATCATTGGCATCTAAATCTGGGCCGTTGATCGCGTCGCCAATCATGTGGGTCAATTGCCAGATGACATATCAGGATTGATGGGATCAGGGTAAGAAAATCTTACTATTGGTAACTTTTTAAATATTCATTCATTTTTCACATATTGACCTCCAGAAATCTCTAAAAAAGCTATGTCATTTTTTGAGAACTATATTTATTTTTCACATTTAGTGAATCCAATTTTTTTTTAATATGTAATGACACTGCCTGGAAAATTTTCAGGGTACGCCACTAATATCACCTATCTCAAGCTCGCCCAAATGAGAATTTTTTTTTTTTTTTGAGAAGAGTCGTGACTTTGGATTGAATTAATGGGACAAGACTTAAATGATGATTGCTCAAATAAATACCAACCATCTCATTTCCCAAAAGAAATTAAGGATTAATTGTCAACCTAAAGATTAGTTCCAAAGGTCTTGGGTTGTTGGTGAAATGGTGCAGGACATGTGATTTGTGCGTGAGCTCATGAGTTCATTTCGAAACTCATAAAAGAGAAAATTAAAAACAAAAACAGCAATAATAATTACAAAATTTATAATAAGTTCTAAAGAGACTTCTCAAAACAAATTATATGCACTACTTAAAAAAAAAAAGCATCTATTTATATGTAGCAAGGTTTATGATTTCTCATGTGTAGTGGATTGACATATCAATAAGCATCTGGCAATTTGCTCCAATAATTTGAAAGTAACCCCATTCATAAATTAATATATGTTTTTAACCTCTTTAATATTTGGAGAAACTGTAAAATATTAATATTAATCTGACAACAACAATATTCACAATAAAATTTTTGAACTATCTAGTTCTTCATGAAATTATATCTCTAGTTTTTCAAATATATAGGTTTTCATATTTAGTTATCTGTTTTTTGCAATATTCTCTTTTTTCTAAGACTAGAAGAATAAATATACAACTTTTCTTGCTAATAGCTAATTATGTTTTTGTGACAATCACAATAAGGTAGCAAGGACTGCTTTTGGAGCTTATTTTTCTTACAATTGATTAGATATATGTTTGAATGCCTTAGGCTGTTTATAAAAGATTACATGAATCTCTTAACATTTTGCCTCTTCAAATAGACATGAACAACTTTACAAAAATAGGAGAGAGAGAGAGAGAGAGTAAAGAAGCTTAAGACATGATATTTTTATTTTCTATTTTTTACCCCGGCCAAGGCTATTGAGATCTGTGAGAGACCCCCAAACCGGGGGGTGATAATACTTGTCTTGCAAGGAGAGAACCTGCTCACACAGAGAGAAAAAACCGCATTCACGGGAATAGAACCTACTTACACATAAAGAGGGAACTCAAGGATCAGTCATTGGCAGTAATGTCAGAAATGGGGTTTCCAACCAATTAAAAAACCCTAGTTCTCAAACGACATGAATGTATATATAATTTGACAGCTTTTAATATCTTTCATTCATTCATTTTAGAAATTTGCCCAAATTTTTTATTTTGAAGCTACACCCACACCCACACGCTACTAAGTCCCTCACCAACAAAATCAGGCATGGAGTCGATTATGTGGAGAGGGAGTTGTCTAACTACAATCCTAATTATAATTACTATAGCAAGGACTCTCTCTTTTAATCTTGCTCCGATTTGGAACTTTATAGGGTTTTTTTTTTATGGCTATTGAAGCGTTTCCAACCCTCCGGGCCCAGAGTAAAGTCGGATAAACTCTCCAAAAGCCATAGTGTGGTAATGCAGTTTCGAACATACAACTTTCAGATCCAAACCGTGGTCCTAAGCAAACTGAACTATTATTGGAGTTAAAACATTGTAGTTGAGTAATACAAATGAGGTGACATGTGTACATGTTTATTATGCATCTTTAGAGGAAGGACCATTGCCGGGTCGACATTTCACCCTCACTGTGTCCAAAAGTACGTTGCTTCAACCACAAGCTCACAAAAGGTTTGATACGGATGACAATATTACAAGATCTCTCAGCTTTTATTGGACCATTAATTGATGCATTTCACACCCATGACAAGTATGGAGTACAGTAAAAATAGAACATGGTTATAGCTTGAGAACAAAACTCTCAAAGAAAGTGTTAAGTTTCTTTTTGTGGCCCATTGATGATTTCAAGGATGACCCATATTATAGGCATATGAATAAAAAAAAAAAAAGAACAACCCCATAATGAGAAAATGGCCCCTTCATATGGTGTATATTCCTCATCAAATTTCACTCTAATAATCACTCTAAGATTCGTAACTTTTAAAACACACAAACAAAATATTATAAAATTTTGAGTTTTCATATAAATATATTTAACGGCAGGCCTACATATTGTATTTGAGTTTAAATTTATTTTATCAAAAAATGTATTTCTTTTATGAAGTTTAGATTTTTTTTTTCTAAGTCCCATTGTATGATTGAGAGTACAATTGCTAATATGATTAATGCATTAATCTCATTATTAATCATATGTTCAATCTTAAGATAAGTCTCTAAGATCTTATGTGTACGTAGGACCATTCCTGCGGCAGTACAGAGCAAGCGACCTTCCAAGATAAGATTGCTTGTAATATTTTGTTTTTTCTTTTCATGTTTTACAATTATTTTGTATTCCCTGTCCCTTGTGAATAGAGTCCGGATCCCCTGTTCCTCCTTGAAAGGTCATGTAGGATGCAGTGTAAAATAAAAAGGGACAATACACTTTGGTACATGCTTGGTATAACACAGGTGTAGACAAAGGAAGCATTGTACATTTGTATTTTATTCTGCCTGGTGCATGAACACTTGATTGAGGCTTACAGAGTATGGACATTTCGATTCCTTTCATACAACAAATGATTGTATAATGTTGAAAAGGTTGAACATGCCCCTAAGAATGATTTTAAAAAGGCCAACATTGTAAACATACTCTTAGCCGCAGGGGACCCAAGTATATCCATATCGGAGCGACCCCACTTATTAAACCTCGGTCCGCTGCTAAAAGCCTAAAACCACAATAAAAATTATGGCGCTGCGTCTGCCCCCAAAACTCACGTGAGAATTCTAAGTTTTGTTCCCAAAATTCAAGTGTTTGTTTGGGTCTACACCTCCCAAATTAACAACCTTGGTCCACCATCAATTAACCATGGGCTCAAATGTTATAATTGAGTTATGTTGTCATTATTTCTACCACCGTGAAGTTTATTCAAAACGTTTTTGCATGGGAACTCCATTTTAACCACCATTAAATCTATTTTTGTTTATTTATGTAGCCGAGGAAAAAAGCCAAGAAACAAGTAAAAGAATGAAAGGTGTTATCTATTTTAGACTTTTTCAATTTTGAAAATTGTACGTTCTCTAAAAAAAATGGTCTGAAACAAACAGCGAAATCAATTAATTTAAGCCTGATACTTACACTACTAAAGTTTTGGTCAAATGAAAATAATATCTAAAATCAACCATGTGAGCTAAAGTTAATGCATTACCAATACACACTACAAAAATCCCTCATCGATATGGCAATGGTCAGTGATTGATCCCTCGCCGTCCATGTAAAAAGGGAGATGCATTCTTTTTGAACTAGCAACATTTCTCTGAAAAAGAGTTTGACTAAATGTCAAATTGATCGTGTTAAAATACCTCATTAATTTCTCTTATGAGAGTTTGCACGGCTTTTGTATGAGATTTCTCATTGGTGCTTTTAATTAGGGAGACCCCACTCTTGTTGGCACCTAGGATTGAAAATCATATACTGTCCTTGAGCGAAGCTTTGGTGGGTGAAGATTTTTACGATTTTACATATGTAAAGTATTTGATATAATTAAGCTCCGATTAAAATGAAATACGGACATATGCAATTTACAACTGGATATATATGCTATACATACAATAGATCTCTGAGTTTCCTTCCTGCATTAGCAGACAATCTCTCACATATGAGCAAGTATTTTTCTGCAGGAGCAGACTGCTCTCTCTATGGATTGAATATCTTATGGATCCAACCCACTTGGCCGGCTATGAAAAAAATAAAATAAAAATAGATCCTTCAAGCCGATTCAAGAAATTCCAAATTAGAAGTCCCTCTAAGGTTTCAAATAGAAACGCAATTCAAATCTCTTGATTTGCACGAGTGAACTTTTTATGTCCCCATCATGCCTTTTGCTGAACTTTGTTATGAATTTCCTTGATTTTGCATGTTAGCTTTTCTGGCAGATCGATTGCATTGTCTTTTTCCTTCTCCTCCAATTTTTTTTTTTTTATAATCTATACATTTAGATTCTCTAACAATGAATTTAACCACATGCATGAGCATGACAATTCATAATCATCACAAGTAGGATAATATGCTCGAACCACGTTCCATCCATAAGAATTATAATCAAATAAATGGTCTCGAACACATTTCTGCATTATAATAATAAATCCAAGTAACATATTTTGTCTAACATTTGTAGGAAAATTAACAACCACAACCCCCAACTATTTCTTTTAGATATCCTTCAATCAACAATTACATAGGACATGCATCATAATCCGTTAAAAAAAATATGTAAAATACTTATACATGGTTGGAGTGGAGGACACGAAAACCTACCAGTTGGGTAACTCTATTAATATAGTCAAGTCAAGTCAAGTTGATTTTGAAGAAATAATAAAATATAAGTGAGTTATAATGATATTTTATTTTTTGTTATTTATTATGAAATTTATTTGACTTTTTATATGCAAAATTGGAGTTTTTTTTGTATTTTAGTTAATAAAGGTGGTTGTTTTTTGACTTTTTGTATGAAAAAGATGATGGTAGTTTTGAATAAAGTGCATTTGATGTGACATCTTATCTAGAAAATGAAGGCTTTATTTGATTTTGATTGTATTAGTAAAGTGCCAGATGGGCTAGACATGTTCTGCTGCACTTGTCTTATATTATAATCTATAAACTTTTATCAATCTTGAATCCAAAAATAAGCTCTACCAAACTGCATCAAATCGCGGTTTACTCGACTCATTGTCATCCCTAGGCCAACGTAAACTAATTTTGGATTTGCCTAATGCATTATTGAAACAATGGTCAGAAACATGCTATATGGTAGAGATGGAATTATAAAAATAGTACACTGCTTTTGTTTTTTGTTTTTTTTTGCTAATAATCACCTTACTCATTTGAGAAATCACAGTTGGCCACCATTGTCGGCAATTAGATCAGTTTAATTTTTTATCCACTGACATGATTTGATGTACTTTATTGCAAAATGATGAAGTTGTTTTAAATCTAGTAAAACTGGGATTAAACCATGTGCATCAATAAGTATAATGGCCATCAATCTCAATTCAACTTAACCATGGTCCACAGTTAACACCATAATTTAATCCAAATGTAGGTGAATTTAAAGGAATTAACAGAAAAAAAAGGAAAAGGTTTCAGAGTCAGTCCAATGAAGCCGTGTGATTCCATCCCATGTGGAAATGCCTAGGCTTTTTTCTTGCAACCTAGCTACTGCCATAGCCATTTATGTCATATTAAATATGGCCATGCTGGTTTTCTGGATAAAGTCACACAAGAATGTGAGGACAACTCATCTGAGTCCCACCATTTGAATGGGGGGATGAATTGCAGGATTGGTATGGTTATCGACCAAGGGAGGCCAGTAAGGAAAGGTATCAAATTTTAAATTGATCTTGACTTTGGATTTTCAGAAGTTTATAATCTAGTAGTGTTATGTAAATGGAGAAGTTTTTTTTTTTAATCCCACTAGATCATGGATTATCCTATGATATTGTTGGTTCTGCACGAATTTAAGGCAAAAATTTGCAGATTTCTCACTCTTACGGAATGATTACCTAGGGCATGTTTCTTTGTTGGAATTCCTGTCTAAGGAATTTCTAGAATTCTCAGACAAAGTGGAATTTCTGGATGCCTCTTTGGGTTGAGCATCCAGGAATTCCACAAAAATGCATAGGGAGTGGAATTCTTGAATTTCCAAATGTCAAAAGAGACCTTTCAATTGGCTGAAATCCAGAAATGCTAGTAAAGAAACATGAAATTCAGAAATTTCAGGGGATAGCCTGTCACATCATGTCCAGGAATGATGAATTTCTAACAGATGAATTCCTGACAGAAATTCCACTAAAGAAACAGAGCCCTAGTATGTGTTTTTTTTTTTTCTTATAACTCAATATATAGTGAAAGAAAGGGAATTATATTCTCCTTTCTGATTATAGTTACGGTATTTCCAAAATACTAATATCCCACTATATATATCATGAGATTATCCTATGATATTATGGATTTTTCAGAAAAATTTAGAAAAAGGAAGTCACAGATTTCTAGCTCTTTCTTATTGATTACCAAGTATGTGTTTCTTTTCTCATAACTCAATATACGTGAAAGAAAAAAAAAATGGTTTTGCTTTGTTGATTATCATGGGAAAACCAATGATATTGTGAGTCGCGCTATCATGAGATTCTGAAAAAATTATCATTTTTTTACAAGAGTCAAGGTATGCTCTACTGACATTTTGGCGACTTTTGCTATTATCTTGTGGAACCCGAAATTAAGAACGATGAATCCAAAAAATACCCCTGAATAAACTAGGTGAGTATCAAATTTTGCATAACATAATATAATGACAGTAGTGTGTGTCAATAATTAAAAAGAAACAAATCCCCTGTTTGGTCCAAACAGGAAACCCTATTTGGACCAATCAGGGGGTGCCACATGGAGGAGACCCTAATTGATTGAAACAGGGATCCAGATCCTAACTTAAATCGATCAAAAAGATCAGATAGGTCCCACAATCTAGACATTTTTTCTAGCCAAGGGGCTAAAAACTGTCCTTGCATTGTAAGACAACGCAAAAGTGAGTCGTGTTTGTGTTTGCCAATTTACAAGGGATGATAAATGTGATTAGGTTGATTTGAACTATTAGGCGAACCATACTAATCTCAAATAAGAGAAGGAACAAGAGCCTTTAAAATGGTATCGCGGAATAAAGCAACAATGAAAACATGATGGATGATGCTACCGCCAGTGAGAATGCCTCAAAATAAGATTGAGAGAAATATAGATCATGTGTACTAGATGTGATTAATTCGATGTTAAAACCTCTGTTCTTATTAGCTTAGAGTGCAACTTGGGTTAAATCTTGTTGCTTGAAATCACATAAAGTGAGACTAATAGTTCTAAGAGATGAAATAAACTACAGTTGTTTTTTTGGTAAAAATATGAACTACAGTTGTTCAAGTGAAGTTTAGGATGACCCTTCTAAAAATAGTTGGATACTTAGAGTGGCTGATTGTGACCATGTGGAGAAAGGCTGTCCCGGGTTTAAATCTTTAGCACGCCAATCTCTTTTGGCAAGTGTGGGCTTGCTTTTCATGTGTGTCTTTTTTTGTGCGCGGCCTTGCTGATGAATCTCTATGCAGGAAAGAAAGAAGAAAAATATAAAACCAAACAGAGATTGTGATCTTGTGGCCAGCTCGAAACCCTGGTGGTTGAAACAAGTCCTATGGGGGAGGTGAACATGAATACTAGAAATTTAAATATCTCTATGGCCTACTTACTACTTACCAGTCTTTATCCCAAAAGATACAATAATCCAGTCAATATGATTTGCAGGGAGACAGCTAGAAAAGCTTTATTGGTCGGTTGCGTTTCATGACACAAGACTTAATTATTCATAGTTTCTGTCTGGTCACTGGTGTCATCCTTGTCTTCACAGATATGCTTGTCCGGATGAGTGGATAAAGTTGTGGAAGTGCTTCCATCTTCGTGCATGAGAGTTATTCAATCTGACAGTGCCCTTGCAAGTTGGGACAGAACACTGAATAATTTTATCACCCAGTGCTCATGATTTAAGGGTCCTTTTTGTCCAAGATTTCAAGGAATTTCTACTAGAGAAGGGGCTATCATAAAGACCTTTCTTATAGTTTTTCAGTATAGCTTCCTTGGGTTGGATGTCATTTCTTGGTTTTGTAGTTTCTATTTTAATTGTTAGCCTTGACAAAATAGTATTTCCAGTAATAGGGCCAGCTTGAGACAACTTGAGGCCTAAAGCGAAAATTTTAAATGAGGCATTTTCTATTTTATAATATTATTATAAATATTTTATTTAAAAAAACCTTTCGAATTGAAGGGATTCAATACGAACACAGAGGATATTTTTTTCTTTGAATTGCAAGCAGATGCAAAAAAAAAAAAAAAAAAAAAAAAAAAAAAAAAATCTATAAAGAGGAAGAATTTTAGAACTCAAAAGGAATTCATTACTTTTTGTAATTGCAAGGTTTTATTTTTTTATGTTTTTAATGGCTACAACTTTTAAACCATTGTGAAAGAGTAATTCGTTGGATGTTTCTTGGAATGTGGAACGGTCTACAACTTTTCAGTTTAAAATTGAACCTTATTTTATGGGATTTGTTATGAGGCTTTTGGAATGTCAACGGTTTAAAATGGGGCCTCATTTTTTGGGATTTGTTATGAGGCATTCTTTTTTGGGAGAAATTTTTGGGATTTGTTACGAGGCCTTCTTATTTTTGGGAGAAACAAGCTAACTTTATTGGTTTTTTTTTTTTTTTTAATTTGGAAGTTCAGAAAATTGGGGGCCTAAAATTTTGGGGGCCTAAAGCAAGGGCTTTTATCGCCTTACGCTTAAGTCGGCCTTGGACCAGTAAAAATTTTTCTTTTTCTTGCCTCAAATGTAAAATTGTGAAAATGGCTGAATAAGAATTTCATATAAAAATTAAAAATATCTCGAAAAAGCTTCTAATTTATTGGAAAAGTAATATAAAGTCAATGTCAATGTCAAATAAGAAATAGTAATAGTTATATAAAAAAGAAGTGCACTTTTTTATAAAGTAAAAATGCATTTATTGTCAGAAGATAAAATCATTTGAAGTGAAATGAGAAGCTAACAAGTCATAAAAGTAAATATTTATGTTCGATGCAGGGTTTTTTTTTTGCTTTGCTGCTAGTACAATAAAAGTGAATTTTTTTTATAGCTAATACTTTACTTTTTCACTTGTGGCCGACTAAACAAGGGTAAAGCAGCTTTCTTAAGTTTTAGGACTACTTTCCCACATATTTTAATTTACCTCTTGAGAAAATTTTTTTTTTGTCTAAATTAGAGAATTCTAGTTGGGTTAGTAGATTTTCCAAATTCTCCTATGCACCTCAACATTCCTAGTTGGGTAATTCACTTGTATAATGAAGTGAAGTAAATGGTCAAATTAAGAGAAACAGAAGACAATATAGATCAAATAAAAGAGCGTTAAATTTCGGAAACCACCACTTAAGTCAAAAGGATAATTTTTGAAACCACTACATGCAAAAAAAGGCTCCTTTCTCTTTACCAAAAAAGTATAAAATATTTTTTCTCTTGTCGCTAACTGACAAAAAGTCATGACACTTGTTTATTTGATTCCCTCCTTCGTTCTTTTAGTTCTTTTCATTTCACTGTACAAGTAAATTACCCAAAAATAATTTGGAAAATCTAAGGCTAAAAGTGATTTTTTGAAATGCCATGCATTTTTTATTTTACAACATTGTTATTTGCTTTATGCAAGTTCCCTTAAATTCCTTGTTCCATAAATACAACAGTTGGAAATTTCTTTTTTGGTCTTTTAATATATAAGAAAGAAACTGATTTCAATCAGGAAATCAGCCTCAATTTATGCAATTGATTTTGACCATCTTAAATTTAATTTTGCCCAACATTTTCCTTTCATCTCCCTCACTTAATGCCTCAAGCAAACCCATCTCCTTTCATTTAATTTTTGTTCTATCCTATTATTTCTCTTGACACTCCTTTCATCGATTGCCTCCCTCCCATTCTTTTTAAACCCACAATGGAAATGGTCCTTCATCTTTTGTCACTTCTCATCTCTCCACATGAGGAAGGTGAAGATACAGAACAACAGTAGTATGAAGGTTTGTGTTTTCATTGGTATAACATTTTAAAAGAAATAACTTGAATGGGAAAATTCAAGCTATTCTTATATCTTGAAGAGGTAAGATATAATGTTTTGATATTGTGTGGGGATATCTACATGATACCTAAATTTTCATCCCATCTCAGTTCAGTCAGCACCATCTCACCTCGGTCAGCACCTGAGCTCGGTCCTGACCTTAGCACCCGAGCTCAGTACCTCAGCACCCGAGTTCGGTCCTGGCCTCAGCACCCGCGTTAGGTACCTCAGCACCTGAACTCGGTAACAATACCAGCTCACCTAGGCATTTCATCTTAGCAATAGTTCCAAGAGCTTCACCTCGGCCAGGATCTTCACCTCGGCCATGAGCTCCACCTCGGCCAGGAGCTTCACCTCGGCCAGGATCTTCATCTCGGCCAAGAGCTTCACCTCGGCCAGGATCTTTATCTTGGCCATGAGCTCCCACCTTGGCCAGGAGCTTCACCTCGGCCAGGATCTTCACCTCGGCCAGGTGCTTCCACCCAGGCAGCAGCGCCAGAATGCTTATCAAAACAAGTACAGATGGCTGTGCCTCTATGGAAGCTCAACCATGTTACAGAACGTGTTGAGTTATGATGACATGCATTGGGCTACGATCTGATGGGACTTCCGTCCCTGCCTACCTCCACTAAAGAAGTATGGTCCGATGGGACTACAATTAAAGAAATGTGGGCTATGATGGGACTCCCTATCACAAGTCACGAGACTCCCTATCCAAAGTCAAAGGATTTCTCCACTACAAATACAAGGAGCAAACTCCAAAACAGGTACGCGAAGGTCCACACTCAGGGACTCTCTTTCTCTCCTCTTTCCTCCATCCTTTGCTTAGTTGCAGAACTAACTTAGGCATCGGAGGGCCTTGCGCTGACAGCAGCCAGGGTCTTCTGACTTTCTCTTTCTCTCCCCTTGCAGGTTATTCGGAGTGTAGTCTTCCCCAAAAGAAGTCCATTATCCATCTAAGTGAGTGTGAGATTTTTCGCACCTACAGATATTTACCATAGCTAACTCATGTAAAACTCCTTTGATTTTTATACTTATTTATATTCTAATCTATACATTTATAACTTTTTCTCTCTTTTATGCTTAAAAATTACATTAAAAATTAAAATAAATGAGAATTATAAATTTGTTTTTTTATTTATAGATTGTTAATATTTAATTTTTTTTTCTTATTTTATATTTTGATATATAAAATTTAAGAATTATGAATAACATAATTGTTTTACTTTTAGATTTGTTTTCTTCCTAATAATATGTAAAAAGATTTAAATATATATATCTTTCCTTTAAGCCCGGGCCTTCATTGCTAGTTCTAATATTAAGTTTAGATGTACAAGATTTGGAGAATTTGGAGGGGACAATATTTGGATAACTTTAAATCTCTCTCACTCAAATTTTTGAATTCCAGCAACCAAAGTATTCTGACCATCAGGATGCACGGGAGATCCTTCGGCATATACTGTAAAGCAGAGTTGCTCGGCACCTGATCCATGGTAGCCTAATCTGATCCCCCTATCTATGTATCACTAGTACCTAATCTTTGATGGATGTTCTTTTATTAGATTAGAAAACATGGGAAACAGTGGGCTCCTTTGTATGTATTTTTATGCATAAAGTGCATAGTAGTAGGCCATAGTCCACACCCACCATCTCTAATTCCATTATTCATAATAAAAAGCTGTTAGTATCTTAACCAAAACAACAAAAAACAAGTAATTCCTAGACTAAACCTACTTCCCTCTTTTAATTAATCTCAGTTTTGTTGCTTCCTTCTGTCCAGGAATTCCTTGAGAAGTGTGTTGGCACAATCATTCACCAATTATACTTACTTTTTTTTTTTTTTTGCTTTTGGAGGGTTTCCAACTCTTTTGGCCGGACTAATCCCTTCTGGCTTCAGAGGGAAGTCAGGTAAACTCCCCTATAGCCCCAATGTGGTAGTGTAGTCTCGAACCTACAATCTCTGAGTGCAAACTGTGATCCTAGACCAACTGAACTACTCCTTGGGGTTATTCAATTATACTCATTTATACAATCAGAACAAATTTCTAGCTGGATTTGGGTTTGGGTCGGTTTGCATCGACCAGAACTGCAGTAATTAGCAGGGACCCATAGCCATCTTGGAAAAATTATTATTTACCATAAAATTGGCTAAACTACAAGTATGGTATGCTAGGATTTTGTGGCCCAAGTCTGCTGATCATTTTTGTGGGCCTTCCATGATGCCCATCTTAGTCCATGATCGTTCCTTTTCCATCGCATTTTACATAGATACTTTAGCTTCTTCTAAGATCATGATCATCTTCTCTTCTAAATGATCTATGCTGATCACAATGGAAAAGGAATGATCATGGACAGGGGCAATGGCGGACCCAGGATTTTCATTTGGGTGGTATGGGGCAATGGTTAAGTTAAAAAGTTTAATAATAAAATATTATTTATAAAGTCTTTGAGGATTCTCGCGGGTGCGACCATACCCGCGTCGTAACACTTAGGTCTGCCCCTGGACAGGGGTAGACCCAAGTACATGGGACTGGGGCTGAAACCTCCACTCAAACCTAAAAGAACTTTAAAATTCTTTAGAACCACTGTAAATTCTGAAAACTAATATATTTGTTTTACATTGGCCGCTTTTCCCACTATTTATTTTACATAGAGCCCCACGAGGAGAATTACCCCCCCCCCCCCCCCCCGCCACACACACACACACACACACAAATCATGGACTGCCCACGAAAAAATGATCAGCAAAAACAAGTGAGGTTTTTGTCCGATATCGCAAAAGCTTGGTTTTTTGGTGATATAGCAAATTTTTGTGTGATATAGCACAAAAATGGCATACTTGAAACTAAAGGTAGTTGAAGTGGGTCCCACTAAATCGTTTGGGTTGGAGTTGATTATTTCTCTTAACTGATTTATTAAAGGGAAATTCGATAAAAGACATGAGGGTGTTTTTGTCATGTTATAAATTCTTTTTTATGGTAAGGACTTGATTGAAAGAAATATAGAAATTTTTTTTTGAGATATTTAAATTTTCATGTGTTTTTTTTTAAATTACTTAAAAGTTTTATCCTATTTTGAAAATCTCCCCTTTTTTCAGTTTATTCACCTTTATTCGGATTGAAAATGTTAACCCAACACAGAACTACATTTGGGTCAAGTTGGAGGGTCGTCAGTAATCTTAACTCCAGTTTCAAAATTCAATACTAACCGTGAAGTTTTGAGGCTAATATATATGCTGAATGTCAGTCCTTCCACTGTTACGTTTATTTGCAATATTTTAAATAAAACTATAATGATAATATAGTGTAACCTGATAAACAAACCTTTCTTTTATTTTTAGACTTATGGGGTGTCCGGCTACTTTGACAACCGACTATTCCCTTGGTCACGTGAAGTCCTCCCTCCCTCCCTCCCCCACACACCGGGTAAGTCGAGCTTTTGCCCGGGCAAGTGGCCCTGGGAGAGAGCACGAGTTCGAAACCACAACCTCCAATTCTTGAACCGTGGTCCTAGACAGCTGTGTTACCCGTCAAGATTGATGCACAACCTTTGTTAGCAATAGGCAAATGTATCCATAACTGAATTTGAATTACTACCACAAACCCAAACCTAGATCTGAATAAAGCCCCTGAACTTGGGCCCAAATCAAGGGCTTTTATACTCCTGTAATATATATATGTATACATTACTATAATATTACTTAACATTCTCTAGTAAACATAATGCCTATACAACATATGGCTGTTGCTAGAAATTGTGTGGGGCATTATGCCATTGTATTGACTTATTCTATGTTGATCCATTCGTGTATGTCTTTATCTTATCAATTGTAACAGTGTGCATCTCAAAACCCTACAATGAAGGGAATATAGTTTGTAAAGAGCTTATTTAAATGGTTTATCATTGGGCTCGCGCCTGATTAAAACTTTAGCTAAAGCCCAAGAGTAAGCCTCTTGCAATCAAATTTCGAAGTCTTAATCCATGTCGTTTTATGACTCATGAGAGTTTGGAATAAAATCCAACTCTGTTTTTTGTGGTTTAAGCCCATGTTTGGCATCTCTATTTCATACCTCTATTTCTCTATATGTCTAAATCGGACAGAGGTTTGAACAATTAGAGCGTTTGGCACAAGATTTTAGACTCTTTTCGCTTTAGACATTTAGAGCCAAATCCTCTAAATTCCAAATGCTCCAAAAGTAGGCAGATGAAAAATAGAGCTTTTGGGTCTTAAAATATAGAGGCAACGTATTTAAAATAAATTCGTGCGTTACCGAACGCGTTTTTTTTTATTCTAGTCTCTTTTTTTTATGGCTCTTTTTTTAATGGATCTATTTTAAATGGATCTATCAAAAAACGAATAGAGATACCAAACAAGCCCTAAGAAATCCCAATCCTAGAGCATCCAATGAATTCGTAGCATTCGCAGCCAGTTCTTGCGATCACGACCGTCGGAAATGCACAAAGACATTTGGATCCGAGCCGACGTTGACCCCACCTGAGATGAGCAACTGTCCCTGGGCATGAAATCCATTGACCTGAAACTGATATCCATCTCAATTGAAGATGGATCCAGTTGTTGGATCCATATCTATTTTTTTAGAGTCCTTCGAGTTTTGAGGTTTATGAGCCTATATATGATGACATGTTTTCATCCCTCATAATCAATTTATGGGTAGCCAGAGTTACTGGCAACCTAACTACTCGAGCCAGGGCCAGCAAGTTCCAAGCATCCAAACAGGGTGTAAATGTTCTTATCAATTTTAGAATAAAGCCCATGGGCCTGCTGGTTCAACTTGCATCAGAAACAGGCTTTGTTTTTGTATGTGGCATCTGGCATGTATGTAGTATACTCTCTTGGCTGATATGTCAGTTTTTAAGGAACTGATAGAGACTTCTATATGTTTTTCATCCCAAAATAAAATTATGTCACCATGGATGTTACATCCGTCCATATCTTTGATGGACTACATATTGGTATATTCTTCAACTGATACTGGGTCTGATATGAAATATGTAACCATTGGCATGAGATCCAGCTAATAGATCTGTGTATCTGAAATCTGAGTTTTGGGCCTTGTAATATTTATGTTGATCACCATTCTATGGTTGTTCAAAATTTTTTATGGTTTCCTGGCCATATCTGTGAATGTGTTCGGCTCATGATGATCACAGCCCAAACCTATCCTGACCCATCCAGGCATCGGTTGTGCTTGGGCTTTCTTTGGTCCATTTCAAAATCGGTTTGGGCCTGGCCATATCGAACAAGAATTCTCACAAATTTAACATTTTAATGGTAATGATATTTGTGTGGTATATGTAATTCATGCAGTGGAGCCCTATGATGCCCAGATACGGCATGGATACGGCAAGGATACGCCATAAACACAGCAGCGACACGGATTTTACATATAAAAAGTGAAGTATCGAATACGATACGACACGATACGTTGCCCATTTTGAAGTTATCCGTGCATCATAGGTGGAGCCCACAAAAGATGAGTGATTCACGGTAGCTTGAACCAAACCAATGGATAGAATTTCAAACTCAATATTTGACCTACATCTATAAATAGTTTAGGGTTGAGTGGTTAGGAATTAGGACAATCAATCAATGCAATTTTAACCAGAGAAGCTCTACCTTAACACATCTCAAAAGGAGATTAAAGATGCCAAACAACATCTGGAGTTTGGCACCCCTATAGGAGCTTCACAGAGGCCCACCTTGGGGCAGATCTTGCTGGTGCTATCAGCCCTTTCAGGCTGATGATTAAGGCAGATAAATAGTTTTGATGGATTTAAATAAATTCTGGCCCAGCCCAGAGTGGCCCATAGACAGTCTGGGCATTATTAGTTGCTACAAATATATTCTTGGGAAATTAAAAATGTTGGGAGGTCATTCAAATGGTTGGGTTTTCTTGGAATATTTTTTGGGCAAGTGTCATAAAAATATAAATTTATTTTAAATGATAAAATAACGAATAACTGCAAAATAAACGTAAAAAATAAAAATAATTTTCAAAGTCTTTTTATTTTTTATTTTTCAACTGTTGTTCTGATATTATCATGGTTTTCTTGCAATAATCTCAATTTTGGTTAATATTTTGAAAAGATAAATGAAATGATGGTTTAAATGATCTTTCTTTCTTTCTTTTCTTTTATTTCTTTTCTATTTATTGTTGGATTGGTGCTATGGGGACTTGAAACTAACCACATGCCCTAGCAGCGGGGGACCTACATGATTCAAACCTGAGGCGACTAAATATCCAATAGCTCATGTCCCATTCTTGTTTCTACTTTTGACTATTAGATGGAGATTGGAGATAGAGGTGGACCTAAATGATATAAACCTGGGCAATTGTCCCAGGTCGGATCCAAAATGGCCTATAGCTTATGCCCCATTCTAGTAAAGTCGTCGCCTCACCTGAGGATATGATGAGTTATTTATACTTATTTATACCAGGGTTCGAACCCTGGGTATGTCACATCTTACCGCTCGTAAGGACTACTTTCCCACTTTGTGTGGGCTTTCTTCCTGTTTGTGCGGGGCCCTCCTTCCTACTTGAGTGAGCTACCTTCCAATGAGTATGCAGACTATTTTTTGGATTTCAGTCGCTTGGCAAAGGTCAAAAAAAAGTAGAGATTATTATTAATTGGTGTTGATTTTGATATTTTCAATTTACCATTATCCTCTCCACCCAAATAAAAATCCTAAGTCCGCGACTGTGCCCAAGGATCGATCCCTCCAGTGGAGTGGTTGTGTGTGGTGAGATTCCTCTCTTGCCTCTTCTCTATGAGGCATGTCTCGGAAGGGTTCGTTGCCTCGATGGTCATTTCATGGACTTATATATGATGGCTAGAGAAGGCTTGGGACCCGATTGTTTCACACCATTGAAATTTTAGGAATTTGAAGATTTGTAATTCTTAAAAAGCTGGTAAAATTAAATAATTAAGGTGCATATAAGAAAATGACCATCATATAATCTCTTCTTTAATGAGAAATGAATAAGGAGATAGAAAATGAACGCCAGCCATTTACTATTCAAATCGAGAAAAGTCTTGATTTCAGTTTACATTGCTACCTTTTATCCTTAGTCTCTTGAATCTGCTCTTAACATCAACTTGACCATGAATTCCTATGTATTCAACTCCACGTGTTGGATTTATCTCTTGTTTTCCGAGTTTATTAGGAATTCGAGCCAAGGTGGAGATTGTTGGATTTTTGTCCTATATTTTGAGTTTATCAAAAATTCGAGCCAAGGTGGAGATTGTTGGGGTTTATGTCTTGCATTTCGGGTTTACTGATGTGGTCCATTAGGTTAGCAAATGACCAAATTCAGGGTCAAGAGTTTTTTGGTCTTTGTATCGGGGTATTTTGGTCTTTGTATCGGTGCTTTCTTAGGAGTAAAGAAAGCAAAGATTATATATATCATGTAATTTGTAACCTTAGAATAAGAATAGAGTCAAAATGTAAGTCATTGCTCTTTTGCGGTGGATGTAGGCTATTTTACCGAAGCATATAAAATCCTCGTCTCTCTTGTAAGGTATGATTGTTCGATAGCAGGTTTCGCACTTTCGCACATACGTGCACGAGCACATCACCATGTTAGAGAAAAGGCCCTAAGAATTTGTATATTTCAAACTTGGATATTTCCCAGTTCAAAATCTCAACACTCTGCTGAGCCAACTCAGCTTGAAGGACCCAGTCTGTATAACACAATATTGGGGCCAGCTTTTTCAAAAGTAGCTTTGACCCTAAGGGGCCGTTTGGCACTCTACTAGATTAGTAAAAGTCAAGTAAAGGCTTTATTTTTTGAGAGAATGGGTCACATTAATAGCACTTTAATTCAAAATTCCCTCCATATATATATATATATATTTTTTAAAAAAAAAGTTAAAAAGCAAGCTCCTTTCTCCACTAAAAGACAAAAAATTTCCATTTTTCGATACAAAAATTTTAAAATATTTCATACAAAACAACTAAAAATAAAATACCATCATGACCCTATTATATTTTATTATCCCTTGATTTAATGATTTAGCACACTTTATTAATTTACATGTAAAATTACCAAACGGGCCCTAAATGACAGGCAATTGTTTAAAACCTCTGCAACTTGATTCGATTCGTAATGTCCCTGAGCCGAGTGGCACAGGCCCACCAAATTGGATTTACATATGGTCTGTGACGATGCTTTATTGCTCGAACCCAAACCAAGCTGGCCCTTCTGCTATGGGAACTGGTGAATCTTGGGGTGACATGCCCAGCCTGAGCTTGATGTAGGTTAGGCCCAGCAAAATTAAGAAATCAAACTCAAAGTCTATCCCCAAGCCCAGGCTCAAGACCCCAAACCAAGCTGGCCCTTCTGCTATGGGAAGTGGTGAATCTTGGGGTGACATGCCCAGCCTGAGCTTGATGTAAGTTAGGCCCAGCAAAATTAAGAAATCAAACTCCAAGTCTATCCCCAAGCCCAGGCTCAATGATCCACCACACACTATTCACACCATGGAAAGGTATGAGTACCCTTGCTGTAGTCCCACATGGACGCATGATTATCATGGAGGTGTGACTGTGAGGGATGGAAAGATGTCATTAGACACTCTGCAAAAAATTAGCTCCATGAGATTATTCTTACCCATGTATCTGGTCCTCCAAGGTTAATGACTTTCAAGGGGTACACTAAAAAGGTCTTTATAGTTCCTTTACAACGCACAGTAAAACCCTTCCACCAATTATCCCTTTTGTTTGAGCGATGATATCGCCGCTGGTCTATATTTCTCTCTTCTTGTTTTTTTTCTCCCTCCTCTTTCTCCATCTCCCTTCCTCAGATCGAGGACAATTAATACATGCACATTAAAACTAATATAAGTTTTAAGGGTCTATATAGCTTGAGTAATATTGATGTTTGAGTATCGGGGTGTCAAGAATTGAAAACATTGCATAGTACTATTTTTGAGATCCTTGTAATATTGATATTGTCCATCCACTCCTTGAGAGTCCAGAATCCAGCCATTGCATTAAACCAACCATATGACTATATATGAGTGTTGAATAAGGAGAGACAATACAAAATTTAGATACCTGAAGTCAGGGCTGATCATATAGGATTCTAGGTTGCTGTTCATAGGAGAGGAGGTGATTCCCAGTTCCCCACGGGCCAGCCCTTCCCCTGCTTTGGGCAGTCCAGGTGGTCCCCCAATAATTACTTGCTCAACAAATCTCAAACCATTCAAGTTTCAAATTCAAACACTGTAGAGCGTTAGAGGGACGGACCCCAAGAGTGACTAAGCCCTGAATCTCTCTAGGCCTAGCCCTAGCCCTAGCCCTAGGGTGCACCTTTCACACACACACGTGATAAAAATCAGAACCGAATCCCCCGTTTGGTCCAAACATGAAAATCCCGTTTGAACAAATCAGGGAGCGCCACGTGCAGGGGCGGAGGATAGAACACGTGGCGCTTCCTGAATAGTTTAAATAGAGTTTTCTTATTTGGACCAAACGGGAGATCCGTTTCTAAAAAAAATAATTCTTATTGCAGGTGCACGCATCATGGATGTGCCTGAAGACGCGGCCCTCTATCCACTCTCCGAATTACATGCCGCACGTGCGGGAACCATAGTGGTTATTCTGTTGCGACGCGTGTCTCCTTGACCCACACGGCATGCACCTAATCTCCATGTGCGAGCCGAAAAACGACAACCGACTGGGCTGGCCGAGCTCACTGACTCACTCCGCAGGTTTGAAAAACCCAAATGTATGGGTTGTTGGTTGCAAAAGTACAACTAGGATTCGCCAAGTGTGAAGGACACGTGGCACCGCTTTAAAGAGTGTCGACTGTTGGTAGGTTTTATTAGTATTATTATTCGGTGGGGTCATTTTCCTAGTCGGCGCGATCACATGGCTGGCTCGTGGGTGTTGGACTTGGACCGCAAAAGCCGTTGAATAAAATGACATGAACAATCTAATCTGCCCACTCTAGGTGGGGACCACTGTTGTCCTGTGATCTAAGGGGAGGGCCCACTTGATGGAGAATGGTTCAATTTTGGAAGTCCTCAATTTTGGGAGGAGCAGTTTTTTTATTTCTTTTTTTAATCTCTCTCCTTCTAGGTTGACCTCAACACTTTATAGATCTAGGGATGGATCTTTATATATATATATATATATATATATATATATATATATATATATGTGTGTGTGTATGATATTGACGTGCCGACACCAACTCACCCATGAGTGTGTTAGGAGCGAAGCAGTTTCATCAAATGTGCAACATCATGATATATAGTTCAGTCTAATAAATCTCCATTACATGATGAATTGAAAAGTGAATATAATCTAACACTTAAGAATATATAAAGATATTTAATATTAATGGTTGTGATCAAGCAAAGATAAAACAACCCAAATGAATCATCAAGGAAGCAGCTGAAAAGGTCCCACGGAGAGCAACCATCTAATAAAGCCATTGGAAAGATAAAACAGGCACAAATGGCCAACATCTTAAGGACAACTTGGGACTCACATGTTTCATGTTAACATGTGAGCCAAATTTGTATGTTCCTGCTCTCTTTGTTTTGTTTGTTTGTTGGTTTTTTTTTTTTTTTCAAATTAGTTGCTGTCTTGTATGTTGGATGGCAATGGCTTTTTGCTGAATGTGGATCGATCAAGTGAAAGGAGAGGGAAAGAAAATATAATTTTTCAAGCTTGTTCACGCAGTAAATCAACATGAAGAATATTTTCTTCCTTGTGACATTTTAGAAACTCTCATATAAGACTTGGGATCCTCTCAGTTCAGACCTCAAAGAATTCTCAGAGCCCATTGACCATACAGATAAATTAGTGGAGCTTAAGTTTGAAATCTAAAGCGGTCACTCTAATTACTGTAATGTTTCACTGTGAGATTGAATATAGGTAAAACGAGTCCGGATCCTCAGAGTATTTCCCTACGGTGATCATGAATGGACCAATCAAGGTCCGCCACTTCACCGCAGACAACCTGCCATGCATCCGGGTAGGGACTGCCCCTGGTGATACGGCGGACTATGATTGGTACACTCAAAATCTCTATAGGGGAAATACTCAAATGATCCCGATTCCATGTAAAACATGTTATTTGAGTCCTTTTGTATCTTCTCAAGTTTAATGGTTACACATCTGTAGCCTCAATTTTGCCATTATTGCAAAATATGATATGGCTGCGTTGAACAGTGCTGTCAAAGCATGAGCATATTTATTTGTTTCATTTTTCATAAATTGTCAAAAGAGATAAGGTTTAATGACAAACGACAACATTAATGATCATGATTTTATTTTTAATCATTAACACTGCAAGTGTTCTTATATTGCAAAAAAATAATAAAAAAAAAAGTGTTATTCTATTCCTCATCGTTATATTCAGATTTGCATTATTGGAAGTTTCTCAAATGGCTGTTCAAGAGATCAAATTTCACCATTGATGATATCGTAAATTCCCAGTAAGCGAGCACCGATTTCATAAAATCAAATTCAATGATTTACCTCTTCTTCTGTTCGCCTTGCTCTGTTTTTAAAATTCTAAGAAAAAAGAAAAGAAATGTAATGTTCAATGTCCAATACTACAGAAGCTCCATTAATTCATAAATTCTATTGTGCACCTACTTCATGAAATCAAATAATTCAATTAGATTTTCTTCCTAAAAGTGAGGATCAAGTTAAACATCAAAGTGATTTGAATTGAACATGTTCATATAACATGATCAATCCATCTGTGCATATCATTCTACTTGTGATTCAAGCTTGTGGTAGATATTAGGGAAAATGAGAGTCAGTACTGGTTCTTTATTCACAAAGGGCGCTCTTATAGGACACACTTTCAAGGGCGATATAAACATATTTGGTACTTCCCCGGTGTTATTCCAAGAAATGAAGGCACTGGTGGACCCACCTATTGGGCTTAAGTCCATTCAGCCCATTCACATTTCACCCTTACATTTTAAAAACCTGCCGCCCCACCTCCCGCAATGAAAACTTAACTCACTTGTGCTATCTTTCTTCCCATCCAGCAGCAGCCTCTCTTTCCGACATAGGTGCAGCAGCTGGGTAATCCTCCCTCCATCCCCTTTTCTCTCTCACACATACATACAAAAACTAAATCCAATCCTAGACTCCTAAATCCGAAAACCCCAACCACATTCCTCTTTTCCCAAGTCTTAATACTTAAATCCCATAGCAAACCTGAAAAAAATGTAAAACATGCAAGCCAAAAACATAGTGAAAAAGCCCATGCACTCATTAGAATTAAGCCCACACTTGCTCTCTCAAACGATAAAATAATGACGAATCTAATATTATAGTCATCGTTCGCCCCACCCAAATGAAAATCCTAGGTCTGTCCCACCCAAATAAAAATCTTAGGTCCGTCACTGAATGAAGGGGCTGAAAATGGTGAGATAAATAGAGCCATAGCTGGTCATAAACATAACTAGGTTGTAAATTTTCTTAATAACATAGTGCTCATTGTTCTCCTTTCATAAAAAAAATGAATCTAAGTGCCAACATTCTCAAATAAAATCAATTGTAGAAAGAAGGGGCAACAAACTATTTTCCATAAAACACCCTTGTGGAGTGTTTGAATGAGTGAGCTCTTTGGAGGTTAGAGCTTTAGTGTTTTTCTTGTAAATAAAAGTAAGAATCAACAAAATTATAGAAATTGGGCTTTAACTACGTATTTTGTCTTTTTTTCTTTTTTTCTCTTTTGCTATTGTTTTTTAAAAAAAGTTTAGCCCCACAAAAAAAAAAAAAAAAAAAATTCCTGGGCCCACCACTGGCCAACACACTCATGGTTGAGTGGTGTTGACCTCGGTACCACTTACTTACCCGGGAATTGAACCCTAAGTCTTCAGGATGATAGTGTCACTCTTCACCAATAAGCCAAAAAATTAAAATCTAAGCAGTTGAATGAAAATTGAAGGCCACCTTGTCCGTCTTTGTGCTTTCCTCTTCACCCTTCTGCTCTATGGTCAAATATATTTTTTATGCAACAATTTTCCACTTCAAAGCCAAATACCTCCATTGTAAAGTAATATTAAAATTTTGACGTATATATATAATAGCTTTTTTTTTTAAATTAATATGACCATTTGCTGGATAATATTGTAAATGCACGGCATTGTACTGATTAGAGTATCATAGGAAACCTCATAAGATAAATTTTTTGTTTGGTAAACATTGAACACTTGTATAACAAAATGAACTTAGACACTTAGGGCCTTTTAGTTTATATAGATCAATACTTAAAAATTGAATACATGGTCAAAATGAGCTCGGCGAAGGATATAAGGTACAATAAAGATTGGAAAACTCGGCGAGTTAGCCCCTAACTCTGTCTAGTCACCTCATTTTGATGGAGGGCCGACTCAAATATAGGATGAACTTGGCCAAGTCAAATATAAGTAAATAATGCTTGAGAGTTGGAACTAGCAATTTAAAAATAATTTATTGAAATGAAATAAATTTATTAATTTGAACTTATTATTATTAATACATGCAAATACATGTATATCTAAAATTTAAAAGTATTTGATCTATTTTAAAATATATTTTTTAGAAAAAAATTACTCCCCAGAGTCCTCTCTATGAGTTAATATTTTAGAGTTGGACGGGTCGATTCCGATTGACGAGTTTTCCAACCTTGAGTATGATGTAGATGGGATCTTGATTTTCTTGAAACTTAAATTACTAGAATGGTAGTAATTGGTATTCATTTTCCAACTTCCCTTGATTCAATTTCCATTGAAGAGGCATTATTTGATGGCCAATTTGGATATTTACTTTTAATTCTTGATTTTTAACCACTTACAAACAATACAAAGTCTTAGATTTCATAGGAATTCACTTACAAGAAGAAAACAAGCCCTTCAATTTCTTGATTGCCTCTTGTTTCGTATAGTTGAGGCTTGTTCATACATTTCCAGCTTAGCTAATTAGTTCTTGCCGTAGGGGGCAATGCTTGAAGAGGAGGGGAGTGGAGAATGGGTTGGGATCTATTCAGAAAATTGACCATTGACTCAAGAATATTTCAACCACAACGTGGTTCTGTTATTCTCATTGTCAACATCTCCATCAGAACTTTTTGCTGGAACTGTCAATAAGTATATGAACATGACTTTTGGGTGGAAATTGATGATGAGGTGATAATTATGACATTAGACTCATGATTATTTTTTAATCATCTTTCTGAAGTAAAATGCTAATGAGTAATACATTTCAACGTTTGCGCCTTTATATGATTTTGCGTATCTTGCAACTGATTTAGGCCACGAAATCTTGGTTTTAAGGAAGACCAAGTTGATAAATAATCTTAAAGTTCTCAAACATATTACGAATCCAAAGATAAATTGCAAGAAAGAAAATAACAAAGTTTCAATGATAACAGAAGCTAAGTAGAAACCAAATATAACTTAACATAACATCCCCATGTAAAGTTGAAGATCTTATTACAAACATTGGTGCTTAGCATCTCCATTCCTCTTTCAACTCAGATGGTATATAACCCAGTCTGTTGTGAAGTTGGACAGAGTTTGAAAAATAAGGCAAAGAGCCTGCAGATGCTTTGTAAAAGGTAACTTAATTGATCTTTGTGAAAGGTAAAGAGTCTGCATAATGATCTTAGATTGAGGATGAAAGAGGTCCCAGCGATGCCGCCTTTAGATCTCTTGATGGGATAGCTGCCTTTGGTTATTCATTATGGTTTAAAGGCTCACTTTTAGGTGTAGGAGGTCAAAAGTCTACTTCTCTAAAGAAGTAGAAACGAGAGTTATCCTTTTTGCGATGAAGGAAGGGAGAGCGCGAGGGCTCTCAAAAGTTATCTTAATTTTTGTCAGATGCATTGGAAGTAATTCAAGCGATTAATGGTAGGCACCATTGGGCAATTGAATCTATTTTATAAGACATTGATGAGCTAGCAAAATCTTGTGCTGATTGGGATAAGAGGTAGTCGGGTAGTTGTTTGCTCTTTAGTGTTCATATATAATTTCAAATGGAGTTGTCCTCTCCTTAAGATTAATCACTTGTAAACATAGGATTTTACTTCGGTTTTTATTTTTATGTCATGCCCTACATGTTCAGTCTTGTGCTGGGTCGACCTTCGATAAGAGTGGAATTTGGTCTGGAATGAATACTAACGCATTTATTCTGAGTAATTTGGGTTTTAGATTAGTGGGCCTCAATGATGAATTTATGTTATGGAGCCAAAAGAATTAGTTCATCAAACTCAAACTCCAGATCAGATAAATCAAAATGCAAATCAAATTAACCTAAACCATTGAGTTTTAAAGTCAATCAAGTCTTGAATTATGAATGCAAACTTGAAAATAGATTGGTCAAACTGTGAACTAGATAAGACATAGCTTTTATTTGAATTTGTAATGTCCCAAATTGGATGCAAAATGAAAATTTTGGGAATTTTGGACTGAACCTTAAACAATGGAACCTCCCTGAGTTAATACATGTGAGATTTCTTTTTATTGAATCCTAAATTACACCCTTTTGTTGCTGCACTAAGTTCTTTTTTTTTTTTTTTTTTTCCAACTTCTACATTCTTCTTATGTTCTCTAGTTGCATAAGTTGGTTTGTTCTCAACAGCAATTTCTTTATAACATCCCTACAAAATCTCGAATTCTAAAATATCTGGACTCTTTCCTGTTGGAAAATTGTGTGGCCCGATTGCCATGAGGCTCATGCCAGATCTAGTCCCGTGGTATATTGCGGATGAACTTCTAACAAGTCTTGATCTAGTAGAGTTAGATAATGATCAAACTTTTAATTGTAGAGATTGGATCAAGATTAGACTCTGAGTTTGGCAGGATTTTCACACTGGTCAAGAGATGTAGGACTTCGGGAAGGGTAGAGTCCGTTGTAGCCGTGACTCCTAGAGGTTGCTCTATATAAGAGAGATGAGAACATTTGGTTGATCATCCAGTAGATCTGAGAGCATTTGCAACGAGTTCTCAGGATCTATCTCATACCGGAATGCGCAAAGGTTCTCGTAAGTTCGGTTCCAACACCCACCAGTAGCGTCTTTCATTTCATTCCCGAGGCGGTAACTTTCAGTAAATGTGATTAGTGACATCTTCCATCTTCTTTTTATTCTATTTCCCTAAACGGAAAAGTTATTTGACGCTAATTTTTAAAAAATCACCTTTGATCTTTATTTTTAATCACTTATGGTATGAGTGTTATGTATTTAATTCCTATACATTATAACGTAAACAAATATGCATGCCCTAAATGAAACTAAAGTTACATTTGAGGATTTATTGGAGACAGCCGGTGATCACCCTATAGATTAAAATTGGTCAGATTGTAGCAAATGAGGGTTGTATATTAATAATAAAATTTGGGGTCCCCAAAATTTCACTTATTCCAATCAATACAATAAAAAAACATTTAGATGACGAAGTGAGATATAAAATCGAGTTCATTATAACATTGATACATTTCAAATGTTCAATACAACAACTACCTATGACTCTGCAATATTTAAGGGAAATTCTTCTTAAGAATAAAACTCCATTCTAATAAAGAAGTACCATAAAACGGATGTGCCATGATAAGTGTGGTTAGGATTAAACATCCATATGCTTGCATAATACTTAAACACAATAGAGAATTTTGGCAGTGTACATTTTCAACTCTCTCATCAATATATTATGTTCATTTTAAGTGATAATCAAAGTGCACTAACAATTTAATAGCATTATAGTTCACTTCTATGTATCATCAAGAGAGAATATAAAATAGCCAGATACATTGAAGGTAACCCACCTGATTTTCTTATCCTTTAAACCATGTCTGCTTCTAAAAACACACACACACAGAGAGAGAGAGAGAGAGAGAGGAATATTTTTAGAGAGAGAGAGCTGACATCTTTATCTTTTGTTCTGTGGGGCATAAACAATTTGTAATGTTTTTGTTTTGATTCTAGTATGAGGCCTATGAAAACGACAAAAAAAGTTAGGAAGCCAGTTTTGCTTCTTGTGGTTTCAGGTATTAACTCACTCTCATATAAGGAGAAGAGTCAACTCATTGAAATTGAATAACAAAATTCAGCTGAAATTGAAAATTGATAAGTTAGTTGTTAATCAAAGGTTGTTCTGTAATTTTGTTAAGCCGGTTGTTGGAAAACCTATAAAGCTAGACGAAGATTGTAATTTCATTTTTCATCTGAATGAAAACTTCTACTGTCTGCTCATCTTCTCCTATTCTCTATCTTCTTTATCTTCTTCTTCTTCTCCTCTTCATATTCTCATGTTACTGTTTGAGAGACTGACATTCAGATCAATCAAGTTTTCTTCATTATGGTTTATCTGGTTTATGTAAAATAAAATATACAGGTGAAGATCAAACACCCAGTCCTCAACAGCTATCTTATGCATCAGACTTGATCTTATCTTGCTTTTTAACAGAAAACACTAAGTAGAGTTAGTGGATTTATTGGCCTTATCAATTACAAAATTACAAAAGAGCTTTAAGGGTTATGCTTAATCTATTAAATGTTACATGCTATTCAATTTAAAATTATGAAATGGACAATTAAGAAGATTTTTTATTTTAAATTTTGGTATAATCGTTTTTAGATTGGACAACAGACAATATCTATCAAATTTTGTATTCATGAATATTTTGAAAATATGTTAAATCTGAGAGCACCATTAGCCCTACAAAACATCATGCAGGCAAGCACAGAGAGTTTTTGTTTCTTGAAACAGAGGGCTAGGGTCCAGCCCCTTAAGCTGGGACTAAAAAAAAAAAAAAAAAACTGTAGGTGATTAATGTCCTTTAAAAAGGTATATTGTATGTGGGGTCAAACTAAAGTTGGTGGGGTAGTTCTCGGGAAATCTAGGGTATCTTTCCCAGAATCTAAGAAATGGGTCCACATAAATATTATGCTTGCACTTTTCTACACAATCACTTGCTCAGATGCATGTGTTCTGACGTATGAAACCATGAACATGATCTAAGAAGGATGTCATGATCAAGTTAAGTTGGGTTGTAAGCCGTATGGCTTGGGCATGGCTCGACTTGATTTAACTCCAGTTAGCATCTTTCTCACTAGTTCACATTTCAAGTGAGTAGAGGGGTTCTGATATATTGGATCACCTCATATTTTGTTTTCTCAATTTGATGACTCAAATTTATATAATGTCATCAAAGTCATTTGACTCTTGGTCAATACTATTGATTTAAACTATTTTCACTATATCCCATGATATCAATAGGATTTATTAAATTTTGAATCATATATTTTTAGCTACTAGTAATTAAATTTATTTTTTTATAAAATACAAAATCTGACATTTTGTAAAAAGTAAATGCACATTTGATCACCATTTCTCAGATTTTATCATTTAGAAAAAAATCTCTATAAGATACTATATAAAAGCTATGATATCATAGGATCCAGATCAAAAAAAAAAAAGAAAAAGAAAAATGACCAGAGTCAAACGACTCTGGTGACATTACATGAAGTTTGGTCATGAAAATTGGAACATCTCATATATATATATATATATATATATATAATATTAAAGGGGGACTAATATGACAAAACCCCAAAAAATAAGAATCAAATAAAATTTAAATATATATTAAAAATATTTTAAAGAAGGGTAATATTCAGGTGGGAACTATTCTCACATATTATGTGGGAACTGTTCTCACATATTAAGTGAGAACTTTTTTGTGGGGCCTAATTGTGTGCCCCATTTGAGGATGGGACCAAGGGGAATGGAAAGATTTTATGTGAGACCACCCCAAGTATCAAGTTTGATTCCAAACTCATTCCCCTAACCCCTCATCTGTGGCCCACAAGGTTAATTGCTTCATATTTAAAAAAAATATTCAACCCTCGATTCAATGGTTCAGTCCATTCGGATATATGCCAATCCTTGTGCCGCAAAAACGTTCTCATATAATAAGTGAGAACTAGTTCTCACTTGAATATTTCTCTTTAAAGAATAATTAATTTACTTGATGGCATACCTTACCATAAGAAAATCATGTCTTGTAATAACATGGTTTTATGATCTAGCTCGCGTTGATTAGTCAGAGTCAAGCCAACCTCGATCTAGGCTAAGCCCGGCTCAAGTCCGCTTGTTTACACCCCATCATGGTACGTCGATAGGGCCCAAAGCAAAGAAATTTGTCTCAGTCATAAGAGTACTTCATTGATTGAATGGGCCACGCAAACACATTGAATTTTGACAGTTTGGTGTCCAAAATCATGAGATGAACCTCCCTTCCCAGCATGGTTGCAAACAACAGTGAGTATCAGACTAAAATGACATTCAAGACTCTCACTTATCAAAGAAGGTTGGTTGATTTTATATATACCATATGATCAATAGTCTTTCATTTGTGCTTTTTTTCACCTACTAAAGTGCTCTGTAAAGGCAGTGCAGGATTTTCAGTCCCCTTCCTCCGAGGGCTTGTTTGGCAACTCTATTTTTAGAGTCAAGTAAGGTAAAGTTTCAATTTCTATAAAAAAAAAAAAAAAAATCCCACCAAAACACTTTAATTCAAATTTTCCACCATATTTTTCAAAAAAAAAAAAGTTAAAGAGTAACCTCATTTCACAACTAAAAGATAAAAAAACTCCACTTTTCAATAAAAAAAATAAAAAAAGATTCTGTCACAAACAACTAAAAATAAAATATCATCATAACTCACTTATATTTTATTATTTCCTCAAAATAACATTTACTCTATTTAACTCCATTAGTAAAGCCCCCAAACAAGCCCAAGCAACGGGATGGAAAGATCCCATGTGGGACTCCCAAAAACCCTCCTCTTAGATGGTTAACGAATCTAACTAAACATTTATATGAATCCTACAATTTGATAAACCATCAATCAAAAGTGAATTTTAAGTGAGTGCCCTCCCAAGTACCCCAGAATTATTCATTGATACATAGGGATGTAAATGGGTCCCTAATTCTCCAATTACCCAGAAGTTCTGACCCATTAAAAACGAAGTTTGAGTCCTTATTTAGGCTCTGATAAGCAAATCGGTCTGGGTCCAGGTCCGGTTCTACCTTGGTTTGAACCCATGAATCCGAGACCCGACATATTACCTCAATTTTTTAAAATTTCTCCTAAAAACCATGTTTTTTTAATATCATTCTCTATCTAGCCTCGAATCCGGATCCGTTCCATATATTGTTCTAGTTCCGGTTCCGGAGCCAAAAAACTAGTTCCGAAAAGGTTTCGAGTCCGGATCCGATTCCACCTTCTCCGTAACAATTTTGGTTCTGGATCCACCATAGACCCGAACCGAAACCTACCCGCTTACAACCCAATTGATACAGTATTAATATAATAGATGGTTTATAACTATAGCAGAGTGTGTGTGTCTATATATATATATATATGAGAGCAAGGCTCTCCTAAGCTTAAGTTTATGAGAAAATTGCATAAGCTCATGCTTGTGGGGCCCACCTTTTGTCCATCCAAATGAACCAAACACATGATCCCCTAAATTGCATATGTCCACCAACTTTCGGTCAAATCCGAATTTACTGGATCATTTGATCGACTATGTATCGATCCAAATGGACTATTGACTATTAAGCTAATCTTTTGTGGAGAAGAGAATCCTAGGGAGTCTTTGAAATCCCCTCATCCTCATCCTCATGTGAGTCCCCAAGTGGGCCCCACCACACACTCGAGCTTACCTTATCTTAAATTTGAGCTTAGGAGAGCTCGCCCCTATATATAAATAAATAAATATATATATATATATTTATATATAGCAATATTGTGAAGATGTGACTTCGTGAAACGTACGTAATAAAAGCCACCAAAAATGCTCCATTTACTTATATTACCAAAGTGACATGCATGTCTGACTGGGGTGAAAATGAATACAGCTTTACCATATATAGGTTCTTCTATATGTATTTCTTTCTATATGATTAACATGTAGGAGCAGTCATTGCAAGGAATTTATCATTGATAAAGGTCACCTAGCATTTCTCCATATAAAAACTTGCAAGGAAATTCCGAAGGAAAGGGTAATTACAGCCCTCTTTTGACATTTGATAGAGACCAAGAGAGAAATCTTAGGCATTTCACAGACAGAGACCCATAAAGACAGGAGGGATTTTCTGAGTTTTTCACCGACATGAAATGGAAAGTTTCTAGATAGGTTCACATTCTTCTCCTGCTTTCTTATATCGTAGTTGATCTGTACAGTGTTTCTGGACTTTTTCGAGAAAACCTTATAAGTAGAGCTTAAATATCCTTGTTCTGGGGTGGGATAAGCATTTTGTGGTCTTTGAGAGAAGACGTCATGGAAGGAATGGCCTCTATCATGAGCTACGAACAGGTGGGGTTTCCAAAGATTACTCCATTTTTCTTGTGTTTGGGCAATGGGGTCTTACTCTTTTGCCTTTTGTCAATGAGAGTTGGGAATTTCAGTTCCTTATTTTTGGATTTCCCTGGCATTTGTCAGATGGGTTTTGAATTTTTGAGGTTTCTTTTTCTACATAGATGTTTATGGGTAGTCTTGAATTTATGTTTTCAGTGGAAAATATCATGCTAGCTCATTGTTTTAAACAAAAACCAAAATGATAATATGAAATGAACTTATGCTTTTAATGGGCGATATGTGTACTTCTGTCTCTGTCTGTTTATGGGTTACGAATTTATGTGATTTTGGTTTTTGTACCTTGTGTTGGTGGGAGGTTTTTCTTTGAATCTCTTTGTGGGGTTTTTGTGGTTTTGAGTTTCTGACAGCGTGCAAGAAATGCCCACTTGTATTAATTAAAGGATATCCCATTTGAGCTCGGAGTTAAATACAGGAATTTTGAAGTTTGATCTTTTAAAGTTGTTTCTTATTCTGTATACAGTGATTATTTTGTATATTGGAAAGTTGGGCTGATCAGGATTTGCCAGTTGGGGAAGGGAACTTGGATTTGACAAATTTGTGGATAGTTGGTAATTTACAGCTCTAGTGTATGTAGTTTATGGTCTATGATGCTTACTAAAAACCCAATTTTCAAACTAACAACGTGCAAAAAAAAAAAAAAAAGAAAAGAAAAGAAGATGTTGTTGAATGAGCATAGAAAATATGATAGTTCTGATAAATATGTAGATAGTTGGCAATTTACAGTTCTAGTTTATGCATTTTCTGGTCTATGCTTTAATATGCTTATTAAAAACCCATTTTTCAGACTGACTACTAGAAAAGGATGTGGTTAAATGTGTATGGAAATGATTTAATCTTGTCCCATTTGGCTCTAAGCAATCGGTCTCATTGGTTTTTTTTTTTTTTTTTTTTTTTTTTTTTTTTTTTTTTTTCTCTTTCTTCTTTTGTTTAATGGCTGATGTATGATTTAAGGAGCTTTTTCAGTTATCCATTATTTTGGATGAAGTTCTAGTAATCTCTTCTGCAAATGAAAAACATGGTTATGATATGAGTGCCTTGTATGTTTATGAAGATGCATCCGTTTTTCCTCCAAACAAACAACACCACTTTTTATTTCCTTTCTCATATTTCTTTATCCTGAATTCTTTTCAGCCACTGAATAAGATTTGCATGAATTCTGGCTTAAATTAATCTAATTTTCAATGAACAGAGTATTGAAGAGTTGCAACATTCTCTTCTTTTCACCACCATGGAACTAGAATCAGTTCAATTTGCTGTGAAGGAAGAGAAGAAAAGAAATGAAGAGAAGATAAAGCAGTTACTTCAGCTCTTGCAAGCAGCCTTCCAGGAAAGAGATGAAGCAAAGGATAATTTACGGAAATTACTGAATAAGATCACTCAATCAGGGCCATCTCAACTTTTCCATGTTCTTCCAAATGTCCAATCTGAAGTTCCAACAGTCTTACCCACCAAACAAAACTCGAACATCGCAGAATCTGATAGCTTATCTGAAACTTACAACCTTCACTCACGCATTTCATCCTCAGTAGAATCATATTTTGATGCAGTTTCTTCACCAGAAATCTCAAACATTAACATAGCTGATTCATCAAACATGGAGGTCCTACAGCAGCCCTTTCTCCAAGAATACAATTCTCACTCATCAGTTGGACCATCTTCTGTAATGGGTCAGATTGATCCAGCCTCTGCACTAATTGAACGGCTTGTCAAGAGAAAAACTCTGCCAGAGAAAGGGAGACTCTTGCAGGCTGTAGTGGACGCTGGGCCACTGCTTCAGACACTTCTCTTGGCCGGGCCGCTGCCTCAGTGGCACAACCCACCTCCATTGCAACCTCTTCAAATCCCACCTGTCTCGATTAAAGGCCATGATCCGGCTGCATTCATTCAGAAACCTTTTGTAAATTCTAACCATCATGTTCATAGCTCTTTGATTGCACCACATCAAGAAAATTCTATAGGAAACACCCATACATGTTCTAGGTCTATGTTGAGTTTTTCAAGCATTGGTGGTTCATGCATGAAGAAGCGATCAGCATCATCTTATGAAATTGGTAATAATTTGGTGCATAGTTCGAGCCTGTTCTTGAACACGAAGCATCGAAGAGTACAATGAAGATATGTTCATTTGTTTTTCAGATACACACCCATGGCTTAATCAGAGGCTTTGAACGTTTTCTGAATCTTGTATGATAGTCATCTAAATTGTTGATGATGTATAGGAAATAAATTGTGCTTCGAGTTTGATGAAATGACAAAAGTTTTATATAGAACTAGTGTTGCAATTTTTAGGTAGATAGTTGCAGGTTGATTCTACCTTGGATTTGTAATTTGTAACAAGGAATAAAAATCTGGTTAGTATTACAATTTCTTTCTCTCTATTCTATAAGAAAACAAGGTTTTAATCCTTGATTGAATGAAAGCTTCCTCTTTGCTGATGAAAAGTAAATGACATTCTAGTGAGTTACAGGCTTAGATCAGTCGTAAACAGCAATTGTGTAAAAGTAATTTCTTCTCGAGGACCTGTTTTGGATGAGAAGAAATGGTTCAACTTTTCTCCTAATCCAAGACAGGCGGCCATTAGTAGTTTTTCTATGAGAACTGATCTTAGCCATCCAATGGGTTTTATACTACATTAGTGCCCCAACCATGTTGTTGGTCACTGGCCCACTTGGTAGATAGGTAGATAAGGACATTTCATATGGCTCAAATATCTGTTAAATTTGAATATCATAACCACCTCATGAGGTTTCTCTAAAATTGTTGAATTGAACGATTTAATCCAGTTGTTTATTTTGTATGATCTTGATTGTGTGTTATGATGATCGAATCAAACTAGAATTTGGGCCATGCTAAATCTATGGAACACCCTTATTATTCAACCATTCATCTTTTTCATAAAACAAAAGGAGAATGCTAGTCTGGGACCATGTAAAAGCATATATTTAAATTTTCAACTCTACCACTGTAACAGTTTGGATCTGGATTAACTTTGATCCTTACTTGACAATTGTAACACAAACGGCCCATGGAATATCTTCTTTTTTTTTTTTTTTTGTATTACTTTGTAGATACTTATTATATTCAATACAATAATGCAAAATTACTAAGGGGCAGTTTTATGTACTACACCTTTTCCTACCTTGGCTGACCACATATGACCAATCAGATGGCAGCCATAACCTTATTCAGTGGGCTTAGCAGGGTCCAATTATAATACAACTCATCAAGATATTCCCATAAATAGAGCTCTCGTACCTACTCTATGCAAAACTAAGCAACCCAAATGGAGAGAAGCCTCCATGAGCAACAGTTGCAAGCATTTGTATGGTTCATCCAAGTACACCTCCAAACCAAACCCATTTCTTAAGTGCAATGATTGATTCATTGGAGTCAAGCACAAAACAACTTGTTCTTAAGTGTGAACACTCGGTTCAGATTTTTCATTTTCAGTGAAACTTCCATTAGAATGTCAGTCTACTTCAATATGCTTTGTTCCTTTAAAACTATTTTTTTTTTCTTCATTAAACGAGCAGCTGTAGAGTAGGAAAGTCTCTTAAATATCGCCTAATATCACCGTCGATGTGGGTGGTATGAAGCCTACTTCCTAAGCATGATCTTGATATACACAAATTGACTTTGGTACCTGTTTGGTGGATTTATGGACTTTTTCTTTGTTAGTTTGCAATGAGACCAAGATTTTTCTTCCCCCCTAAAAGTCCATCACTTGTTTGTCTTATTCCTCCATCATTAGGTGCCCCCACCATGTCAAATCACATGGTACTACCTGAATCACTTAGGGACTTCTATGACGATGACAATAGTTTTTAATGATGAATGGCACTGTAAAATTGCTTAAAGTATCCTCAAGCGTGTTTAGGCAAATCCAACCATGAGTTCAACTAAGTGCGAAATTTCTGGCACATTGATGGAAGAACTCTTTCATGGGCAATAATGGTCTTTGGTTGCTGAAGTTCTGCTCTTATAATCCATTTTAAGTATTGAGGCAACTCTATCAGTCACCCCTTGGGTCGTGAAGATATGATGAGGATTGACTCGATTTTTTCTAGAAGAAATTTGACATTTATCGACTTAATCTGTTGAGGTGATGTCTTTACCCAAAGCTTAAATCATGTTGTGGAGATTTGGAGTAGAAGTATAAATCTTATTTATTATTTAACTTCATGGTGAAATTAAGATTGAATTTCTGTGCACCAAGAATACTAAAAATCTCAATAATATAAGGGAGTAAAGAGGATTACATCAGTTTGCAGTTACCCATCTCAATGTTCTAATTTGATGCTTTAAGCTGCAATTATATTATCTTCAAGCTCCAGTTGAAAGAAATTTTATTGCAATGGGAGCCTACTTTCTCTAACATGAGAACATGACATTTCTTCTAACTGCCACGGTTCAATATAATTTTGGATCCAAAGACATCATGAGACTGGATGTACTCATTTTCTGTTTGTCTAATCGGTTGAGTCCTCAATTCCAGGCTTCACTAATCTCTATGCCTGAGTACCAATTATATAATCTTTCCATGAATTAAGGCTGTGTTTAGGTTTCTTTGGTCTACAGTATCATCCTTGAGGCTGATTTTTGAAATACTTTACTTCACCCATCCCTACTTAGAACTAAATTCTGCCTCACCCTGCAATATGACTTGTCAAACATGCAATGGGTGCTAATGCTGTGAAACATATTGCAAAACTATAATAATATTCAGCATTGTGCTGTACCCAATGCAAAATCATGTGACTTTTCTGATTTAGATTTGGACAAATATAAATATAAAAACATCAAATATTGAAATCTTTCAAGATATTTGAATATTAGGGTTTCTCAAATGCATAAAGCATCAACTATGCCATCTGTTCGACTTGTTTGTATTAGGATCAGTTACATTTTTTTGTACACATGCCCTCTAATTTCTGCTCCTAGTTACTTGTTTAGTTCCAGATAATTTTCTTATTGCAAGCAGTAGTGTTGGATGTAATCTTCATGGTTATACTTGAATTCTCAACTGCATGCTTATGGTTGGGCTTGTACAGCTTAATCAACTGAATTATGCCACTCAAGGAATTGAATTGATATCAACACCTTGAGTTCATATATATTGGTACATGGTTCAGTAATTCAGGTAGGTGAAACCAAGTCCCAAGAAAGCCACAATTGGAAGATTATAGCCATCTGCTATGTGGTGTTTTCTACTAAGCACATAACCAGCCAAGTCAAAATGGCTTAATTCTGAGTAGCCTTTTTTTATTCTTTTTTCGAATGATAGCGTGTCACCCTTTTCCAGTCAATCCATTTTGAGCTTTGAATAATTTCAAAGGAAAAAAACCCTTGTTATAATGATTTTTTTTCCTTTGACATATGAGCATTTTATGTTTATTTAGTTCAGTACTGCAATATTTAATAGCTCAAGCCTTTTTTTTCAATTTTATCACATTGTCCTAGATCATGAATTGTGTGCATAAAGAAACAGTTGATGCCCATGATCTCAGTCTACTAGGTTAAGGTGGATCGCAATGCCCAATTCATATTCTGGGGGCCCATCAGATCAGAAGTTCGAGTCATAAAAATGAGGACATCACAAGCATAAATTTGACGTCTGTGGATATACTCATATACATTTAGTAGAGAGTACTGGAATTTCTGAATGTGGCCCAATGACCACATGACCCATAATCTGTGGAGACCACTTAAGTAAGAGGCATATATGTCAAGGAACTCATTTAGATTAACTCCCTTTCATGAGATCTTTGAATTTGAGAAGGTTACTGAAAAAATAGGACTCCTATTTTTAAAAGAAGAGTGATTTGATAAAGCCCTAATAAAAGTAGAAGTCCAGGATGGGAAGGGATTATGTTGGAATAAAATCTATATAAGAATTTTAGGGTCACATCTCTCCACTACAAAATTTAAGAGATTTGCCCCATCTAGAATCACGCTTGAGGAGTGTTAGAAATCCCCAAGGAAGAGGACGTCCCATCCATTGCCGATGGATCCTAGTACGTGCTTCATATTGTGTTATTCAGATATGATCCGTTGAAGACGATCCTGTGATTAGGCTAAATTTTAACAAAGAGAAGATGAGGTTGCAATTGCCTCTCAATTATTTTAGTTTCCATAATATGCATTCTACCTTACAACTGAAGTTACAATTGTCTTTAATTTATTTTTGGATTTGATAAGATTTGCATTGTTCTTAAATAGCTATGTCCATAATTCATAGAAGCTCCAACCTAGCATTTGGATCACCACAAGTTACATATGAATTACAATTTATGAGAAACACATCTCTGACCGGATATAGAACATGTTTCCATTAAAACAGATGGATACACATGATGTTTGGATCAGACAAATAACTCTCCCATCTCCATTTCCAACAAAATGGCAATTATTTTGAAACAAGAAGAAAAAAAAAAAGGTTAGCAAGGTTTTGATTCACAAGAAAAATGAACAAGATGTTGGAAAAATCATGAAACTCTAAATCTCTATAATAGATAAAAACTTAGAATTTCATTCATATTAGTGGAAACGGAATTGAGTAACTTAATGTTCATACCAACTAATTGCAGCTTCAAAAGTAATAAGAGAGTCTATCCTTGAGTATTCTGATGTATACTGTATGATACTCCAACTCACATGGTTTATGATTTGGGAAAGCAAACAACAGACCTGAACTAGTGTAAAAGTTGAGAACTTTGTTATCAAAAGACACAGTATTTGATGTTATAACCCTACAAACTACCTGCCTTTTGCATTCATCAGCTGTGAGAACACACCACTAGCTGTAGAAATATCTGATTCTTGCTCACTAACAATGTCAGGGCGCTCTTGCTCAACAGAGTCAACATCAGGTATCTGGTCTGGGATGCCAGGAATGGAATTTGTGCTGTTCTCATCCATCACTGACTGTGATGAAGTCTCTTGGAGCTGAAGTGCATACTCTAAGTTCCATAGAACATCCCCCATCGAGGGCCTTTCGCTACCTTGTTCAGCCAAGCACTTCTCTGCCGTCTCTCCATATTTCCGTAACGAATTAAGATTCACAGAACCCATGAGATGAGGGTCGATTATCTGTTCTAGACAGCCCTTCTTTTGCCAATGCATGGCCCACTCTGCTATATTAACCTGTTCTCTAGGGAGGGCTGGATTGATGGCTGGTCGGGCGCACAAAACCTCCATCATTACAACTCCAAATGAATACACATCTGACTTCTCTGTGAGCTGCTGCCTTCTGAAGTACTCTGGGTCGAGATACCCGAAGCTCCCCTTCACTGCTGTGCTTACATGAGTTTGGTGAAGTGTTGGCCCAAGCTTTGACAACCCAAAATCTGCCACCTTCGCACAGAGGTTCTCATCTAGTAGAATGTTGGTTGTCTTGACATCTCGGTGAATGATAGTCTCTGCTGCCCCAGTGTGAAGGTAATGCAAGCCTTTTGCAGCTCCAATGCATATTTCAAGCCTTTGTTTCCATGAAAGAGGTGGGAGATCCGAGCCATATATGTGCCTTCGCAGAGGCCCACCAGCCATGTATTCGTATACTAAGATCATCTCATTGAGCTCTTCGCAGTAGCCTATGAATGAAACCAAGTGCCTGTGCCGAAGCTTTGACAACATTTGTATTTCTGTTCTGAATTCGAGCAGTCCTTGCTGCGAGCGTGGATTTCCACGTTTAACTGCAACTACAAGGCCATTTTCTAGGACCCCTCTATATACCTTGCCGAAGCCACCCACACCCAAAACCAAGCTTTCATCAAAGTTCTTTGTGGCTTCCCGTACCTCCAAAAAGGCTAGAACACGTCCCAAACCCAAAGAAGGTGCTGATGAACCATAGCTACCAGTTGAGATCTTGGTTTCTGAGTGACCTGCATGGGTAGGAAGAGGTACCCAGGTCAAAGTGCGAACTGGCTTCTTTCGAATGTGAAAACAGCAGCAGTAAATTGCTGTAATGACCCCCAAAATAGCAGAAACCCCCAAACAAGCTGCAATGGGCAGTATCACTGATTTCCTCTTCTTAGGTGCCTTTGGACTGATAAAATTTGCAGTGAATGAGTTATCGAAACTGTCCACTGAATTGCTGAGTTTCATAATCTCTAGACCATTGAGGATCGCATTAGGTGGCCCATCAAACATATCTGGAGGACCAATTTGGACTAGAATCTTACCTGACCCCATTGAAACATTGACCACAAAATCAATGAAGTAAGCAGAGGATAACTCCATAGTCTTGCTTGAGATATCAAATGAGCTCAAAGCAGTTTGGTTGTTGATGTAGACATTAAAAACCAGATTATTCAGAGCTCTGCTTACAATATCACAGAAATGTAGCCGGATGAGATAGTCAAAACTGGTATCGACATTGAACAACCATGAGACATTGAATTTCGGGTTGCCAACGTTCGCGTCTGCCATTTCTTGCGCGGTCGCATAAACCCAATTAGGGGCTATTTGAACTGAAACTCCAGGGGGATATTTAATTGAATTTGGATTGACAAATACGGAACGCGCAGAAGCCAAAGTGACTAGGAATGGCTGATCAGGTTCCCAAATCCTCTGTAATGTATCGTTCTTTGAACTCAAAAGCGGTCCACCTACATTAACCCGGTGAACTGTCTCGAATGCTACACGAGTAGGGATCTCAACCGAAGGGCCGACGGGAATGGGAGATGCAACAGAAGGGAACTGATCAGTGGGAACAGAAACCACCTCTATCCCATTGATAAATGCAATGGATCCATTGGAGGGAGATAGCATCAAAACCAATGTTTTAGGGGTGATACCTGCTTCAATCACATACTCCTTCATCAAACCAGACTGCCCCTCACCCGAATTTGGCAATGAAAATTGGCGCATCAATGTAAATCCATCGGCCTTAACCGAAAAAACTGCTGATTTCAAGTCATATAGAGTATTCTCAACAGGGTAAAAATGTAACCGCAACCAATGCCGGCCCCTCTGCTTAAGTTGAAACGTATACATTGACATTACAGTGAAAATTCGAGCAGTTGTGTACAGATTGGACTGACCCATCACAGTATTTGACACTACAATTAGCGAAATGGGTGATAATACAACTGATGAAGAACCCAAATCGGGTTCAAAATTGCGTCCATCGTCAAGATTTAAACTAGTGTTTCCTCCACAGTCAATCAAAATACTATCAATGGGAATAAAAGAAGCTGAAACAGATGGAACCCAAAAATAACACAAAATGTAGATTAAAAAGGACAATTTTACAGTACCCATCAAGCTAATCTCAATCAAAGCTATAATATTTACTACAATTCTAGCTTAGCAATCAAATGGAAAGAGGTGAGAGAAGGAAGAACCTGAAATTGAGCAGGATTTCCTTTGTGGGTATTGTCTGGGGCATGAGGAAGTAGCAGAAGAAGAAGCAACATGGTCAAAAAAAGAGGAAGAAGAAATGATGGGGGAGTGAATGGGGTTATGCAGTCCAAACTGAAAAGGGCAAAAGGTGTTTTGTGGGGTGGGTTTGATGTTTTCAAGAGCTCTGGAGTGAGCTCTCAGGACCCATTGCTGCTTTGAATTTAAAGTGGGCGTGGAAACTTAGGTGTGGAGAAGGACAGTGGAGCACCCGAATTTGCACTCCCCTACATCTTGAGTAATATGGACTGAGCTGTTAATGGGCTTGATTTGAGCCAGATCCACATGATCCCAATCTAATCTATTCTAGATTTTAGAAAATCTGGGTCTAGATCCAGATTTAGATCCATGACCCCAGATAGCATGGCATAGTGCCTGAATATCCAATGAACCCTCAGCTTCGGAAAGTTGCGGGTCCCATGTTTACCCAATGCAACAGAATTTACAAAGCCAGAGTTTTGGCTGCAAAACAGTTTCTTTTCCAAAATATGTTTGCCAATAGGCCAATTAGTGTGCCTTTGGGGCCCTAGATCATGGACCTTGACCCAACTAATGCAGACCTGGATCCTATTTAGACCCGTCTCAGCCTTAATTTGAATCGCGAGTAAAAGCCCTGGGGTTGATGGGCCCATGATTTGCAGTGCTTTGATGATGCTGAACAATTGCTTCATTACTGCTGCGGTTGAAGCATTTTTTTTTCTATCCATGATGGGCCAACCAACCTCTCGGCTGACCCATTTGTCGAATCCGCGGTGGGCTAACCTCTCGGCCGACCCATTTGTCGAATCCATGATGGGCTTACCCATTTTGTCCCGGGACGCCAAGGATCACGATTTCAAGTGCTCTTGAGCTGCATGGTATTAGAGAGGTTTTAAGGCCAGTGAGTCAGTGACAACTGCCTCTCGTTTCTAATAACGGTCAGTGGGAACCGAGCTGATTAGTTTAATTAAGCAAGCATAAAGATCCCATTTAGTTTAATGTTATACAATGTTATTCTTCTGTGTATAGTATACCTCTATGTGGCATTTGGATTCTAAAGCCAGTATGCAACTTTTACTGATGGGGCATATCACAGAATTTCCTCTCATTGGACGGTCATGATGTTAGAATCAGCAAACATGCATCTCCACCGTCCATCAGCCTTATGAAGCTGGGTCACAATCAAATGGGGGCTGGTATTTACCAACATCTGTGGCTGAGGTGTTTTCTGTTAAGACTTTTAATTAAGTAGTGGTCCATCAATTGGTAATCATCTGTACCAATGATCGTTTACACCAAATATCAGTATATAATCTTATGGGAGAAATGGAGAATAGTGATTACTTTCTTCTTTAACAAAACCAGCAAAGGTGTAGGGAGAACTGGGGAACATATAGTAGTCCACCACCCCACTCTAAATAGTGGTTTGCCCTCAAACATTGTAGAGCCCTACCCATGGAGCACAAAACTGTCAATTTTTTCTACAAAATAATAATAATAATAATAACAACAACAACAACTGCTAATTTTCGGGGGGGGGGGGAGATCATCCTTGAAATACGGCCATTGAATTCAACTATTATTTAGCTACATAATCTTTCATTTGGGTCATTACCTGATACATAGTGTCAGTGAGTGGTGTTCTGTATCAGGGGTTTACTAATGGTCAATTGTATAGTAGATAAACGGGTTCCACATCATTTGAAAAAAAAAAAAAACCTACAATCTAATCGTAAGTTTTAAAGTTATGAGGTGGTGTTGTCCCCCCATACATATATACATGATGAATAAGGTTGGCCCAAAAGTTTAACGGCTCAATAAATATATAGATGTAACCTGTAATTTTAAGGTCATCAATTAATTATCATCAAACGATATTGATAATTGGTCCACCTCTAATGCATTACGAGACCTTTCAAATCTCTTTTTCGTGTGATTGGCAAACATCAAGGTGAGAAGTTTTTCTCCTACAGGCAAACTACACGTATAGTTTAACTCTATAGGGCCTGCTATGGCCTATATTCGATTAGTGCGGCTCATTTTACAAACTTATCCTCCTACATTTGGCACCATGTCAAATTTAATGCTCGTAAAACCTATATTCATTGTTGGATTAATTTTTTAAAAAAGGCCATCCTTAAAAGACCATTAAACATTAATGTTGTTAAATAAAGGGGCATGATAATTTGATGGGTCTATTTTTTCCACTGTAAGACTTTTTCATCTATCCTACCTAATGATAGGAGAGTCTCCTAGTGAGCTCCACCAGCTAGACCCATAGGGACAGTAACTCTGCATGTAGGTGAAAGAATTTTTTGTCGAGGTGATCCTTGGATATTCACACAATTCTTTTTTTGCTTTTTCTTTTTTCGTGGGGTTGTGGGGGGACCATTGTTTTGGGTGGTACAGCTGACACCCAAATGTTAACAGAAGTATTGGTGCTTTTAGTCCATAAAATAAAACTACAACAATACTTAACTAGCTTTTTAGTTGTAAGATGTAACTGAAAAGGAAGAGTGTGTTGTCTAAGGTGTATTTAAAGGCCCATTTCCCAAAAGAAAAGAAGCAAGAAGAAAATTGGAATTCTTAAATTAAGAGTTCTCACTATTTAGTCTCCCAAGGAGTCAAAAATCACTCTTTATCACACGACCTGACAACTACCAAGTGTAGAAAACCAAGGAGGATTAACTAACCTCACTCACCTTTCACTTTCAGTCATTTACAATTCTGTTCAAATCCAGACTCTGAAAACTCAGTTAGGCTCACAGTCAAATTTGGCCTAGTTGACTCAGATCTAACATAAACTGAGTACTGGCTGAAAAACATGGTGCCTCACTGGCTCCTAGTTAGACAATTCACATACAGTACTTTTAGAATTTGTGTTCGTACAAAATTTTCATATAGGCCTTGCTTGGCAGCTCTAAACTCTAAAGATACATTTGGGTCTTGTTTGGTAGCTATACTTAACAAATAGGCAAATAGAGGTGAAAAATAGAGATGCCAAACAAGCACTTATTCCATCGTTTTGAGATCTCATTGCTCTTATTTTTGGAAGCCCAAATTGCGGCTTCTCATTTTAAGATAACTTGCCTCTGTTTTTTTATTAAAATGGGTAGGGAGTAGAATGGTGTGTCAAACTTTTTTACTTTCTAAATCTCAACTCATTTTAAGATATTTAGACAAGTAGAAGTAGAAATGCCAAACATGCACATAGTAGCATTTATTTTCAAGGTTTGAATTTTCAATAGGTGAACCCACTTTGGTGTTCTCCTCCTTGCACAAGGAGAAAGCTTGAATGAGACCCTCGGGGATCCCTACTCGAGTTCAATACCAATAATTGAACCCATGCATACAGCAAAGTGGTAGGTTATAATTACATGGGACAGCAAAATCATTATAGCGTGGGCAATTTCTGACCGAGTTAAGTTGTTGGGTCACCACCTTTGTAAATGATGACTCCAAGTTAACCTCCAATATTGAACCCATCTTTTACCCCCACTGATCAATTCTCTGTTTTTCAGAAATAACTTGAAGATGATTCTTGTTCTTTTTCTTTGCCTTTTGTTTTCTCTTCTGATGACATTTAAGTATATGATCACTGGCATGTGTTGATAAATGAAAGTGGGATTTGTTAATTAGGCATCAATGGAAATCAGGTCCCCTGTAATTATTAAACTGTTTGATCAATGGGTATGACCATGACTCCTCTCTCTTTCTTTTAATCATCCACTTTATAGTCTTCTAGAGACTCAGTTTTGGTGAATGAGTAATTGACAATCCTCAAATTCTTCAAATTCTCTTTGATAAAAGATACCAAAAATCAGCTTTAAGAATTTGGTCCAAAATAGGGTTCATACCTAGAATTTTTGGGTTTTGGTTAACCAAGTAAGTGTAGGTCCATTGACAACCCTATCATAGTCTGTTGTTTATTGACTAGGCTTGTTGCCATAATATGAGTGATATCACATCTACATTTCAGTTGGAGGCACACTGGCTTGACTAGTGAGTCGCACACTGGCTTGACTAGTGAGTCACACACTGACCCAAGCTTCACACAGTCAAGTGGTAGATTCTTTGGTCCTACGCATTGTCATGCTTAATGTCACGATCCGGGTTCGAGATTCTGTAATTTCGAGCCATGAACCCATACTTACTCCCGTAAACTCCGAATTAACAGAAGTTAAAACGGAATCCACAAGCGATAACATTCTCAATATACCTGTCAAATACAAATCTTGCGGAAACATTCATATTTGAAAATATCAATTTACGATTTACATGTATATAAAATAAAGTCTTTATACATGTATCAATTCCAACATTTGTTTGTCAAACACTGCATATCCAAAATACTATGCATATGACAATTAATTACATTTCAAAATTGATATACAAGACAATTTCTCATAAACATTTCTCAAAACGTTCCAATCCTTTATCGCACTCGGATACTCATTCAAATGGTATCCCGACCATTCCATTCATTTAGTCCTCCTGGAGGAACCGGAGCGGTCTCCTCCACTACCGCCGGGGCCGCTGCATGACCGACAAAAGCAATCGGACCTGTAATGCCATCAATAACACTAATGAACACGACGGTTCAACACTATATAAACAAATCTTGTAAAAACACATGTTAATACGTATACAGAACTCATCCCATTAATTTAATAACAATTCCAATTCTGGACAATTCTAGATAATTCCTATAATGACAATAGGTAAGCAAAGTCAATTAATAAACATGTACAAGATGGCCACTACCATAGCATTCATTTCATTTATCATCTTCCTTCAAATGAATGATTCATTTTAATTACCATCTTCCCTCAAATGAAGGATTCATCTTCCAATTGGAAGGCATCAATCAATACCCATAAATATTATCGGAATTGTGAGACTTATTAGTATCCGGGCCATGGACAACTAGCATCACTACGGAGTTTCGGAACGCCCCAAAATCCATCTGCTGCAGCAGGATTAGTTATTTATTTCATTTATTAATTCATTGAACTCGTTCAGAGTTCTAATACAATAGCTAGATAGTGCCAGACTCAAGGATCAATACTCTTCAGTAAACAATCCTCTTATAAATTCAATTCAATTCAATAATTCCTTTTATAATAAAGGAAGAGGATAACAATAATACCAATCTCATTAGATTGGAACACAATGATACAATGAGAATTATTAACCACCTATGGTTCTACTCAATCTTATCTTAATTCTAAACAACCATTTGGGTGTAACCATTGATTTCCAAATGCACGTATTATTCTCAATGAACATCACATTTATACATTTAATATATCCATTATTATAGTCCCCGTAATTATCACCCATGGATGCTTAGTCTTAAAACTAATTAAAGGAGCACTTACACTCACAAGTGATACTCCAAGTCCATGTGAAAATCCAAAAATCCAAAATCCATCGCTCCAACCAATTGGCCCAAATTTCGCTCACAGTTAATATCCTGACAATATCAAGTTCGCTCGAGCGGAATTACTGTTTGCTCGGGTGGACCAAACAAAGAGTTGTTCGTTCGAGCAAATTAATATTCGCTCGAGCGGACCAAAACAGAACAATGTTCACTTGAGCGAATTATTATTCGCTCGAGTGAACCTTCAGAATTTCAGTCCAAACAAAACGTTGTTCGCTCGAGCACACTGAATGTTCGCTCGAGCGAACCATCAGATTCTGTCCAAAATTTCTAATCTTTCTTCCTTCTTCTACTCTCATTTCTCCATTCCATTCCACAACCTACAATGAGCATTGGAACCTCCTGTTCCCTCCTCATACAACATTCATTCACAAATCAATACTTCTAATCATCCATTAAATCATAAATAACACTATAATCTAATGGAAAAGTGCATAAAACCCATGAAAATAATGTGCATTTCTACAATGATTAACACTAATCACAAGCAATGCTTATACTTGCCTCTCTTTAAGCCTAGTGGCAAAAACCCCTCTTGCTTAGCTTGCTTTTGAGAAGGAAACCCCCAATCTCAAATCCTGATTCATGAAAACATACAAATGAACTCTTATGAGCCATTTGTGCTAGAAATCACTATAAAACAACTAATGGTACTTGGAAATCACAAGAGAAGACCATTACTTACTTGTGTTTCCAAGCAATGAGGTCTTGAGTTCTCTTCCAAGTTTCAACACTCCAAAAATGGAGGAATGGCTTTGAGGAAGCAGATGAAGATGAAGATACTCTCCTCAAAGGTCACTTGAATCTTTCCTAATCTCACTCTTGATGAAGAAAATGGAAAAGAAAGGGAGAAGATGAGTTTAGGGTTTTGCTTGAAGTGAAAATGGATGAAGAAGCTCATCTCATTCTAAAATAAGGCTCCTTCACACTAAAACCCCCTCTCATTAAGTCTATTTATATCTTGAGTCAAATGAAGCTTCACTTGGTCCATTTGAGGTCAAATGGAATCGCGTCTATTATGAAAGTTAACGTACTATTCGAGATACACATGTTGGTATCAAGAATTTCCATATTCAACGAAATACGTGAAAACTCGTATTTACGAAAAAGTCATTAGCCTACCTTGTTTGAGTCTAAACTCATTTTAACCAATTTAACTTCATTCCATTATGCTTAATGCATCATTTGAGACTAATTTGTCTCTCTTTAGTCATTAACCTTGATTGATTCAATTAATCATGCTTAATTAGCATTAATCTCAATTAATTAGCCTTAATCATGATTAATTCGGGTCGGGGTGTAACACTTAACATGCCATGTGCTACTTGACTAGGTTAGGCTTGGCATTGATTTCCAATTTAGGCAATACCTTTTATTTTTAACCATTTTGGAATTGGACGTATGATTAGATGGCTACTATCTTAGATGAAGTAAAAGTCTCCTAATGCTTTAATGACATCTTAGCTATAGATTTTTTTTCGTTGTTGTTTAGATTCAATCAACAATAAATGAATGTTTAATGAGTATAAAATCGAACTTCATACCAGATCAAAAGATGAAAAGAGTCTTAAAGGAGGTGCACTAAACGAAAGGTGGCCCCAAGTGGGCCCCATAGAGTTGGTCTATACATGTAGTATGCTCATTGGCTAACATTTTCCCATATTAATATCACAGCATACACCTAAAACAATACTTTTCTAATAACATCATGATATTCTCAAAAATAAAAATATCACACGGAATTCAAGAGAAAATCAGAATGAAAATGAAGAAACCCAAAAGATATTCAAAATAAAATCTTTTATTTACACTTCATACTCTATTTGTAGCTCAGATTATGCTTTTTCGTTTTATGTTTTAAAATGTGATCGATTCATTTTCCATTACTAAATGGAGAAAACAACTCAAATTTAAAATTATTCCGACATTTCCTTTAGACAATAATACGACAAGTACAATAATTTTACAAACGAAAACATTCAAAAAAATATAAATGTTTTTCACAGTTCGTTCAATCAAATCCTCTCCATAAATTTTTTTTTTAAACGACGAAAGTACTCTTTCCTTTAACATGTTTTCGTATTTTCCTTAACCTCTATTGTCCCCAAAATTGATCATTTTGATTTTGATGATCATAACCAATGTTACGAAGCTAGTTAATCATTTGAAATCCCCTTTTTGAACCATATATGCACAGAGATTATTGATGTAGGGCCCACTAAGCTATTGAGGGTGATCATTTCTATTAAATAATTTATTAAAGAGAGAATTTGGAAAATGACAAAAAGGGTACTTTTGTTATTTCTCAGATATTTTTAATGGATAAGATTTGATTGAAAGGACTGTAGAAAACTTTTTTACATTTTTAAAATATTCAAATCTTCGTGTAATTTCTTTTTTAAATAAGCCAAAAAAATTGTACGTTCTTCCAATTTTTTCCTAGGCGTGTTTGGCACTTAACTAGTTAAATTGAAGTAAAGTGGATTTAGACAAGAAATGATAAGGGGTCATATCAAAAGTAAATAATTTTAAAATTTCCTCCGAATTTTTTAAAAAATAAAAAAAAAAAAAAAAACAACCTCCTTTTTTCACTTAAAGAGAAAAAAAAATACTTCATTTTTTTATAAAAAAAAAGTCAAAAAAATTTCATAACAAACAATAAAAAAATAAAATATCATTATAACATCTTATATTTTTTGCTCTCGTGATTTCATACTTCACTTTACCATACTTCAATTCACCAGACAAGTCTTTAAATATGAGTATTCACGACGACAGAAACCGTTACTTATCGGCCTCCCACATGACACGACAAATTGATAAAACTCACATGGAAATATGACCCGATCCAAAAGCAAGATACCCTGCTTGAGGGATTGATCAAGGGACTGTATCTAATGATGAACAGGTGGGCCCCACAGCACACTATAATCATGTGGCCCCACCTGATGAGTGGACCATTTATTCAAAATTGCCAAGAAACGGCTAGCAGGCTCATGTCTGTTTTGGGTCATTGTGACTGATGAAAACCACACTATCCAGAGCCTCACTTTCCATACCCAAACTCAAATCCGACACCCAAACGCTACCTTCTTCAATCAATCTCCTGTTCCATGAGGCCCAAAGATCCCATGCCCATGTTCTCAAATCTGGGATTCCAATCCCTGAATCCAAAATCGTCCATTTGTATTGCAATTCCAAGGCCTTCTCAGATGCACACCAACTGTTCGACGAAACGCCCCAGTGGGACTTGGTATCCGCCACAGCTGTCATTGGTGCCTTTGCACGCCATGGCCGCTGTAAAGATGCGATTGCAGTCTTCGCTCGGGTGCTTCACTTAGGCATCAGACCCAATCAGTTCACTTTTGGCACTGTAATTCACACTTGCACCTCACTGCGAGAGCATGATGCTGGCAAGCAGCTCCATTCTTGTGCGATGAAGATGGGCCTTCAATCGAATGTCTTTGTGGGGAGCTCAGTTCTTGATCATTATGCTAAATTGGGTAGTATTGAGGAAGCTCAAAGAGCATTTGAAGATACTCATGACCCTAATGTTGTTTCCTACACCACATTAATTTTTGGGTACTTGAAGAATGAGAGGTTCAAGGATGCTCTCTGGATTTTCAGCAGCATGCCTGAGAGGAATATAGTGTCATGGAATGCAATGATTGGAGGGTGTAGCCAAACGGGTCAAAATGAAGAGGCTGTGAATCTTTTTGTTGAGATGTGTAGAGAGGGACTGAGGCCTAACCAATCCACGTTTCCATGTGTTTTCACTGCTGCAGCCAATATAGGGGCGCTTGGTATGGGCAAGAGCTTTCACGCCCATGCCATCAAACATTTGATTCAATCACAATGTGTTTGTTAGTAATTCTCTGATTAGTTTCTATGCAAAATGTGGGAGCATGGAAGACAGTCTCCAAGCATTTAATGGACTTCCTGAAAGGAATGTTGTTTCTTGGAATGCCGTGATTTGTGGGTATGCGCAGAATGGTAGGGGAAAGGAGGCTTTAGAGTCCTTTCAGATGATGCGGAATTCGGGTTTGAGACCAAATGGCACTACACTTTTGTGCTGCTTGTTTGCTTGTAATCACGCGGGCCTTGTCTATGAGGGGCATGCATTTTTCAAACTGGCACAAGAGGAAGAGCCTAGTATGCTAAAAGCTGAGCACTATGCTTGTATGGTTGATCTCTTATCTCGATCCGGGCGTTTCATGGAAGCGAAAAGGTTTCTTGAAGAGCTTCCATTTGATCCTGGCATTGGGTTCTGGAAGGCCTTGCTTAGCGGTTGCCAGATACACTTAAATGTAGAACTTGCAGTGCTTGCAGCACAACAGATCCTGGCTCTTGATCCTGAAGACTCATCATCGTATATCCTTCTATCGAATGTATATTCTTCAGCTGGGAGATGGAGGAGTGTGTCCATGATCAGGAAGCAAATGAAGGAGAAAGGGATGGTAAGGATTCCTGGCTGCAGTTGGATTGAGGTTAGGAATAAGGTTCATGTCTTTGTCACTGGTGCTAAAAGACATGCACAAATAGATGAAATGAATATGCTTTTGAGGATATGTTATGAACACATGAAGGAAACCACAATTCAAGAAATTCCATGAGAATCTCAAATGATACTTGCTTCTGTATTTGCAAGTTTTCTACTGTTTGGATTTTTCTTTTTAGTTATGGGTGCAGTTGGATGTTCCCAAGATCACAATTGCTTTGAACGATGACAAATGAAATAAGAACTAATTATTTCCACTGCCAAGTAACGTTCTTCTGTGATTGAGAAATTCTTGTCAGTTCTTTGTCCTAGGAACTATCACCAGGCCAAAAAACTTTTGTCCCACTCAACATTGTGATTATCGACATCCTTGTCTTCAGGCATTTTAGCTCAAAAACTAAGCTCAACTCTTTCCAATTTATTCAGTGAAGAGCCTCCATTCACAGACTCCTGAAGCCTTCCATTCTTCCTCTAGCTGTGGCGCAACACCAACTATAGTTACTGGGAAACCGGTTACCCCTGAAACATGCCTAAATTCCGTTTCTGGAAATTTTTTCATGCATTTGGATTAGTACTTTCCTGAGATTGTACACTAGATGTTTCCCTCATCAGTTTCCTGTGTCATTCTCCTCCATAGTTTCATAGATTGCCAGGGATAACTATGTCCCCAGCAGAGAATGGGTCTACTTTGACCCCTATACTCTTCTGTTTTGTCGGAGCTATTTTTGCGATCTTCCTTTTCTTAAGCTACTTCAATATCCTGAGAAGGCGATGCTTTCTATTCCATGCGCCCCCTTTCAGGGACCGTGCCCTCATGAGTCTTCTGAATGAAAACAATCGAGCTGATGAGACTCCATTGCATTTCCAAAGCCACGGTCTTGACTTCGCAATTGTACGCTCTCTTCCCTCAGTTCAGTTCAGAAAGTCCAAGAGAGAACAGGGTCAGAGCAGCACCGACTGTGCTGTTTGCTTGGGTGAATTTGCCGAAGGTGAGTGGCTGAGACTGCTCCCTAACTGCACTCACATCTTCCATGTTGTTTGCGTGGATACTTGGTTTCGAACTCACTCAACTTGCCCACTGTGCCGATCAGATGTTTTGCACGATTTCAACAGTCGACAAAGTTGCTCTCTTTCTATGTTTACATTGATGGAGACTCTAAGAAGAGAAGATGTTCATAGAGAGACTTCATATGGCGATAATGTACTTGGGTCTGAGATCATGCAGAGTTCAGTGGTTGGGTACAGACCTACTTACTCAGAGTGGGTTGGATCAGAATCAGAGGAGTTTGTTAGTACAATTTCCTCCCCTATAGTCACTAATGATCTTCAAAATGCAGATCGTCAGCTTAAACAAGACCATTGTATTAGAGAAGGTTCCTCTTCAAGGGATGCATACTGCTACAGTCAATATACCCAGTTATGAGTTCAGATTTTCAAGAATTGGAGTTCTCAAAAGCGAAAGATAAAGATCCGATTGTTCATTTAATGATATCTCTCCCAATACTAATCAAGGTTTGTGAATGGGAAAAAAAGGATATAAGTACAATGTACACAAACCCAGATCCAAATGGGAGATTCGAGTCGCTTGAAGTAATAATATTTATTATGCCAATAGTCTCATTGTTTAGCAGTTTCTAAATGATGATCATTGTGATTATGTTGGAACTTCTGAAACAAAGAAGAAAAATGCCTTTGGATGATGTCTAGGCAGTTGGAAAATTGAAAATTTGTAACAGTCAAAAGAACATCACTGTGGATTTTTTTTTTTTTTTTAAAGCATTGGCCATTGAAAGCTATCCTCTCTCTTTTAGCTTTCCATTTCAATAGAACTCATTAGTTTTTTAAAATTCTTTATTTCATTACTGCTGGGATTCCTTTTTTTCCCCTTCTCATTTTCTTTTATTCCTTGAGATGTCGTTATGGTTTGCTGACACCCCAATACCATTCATGTTTGGCCATGACTCTGATCCAAACCGTTGAGCAGTGATAGCACTCACTTTAGATAGGATAATCTTCAAATAATACCTCAGATTGGGAAGTTAAAATACATTCCTCGCTCCTTGATTTTTATCTAGGGGCAGGGTGTTTCCATGGAATAGGAGAATTTTTTAGCGGCTATTTGCAAATCTGGTGTTTTTGCGAATTTTTTTTTTTATCGATACACTGCAGAAATCGTAGGCCAGAATTCACACTACTGAAGATTTTGAGGCCCCAAAGGAAGGGGTTGGATTCAGCTTATATTGGGATACAATTAGCAATTCAAGGTCCTGTATCTTAATCCAATCTTCTCAAAAGGTTGAAAAAAATAGTTCCATTCCTAATTTTACTTTCTCTGGTGGGTTCTTTGGGTTATTGAGTAAAAACATAAATCCATTCACGGCCTTGGGCCTACATGAAAGATCAAATCCATCCATTTAGTAGGCCAGCCAAAATAAAATAATAAAATAGATCTTCATCTTTGTTTCTTCAATTTTACCACGTTACGGAATATATTTTTCAAAATTTCTACAGATTCAATCAATTCCATGACTATCTAAAATGTCTATGGCCCATAGGTGTTTTTGGTTCAGCCATTAAGCAACAGAGTAATGGCCGGTCATAAACTGGTCCGCGAAATACATGGTTATATCCCATGGCTAGCTCCCTTAAATGCATTCACAGTGGTCACTGGACGGGTTGACCTATAAAAATAAATGGCCCACTTAGATTCCCAAAAGAGAAGGAGCTGCGCTGGCGAGAGCTGCAGTGGTTTCTAAAATTTTGAAGCCCTACTGGCCGTTCGAAATAGGGAGATGTCATCTCAACCGTTCATTATGATCAAGAAATCAAAATCCCCAATCATTAGAAACGTCAAAGAATCGACATTCTACGGAACCACAAACCCACATTCGTACAAATTCTTCATCTTCAAAGAATTTATTGGCATCAATTGAAATTTGAAAGCCAATCATAGTCATTGAACCCACACTCACAAGAAGGTGATGAAGAGATGGGACTGGGAACGGACCCATACCCATCCTGTTCTCTTCCTTCCTCATTCAAGAACTGACCCCCATCAATGGTAGGATCAATCTCATCAAACAACAAAAGAATCACTGATCAACCCATACCCGTTTGAAGATGCAGGCTGATCAGGTCCACATCCACTTGAAGAAGAAGAAGAAGAAGATGGAAGAAGGAATCTCCGTCATCAAACGTGCCAAGACCCTCTCTGAGATACTACCAACTTCTTTCTTCTTCTTCTTCTATTTCTTCCAAGAGTTTACTGACATCCAAACAGATACATGGAATCTTTACACCCAACAATAAAGGCAAACAACCAACTCTAACAAAACAAATTAAAAATTAAAGAATCCGAGCTATCAACATAACAGAGAAGAACATAACATAGTGACAGAGAGATGGAGAGAAAAGAAAGAATTAATGTGTCATTGTCTCCAAGACTTGTTCGAAAACAGAAACTCTGCAAGGGATTCGGAGGACGCCTTGTTGCTCGTACCCATATTCTCTTTCGGATTGATTGAGCAGCTCCAAGAACATGGGGTGGTTCAGTAGCTTCGCTTTCACCACGAACCGCTCCATCTCCTCTCCTACGTAGACGGGCAGGTGGCCTTTTGGGACTTGTTCGGAGCAACCCAACTTCATTAGCTTCGAGTTGGATCGGCGTGTTTTCTTGTTGGTGGATCCTCGTGGAAAGGAGGAATCGGAGCCAAGAAGGATATTGTAGCCAGAGGCAGAGCGGTCGGAGACTCGACACAAGTACTTGATGAGTTGCTTCATGTTTCCTTCTTTCTTTCTGCTTTTTCTTCTTGAGAGAGAGAGAGAGGGAGAGAGAGAGAGAGACAGAGAGCGCGAGCGAGAGAGTTGTGAAAATGGAACGGGAGAGAGATGAAAGGGTGGTAAATGGTAAGAGGGGTAGGGTTATATATATATAGAGCACTAGAATATGGATTAGGATGAAAACAATCCAAGGATACGAGTGGAGTAATAAAGCTGTCAGGTAGCAGTGATAAAAGGATTAGTAGGAATAGGAAGCTGCCTGCCTCTAAACTTTCTAATTTTCGTTATGTTAACGGGAAGTACGAGTACAGCTTAAATCCATCAGTTCGCTTTTTATATTAGGGATGTGATGGTATTGTTTTTTAGTTTGACTCAGATTACATCTCTAATTTTGAGTAATGTTATTGTTATCAATAGTGATTGACAATTCTTAGTAAAATTATAACAGAGAAATTAACTAGTGTAGCAGCCTCTACATTTTCTATAGAGTCGGGACAACAGCTTTCTTAAAATCTCATTAGGTTTAGCTTTTTATAGTTTTAAAAGACTTTATAAATAATTTTATGTTGAAAACCTCAAAGTCATGCTATTATTATTTTTATCTGTTCTTTTTTTTTTTTTTAACTCCCCCATATATGGGAAAGCATAATATTTTTTATAATTTCTTTTCTTTTAATCTTATTTTTCTGTATAAGAAAGCTTGAAAGATTTCCATATGGAAAACTCTTTCTTTTGATATTAGAAACTATAAACCCAACCCAATCAGTAATCTTACTATGCCATAGACCCATAACGGGTTTGATTATCGTCACCCGAGGTTAATTGGGGAGATTTCAAACCACGACCTTCAGGAAAATGTCCATCGTCATTGCCACTATACTACTAAGTTTCCCAATGAAATGAAATACACTCAATAATATATGAAGTAAATATATACGGCCGGATCGAATTGATGCATCCAAAGAACATCACAGTGGATTTTTTACAAAGCATTGGCCATTGAATGCTATCCTCTCTCTTTTAGTTTTCCATTTCAGTGTAGCTCACTAGTTTTTTAGAAAATGCTGTAATTCATTACTGCCGGATTGCTATTTTCTCATTTTGTCTTCTCTCTTGACTTGTCACTGTGGTTTCCTAACGCCGCACTACCAACAGTTGAGGAGTGATAGCACCCGCTGTAGATAGGATGATCTTCAAATAACACCTCAGACTGGAAGTTAAAATACAACCATCCTTATTTAATTTTTATCTTAGGACAGGGTATTGCCATGGAACACACAGAAGTTTTTAGCTGCTATTTGCAAATATGGAGTTTGGTGCAGAAAAATTTAATCGATACATAGCAGAAATCGTAGGCCAAAATCCACACTATTGAGGATTTTAAGGCCAAAAAGAAGTAGGGATGTAAACGGGTCGGTTCCGGTCCAAGTACAAGGTAGATATGGAACTAGTTTAGTAAATGAGATAGGTAGGAGGGGTTCTTGAAATTTTAGGTAATATGTCAGGTCCCGGGTCCACTGGTTAGAACAAGGTAGAGCTGGGCTCGGCCCGTTTTAGTCTGCGGGTCCAAAGAAGGGACCCGATCCCGAACCAATTTACTTGTCGATGCCTAAATAAAGATCCAAACCTGGATTTTAATGGGTTGGACCCTCCGGATAATCAGAGAGTCGGGGACCCATTTAAATCCCTACAAAATATGGAGGGGTTGGATGCATATTATATTAGGACACAAAATTCAAAGTCCTACATCTTAATCCAATTTTCTCAAAGGGTTAAAAAAATTATTCCATTCCCAATTTTAATTTCTCTAGTGGAGTTCTTTGGGTTATTGAGTAAAATCGCAAATCCATTTACAGCTCTGGACCTACATTAAAGATCGTAGACCCATTAATTTATTAGGCTGGCCACAATAAATTTGTTTTGGATTTTCACCTTTCTTTCTTCAATTTTACCACTTTGAGAAATACATTATATGTATTTTCACTTTTATTTCTTAAATTTTACCACTTTGGGAAATACACTTCTCAAATTCTCTATGGATTCAATCAATTTCAAGCAATATACAGACCCTGTATCAAGTGTCTAGAAGTGTGGCCCATGGGTGTTCTTGGTGCAGGCATTGAGCACCATAGTCATGGCTAGTCATAAACTGGTCCACGAAATCCATGGTACTTTCTCATGGGTTCCTAACCTAATGCATTCACACTGGCCACTACTAGATAAGAGTGACCCATGACATTCATTAAAAAGAAAAAACAAAAGGAGAAAGAGCTACGCTGGCTGGGAGCTGTAGTAGTTTCAGTTTTTAAACTTTCTAAGCCCCACTGGCCGGTCGTTATCAATACAGAGATGTCATCTCAGCTGTCCATTGTAATCAATAAATAATTAAAATCCCCAATCAGGAGAAATGTCAAAGAATCAACATCGTACATACATTTATCTTTCATCGTCTTAGATAAAGAAATAAACAATAAACAGAAATTGGATCAATTGAAATAAACAGTAAACAGAGATTGTATCAATTGAACTTTATTAACAGAAATAACTAACAAAAGAATAACCAATTACATCTGAACGAATGATGATCAGACTCACAAAAGAATAACCCAAAATCATCTAAAAAAAAACAAAAAGGAAAATCATGTGCACAAACTTCACGAATTTGGTTTCTGAAAATGGTATGCAACAGAGTACCCTTGGCCTTGGATCATATTTTCTTGATGATTTCCATCATTCATGAATATCATCTGCTCACCAGACCTTGCCAATATCGAGTTCTGCAGCTCGCTGTGACCATTGGTGGTGTTGTGGCTTCGGTAGCGATTGATGACGGAGTTGGGGTAAGAAGATCCGAATGTTGTGGCCTTTCCAGTGCCATTAGAGATGACGATGACCGCAATATCAGAACCACATAAAACGTTGAGCTCTTGTGCCTTCTTGAAGAGGCCTTTGCATCTCCTCGTAAACCTTAGCTGATCAAATTGCTTCTCCTCCTCCTTGCTCTCAATCCCTAACTTCCTCTTTCCCATCTCTCTCTCTCTCTCTCTCTCCACAACAACAAAATCACAAAACCCTCTCTTTCTTTTGATGAGCACACTGACACAAGTGAGTGAGTGTTGGTGGGCATAAATAAGGGAGGGTTTGTGTGTTCAGAAAGACTATATGGACCGAATTGTTGTCCCGATTTGGGGACCGATCCAACGTGGCGGACCACGTGGCGCTGACGTGGTTTGAGCAGTGAATTCAACTTTTGGGCAGAGCGGGAGAAAGGAAAAGAAAAGGGAAAACGTGGGAAACTGCCCAAATCGTTTCTTCGTTTCTTCTTCCTGTTCCAGCGGTCTCCGATGACAACCTCCATCTCCGACGACGACAACCAGATCGATCTCCACCCCACTCCCCCTCCCTCCCAAAGGGTCTCTGCTTCTTCTCCCTCTTCTCTCACTCGTAGGCAGGGCTGCATCTCTCTCTCTCTCTCTCTCTCTATCTCTATCTCTCGGTGACGGAAGAGGAGCAGCAGTGTCTCTTTATTTTCTCACTCTGTCTCTTTATTGCGGTGACGGAAGCGGTGACGGGAGAGGAGCATCAGTGACAGAATAGGAGCAGCGCATCTTTGATCTGGTCCTCTATCTTCTTGCTCTGTCTCTTTATTTTCTCTTTATTGTTGCTATGTTGTGTTTTATATGAGGCTTTTGGTTTTCGTTCATCTCAGCTGTTTGTTTGTGCTCCTTTTTAGTGTTGTCTGCGATGGATATTTCTTTTTTCAGGTTTGGTTTCTGTTTGGTGTTTGGCTGTTTGTGAGATTTGGGGGTTTTTGGCATCTGCTTGCAGTTCTTAAATGCTATTTGAGATGCGTTTTTTTTTTTTTTTTTTCTCTCCAGAGGTTTTCTTCTTCACTAGTTGCACTGTTACAGTGTTTACTGTTTTGGGGTTTTTGGTTCTTTATGGGTAGGGGTTTTTGGTTCTTTACTATTTTGGGAAGCTGAAAAAAGTCCTAGATTTTTTTTGGGGGATGCCCAACTGATTTGGAAATAAATTTTTGGGATCTGAAATTGGTAATTTGTCTGCACTTAACTGGACTCATGCCAAAATATGAACCATGTTTGTTGTTTCATTGTTGATGGGGGTGTCTGCTTTGGTAGATAAGTATGGAGTTACTTAGCCTATTAGCTACTACATAACCCTTTTGTTTTAATTAGTTTTGTGTGACATGTAATCAGCATTCCAAGTGACATGCAGATGTGGCCCCCTTTTTACGATTGTAAACAAAGAAATTTTACTTGCTATCATAAAAAAGTATATTTATCAAAACAGAATAAGGGATAACTAATTTGTCTAGACTTTAAATTAGTCATTCTCCATTGTGGTTTTATTTTGAATATGAGTGGGGTTTTTCTGTCAATCTCTTGGCATGTTGTATATTTTACTCCAGGTCATGTTGTTGGCTATCCAAGATTTGATCTTTCCATAAGATTTAAGAACAAAGGAATGATAACCTTAATCCATTTGTCTTCCAGTACCTATTTTGCTTCTTTTGTTATTCAACAGCCAAAAGCATTGTGGTCATCTGTCATTTCTGGCATGAATTGGCCAAACTACTTGCTCCTGTATTCCTAGGGCTGATGATGGAATTCCACTCATGATATTGGTTGCTAACATGCTATTAGCTAGTTTATATTCTGTTTTATGTAAGACGCATTGTATGAGGCTTGACCTCATTTTCAACAAGAAGGAAAAAAGAGCCTTGACCAGGCAGAGTGTAACATGCAAAGTGTACGTTTTGTATTTGATGGAACAATGTTATCCTTGTGACTGTTAAGTCAATATATTTCTGATTATACGTGTTCTAAAGTTTTTATCTGCCAATCCTTTCTTTTGTTTGTGAAGATCTTGAAGTAAACGGCTTCATATGCCTCTTCTGGAAATTCGAATTGGCCTTAACGTTTATGTCGATGTGGTGTTGGCAACTATGTAGTCAAGGTTTCGCGATCATCAAATAATTATGGTAGACATTATTATTCATGTCCACGACGATCGGTAAGAATGCAAATAAACTTTGGCCATTTCCTTATTCTCAATTCTTATTTATTTTTGCATATAGACAAATATGTACCAACTAACGACATACATTTGCCATATTTGCGAGAGGAAATAACGGGCTTGCAACAATTTCATTGGCTGGTGCGATGAATATCTGAGATCGACGGTCAATCACCCATACCCTTGCCAGAGTACTCCGCACTATGCGCCCCCACCCCGAAGCTGAGAGCCGTGTGGCAAATGTTGTTACAAGATTGGAGAAGCTTGTAGAAATTTGTCGAGTCTTCACGGTTGTTATGATTGTTTATGGTGTCCTGCTTGTGATATTATTGTGTCGATGTAGCATCCAAGCTTTACTCTTCCATTATTTAAGGGGTTGGTTGATAGGTGAAATGATAGACTCCAAATGTTTTTTTTTTTTTTTTTTAACTTTGATTAATGGAAGTTGTTGTTGTATGAACCAATTGCATATGGGGTGAATGAATGAAGAACTTATTTTTGTATCTATATATTCTCATTTTATCGTCTCATTTTTTGAGCACCTGATAGATTTTGATATGGCATATTGAATCCTGTGAGATTTTGTTGAAAGAGGCCCAAGAGGCAAGTATTCTTGTTGATTCCAGTTAAAGAGGAAATTAAAAATAGAACTACTAGAAAGTGATTGATAAATCTAGAATGTTTGCTGATATGAAAAAATCCTATAATGTGAATGGAATTTCAAAGTTGGGTACCCCTGTTTGGCACACTTTTTAGCCTACTTCCCGAGGGATTTTTTTGTTGAGATTTGGGCATTGCAAACTCAGTACTATGAACCTAAAATCTGCTAATTCTCGCTTAATTAGAAGCACGTTTGCTTGCGTTTGAAATCGCGCACTTTTGCAACTCGGCTGAGAAAATCTGCATGAACCAAGTTGAGTACCCCTGTTTGGCACACTTTTTAGCCCACTTCCCGAGGGTTGTTTTTTCTGAGATTTGGGCATTGCAAAGACCATACTATGACCTAAAATCTGCTAATTTTCGCTTAGTTAGAAGCACGTTTGCTTGCGTTTGAAATCGCGCACTTTTGCTACTCGGCTGAGAAAATCTGCATGAACGAAGTTGAGTACTCCTGTTTGGCACACTTTTTAGCCCACTTCCCGAGGGATATTTTTTCTGAGATATGGGCATTGCAAATACCATACTATGAACCTAAAATCTGCTAATTTTCACTTAATTAAAAGCACGTTTGCCAGCGTTTCAAACTGCGCACTTTTGCAACTCAGCTGAGAAAATCTGCAGGAACCAAGCTGAGTACCCCTGTTTGGCACACTTTTTAGCCCACTTCCCGAGGGATTTTTTTTTCTGAGATTTGGGCATTGCAAAGACCATACTATGAACCTAAAATCTGCTAATTTTCGCTTAATTAGAAGCACATTTGCCCGCGTTCCAAACCGTGCACTTTTGCAACTCAGCTGAGAAAATCTGCAGAAACCAAGCTGAGTACCCCTGTTTGGCACACTTTTTAGCCCACTTGGTGAGGGATTTTTTTGCTGAGATTTTTGGATTGTAAAGACCATACTATGGACCTAAAATCTGCTAATTTCCGCTTAATTAGAAGCACGTTTGCCTGCATTTGAAATCGCACACTTTTTGCAACTCGGCTGAGAAAATCTGCATGAACCAAGTTGAGTACCCCTGTTTGGCACACTTTTTAGCCCACTTCCCGAGGGATTATTTTGCTGAGATTTTTGGAATGCAAAGACCATACTATGAACCTAAAATCTGCTAATTTTTGCTTAATTAGAAACAAGTTTGCCTGCGTTTCAAACTGCGCACTTTTTTGCAACTCAGCTGAGAAAATCTGCAGGAACCAAGTTGGGTACCCCTGTTTGGCACACTTTTTAGCCCCACTTCCCGAGGGATTTTTTTGCTGAGATTTGGGCATTGCAAATGCAGTAATATGAACCTAAAATATGCTAATTTTTGCTTAATTAGAAGCACGTTTGCCTGCGTTTCAAAACTGCCCCTTTTTAACTGAATTAGAACCAAACAAGCACAAAATTCAAACTGAACTTTGAAATGAGAAAATGACTGAAATTTCGCAAATAAACCAGTCTCTCGAGCCGAGCGTCTCAGTAATTGATATCTGACCATACAATGGAGGTTAATAATTACAACACACATATGATTGATTGTAAAACATACATGCAAAATCATAAGCTGTAAAATCATCTAAGATGGTGTTTGGCATAGGCCCTTTTTGTTTGTTAGAACTGATATAAACAGGAGCCATCATCACTTCTTGCAGTTGGGTCAAAGTTTCCAGCAGTGGGATCTGTACAACCTTCAGGTACAGGAAAGTCCCCCTGTTGGGCAGCTTGGCCTGCATTTCATTAAGCTTCAATCCATAAGTCCCTCAACCATGCCATATATGTAATCAAGATGCCAGTGATTTATAAAAACGTTAAATATCTTTGGTGTGGGGCTGCCATTGCTTGAATCACTCTTCTTCGAACTCCTGCCTAAGAATTCTGAACTATGTGGCACTATCTTTCGGACTTTAATTAATCTCTTGTATATGACTGGAACTATCTTTCGGATTAGATGTTATTAATGTAATTATTGTAAATCTGATCAATGTAAGTAGTGCTTCACCAGAGTACTTGCCAATCTAATTAGTCCCCTTTTGTATTCGATGTAAAATCTTGGTATTAGATGGCATACGCGAAGGTCTGACAAAGCAAATTCACAGGTTTCAATTCTGTGTAATAAGGTTGGATGAAAGAAATAATGTGTTATTATTGTTTCATTCAACAAACCCCTGTATTTGATAGAAAATCTTCAGACTTCAAGATCGCAATGCATATACTATCGTTTGAATCATTAAATGAGTAGGTTCAACCCTTATATGAGAAGGTTTTATGAATAGAATACTGAGGTTTCAGTGTGGTCATATGTGAAGGTCTGACAAAGCAAATTCACAGGTTTCAATTCTGTGTAATAAGGTTGGATGAAAGAAATACTGTGCTATTATTGTTTCATTCAGCAAACCCCTGTATTTGATAGAAAATCTTCAGGCTTCAAGATCGCAATGCATATACTATGGTTTGAATCCTCATATGAGTAGGTTCAACCCTTATATGAGAAGGTTTTATGAATAGAATACCGAGGTTTCAGTGTGGTCATATGTGAAGGTCTGACAAAGCAAATTCACAGGTTTCAATTCTGTGTAATAAGGTTGGATGAAAGAAATACTGTATTATTATTGTTTCATTCAGCAAACCCCTGTATTTGATAGAAAATCTTCAGACTTCAAGATCGCAGTGCATATACGATGGTTTGAATCCTCATATGAGTAGGTTCAACCCTTATGTGAGAAGGTTTTATGAATAGAATACTGAGGTTTCAGTGTGGTCATATGTGAAGGTCTGACAAAGAAAATTCACAGGTTTCAATTCTGTGTAATAAGGTTGGATGAAAGAAATACTGTGCTATTATTGTTTCATTCAGCAAACCCCTGTATTTGATAGAAAATCTTTAGACTTCAATATCGCAGTGCATATACTATGGTTTGAATCATTATATGCGTAGGTTGAACCCTTATATGAGAAGGTTTTATGAATAAAATACTGAGGTTTCAGTGTGGTCATATGTGAAGGTCTGACAAAGCAAATTCACAAGTTTCAATTCTGTGTAATAAGGTTGGATGAAAGAAATACTATGTTATTATTGTTTCATTCAGCAAACCCCTGTATTTGATATAAAATCTTCAGACTTCAAGATCGCAGTGCATATACTATGGTTTGAATCATTAAATGAGTAGGTTCAACCCTTATATGAGAAGGTTTTTATGAATAGAATACTGAGGTTTCAGTGTGGTCATATGTGAAGGTCTGACAAAGCAAATTCACAGGTTTCAATTCTACTCGTTTCTCCATCTTCTACTTTTTTGGCAACTATTGGGACATTGAAAGTAAACTTCAATCATTGTGTTTCAGTTTTGCCCATATTAATTTTTTTATCTCCATTTATTTGACTTGTTTTCATTTATTTATAAAATCTGTGCTTGATTTCATTTATAAATCAAAGTGTGCATGAACTGATTTTGTTTTTCAATTGTATTGGTTGAGATGGTTGCGTTTGAAAGCTTGGAGATTGGCATTTCGGACTTAGGGGGTTTATTGTCTCTCCATGCATGTTTTGCAGCAACACGAATTTTTAATTTGGGAAACGGGAAGCACGGAGATGTGAGGTGGGGTATCGCTGTTTTCTCCAAGACAGGGTGAAATATGAACAAGGGTTGCTGCGGGAATGTAGAAAGTTCATATCAATAGTCGGAACTTGAAAAAACTGATAGCTTGGTATCTTTTTTATGAGATTTAGGAAGAAAGATATGTGCTACTGTTTATGACTTTTGGGATTCAATAGTCAGTGTGGCCATAGGCATTAGTATTTATGTTGCTTTAGGAAATGTTTGTTAAGGTGGTACAAAGGATAAGTGTAAAAGTATCTGTGTCACAATTTATATGAGTATGATCTCTAAACCCTTATTTGTCTACCTTTAGTTTTCAGCCTTTTTTTTAGCTTTATTTTTTATGAATGAAATGTGTTGGCGGGTGTGTGTGTGTATTGATATGAACTTTCTACATTCCCGCAGCAACCCTTGTTCATATTTCACCCTGTCTTGGAGAAAACAGCGATACCCCACCTCACATCTCCGTGCTTCCCGTTTCCCAAATTAAAAATTCGTGTTGCTGCAAAACATGCATGGAGAGACAATAAACCCCCTAAGTCCGAAATGCCAATCTCCAAGCTTTCAAACGCAACCATCTCAACCAATACAATTGAAAAACAAAATCAGTTCATGCACACTTTGATTTATAAATGAAATCAAGCACAGATTTATAAATAAATGAAAACAAGTCAAATAAATGGAGATAAAAAAATTAATATGGGCAAAACTGAAACACAATGATTGAAGTTTACTTTCAATGTCCCAATAGTTGCCAAAAAAGTAGAAGATGGAGAAACGAGTAGAATTGAAACCTGTGAATTTGCTTTGTCAGACCTTCACATATGACCACACTGAAACCTCGGTATTCTATTCATAAACCCTTCTCATATAAGGGTTGAACCTACTCATATGAGGATTCAAACCATAGTATATGCACTGCGATCTTGAAGCCTGAAGATTTTCTATCAAATACAGGGGTTTGCTGAATGAAACAATAATAGCACAGTATTTCTTTCATCCAACCTTATTACACAGAATTGAAACCTGTGAATTTGCTTTGTCAGACCTTCACATATGACCACACTGAAACCTCAGTATTCTATTCATAAAACCTTCTCATATAAGGGTTGAACCTACTCATTTAATGATTCAAACCATAGTATATGCACTGCGATCTTGAAGTCTGAAGATTTTATATCAAATACAGGGGTTTGCTGAATGAAACAATAATAACATAGTATTTCTTTCATCCAACCTTATTACACAGAATTGAAACTTGTGAATTTGCTTTGTCAGACCTTCACATATGACCACACTGAAACCTCAGTATTTTATTCATAAAACCTTCTCATATAAGGGTTCAACCTACGCATATAATGATTCAAACCATAGTATATGCACTGCGATATTGAAGTCTAAAGATTTTCTATCAAATACAGGGGTTTGCTGAATGAAACAATAATAGCACAGTATTTCTTTCATCCAACCTTATTACACAGAATTGAAACCTGTGAATTTGCTTTGTCAGACCTTCACATATGACCACACTGAAACCTCAGTATTCTATTCATAAAACCTTCTCACATAAGGGTTGAACCTACTCATATGAGGATTCAAACCATCGTATATGCACTGCGATCTTGAAGTCTGAAGATTTTCTATCAAATACAGGGGTTTGCTGAATGAAACAATAATAATACAGTATTTCTTTCATCCAACCTTATTACACAGAATTGAAACCTGTGAATTTGCTTTGTCAGACCTTCACATATGACCACACTGAAACCTCGGTATTCTATTCATAAAACCTTCTCATATAAGGGTTGAACCTACTCATATGAGGATTCAAACCATAGTATATGCATTGCGATCTTGAAGCCTGAAGATTTTCTATCAAATACAGGGGTTTGCTGAATGAAACAATAATAGCACAGTATTTCTTTCATCCAACCTTATTACACAGAATTGAAACCTGTGAATTTGCTTTGTCAGACCTTCACATATGACCACACTGAAACCTCAGTATTCTATTCATAAAAACCTTCTCATATAAGGGTTGAACCTACTCATTTAATGATTCAAACGATAGTATATGCATTGCGATCTTGAAGTCTGAAGATTTTCTATCAAATACAGGGGTTTGTTGAATGAAACAATAATAACACATTATTTCTTTCATCCAACCTTATTACACAGAATTGAAACCTGTGAATTTGCTTTGTCAGACCTTCGCGTATGCCATCTAATACCAAGATTTTACATCGAATACAAAAGGGGACTAATTAGATTGGCAAGTACTCTGGTGAAGCACTACTTACATTGATCAGATTTACAATAATTACATTAATAACATCTAATCCGAAAGATAGTTCCAGTCATATACAAGAGATTAATTAAAGTCCGAAAGATAGTGCCACATAGTTCAGAATTCTTAGGCAGGAGTTCGAAGAAGAGTGATTCAAGCAATGGCAGCCCCACACCAAAGATATTTAACGTTTTTATAAATCACTGGCATCTTGATTACATATATGGCATGGTTGAGGGACTTATGGATTGAAGCTTAATGAAATGCAGGCCAAGCTGCCCAACAGGGGGACTTTCCTGTACCTGAAGGTTGTACAGATCCCACTGCTGGGAAACTTTGACCCAACTGCAAGAAGTGATGATGGCTCCTGTTTATATCAGTTCTAACAAACAAAAAGGGCCTATGCAAACACCATCTTAGATGATTTTACAGCTTATGATTTTGCATGTATGTTTTACAATCAATCATATGTGTGTTGTAATTATTAACCTCCATTGTATGGTCAGATATCAATTACTGAGACGCTCGGCTCGAGAGACTGGTTTATTTGCGAAATTTCAGTCATTTTCTCATTTCAAAGTTCAGTTTGAATTTTGTGCTTGTTTGGTTCTAATTCAGTTAAAAAGGGGCAGTTTTGAAACGCAGGCAAACGTGCTTCTAATTAAGCAAAAATTAGCATATTTTAGGTTCATATTACTGCATTTGCAATGCCCAAATCTCAGCAAAAAAATCCCTCGGGAAGTGGGCTAAAAAGTGTGCCAAACAGGGGTACCCAACTTGGTTCCTGCAGATTTTCTCAGCTGAGTTGCAAAAGTGCGCAGTTTGAAACGCAGGCAAACTTATTTCTAATTAAGCAAAAATTAGCAGATTTTAGGTTCATAGTATGGTCTTTGCATTCCAAAAATCTCAGCAAAATAATCCCTCGGGAAGTGGGCTAAAAAGTGTGCCAAACAGGGGTACTCAACTTGGTTCATGCAGATTTTCTCAGCCGAGTTGCAAAAGTGTGCGATTTCAAATGCAGGCAAACGTGCTTCTAATTAAGCGGAAATTAGTAGATTTTAGGTCCATAGTATGGTCTTTACAATCCAAAAATCTCAGCAAAAAAATCCCTCACCAAGTGGGCTAAAAAGTGTGCCAAACAGGGGTACTCAGCTTGGTTTCTGCAGATTTTTCTCAGCTGAGTTGCAAAAGTGCACGGTTTGGAACGCGGGCAAATGTGCTTCTAATTAAGCGAAAATTAGCAGATTTTAGGTTCATAGTATGGTCTTTGCAATGCCCAAATCTCAGAAAAAAAAATCCCTCGGGAAGTGGGCTAAAAAGTGTGCCAAACAGGGGTACTCAGCTTGGTTCCTGCAGATTTTCTCAGCTGAGTTGCAAAAGTGCGCAGTTTGAAACGCTGGCAAACGTGCTTTTAATTAAGTGAAAATTAGCAGATTTTAGGTTCATAGTATGGTATTTGCAATGCCCATATCTCAGAAAAAATATCCCTCGGGAAGTGGGCTAAAAAGTGTGCCAAACAGGAGTACTCAACTTCGTTCATGCAGATTTTCTCAGCCGAGTAGCAAAAGTGCGCGATTTCAAACGCAAGCAAACGTGCTTCTAACTAAGCGAAAATTAGCAGATTTTAGGTTCATAGTATGGTCTTTGCAATGCCCAAATCTCAGAAAAAACAACCCTCGGGAAGTGGGCTAAAAAAGTGTGCCAAACAGGGGTACTCAACTTGGTTCATGCAGATTTTCTCAGCCGAGTTGCAAAAGTGCGCGATTTCAAACGCAAGCAAACGTGCTTCTAATTAAGCGAGAATTAGCAGATTTTAGGTTCATAGTACTGAGTTTGCAATGCCCAAATCTCAACAAAAAAATCCCTCGGGAAGTAGGCTAAAAAGTGTGCCAAACAGGGGTACCCAACTTTGAAATTCCATTCACATTATAGGATTTTTTCATATCAGCAAACATTCTAGATTATCAATCACTTTCTAGTAGTTCTATTTTTAATTTCCTCTTTAACTGGAATCAACAAGAATACTTGCCTCTTGGGCCTCTTTCAACAAAATCTCACAGGATTCAATATGCCATATCAAAATCTATCAGGTGCTCAAAAAATGAGACGATAAAATGAGAATATATAGATACAAAAATAAGTTCTTCATTCATTCACCCCATATGCAATTGGTTCATACAACAACAACTTCCATTAATCAAAGTAAAAAAAAAAAAAAAAAAAACATTTGGAGTCTATCATTTCACCTATCAACCAACCCCTTAAATAATGGAAGAGTAAAGCTTGGATGCTACATTCGACACAATAATATCACAAGCAGGACACCATAAACAATCATAACAACCGTGAAGACTCGACAAATTTCTACAAGCTTCTCCAATCTTGTAACAACATTTGCCACACGGCTCTCAGCTTCGGGGTGGGGGCGCATAGTGCGGAGTACTCTGGCAAGGGTATGGGTGATTGACCGTCGATCTCAGATATTCATCGCACCAGCCAATGAAATTGTTGCAAGCCCGTTATTTCCTCTCGCAAATATTGGCAAATGTATGTCGTTAGTTGGTACATATTTGTCTATATGCAAAAATAAAATAAGAATTGAGAATAAGGAAATGGCCAAAGTTTATTGCATTCTTACCGATCGTCGTGGACATGAATAATAATGTCTACCATAATTATTTGATGATCGCGAAACCTTGACTACATAGTTGCCAACACCACATCGACATAAACGTTAAGGCCAATTCGAATTTCCAGAAGAGGCATATGAAGCCGTTTACTTCAAGATCTTCACAAACAAAAGAAAGGATTGGCAGATAAAAACTTTAGAACACGTATAATCAGAAATATATTGACTTAACAGTCACAAGGATAACATTGTTCCATCAAATACAAAACCGTACACTTTGCATGTTACACTCTGCCTGGTCAAGGCTCTTTTTTCCTTCTTGTTGAAAATGAGGTCAAGCCTCATACAATGCGTCTTACATAAAACAGAATATAAACTAGCTAATAGCATGTTAGCAACCAATATCATGAGTGGAATTCCATCATCAGCCCTAGGAATACAGGAGCAAGTAGTTTGGCCAATTCATGCCAGAAATGACAGATGACCACAATGCTTTTGGCTGTTGAATAACAAAAGAAGCAAAATAGGTACTGGAAGACAAATGGATTAAGGTTATCATTCCTTTGTTCTTAAATCTTATGGAAAGATCAAATCTTGGATAGCCAACAACATGACCTGGAGTAAAATATACAACATGCCAAGAGATTGACAGAAAAACCCCACTCATATTCAAAATAAAACCACAATGGAGAATGACTAATTTAAAATCTAGACAAATTAGTTATCCCTTATTCTGTTTTGATAAATATACTTTTTTATGATAGCAAGTAAAAATTTCTTTGTTTACAATCGTAAAAAGGGGGCCACATCTGCATGTCACTTGGAATGCTGATTACATGTCACACAAAACTAATTAAACAAAAGGGTTATGTAGTAGCTAATAGGCTAAGTAACTCCATACTTATCTACCAAAGCAGACACCCCCATCAACAATGAAACAACAAACATGGTTCATATTTTGGCATGAGTCCAGTTAAGTGCAGACAAATTACCAATTTCAGATCCCAAAATTTATTTCCAAATCAGTTGGGCATCCCCCAAAAAAAATCTAGGACTTTTTTCAGCTTCCCAAAATAGTAAAGAACCAAAAACCCCTACCCATAAAGAACCAAAAACCCCCAAAACAGTAAACACTGTAACAGTGCAACTAGTGAAGAAGAAAACCTCTGGAGAGAAAAAAAAAAAAAAAAAAACGCATCTCAAATAGCATTTAAGAACTGCAAGCAGATGCCAAAAAACCCCAAATCTCACAAACAGCCAAACACCAAACAGAAACCAAACCTGAAAAAAGAAATATCCATCGCAGACAACACTAAAAAGGAGCACACAAACAAACAGCTGAGATGAACGAAAACCAAAAGCCTCATATAAAACACAACATAGCAACAATAAAGAGAAAATAAAGAGACAGAGCAAGAAGATAGAGGACCAGATCAAAGATGCGCTGCTCCTATTCTGTCACTGATGCTCCTCTCCCGTCACCGCTTCCGTCACCGCAATAAAGAGACAGAGTGAGAAAATAAAGAGACACTGCTGCTCCTCTTCCGTCACCGAGAGATAGAGATAGAGAGAGAGAGAGAGAGAGATGCAGCCCTGCCTACGAGTGAGAGAAGAGGGAGAAGAAGCAGAGACCCTTTGGGAGGGAGGGGGAGTGGGGTGGAGATCGATCTGGTTGTCGTCGTCGGAGATGGAGGTTGTCATCGGAGACCGCTGGAACAGGAAGAAGAAACGAAGAAACGATTTGGGCAGTTTCCCACGTTTTCCCTTTTCTTTTCCTTTCTCCCGCTCTGCCCAAAAGTTGAATTCACTGCTCAAACCACGTCAGCGCCACGTGGTCCGCCACGTTGGATCGGTCCCCAAATCGGGACAACAATTCGGTCCATATAGACTTTCTGTTGTGTGTTTGAAATATAAGGTCGTTGGCGGGAATGGGATGGGGAGAATCGTCTGCGTGTGGTGTGCCTTGTTGTCTTATTATAAGCCTCGGAGTGGGTCCCACCTCCAGGATGTCCAAACGGTTCAACAGTATTGGTATATGCAGTCGAAACTTAACTTGATTAGGTCTGTACATTTGTGACCGTTGGATTAAGTCGGTATAATCGTCCCACCCCCATTGTTATTCTTGCCAGTTTCTGAACCTTGCAAAGAACTCAATTAAAAGAAATATGGAAAACTTTTATGATGTTTTTGAAAATATTCAAATCCCCATGTAGTTTTTTGAAAATGGGTGAAAAGTTTTAATACTTTTTTGGAATTTTTCCAAATTTGTTTTATTAATTATATTTTTTTCATTCATTTAACAAAGCTGATTGGATGCAATAAAACACCATCTATCTAATGGTGGACTTTGCTTAGACTTGCATTAAAGATTGAAAAATGAGCAGTCGATCTGCATTGATGCCACAGTCAAATGATGCTAGTCGTTACACGGTGCTTGAGTGCCCTAATGAAAAAGTGGGGGCCGCATCCGGTGGAGCCTACCTGGATGTATGATAATGAAGACAAAAAGTCTAATTGGACAAATATTTTGGCCAGAATTTTGGACAAATCCTATGGTATGCCTTGAATATCTCATATGATTTGTTCAAAATTCTTTTCAAAAAGTTTGTACAAGTAGCACTACTCTAATGAAGAGGGGGTGGATAGGTGAATCTTACAAGTGGAGGTGGGTTGACGAAACCTCAGTTAAACTTACTTAATGATCTTGGTATATAATTATTTGTCTTATTACTATATCATATAACTTTGTTTAGGGTTGCATAAAAAAATCCGGTACCACCATTGGTCGGTTTTATAGTAGGTCAGTTCAGTCTACGGTTTGAAAATCGTAGAAACCGCTTAGATTGATCGGTTATCGATCTGAACGCCAGTTCACCGTTTAAATCAAACCGACGGCATATTATGTAATTTGAGTATTTAACTATTTAGATTTTAGTATTTCTTTGAGCTGGCATTAGACAACTCATGCGCTTCTTCTGGGGGTGTCATCATTTTGAAATTCTAGATTCTAATTTAAAAAATAAATTAATGATAAATGGTTTAATCGATTTGGTTCTGTTTAAACTCTATCCATCGATCGGATCGGATTGGTTAATTAAAAAATCAATAGGTTCAGTTTGGTAATTGGTTTTAGTGCTAAATTGATTCGAACTGCCATGTGCAACCCTAATTTTGTTATCATAAAATCCAAGTTCAAATCAGGAGCATAAATAAAAATCATTAAATAATGTAAGGAGGGGTCATGTGATTGAATTGATTCTCAATGAAAAATCCATTGAATGTCTCTCTCTCTCTCTCTCTCTCTCTATATATATATATATATATATAGGGAGATGCTCCTATGAGAGATATCTCTCACCTTAATTAAGAAATTGGGTGGGGGCCTTTACATTGAAGTTGTTGGCATTGGATATGGATGTGAGTTTCCCACCTTTATCTCTCATATAAGGTGATCTCTTTTTTTTTTTGGCTATCGGAGGATTCTCAACCCTTTTGGCTGGACTAATCATTCCAAGCCCAGAGGGAAACCGGGTGAACTCCCCTGTAGCCCAGTGTGGTACTGTAGTTTCGAACCTACAACCTTCAAGTGCAAACCGTGGTCCTAAGCTAACTGAGCTACCCCTTGGGGTTCAAATAGCCCAATATATTTGCATATAATTAAAGTGAAAAGAAATTTATTGTCAAATGGGCATATTTGTCTACCTGGAATTATTAGACCGTTTGTATATATGACACCGAAATACATAAAAAATAATTAATTCAGATGGGCTAGTTTGTTTGCATAAAATTGGAGTGCATAGGAAGTAATTAACTTAGATAGACCTATTTGGTTTGCATGAATTTGGAATATATATGAATTTACTATAAATGGATTGTATGTGTGAAATTGGAATGCATAAGAACTCATTAACGAAACGTGCCTATGGTTATTTTGTATGAAATTGGATCATATAGAGAGTAATTGATTCAAAAGGGCCCATTTGTTTGCATGGTATTAGAATACAAAGGAAGTCATTGATTCAAATGGGCATATTTGTTTGCAAGGATTGAAATAATATATAAGAATTACTTGTATAATGGGCCTTTTATTTACAAGGAATTGAATAGGTATATAGATGGAAATTGTTCTTCTTCATTTAACATAATTACAAAAATTAGTTTCAAATTTTGCACCCACGTGCATAAACACACATATCTATTATACATGGGAGATGCTCTTATAAGAAATATGGATGTGAGGGCCCCCAACCTTATCTCTTATAGTAAGGTGAGAGATGCTCTCATAGGAGCATCTCCCCACATACATATATTTATATAATATATGTTACGGCCCGCCTTTGTTAAGCACATGATGGTACCTTATGAATACCCCCTTATTTGTAGGGCCCACTTGTAGATGGGAGGGAGGGGTGCGTGTTGTATGGTGATGTAGGCTCGGATAATCATTTTAACTACTTTGGACGACTTTTATCCGGAGAGTAGGGTCCGGACAAGAAAAAAAAAGGCCCACATATTTTACCAACTTTGATGGGCCGAATCCGGGCCGCCCCCTTGTTAAAGACCCGAATTTACGGCCCTAATGTCTGGGCCTCTCCAGTGTAGATGCCGACTCAAAATATCGAGTGGCCATTTCCGTATTTACTCCAACAGCCCTAGTCTTTAGTGTAATTTTACTTTGATCCACAACATAAAACTCCAAAGGTAGTGATGTCATTTCCAGCTAGCTGATGACGTGTCCATCTCCCATAGGTTGCCCGTACTTTCCTCTCGCTGTTCAATAAACATGACCAATGAATAGTATAAGAAAGGAGGCTACCAAACGCCACCTTCTTCCATTTCACTTCTCTGCTACTTTTTCCCAAGTTCTCTTCCTCCTACAAACCCTAGATTTTCTCCAAATTCCCTCTCTCTCTCGTGTCCTTCATCTCCGTATCGTCGGTTCCTCAGAAAATGGTGAGTTTCTTTCTCTTTCCTATTAGCGTTTGGTTTCTGCATTCTTTTTGGTTTTTTTTTTTAGTGATTGATCTACTGCCGGAAGCTGTTCTTTTCTCTCTTTTTTCGATCTCACACATATCCATGAGATGCCGATTGATTCGATCTGATTATGGTGGATTTGAAGTCACGATTTGCAGATTAGATCGTTTCAAAGACTCCTCTTTTTTTTTTTTTTCTTTTTTTTTGCTTTTATTGCGGTTGTGACTGATATGCTGCTGCTAGGTGATGTCAATCGACTTGTTGAGTTCCGTTAGATTTATCTGAAAGATCTGATTAGTTGAGATTTTGATGCTGTTGTTGTTTGAGTAGATCTGATTCGCTGTTCTTCTTGTGTTTGTTTTGATTATTTTGTATTTTTCTTCCAACTTCGGATTCTTGTAGCCGATGGAAACTTAATCGTAATGTATGTGGAAGTAAGTGTTTCGGATCTTTCAGTTTGTGACGGAAACTTTCCCTTTTGGAGAGTTCATGTTTGTAGATTATTAGTGGCATTATCTATAAGGCGCTTCACGAAATTAACTGCCTGCTTTAGATTTAGCGTCGTTTGAATAGTGTATGCTTTTGATCTAATGATTATGCTAATTCACTTATTCAACTACTGGTTTAGCTTCTGCTGTTCTGCAAGATGATGCCAAGTGGCTTCATTGAAGTTGGGTTAATGCAGTGATCGGTGTTAATGATGGTTGACTAGATCTGATTTGCTTTCCATCAGTTAGATATTTAGTAGTTGAGTTTTTCCTCAGATTCATGTTGCTGATGGAAATTGAACAGGTATGTGGATCTTTAAGTTTGTGTTGGAGGCTTTCTTGTTTGTAGATTATTTGTGGTATGGACTGTAATGTGAATTACGAAATTAGCTAATGAATTAGGGCAGTTTGAATAGTGTATGCATTTTATCTAATGACGTGCCATGGTTCAATACGTTAGCTGCTGGTTTAATGTTTTGACTTACGTGCGTCTCCTAGCAGATATCAGTTGACTTTGTTGTAGTCCATTAGATTTATGTGAACTTTGATGTGATTAATGCACACTGTTAGTGTTATTATTGGTTAAGTAGATCTGATTTGATTTTGTTCTGATCGTGAAGCTTAGATTGTTCATTCTGTTTATTCGATTATCTAATGATTGAGTTTTCTTAAGATTCAGGATGACAGTGGAAATTTAACACCAATGTTTTCTGTGCTAGAAGCTTTCTCTTTTGGGGAGATCATGTTTGTATATTGTTATTGTTTGAGTTTTCCGTATGGTAATTCACTAAATTAGCTACTGCTTTAGGGCCGATTGAATAGTATATATATGCATTTTATCGGATGGATTATGCATTCGCAGGTTTACTTAGTGTTGTTTAGTTTCTCACTTGATCTATTTATAGTATCCTTTGATTTTATCTGTTAAAACTTAGATCTCATGGTTTCCATGTGTGGAAGAAAAAGGCCAAAACATGTCATAGGCTTTGTTGATTTTTATTTGTTTCTGTTATAGGCCAACGCAGCATCGGGGATGGCTGTGAATGATGACTGCAAACTCAAATTCTTGGAATTGAAAGCAAAAAGGACACACCGATTTATAATATTCAAGCTAGATGAGAAGCTCAAGCAGATCATTGTAGAAAAGCTCGGAGATCCCTCACAGAGCTATGAGGACTTCACTGCTAGCATCCCCGCAAATGAGTGCCGATATGCCATCTATGACTTTGACTTTGTAACTGAAGAGAATTGCCAGAAAAGCAAAATCTTTTTCATTGCATGGTAAATTTTATATTATTTCTTGAAAGCCTGTTTGTATTTTTATCTCAGATTTGGGTTTTGATTAATCCGAAAGGCACACCTGTTTCTTGCATGGGGAACTCCTCTTAGAACTCTGACATCCACAGTCACATTCCATTTCCGTGCTTCTTATGTCCCCAAGTTAATTGATTACCTTTCAAGTAAGACCTGAAAGGAAAACTTTGCCAATTTATTTGAAAATAATAATTTTATGTCATAGTTTGATGGGAATGGGTGTTACAAAATTACATGATTATCAATAATCTAAAATTTTAATATCACTCTTTACTTCCTATTTGTTTTCAAAGGTCTCCTGATACAGCAAGGGTAAGGAGTAAGATGCTCTATGCAAGTTCCAAGGACAGATTCAAGAGGGAGCTAGATGGTATTCAGGTAGAATTGCAAGCAACTGATCCTACTGAGATGGGTCTCGATGTTATCAGAGGACGTGCAAATTGAGTCTGTTCTGAAATGGAGATCTCCTCCATGCAATCTGGTTGCTTAAGTGTTAATATTTTGTGAGACGGTGCATTTGGATAGATATAATATTGCCTTGTTGGTCAGGTTTACAATACAGTCTTTCTTGTTTTGATCTGAAACAACCCTAGTGATTTTGGGGATATGATATGATTTGTTTTCTGTGGATGATACCTATGCAATGAGTGTGTCTACTTGTAGCATTCTGATGTCTACAAGCTAATGATGTGTAACAGTTTGTTGGGTTAGGCAACAATAGTAGTTGCTTTTATAACTTTGAATGTATGTCTAACCATCTCGTTTTGGTAGTGCTTTGTGTTGCAGAGAATGTGCTTTCACAATGCTGATTGTGGCTCATGTTTAAAGTTAAAATATTGCTCATAATTGAAGCTTTATATATAAAACTATTGATGTTCTTTAATCCAGATCGAGTAATATTTGATGAATTCCCTATCTTGGATCACCTTGTTTCACAATTGTTGGGATATTAATTTCAGTGACCACTTGTTCTTCTGTTTGAGAGGAATTTGACGCTTGTTTGTTGGCTATAATATATTTTTAGTGAACCTGATGTGTTGCTATGTTTGAAGCTCTTATATGATATATTTAAAAGATCAATCATGCACTCAAAGGCTCCTCATATTTGCTTTTCATGGACACCTCATAGATCTATTCCAATGCATAAAGTTCTCTCATGAAATATATTTATCAGATTAGCCATGTACTCCGAGGCTTCTTTATTTAACTTTTTCATTGGAATGCCTAGATACATTTGGAGTGCTTTAGATATGGAATATCTCAGTGCTTTCAAACATTTTAGGTTCTTTGATTTTTCACTTTGGTATGCTCATCATGGCCATCCAGGTTTTTTATTTGGTTAACTATCTAAATAAAATTCTTCCTTACTGTGTTGATGACCATGGTCGTGGTTCATTACCTTCTTTTAAGATAATGAACTTCCATTGTTAGACCTAAGGAGCACCATACTCCTCTCAATACCATCTTATTACTATTCTCATCATGGCATGGCCATGTTATTTAATCTCTTTATTCGCAGTCAGCCATTATTCTGTGCTGATCAAGATACCAAGAGATTGCAATATAAAAAACAACTGGAAGGGAAGAATAATTTGAAGAAAAGATTTGGATTGGATTGATGTAACTTTCACAATTCATAACCCCTATTCATAATATTACATTTCTTAATGGATGAGATTTGTACATCTTATCTTGATACAATTGAATTCTTAAAAGATAGAGATAACTTACAGTAGATTGCAACAAAATAAGTCCTAACGTTACGGTTGTCTAAGAAAGATATGATATGCTCTTTATATAATGTAGTCTCTTCATACACCCCTCAATCTCACACTGTGAAAAGGTTAGTGTTGGAAGATTGACAACAAGGGACGAGCTGAGAGTTGCTGAGACGGGTGAGACTTGGTGAAGAAATATTCAAGCTGTCCAGGGGAAGGATAAACATCAGACTTGCATACAAAATAACAATCAGTTTCAATATGTTTGATATGCTAATAGAAGACGTCGTTTTGAGCAATTGGAAGAACACTCTTGTTATTACGGTGAAGTGGTGCAGGTTGAGTAAGATGGACTCCCATGTCAGCAAGTAACTACTATTATCAAACAATTTCAACAATAGAATCGGCCAGTGTTTTAGATTTAGCCTCAGCAGAAGATCAAGAAACCATATATTATTTCTTACTCTTCCCATAATTGAGTAAGGAGCCAAGAAAATGCAGCTGCCATTTACATCTCTTGCCCAGTCAAAATCGGTGGATAGGTGAAGATGAAGCGAGCTACTGGAGGAGAGAAGGGAGCTATGATCACAGTTGAATTGGAGATAGCAAAGAATATAGAGAACAACCCAACTGACAGATGTAGGTCGAGCAACAAATTGGCTCACCGGATGAACCGTATCTGTGAGATATCAAAACAAGTGATGGTAAGGTAGACAAGACTCCCAATAACCTGTTGATACCTAATGGGGTTATCAAGAACAACTCAGTATTAACCATTTTGTTATCGGTGAAACTAGTGCAGTGAAGAACATTAGCACAATATTTTAATTTAGACAAGATAAAGCCGCTTAGGAGAACAACCGATTTCAATGCCCAGAAAATATTGTAGATATTCCAAATCTTTACATATCAAGTTTGTGATTGAGTTTTGGTGAAGGAAGATAATGTCAAAAGCTATTTTGGAAAAGGCAACGATAACGAGGTGATCTGGATCCCCATATTCCGAAGAAATTTGAGGGACATTGAGGAAAGGCAGTTTCTCTCCCTACTAAACCTCCTTACAGACGTGCTCATATTGGAAGAAGGGGAGGATACCAGGATCTGGAAAGCCTCGAAAGATGGTTCTTTCTCCGTATCATCATTCTAGTCAGCCATTTCCACAAAGACAGAGGAAATCCCAGATAAAAAACATTTGAAACTTCAAGGCCCCGCCAAGAATTGTGGTATATGGCTGGTTAGTTCTCCAGGACGCATCCTTACCATGGATAATCTTAAACAAAGAGGGAAGATTGCAGTCAATGCATGCCCTACGAGTTTGGAAGATGAGGAAACAATAGATCATCTTCTCCTGCAGTGCAACAGTGCTGCTAAGATTTGGAACACTGTAATTAGTTGGTTTGGCTGCAGCTGGGTTTTACCAAAGCAAGTTCATGACTTGTTCATGGCTTGGAAACCTCCAATCGGATCACATAAGGGGAAGGAGATGTGGAAGCTCACCTTTCTTGTATTAATTTGGCACATATGGAAGGAAAGGAATGCTAGATGTTTTGAAGGAGCCGGCACTAATGAAGAATCGATTTGTGGAAAGATTAAATTTTCTATGGCTCAATGGGTGGCAATAAATCCCATTTTCAGAGACTATACTGTAGACCAAATCATGTTCAATTAGAAAGATGTGGCTGTCTTGTAGTAATGTTTTAGGGTGGTGTCTGTCGTTCTAGGTTGTTTTGTAGGGTTTGTTCTGTTTGTTTCATGCTCTTAGGGGGTCTGCTGTAGCTTTTCCTCTTTGTAGTACAAGTCTCTTGTACTGTTTTGCTCTTTAATGAATTTAAATATTCAGAAAAAAATCGTGATTGAGAAATTCTATAATGCCGCAATTTCTGAATTATCATCACTGATAATTATTATATCATCGACATTTGGAGAAGAATTACTCATCCTCAAAGTGCAGTGAAGTGAAGGTGAACAAATAGAAGTTTGTTTCAATTCATACTAAGCTTTGAAGATATCCAATACCAGGGAGATTTGAGGTTGGTTGCTGAAATCATGCTCGAGGATCTTGTTTGAATCTATACCAAGCTTGTTGCAGGCTGCATACCTGATGTGGAAGCAGAGGAAGACCAGGAGGAATGATTTAAATCTCCTCTTAGAGAGAACTATTTAAAAGGCGCTCTTTACATCAAGCTGATACAGTGGCCAACAACAATGGTTGAAACAGAATTAATGGCCTGAATAGATTCCATTTTTGCAACAAGGAAATGTTCTTGTCATAATCAATGCCATACTCCTGATCATATCTTTTGCAACAAGTTGAGCCTTGTAGTTTTCAATAGACCCATCTAACTTAGTCTTGATTTTAAAGACCTAGTTACGACTGATGTGGTCTTTTACCAGGAGGAAGAGAGACTAGATTCCAGTTATGAGTCTTGTTTAGTGTTGCAAACTCTCCTACCATAACCTGCCAATTAGGAGAAGAAAATGCCTCATTGTAGGACTTGCAGTTCATGGTAACAATGAACAGCTGCAGGAAAAGATTGATATTGTGGAGAGAAATGATCAATGCTAATAAAAGCATATTTAGAAAAAGGAGTCCATTGGTGAAGAGGATATCGTCGTTCCAGTATCCAGGGCACGGGTGAGATAGGTGCAGGACTAGGGCCTACAGGATACTTAAGGTCACCGATGATGAACTTGAGGACGATTAGAGGAATTTTCAGAATCAGAAGGAATCAAGTTGTGAAATGGGTTATTAGGAACAAATGAAGGGCTTTTTAGGGAAAAAGTAGTAGTCAAAGGACAAAATGGAACATGCTCATGAAAGAGTAACATTGTGAGAGAACCTAAGTTTGTTAGCTTTGGGGTCATAGTCGTTATACCCTTGTGTTCAATCCCATATACTAGAAAAACAGAAATTGATGATTGAGGAGATAATTTGGTGCATATTTTAGGTGGAAGAAGGAAATAAGTACAGCCAAAGGCTTGGAGATTAGATTAGTTAGGCTTCTGATTAAGGAATTTCTCTAGAGCATTAATACCTGACAAAACCGTGGGAGTAGGATTCACAAGTATAGAGCAGTCAAAATAATTTCAAAAAAAAAGAAAAAAAGAAGAAAGAAAGAAATTAGAAGAAGAGGAACCTGGGCGTAATAAATTCAATAGCCAGCTGTTTCTAGAATGTTGCAGTGTTTTCATTTTCAACCTATGATGCGGAGATATGGAATGGATACGGCAGGGGCACAGATTTTACACATGAATGAGTGAAGTATCAAATATGACACATCACTGCCTGGTTTGAAATATCTGGATACCATAGTTTGCAGCCCCATTTTGTTGCAGGGTAGTGGGACAAGATAATTGGGTTTGAGTTCCTTGAGTAGATATCAAGTAACGAAATCTTCCAGATAGTTATTCCCTTGTGAACATGACGTGAAAGTTTTAGTTGTTTGTGAATTTTGGGTGGAGAATATTTTCTCCCCAACTATGGATTGATTGCATTAATTTTGCATACATTAGCATATCTTTGGTCGGTTTTTGCATGCTTTGCTCTCCTATCATTTAGATTTTGCTTAATGTCTTCTGCATTGTTAGAAGTTCTTTCATAGGAGTCAAGGATATCTGGATACTACAGGTATTTGTCATTCAGAGTGGGCTGGATCTCCAGTGCTGGACAATCAACAAGTGGATATTTAGAGCTAATCTTGTCACTGGTATTTGTCCTTCTCTGGCGTTAGTCGACCTTGTCTAACAGACTCCTGATTTCCATCTCAAGATTGTTCTTAATGCTCGTCTCCACCATTTATGTATCTATAAATCTGGATACATTTACTCCAGATGGCCATTCCAGCCATTATTGAGACCATTACATTCCCCAAAACTCGACACCATTGCTTCATTGATCTTCTCTATCTTAAGTCTCTGATCTCCTGTACATCTAAGCATTGCATACCTGATCTACTATGCATCTCTGCGGGCTGCTATGTGCTACAGAAGCTTCAGGTCTTTGATCTTTTTATCTACTTGCAGTTTATTATCACTCTTAGCACTGTAGATCTGCTGGGTCAGCTTAACATGGGCCCTACAACCGATTGACTCGAGTGGATGAGTTGGAGGATGCCTAGTTGGCAATGGTGTCTTTCCATGTAAAGACTAGAGAAGTATCTTTTATTAGTTGGCAAGGCTGGCAAGATATTATACCCTTCCCAAATAAAGATCAGATGACATCTACCAACAAGAAAATAATGGCTGATGGGTTTATTTGTTAAGATGGGTAGGTAATCTGGTAGGTTTTGATTAGAATAGTAGATGGAAGATTTGGAGTTCATATTTTTCATTTCTATTCTTAAATATATGATTTGGTAAAAAGTTTTGAATATGTACGAAGGAGAATAGCCTTATGATGGTGATTTGATTTTGCAACTCTACAAAAGAATTTGGTGTTCATGTCTCCTTTTATAAATTGGATACAAGATCGTTATTCCCTTCGTAGGCTTTTAGGGTGCCCGGCTCTCCCTCGGCCCATAGGGAGTAGTCTGGCCCAAATGATTAGGACACCCTTCCGTTATATAAAAAAATAAAAAAATAATAAAGAAAGAAAAAGGGTGCTTAAGATGTGAACGTTTTTTTAGCATGACATAAATATTCATTCTTAGTGGTTGCTATAGTGTCTTAAATCTAAATGATTCCATCCTGACTGATTGACATTTGTTAATCACTTAATTCAAACTATGTGAATCCTTCATTGACACCATCAGACTTTAACCTATCCTGCCTAATTATACAGTGGCCCAAATTTTACTACAACAAGATCAATATTTTTACTCCTTTCAGCGTATATCACTTTCAACAACCATAATATCTGAACCAATACAAAGGGTAAATCAAGCAAAGCGGACAGATGTAAGTGCAACAGTGATTTCAAAGTTGCGATTCGTTTTGAGGGTTCTACTGCGTATATGCATGCGTATATCAAGTAAAGGAGAGTGTTGGAATATAAAGGTTTAAGTGTGGTCGGTTGTGGCTTTAAAATTTGAGGAAGTAAAAAAGAACTCATCCAACATTCCTAACCCCATACTTTCAAGATTTGTCTCTATAGGAGTCATTTGTCTAGCAACGGGATAAGAAAAATGGGATTTACATATATATAATTTACACATGCAAAACGATCACCTTATTTGTTTGGAAGCACAATCTTCACACGGGCTTGAATTCCCAGCATTTTAGTACAGAGCAAACAAATGGGTCCGAATTTAAGCTAATTTGACCAAATTTAGCATTTAGGTGCAATATCAATACATGATAAAGTAAGATAGACTCATTTAAGACGATTTAGATATGTCTGTGGCATATCCACAATTATGTCAGCCAAGAAAGATTTTCTCCATGCAGGTTGATAGTTTCTCAAGGGAAAAAAAAAATAGGCCGAATAAAACATGCATGGAACTAATAAGAATCCATCTAAAGAATTACAACCTATAGAAAGACTTGGCCAAGATAGGGTGAAATGGTAAAAGTGAAATAATGCATCTAACACAGTATAGTTGAGACTCACTTGAAAGAGGGCTCTGATGATGATATGATGTTTTAATTTGAGCCAAAATAAATCTAACAACTTTTGTCCTACACTTCAAATTACCCTCCGGTTGGAAATTGGCCTTTGCATGCCGGTCATGTTATGATTGAGCTGGTCTGGTAAATAATAGTGATTTTCATTATAGGAAAAAAGAAGAAAAAGAATATAAAATAAAAACAAAAAATAAAAAAATAAAAAAATAAGTGGTCATTTGTAATTTTCAAATACTCTAGGCCATCAACCCGGAGGGGTTGCGCAGTTGGTTTGCCTTGGGGCGATTTGCCCTAAGCAACCTTACTTACCTAGTGTATAGGCGACGTCACATGCTTGGGGAATAATTGTTTTTTGAAGAGGACGGGGACACCATCCTCAAAAAACCTTCAAAAAACAGAAAAAGATTAAGATAAAGACTTTAAAAAAAATATAGAGAGAGAGCTGCTAATGTTACAACCCAAGCTTCTCGTTTTACATCCTTTCTCTTTCTAAAATTTTTCTCTACACGCCTCATTCTTTTCAAAATACCCAAACCTCATTCACCCTATTTTCTCTTTCCACGTCCCTTCTCCCGATCTTTCTGCTGCCGCCCTCCCTCCTTCTCGTGCTGCCCACTTCTCCCTCTCTCTCCATATGGCCGCCCTAACGGTGGCCTACTCTCCCTCTCCCAGCGCTGAAGGGGACGATGGTGGGTCAAGGTGAGTGTAGAAAGATGATGGGGGGAGGAAGAGGCTTTTGATAGATGTCCTTTTATATAATTTTATATAATGATTTATTCATCACGCAAAAATTAGCACAGCTTTAAAATAATAATAATAATGATAATAAAACCCCTCTCGAACATCGTATATTATAGGGGACCTAATTCTACGTAACCCGGAATATCCCTTATCCGAAAACGCTTTCCAGGAAAATGAATTTTCCGATGCGTTTCCCAGAACTGTTGTAGCCGTCATCAACATGCCACAATCTCTGCAGTGAGTAAATTCCAATTATCCAAACAGGAGGTTTCTCTTCCTCAGCGAACTCCAGAGCAAACACTCTTATACAGTTTTCTAAGCTCTTCCTCTGTCTTCTCTTGCCAATCTCCAAATGGCCTTTGCCTCTCCTCTCAAATGCCATTCCTGGGGTTTCCACCAAAACCCCAAAACCCCACTTCCCCTTCTCTCCCACAAACCTCCAAACTCCATCTCCTTTGCCTCTTTCCAACCCACCCAAGAACTCACAGCAGAATCTCCACCACCCAACTCCTATCCTCTCCCTACCCTTTCTTCTTCTCCCCCAATCCATCAAATCCCCCCAAATTTCACCCCCCAAGAGCTCCTCGGCGTTATTCGCAGCCAAAAAGACGCAGAAACTGCTCTTTCTCTATTGGATTGGGCGTCAAAGCAGCCCAATTTCACCCCCACCTCCTCTGTGTATGAAGAAATGCTTCAGAAGCTCGGAAAGGCGGGATCTTTCGACCGAATGATGCATCTCCTGCAAGAGATGAAGATGTCTGGTTGCCAAATCACCAGAGGTACTTTCCTAATCTTTATTGAAAGCTATGCTCAATTGGGTCTGCTTGAACAAGCTGTAGATGTTCTTAAATTGATTCAAGAGTTTGAATTCAAAGCCGATACATTTGTTTATAATTTCCTGCTGAATGTTCTAGTTGAAGGGAACAAGATAAAACTAGTTGAGAGTGTTTATTCTGTGATGGGTAGTCAAGGAATTAGGCCAGATGTTGCTACCTTTAATATATTGATTAAGGCCCTCTGTAATGCCCATCAAATCCAATCTGCGATAGCGATGATGGAGGAGATGTCAAGTTTTGGATTAGACCCAGATGAGAGGACCTTCACAACGATTATGCAGGGTTTTATCGAGGAAGGAAACATGGAAGGAGCTCTGGGAGTCAGAGAACGGATGCTGGAACTAGGATGCATGCCCACCAATGTAACAGTTAATGTTTTGATACATGGGTTCTGCAAAGAGGGAAGAGTGGAAGAGGCACTGAATTTTGTACAAGAAATGGCGGAGGAAGGGTTCTCCCCTGACAGGTTCACTTTCAACATATTGGTGAATGGTTTGTGCATAGCTGGACATGTTAGACATGCCCTTGAGATTTTGGATGTGATGCTGCAGGAGGGGTTTGACCCCGATATCTTTACTTACAATACGTTGATATCTGGACTGTGTAAAGCAGGTGAGATTGAAGATGCTATGGAGGTCTTGGATCAGATGATCTCAAGGGATTGTTTTCCCAATATGGTCACTTATAACACATTGATCAATACCATGTGCAAGGAGAACCGGGTTGAGGAAGCTACAGAACTTGCTCGCGGTCTTTCTGGTAAAGGCCTTTTGCCTGATGTTTGCACGTTCAACTCGCTGATGAATGGTCTCTTTAAGACGGGAAATCATGACATTGCAATGGAATTGTTTGATGAGATGAAGAAAAATGGGTGCCCACCGGATGGGGTTACCTATAATATGTTGATTGATAACCTCTGCTCCAGACGGAAGACTCAACCAGGCGTTGGGATTATTGAAAGAAATGGAATCAAATGGGTGTGCTCGAAGCATTGTTACATATAATACGCTGATTGATGGATTGTGCAAGAATAACAGAGTTGAAGAAGCGGAGGAGATCTTTGATCAGATGGGAATGCAAGGAATTGCGAGGAATTTGGTGACTTATAACACACTCATTGATGGTCTGTGCAAAAGCAAGAGGGTGGATGACGCTGCAGAGCTCATCGACCATATGCTTCTGCAAGGCCTGAAACCAGACAAGATCACTTATAATTCTTTGCTCTCATACTATTGTAGGGAAGGAGATATAAAGAAGGCTGCAGATATTGTCCAATCGATGACTTCAAATGGATGTGAACCAGATATGGTCACTTATGGAACTCTAATAAGTGGTCTTTGCAAGGGAGGTAGAGTTGATTTTGCGAGTCAGCTACTGAGATCCATACAAATGAAAGGGATGGTTCCAACCCCACAGGCATTTAACCCCATAATTCAAGCACTCTGTAGAAAGCAAAGGATAAGAGAAGCCATCAGGCTCTTTAGAGACATGATAGAGACAGGCAAGCCTCCAGATGCTCTTACATATAATATTGTTTTTCGGGGTCTGTGCCGCGGAGGAGGCCCGATTGGTGAAGCTGTTGATTTTGTGATTGAGATGACCGAGAAGGGATATATGCCGGACTTTTCTCCATTATCAATGCTTGCTGAAGGCCTTTGTGCATTAGCCATGGAGGACACACTGATTAAGCTTGTAGAACTGGTCATGAAGAGGGGTAACTTCTCGGACAGAGAAATCTCCATGGTCATGGGCTACCTCAAGATTCGTAAATATGAAGATGCATTGGGCACCCTTGGCCGTCTCATGAATAGCAGAAAACCCAGAAAGTTTTATAGGTGAAAATGCCAGGAACTTCTGCTTACAAAATGAGAAAAGTTTGCATCTTTTGAGCTGAGTCGTGCTTCTCAAACCTTGAATGCATGTTGTAGTGGATTTAAAAGAACTTAGTTCTTGTGAGAAGGTATGGAAGCCATGACACATGCTTTGATAAAACAGATCGAGAGTAGGATTTTGGGGCAGTGGAGATGAATACAGCTGTCTCAAGGCAGAATACAGTTTGTTTTTCATCAGCTGACTACTTAATCTGACAGATTGTCATCTCAATGACTCGCCGCTGTTGTTTAATCTTGTTTTGTATGAAAAGAGAGAGAGAGAGAGAGAGAGAGAGAGAGAGAGAGAGAGAGAGAGAGAGAGAGATTTGTGACAAACTTCTAGTTGGCATGATTTCTTTACTTCATGATGTAAAGTGAGTGACTATGATGGTACTGTGGTTAGATTGATCTGTAGAACTGTGTATGAGTATTGACTACTGATTACTTGTAGTGACTTGGGTGATGGATCTACTCTTTTTTTTTTTTTATCATTGTGGTGAACACTTCCTGATAAGGATATTTGCCAGGAGACATAAATAGTTGTTTTTGCAGAAAATGCTGGAACATCGAGAACATGGGCATCGATGCATGATCGGTGAAATTGTTATTTTCAGGTATAATCCCTATAAAATGCAACATTTAAATTATCCCAATATAATCTGCTGAAATGGTCCCTGATTTCATTGTTTGTGACAATGATCTCAACGTGCCATTGTGCAAGGCTGCAGTGCAGGCCATTCTTCTGCTAATATTAATGTAAAGTTGAAATACTCATTAGACGTTCAGGAATATAAAAGCTACTTCGCAACTCAGGCCATCAACTCCCCCACATGTGGAGAAGTTGTATATATCCATCGAAAGGTGTTTGTTTATTCTCTTCAGGCAAAGAGAGAATTGTGATGTCCCTCCTTTCTATCAATCTCCCAGTAAGTTTGGAAGTAGCTTTCATCATTCTCATCTTGGTTCTTTCGGGTCAAGTTTTCTTGACCTGCATAAAAATGAGTCAGTTTAGGGTTTAGCCCATGAGACTCTAACCATCACCTTAGAAACTCAAATCTAAGGAAAGTCAGGATCTTTCATCTATCACCTCTTTCCTAATCCTTAGTTGCAACTTGCAACTCAATTTACCATGAATCTCTAGGTGCACATTGGATTCATGTTACTGAATTTTTAGGAATTCTAATACTTCGTATTTCTAATATGGCTAAAATTGATAAACAAAGTAAACATCCAAAATTGAACATAAAATCATTTGCCCTTTGATAAAAAATGAACAATCCAATATAGTTTGGACAAGGTTTTGATAATGATGATGATAATGAACAATGAAAGAGAGGAAGATATGAAATGATTATCCATCCATTACGCTAGTAACTTAAATCCTTAGGAAAGTAGAGTTTCTACATATATCGAATTCTAATCCTTTGAATATCTGTAAGTCTTGAGTTGAAGGAGCAAAGCTGTATAGTGGGGCCCACCTATTAAAAACTCAAGCCACTAAAAAATGAATGCCCTTTCCATGTATGAGATGTCTTTAAAATCTTATTTCCAATAAAAGTGGGCCCCATTGTAAGATTGACCATATGATGAATAATGTGATTAGTAATAATGGTTAAGATTGTGTTAATCATGATCTTCCTTATATGGAGAATTTTACAGTAGATCCAACTCCAATTCAAGTAAACTATGGGGGCATCTATAAGGCGTGAGAGTGTTCATTTTGAATGGCTCGGATTTCCAGTAGGTGGGTCCTATTATGGAGCTCTGCCGCTTCGACTTAGGAATTCTCAGGGCCTTTTTTGTTTGGAGGTGTGTTTTGTTTATGAGAATTGGGAGTTTCCGACACTAGTGTTAGATAATGTCTTGAGAGAGCATTTGGAATTCTCCATTCGAATGCTAGAATTATGAAAATCAACTTTCTAAATAGTCACTTGGGCCATTTAAAATTACCAAAACTTCATATTCTTGCATTTTAGATTGCACTTATCATTTTGGAAATAACTTAGCGGACAAGATTCAGATAATTCATAGTTCTTCCAACACTAGGGTTGTCAAAGGGTTGGGCTAGGCTAAGCCCAAGATTGTACAAGTCCTACCCTCACATATGTGGGCCAGCCTATGGACATGTCTCAGAGGGTTTGTATGAGTCCTGCTACTTGGCCTGACTTTGGGACCGGTCCACGGATCGGTCCCAAAAGTCAGGCCAAGTAGCATTTTTCGGTTTGTATTACCTAGGCTCTTATCCGACCCTTGTGGGCCCAGGGCTAAAAAGAAGAAAATCAATATTTTTTTTAAACGGCCATTGGCCATTGAGGACAAACCTAATATTAATCCCCTTCTTCTTTATTCAAGCTTGGACTGTTAATGAAATACAACAATCAACATGATGATAGATAAAAATCTCACTTTACTATAGTTTGGATTTAGCAAGGTGATGACTAAGCAGTCCTTAATACTCACAAGAAGACTATTTCATCCTACTGGTGAAGCTTGTCTTTTAACTTGAGAGTGGATGTAGGTCAAGGGACGCTTACTTACACTCACTCTCTTAGGATCAAATAGTTAGATATAAGAGCATTCAAAGTTCAAGAGAGAGAAGTTAGTGGATATAGGATCTAGAACCTTGAAGATCAATTGCTCCACATAGGCAAGACCTTCCTAAGCCTTCGAGACCTTCCAAAAACTCTAAGGCCATCATAGGTTTATCTTTGAGCATTCTAAAGCTCATTAAAGGGTGTTTAGTGGAAAGATCTGTATCAAGGGACTTGACTAATCTCATTGGCATATACCTTAGTCACCCTAGACCTAAACCTCATTCACTTGGTTGTTTATTCATTGGAGAATCATCTTCAACGCCAATTGAGCAAGCAAAGAGTCAAAGCTTGGAACTACATTCGAGCATCAAAGAGCACTCTCAAGACTCAGTTCAAGAGGCAAGTGTTCCCTATGTTATTTTCATTTCCAAATTATTGTAAAATGGATTAGACCTTTGTGATCGAACCATTGTTTTAAAAAATTGGATGTGTACATGACTGGAGGTGAACCTGTGTGGTGACATCATATAGTGGAACTAAGAGTGTTGAAGCTCTTGAGAGTTGATGTAGGTCAAAGGTACGGAACCAATATAAATTGCATGTGTCCCTATCTCTCTATGCTTTATTGTCATATATTTAAATTTTGAGATACATGTGTTAGATATTCACACATTTGTAAAATTGACATACTCATCACATGTGCGAGATTTCATTGAACAAATTGGAATATCATTGATTGAGTGACATACACATCTTACATAGCACTTCACACTTGATTACTTGATAGCCATCCTTCATGGTTATACATTGTTGGGTTTTTCAAGTGAATTTGTGATTGTGCTAAATTGAATTAATTAAGTTAAAATTTCTAATTAGTCCTATTCACCCCACTCTAAAACTTGCACAGGTTTAGCATGCAATTTCAAGCTAAACCTAGTGTTTTCCAAGCTTGATCCTCAAATTGGAGGCCTTCAAAAAATTTCTCCAAATCTGACCGTCGAGGCTTTTAAGAAAAACAAAAGCCTTCATTTTGTGGGTTTTTAGGGTCTGAGCTACACCGAGTATCCGTATAGGAAGGCCCAATTGAGGATCCTATCCCATAATATTTAATCATGTTTATCTTGCTTTCTTTCTTTCTTTTTTCTTATTATTTTTTTTTAAAGTAGCTTAATTTGTATGTTAAAATCAAAGGTAAAATCAAAGGCAACATATGTGGCAACCAAGTATTGCCCAATACCACATGCACCATTTCTCTCTCGCATATATATATATATATATATATTATTTATATTTTCTAACAAAATATTACATAAATTAACATAAGTAGGGCCGGATAGGCACAATCAAGGCACAAATTCTATTCGCATTAAAAGTTCAAAAATCATACATGACCCAAATCAGATCCATTTACTATGAAATCCACTACTAATAGAATTGGGTCAGGGCAAATCCCGTTGAAGCCCGACCCATTGCCATCCATGAAACAAACGAACCAGAATTCAATTCCATTCAAATAAATGAGACTAGCAATTTGTAGTAAATCTACTTTACCTTTTTTTTTTTACTTTTTACCAAAGTTAAAAAACTCGTAACTCATACTCGACTCATCAAATGCAAACATAATGACTCAGATAGAATTAATATAGAGAATAATATTTAAAAAAAATAATTTTAAAAATAATTAAAAAAAAATCCATTAGTTATGAAATAAAAATATACATCTATCTATACATGCATTCATGATAATCAATTCAAACTAATAAATTTATACATGGAAGAGAAATAAAAAAATATTGCATATTACGTTATTTATTAGTCCAAATATAGAATGTAAAAGACCAAATATAAATTTCAAATTACATTTCAATCAATCATTTTTAAATTATATAATTAGTTAAAAATAAATATTTATTATTTAAAATTATATCTACCTATATTAAATGATCCAAAATATAAATAACTTGACAGTCTCACCTATTAAACTCAGTTTTGCAAGCATGCTTTTCCCCAAATGTCGTTCATGTCAAAGTCAAACCAAACTCCTAAATCGAACCAAACACTTTCTTCATTAGCACAGCAGAGGATTCAGAGATTCCTTTCCAGTCATCCCAATCGATCCCCGAGTAAAAATCTCGTCCAATAACAACTCACCACGTGGCATAACCAAAACCCAAAATCCCTGCCACACCATATTACATCCTCTCCAGACCGTCGATTCTCTCTCCCACGTCACCAAAACCAACGCTCAGATCCATGCCAACTCATCAATCCACACCTCAACTCCTATCTCCAATCACAAACCCCCCCTTTCATCTATAAATCCAAAAACCCACCTTTCTCCCTCTCCCACCAAAACCCGAATCCCTCTCACTCTTCGTCTTTCCCAAATTCCAATCTTACCTTTCTGCAACTTCCATGGCGCCCAAAGCAGAGAAGAAGCCCGCAGAGAAAAAACCAGCCTCAGAGAAACCCACTGAGGAAAAGAAAGCGGAGAAAGCGCCCGCAGAGAAAAAACCCAAAGCAGAGAAGCGTCTTCCAAAGGAAGGAGCAAGCGGAGACAAGAAGAAGAAGAAGAGATCGAAGAAGAGCGTGGAGACTTACAAGATCTACATCTTCAAGGTTCTGAAGCAGGTTCACCCTGATATCGGGATCTCGAGCAAGGCCATGGGGATCATGAACAGCTTCATCAATGACATCTTTGAGAAGCTTGCGCAGGAGGCTTCGAGGCTGGCTCGCTATAACAAGAAGCCGACGATCACGTCGAGGGAGATTCAGACTTCTGTGAGGCTTGTTCTTCCTGGGGAGTTGGCGAAGCATGCCGTTTCCGAGGGGACGAAGGCTGTCACGAAGTTTACGAGCTCTTGAATTTGGGAGATTTAGGGTTTTTGGGTGGGTGGGTTTAGGTGTATGTAGGATTTAGGGGTTTTACTGTTTTGCTGGTTCTTGTGGACATGTGTTTCTGCTTTCTCCTTGGTGCTCTTATGTGTAAGATAAATGCTTCTGAATTGAAATGGAATTATGGTTTAGGTGCTGCCTTTTTACCTCCTCTGTAAAACAGAAAGTTTGCGACATTTTGAAATTCTATCTCCCCCAAACAATTTTAAGGATTTGGACTCCACATTGACTTGACTGTCTTTGCAAACACTTGTGTCTTAACTTGGTGTGCTAGAGCTACAGGTGGGGGGCAGTTTTGAAGTTGTCTAACTAGTGCAAATGTATTGGACATTGAAAATTTTTAGTCTTTTAGGAATCTTAATGTGTCTTTTCTAGTTTGTTAGGTTAGGTTTGGTTTGGACAGGCCTTTTTCTAAAATGGTTGTTCAAATCCTGCCTAGTGTGGTGTTGTGTTGATGTTACTTATTTGGGGGTATTTTTAGAGTCATTAGTTACCAGTCAATGTAGAGTGCTTTGTATGTATACCCATTAGTATAAAATCTCGTGCTAATTACGGTTATACATGGAGAGATAGAATTATATGTATGTTAGAAATGAAGAGGATGGGAGTTCATGGGAAGTATATTAGTGAAAATTGGAGGAAGGTATGTTAATAGTTATAAATTCTGATAGTAACTTTTGGTTGATGTATAAAGTATGGTCAAAATTGGATAAGAAACTTCTTAACTTAATATATTATAGTGGTAGGTTTACAATTTTACCTAGTAATAAAATACCAATTCTGTCAGTTTTACTCCTCTAACTTACTCCTTCCTTCTTAACAACCTAATTTTTTTTTATTATATTTTTCTTCTTGTCTACCTCCAAGTTCATTCCTCTTCATTTCATTAGCAGCTTTCCTTCTATACCATGAGCACCCTCCATTTTTTCACTCCACACTAGACTTCGATTGACCATGACTAGCAATGTTGTCATAAGTTTCACAAGTAAACAAAATATATGGTATTGTTTCTCTCATGTTAAATTATCAAATATATAATATATTTCTTTTTTTTAATCTTTAGCCCTAAGAAAGTCTTGATATAATTATCAAAAAAACTTGGACCCAAAGTGTAGTCCTTGGCTAATCATTATGGACCTATTTGGTTAACCCAGCTGATTCAATCTCCTTGGTTGTTTCTCATTTGTTATGAATTCTGATGTGTCCAAATCAATGCAAAGAAGAGATTGATATTTGTAACCAAGTAAAACAAGCTTATGATATTGATCTAAGTACATAGCAGAGAGATTTCGAAAGGAACCAACTTAAAACAAACATACGACTTAGATATAATTTAAGTGGAGAGGAGAGATTTCCAAAGGTTGAGCCTAGACTTTCATCTTTTTTTCATGGAAGGTAGGGTTGAGCCAGAGGAACACAAGCTTTTAGATACATAGAGGTAGGGATTCAAAATCTCTATTTTCAAAATGCTGCATTTATGTGGTGGATGATAGGATTTGGAGAGAATCTATCAAACACGAGTGAGACCCACCAAGGAATTTTCTGCTTATCCTTTTAATACTATATAATTAGATTTTTCTTTTGGATATTACTTGTACAATTGCCTTTAGACTTGAAATTGAGTGGTCAAAGTTTAAATATCTTTTTATAGAGATGTACGTGCAACATTCTAGGGCCATGTGATATTGTACACATTGTACTATGTGATATTCGAGAGCCATGGGATATTAATATCACACATATTGTCCCATGTGATATCTTAGGGTCATTCTTCTATGAAAAATATTTAAACTTTAAAGTATAAGGAGGTGGCTGAAGAGTCACAATACATAGAACGGCAAATGATGTCATCTAGGCATCTGTTAATATCGAGCTGCGTGTCACCTTTTGGGTTGGAATTGTTATTTTGGATTTTATTTTATTTTCCTATCTTTATTTTGGGTACATTGGCCTTGTTATATTAGAGCAGGTGATGGATTGTAATTAACCAACTTTTACTAGTTTTGGTTTATATAAATGCCTATTCTGAAATTGTGCTCTTTGATACCCATCTTGTTAATTATGTTTATTGCACATCATTCTATCTATGACTGCATTGACTACCATGAGCCTATGATTAAAAAAAAAGTAAATTAAACCTTAAAAAAAATTCAAATACATGTGTATCTTTGGGAGAGCTTCATCATGTAATTGTCTTCTGTGAGTGAGGTTCAATGCTCTTATACCTCTCCTTTTTTTCTTTCTTCCTTGTAGTAACCTTCTTTAATGAAAGCTTTTATTATCAATAAAAAAAAAATTCAAATACATATGAGACCTAGGGCATGTTTGGTAAATATAGAAGAGTCTTCTATCTATAGAATTCCTTCATTCTCTGAAATATACTATCATCTACGAGGATTTCTGAAGAGAGGAATCACTATATTTTAGGTTTGTAAAACACTTAGAAGGAGTCCTTGTAATTAGGTAATTATTTGCCTCCGTGGAGCTGCAAAATTCGAAGAGAGAAGTGGAGACGGAGAAATCAACGGAAGAGAAGATTGTTGATGGATTTGGAAGATTTGAAAAATATTCTCACACTTTCTCTTTCTTCACCCCAAAAATGTATTTTCTCTTTAAAATAAACAAAAAAACTAGAGAGGATTCCTCTTTTTAAATCACCCTTTTTTATTATCTTGTATTATTGGGAGCAGGATGAGGCACATGAGATGAGACAAAATGCACTAGCAAGGAAAAAAAAATGTAAAATTTGAACACAGCTGGTTGCAGTTGGGCCCACCTTTGATTAGTATATCCCTCCACACTATCTACCAATGATCAGACATCGGATCCAGTTTAACACAATTCTTCACTCGTTGACTTTTTGGCTTGAATCAGACAAAATCTCAAGATGAAAAAAAATTCAATTTCAGGTATATCAAATCAAGGGTTAGGCAATTTGTTGGCCTAATTTTTCTGGGCCCCACCCTTTTTTGATCTTGATTTCCTACACACCTACCATAACAGATAGATGTGCCCCACAAGTTGCATTCCACAGGAACATGACAGATAGATGGGCCCCACAAGTTGCATTCCACAGGAACAGTACTGAGTCAAACACCTAGTTGAAAAATTCCCACACACAGAGTTTTGTGTTTCAACGTTAGAAATTCCCAGAATTTGCATTCTCTTTCGACTCTAATCTTCTTCTCTCCTTTCTGCAATTCCTTTCTCTCTTTCTCTATCTGTGTAAACTGACGAGTTTCTTTGATCTCATCAATGAATTCGTTCTCTTCTGGTTGTCATCTTCTTAAGATTCTTGCCGGCAATCCCTGTTTTTAATATTTACTCTGATCCAAAGGACTCTATTTAACGTTTTTGAGCTGCCGAAATGAAAACAAAGAGCATCTGAGGAGAGATTTTTTTTTTTTTTTTCTGAAAAGATATGGAGTCTGCAGATTCTCGTGAGGAAGAAGCACCCCTCGTAGTGGGGGAGTTGCCCAAAAACCATGCGAGAGATGTTCATGTCTTGAGCTTTGCGTTCCTGTTCATATTTCTGGCGTATGGAGCGGCTCAGAACTTGGAGAGTACTGTGAATACGGTGAGTTGGTGGAGTTTGGTAATTCGGATTTTGGGGTTTATCTGTTTTGATGAGTTTGGGATTCTTTTTTTGTTCAGACTTCAGTTATGAGCTTTGGCAATGGAGACTGATAATTGATATGTGATTGGTTTTTGGGGTTGTTTTCAAATCTTAGTTAGCTGTTTGTTAGTGTTATGCTTTTATGTACTTTTCTCTTGAAAACTGGGGTTGTGATTGTTGAATTGAGAGTTTTTTTTTTGGGCATCATCTGTTTTGGAATTGGTGATTTCCATTCCCTGTTTGGTTTCAAAATTTGATTTTTGTGATGGGTTTTGCAGTTTCTCTGTTGATGGGTTAGTCTGGACTCTAGTTACAATGCAATTCGGAATTGCAGACAGGAATTTGCTGTATGAAAGGATTTTGAATTTCGGGATTATCCTCATGGGTTTTGAAATTGGTTATGGGGTAGTCTCATTTATAGATTAATTTTTTCATGATGTGTTTTTGTGTTCTAAGATGATAATTGCTACTTTAGTTTGTTATTCGGATTTGCAGATGCTACTTTTGCTGCCTTTAATTGGCAAGTTTCTGAATTCAGTTTCGTGTTTGATTATTTCCTATTTTCTCAGGAGCATGATTTGGGTACTACGTCTATGGGGATACTGTATCTTTCCTTCACTTTGTTTTCAATAGTGGCTTCGCCCATGGTCAGAATGCTGGGATCAAAGAGGGCTCTTGTTCTTGGTACTACTGGTTACTGGCTGTTCATTGCATCGAATTTGAAGCCGTCCTGGTATGCTGCATAGTTCACTTGTGCTACTGCAATCTTTGCATCTAATTAGGATATATGATTTTCTACTGCACATGAAGTAGAACTAGGTGTATGAACAATGGGTTACATTTGTCTATGCATGTTTTTATAGTTTCTGACTGTCCAATTCAGTACAAGAACTTAAATTGGATCAGCATGCCTTCAACAGCCCCTCATCCCTCATCCCCCCTCTCTTGGGACGAATTTCCCAAAGCATATGTTCCTTGTTGTATGAACATGCTTCCATATTAAAATCCTTTTGTTTTAAGAATGCTTTTAGTTTCACCTGCCCGAGTGATTGTTCAGTGGCTTAAGGCATGGGGTTCTCCCCATGTCTTGTGTTTTAAGTCCCAACCCGGACTTACCTACGTGTGTTGTGGGGTTGTGGGTGCGCCTGTGAGAATAGTCCTGTCAGATAAAAATACCACAGGGATACTAATGCCATTGAAAAAAAAGAGAAAGAAAGAAAATTCTTATAGTCTCCCACAATCCAATTCAACACAGGAATTTAATATGCGGTTGAGACTCATTTTTCTGTCTACACTATGATCAATTTCTGTAGATACAAATTTCATTGTTGGTTACTCATTACTTTGATATTAGAGGCACTGTTGCTTTATCTTATTTTACTTTCAACTGAAGGTATACAATGATGCCGGCTTCTTTGTACCTTGGATTTGCTGCATCTATAATCTGGGTTGGGCAGGTGGGCAGGCACAGTATTCTGTCTTTTATTTTATATCCATTTTCATCATTGACTGATAGATAGAATTATATATATTGTATCAGGGAACCTATCTCACTTCTGCAGCACGCAGCCACGCAAAAGATTGCCATTTACATGAAGGAACAGTCATTGGTAACTTCAATGGTGAATTTTGGGGAATGTTCGCTAGTACCCAGGTGATTGGCTGTCTTTTTTTTTTTTTTTTTTTTAAGTATTTAGGTTTTCTGTAAGTAGAAAATATGTTCTTCATTATTGCAGCAAATCACATGCCATTAATAGAACATACACATTATAGCTTCTGATGTGTCAGGAGTTGGGACATGCATAGTGTCTTGATTCTTGATGCACTTGTTCCATTAAGACGGATCTATGGTTTTCCAAATCCTCAGTCTGATGTGTCCATTGTTGATGGGGCATTGATCCCAAAATCTTACAGATTGGAAGATCTAGAAGTACTAACAATAAACTGTTGGGAGGAAAAAAGGAAGAAAAAGAGAAACAGTTTGGAAAAAGGACCATTTTATGGTCAACTTTCAACGTCGTCCAATCTGGAAATTTTTTTTCAGTACCTCCATCGACCATGAGGATGACAGGCAAAATTGTCTTATATTATTGAACGATAGGCCTAATGGTTGATGCTTAAAATATATCTTGATGTATCAAGGCCTATGATTCCATTTCCATTTACAAGGATGACACACTCAATAGTCACAGTGTTTTTTTTTTTTTTTTTTTTTTTCAGCATGCACTTGATCAATATTCACTTGATCCATTTTACCAAAAATTGTACTTGTAGGTCATAGGCAACTTGATCTCGCTTGTTCTGTTGAAAAATGGAGAGGTATGTTCAAAGTAGTAACTGCTGTTTTTTATTCATTTTGATGATTCTTGACTGTTTCAAATATATGTGAAGTTTGTGTTGCAAACATATCTAGTCGTTCATATTTACATTTGCTGCACTTTATTGGCTGTATCGGAAGTCTTCTGGAATCACATCAGGTATCTTAGCATATAGAAAATTGAAAAAAAATTATGCAGCAGCTGATATTGGCTCCTCACAAATCAAATCTACCCCAAATCCCAACATAGTTGGTGGCCATAAAACTGGAAAACTTAAAAGATCCAATTTGAGAGAAAAGGCTTTGATGATGATGATATTGTGCTCCTCACAAATCAAAGTGTAGACTCTATCTGACCCCAACATATCTCCGAGATACCATTGGAGATTGATGATTTGATACACATCTATCTAACTCTGATAAATTCTAATTTGGTGGCATATCTAGGATAATTCAAATAGCCAACCGAACTGATTGGGCTGGATCAAAACTTAAAAGATGCTTCCAGTGGGGAGGTAGAAGCACTACGGAGGAGTTGTAGTCAGAGAACTGAAAGTACTTGCAAAATCCAAAATTCGAAAGGGGAATGGAATGGACAAAAGAACCACGCCTTGCTAAGTGATGGCGGTTGTTTGTGTCCAATAGAGGTTCTTTATGTATGTTAGCGATTCTATTGAGATATGGATCGAGGAAGTGGGTGGCGACCTAAGCTTTTAGGGGCAAGTAGGGGATAAACAATTCTCTGAGAAGACAAACCAGCATTTTCTCCCTATAACTTCGTGGAGGGATGCATTCAGCAAGGTACAGTGCCCAAGTTGGTAGAAGTGATTTAATTAGATTTTGGGGTGATGTGTCAGAGTTAACCCATTACTCAATACCACACATGTTGCCAACATTTTGATATTTTTCTGATATATGTCAGAACACTATTGTCCTGATACTAATTGTGATATTTTATCAACAAAAGAGCACTACGACAAGGATATTATCATAAAAATGGAAAAAAAAATGGTAAAAATAGTTCGACATTTAATTTAACATTTATACATTTGTTTTCTATCTTTTGTATTTTAATATTTAAAGCAGTCTTATTTTCTGAAACTTTTTCAATTATATCCTAAGAAAACTACCGATATATTCTTGAGAATGATAATTGTGATAATGCTATTATTTACATCATTTGTCAAGCTTTGTAGTTTTTTGAAAATAAAGGATTTTGATTGTGATCGTTCAAAAATTAAAAAGAGGGATTGGTTGTGAGATTTTATAGACGTCTCGTGGAAAATCCAATATGGGACATGAAGTGGAGGACTTCTTTGACTTTGAAACATGTATATTTGAATTTTGAAGATCAAATGTTATCATTCGGGTGGCTGCACAATAATCTGGTTATTAAAGTATAATTGAATCATATAATTGGAAGAGGAGGAAGAGGGAGGGGTGGTGTTGCTCTCATTTCGGTGAGAAACTTTTTAGCAAACTTGGAATGTAGTGTCAAAACTCCTTGTGCAAGGGCATTGAGCTGTGCAAAGTCATAAAATTGTCGCTCATGTAGATTTTATTATTTATACCATCATTGATGCCTAATGCCTTAACTATCTACAAAATATTTTTACCAAAAAAAAAAAAAATCTACAAAATAGATTTTATTTGTCCCTCTAAAATTTGAAATTAACCCCCAAGATGTGGGGTTTTTGTGGTTTGATACCCTGAGCTTTAATGCTCATGAAAAGTCTTAACATTGGTTTTACAATCTTGGCAAAATTGTTCTTTGTCAAATGCTAATGACCTATGAAGTAGGAAGAAAACCCTCAACAGATTTCATAGATTGAGATTCTATCCAGGAACAATTTTTTTGTTGGCTTTGCAACACTCTACATGCTTAAAGTTTTTCAAGAAATATTGCCAAAAATTTCTTAATATTGAGAACTTTTAGAAACTATACAAGTCTCTTATTGGTGCTACGTGCCTGGAAATGAGTCATAGGTTCTGTTATGATTAGAACTTTATAGAAACTCTCTGAAGTAGTTATTCTAATCCATATGTCTATTGAAGCAAGTAAATCCTAGATTGATGGGATAAGGCTCAGGCGATAATGATGATGAAGTCAATGTCTACTAATCATAATTACAAATATTAATATAGTAGCTGGAAGCCTGGAATACCTAAAAAGGCTAACATATTTCTAAGTGGTTTTATGCCCACCACTACCCATAGTAAATGAACACGTACGCACATATCTCTAACACATTGCTTTCTCCTTGATGGAGCTGTATATGTTGAAAGTTTGAAACAAGCATTGCTAAAACTACAATTTTTGCCATAATTCTGCACGTTGAGTTTCAACTTTTGGGCCACTCAATTGTTGATTGACATTCTCATGTATTATTGCAGGAAGGTAAAAGTACCACTGGCACAACATTGTTGTTTTCTGTCTTCCTTGGGAGCATGACCTTGGGTACCATACTCATGTGCTTCTTAAATAGGAGGGACATTAAAGGGGAGGGTCTTAACATGCCTTATGACAGTTTCAGTTCCTCTGTTGTATCTCTTTTGAAGTATGTCATTTCCCCTCTATGTGACAAACGAATGTTGTTGATTATCCCTCTTCTTGCATATTCTGGGTTACAGCAAGCTTTTGTGTGGTAAGTCCTGAGCTTATGCACATATCAACGTATAAACTGTGCTAATAATGGTCATGCTTTTTAAATCTGTTTATTAATTTATTTAGTGATATTTTCAATATCAGGGCTGAATTCACTAAACATATTGTAAAACCAGCACTCGGTGAGTCAGGCGTGGGTGGTGCAATGGCAGCATATGGGGCTTCAGATGCAATAGTAAGTGTGATTTTATTTTAAATGAATGGTGAAAAATTGGTTTCATCTCATAAAAGTACGAAAGATTGACTTGATTGAATAAATAATTAATCAGAGAAAGCTTTTCTGATTTTTTCACATAAAAACTTTAGAGGAATTTTTTTTTTTTTTTTTTTACTATAACTAAAAATCTGAAGCCCCATGTGCCGCTATAAAAATAAAAAATTTAATGAGAGAGAGAGAGAGAGAGAGAGAGAGAACCCAGCAGCCCCGAGGGGTAGGTCAGTTGGTCTAGGATCACGGTTTGCTTCCGGAGGTTGAGGGTTCAGAACTGCACTGCCACACTGGGGCCACAGGGGATTTATCCAGCTCCCCCGGGCCCGAAGGGATTAGTCCGGCCCAAAGGGCTGGGACACCCTCCGTTATAAAAAAAAAAAAAAAAAAAAAAAGAGATATAACCCAGTAGCAAAGAATCACTAACAGTCAAACTGTTAAAGTAAAAACACAAAATAAAGTTATTTTAGAAAGGTAATAACACGACTGAAATTACTCAGCAACTAAGAGATACTCACTTTTCAGAGATTTAGATTGAGATGGATGTATGTTATATTGACTAGTAGAATGTTTCTTCATTTCTTCCTCCCTTCTGGAATCTTTTAATCCCTTATTCTCTGTCCAACGGATCTAACTATATTTCCCAATTGAGAAGAGTAGTAATTTGGATGTTATTTTAATGGAGGAAAATTACAGTATAGAGGAGGGAGAGAGAGAGAGAGAGAGGGAGCATTCATTAATGTTAAGATGTGTTGATCAAAATGATACACAACTCCCATCTTGTTCCTCCTCTCTTCTTGTCCCTTTCATGTGGCATCTAGTATAATGTTTGTAACCAGAGAATCCAAACTCCACCCCATTGGAGACACTACTGAAGGCAGGGATGTAGTGGGTTGTTTCATGTTCCGTGTGCATCGAAAGAGTTCTAAATGAGACGAGTGAAAAAGTAGCACTCACAAAGCCGATATTGAATAGACAGGATAGGTCTTCAATGACGATGATGTTACAAGTTGACAAAATGTAGGAAGGAAAAAAAAAGGTCAACAAAAGGGCAGAAAGGGAAAAAAATGGTGGAAAGGATTTGACAAGTTAATAAAATGGAAGGACGGAAATAACAAAAATGTACTATATGTCAAGGTAACAGGTAGGGAGAAAAATAGAGAGTTAATTCATGTTCGGTGTTGGCATTGCATTGTTGATGCAACACCCTGTCCTATCAGATTTTGCTTTAGATAACTTATCTTCTTATGTTTTGCCCTTCCCAAGTGCCTACCCAAAAAGATAGGCATCTAGGCAGTTGACGCCTTTATCTTGTTTATAGTACTGTAGTTTCTACGATTCTTTGGATCTTCCTTTGTCCATTCTAGAGCTTTCTTCCACAATGAGATAACTAGGGAAAGAGCTTTTGAAAACTATCTAAGCTTTTCTCTTAATATTTAAATTTTTTCGGACTCATTTCTCATGCCCTGGGCATTCATTAATAAACAAATGCCACATTTCCTTTATAACCCTTAAATTACACTACTTGTTTAAAAGAATCAAGATACCTTTAGAGCTTCTGCCCCAGATGGTGCTTCCATGCACCCACATGAGGACATTGCTGTGGTACTTCCTTTTCTTCACTGAATCAGATTTCTGAGGCATTAAGGAATTCCTCCAATGAACTGTGATTTAATCTTCAGTATTAGAGAATCTAGGGGTAGGCATACACCATCAAAGATTCTCTTGTTCCTTTTCTTTTCAAGCCCTATGCGTTTGATAATGATAACTGCTGAGAAACAGCTAAATAATGTTCTGTCCAAGCTAATGCTGTTTCCTGCTGACTGCTTTTGTAAGAAAATCTTCAACTTGATCATCTGTACTTATATATGCTAGCACCAATATAGCTTTTGCCAACCATTCATCATCATCATTGTCAAACTCGTTTCATTTTGAAGGAATTCCAAAGCAAAACACCAATATGACCTTTGTGGCTAGAAATAGATCAAAACGGCCAAACTGACGTGTTTTTTATTATGTACATTTTGGTCTTTTTTCTCCCTCAGTTTGCCCGTAAATCAAGTCTGCAAAATGGAAAAAGATCTCCTTTTACCCCCTCCCTTCCCCCTAATTGAAAGCGACAGATTAAAACATGTAGAGATTCATGTTTCAGGAGAAATAAAAGCCCTCCCTTTGCCTTAGTACATGACTTGTGAATGAATTTTTATATCTCATGTTAGTAGAAAATTTGGCACAGAAATGTGGAATGGTAGTGTAGAATGATGTATAATGTCCTTTTCTTTCTATTTTTACACCCAATTCCTTTACAGAACGGAATACTGAAATTGCCGAAATGCTGAAATGTTCCATTTTATAGGCAAATTGTGATTGCCTTTAGAACAAAATTTGATGACTATGAACCACACACTAGAAAAAAGGTGAAAGTAAAAAAAAAGAAAAGAAAACCCAAGGACACACAAGTGCCCTGGAAATTCGGCAGAAATCAAGCTGCATTTCCTTGCCCATCATTGCGTACGTGTTTGGTGCAATGGTTTTCGTTGCTGAAAACACAAGAATTTAGATGCTTTTCTTTGTAAGGCAAGGTTTTTGGAGTCTGACCTCCTGTGTTGGTTGGACTTCACTCTCTACGGAAGAGGAAACACTTCCGTGGAAGCAGCACAGACACACCTTTAGTTTTAACTCAATTCTAACGCAGGAAAGATGATCAAGAAATACACCTTTGTTAAGGAAAATATATGTTAGCGTTCGGTTTTCATTACTAACATAGCGAGGAGGTCTAAGGAGCAAGAGAGGTCTCTTTTTCCAGCCACTTGGCATTGTCACATAGAGAGAGGTTTCCTCATGGTTTTCATATTCTCAATAAACAGTGAAAATGACATTAGGAGGGTCTTTTGGTGAATCAAAATCACTATGAGGGTAGTTCAAAAGTGAGGAAGCAAAATAGATGTGGTGAAAATGGAGATTGCAAACTCAGAATAACAAAGCATATTCTTAGTGCTTTTTGTTTCCTGGAGAGTTCAGAAGGCAGTCTTTCATTTTTTTACTGCTAATAACATAAGCATTTTGTTTGAATTCTCCAATGTTGATGAGCTTGTCAAACCATTTGTGTCAGTGTTCATGGTTTGCTGGACGATTCACATCTGGTCTGTCTTCAATCACTTTTATTGTTTCTGGTGGAGCTGTCCTTCAGATGGTTGTGCTTTTATGGCTTTCTGCTGAAATACAGGTAGGTCATGTCCTGCAACTCTTATATTTTAAAATTTTTATAGAAATTATGCTTATATTTTTTTTTTCTCCATTTCCATTTGTTCTTCTATTTTTATTGCATTTGTTATCTTATGGAAATATCCATTATTTGATATTTCTGATTTTCTTTGCCATGTAGCTTGACTAGTGGTATTCTCGGGTCTGTTTATCCATTCCTCATGGCCATCATATGGGGGATAGGTGATGGAGTGTTCAACACACAGCTGAATGCGATAATTGGAATGCTTTTCAGGCGTGACACGGTAAGGGGATAAAGTTTAACGATGGCACTTGTTTGTATCATTTGTTTACCAATTTAAAGTCCATTTGTTTTCCTTCTCGCATATCCACCACACCCCAACCTACAAAACAAATGAGAAAAGTAGTGGCTCCTAATTTAGAACAGTCATACTGATATGCATTGCCATCCTTGTAATCATTATCCTGGAAAAACTCATTAAATTTTAGAAACAGCATAGATGGCAGGTTCTTTTTACTAGAGATTCGAATGCAGACATTAGAGATTTGGGTATTTGTAATTGGGTATACTCCAATCAATTTCCACCTAGACCCTTCTTCATGGGTAAATTGTGCAAAAATACATTCTTGTTAAGTACTCTTGTTTTGCGAAATGGTTGGTCCTGGATCATTTATAGCAAAAGCATCCTGTCCATTGTGGCTGGGAAATTCATTTTTACAAAACATCCATGTTTCTCGCATTCTTTTCATGCTTGCTCATAAATACTATGGGCGTGTTTGTTTGCTCATTAGTGAACTTCTACAAATTCTAAGCAATGCCTTCTTACCAAAGGTGCTAAAGCTGAAGAAAGGTGAAAATCCACAAATGCCTTTGTGGGAAAATATTACCCAGCCGTCGCCCTGGTAAATGAGTTCCTGGGAAACTGAGGGTCTGATGACCATCTACATCCTTCACTTGTTTAATATTACTTTCCTTGAACCCACTTTGCTGTGGATTCCTAGAAGTTCAATAAAAGGCAGGCAAACATGCCCTATACAAAATGTTGCAAACTGAGGTGACTGATGCATTTGTTTCTCCATTCTTTTAATGCCTGTTCATAAAGCCTATACAGAATTTGTAAAATGATGTGATTCATGCACTTGTATCTCGCTTTCCTTCTCGTACCTGTTTCCCATTTTTGTAACTATTGTTCGATCAACAAACTTAGCGATCCTTTTGGGATACTTCACCTTGGACTAGATGTTGTAACTAAGAATCATTTTAATAAGATGTTCCTGACTTAAAAAGTTGAAAGGTGTATTTTAATATAAAGTTTTGGTTCTCATTAATATAAAATATATGAAAATGTGGTTTTTTAAGTAGAAATACATCAAAAGAAATTAATTGTCTAAAATACTTTTAAAACAAGATAGATTAAATGGTCATAAGCTAGTGGTAAGGAAATTGGGGCCTTGGGAATTTTCCTATGCTTTTAATGAAATCAACTCGCTAGCAAAATCCTGATTTGTTTCACCATGTCTCAAGAAAAAAAAAACAAAACAAAAAATAAAAAGCGAATATATTAGTCAAAGCAGGTGTTTTCTGGTGAAGCGTTGGTGTTACAACTGGCTGAGTTTCCCTGGGAGAATATCATTGTTGCCATTGGCTTTGTTATTTACTGGTTGTCCTTTGTTTCATATACTAGGGTCTCCATCCACTTGATTTTTTTTTTTTTTTTTTGTAACAGTAAATTTTTTATTAAAACTCATGGAGGCCAATTTTTTTTAATTTCCTTTCCTCCTTTTTTTTTTTTTTTTTTTTTTGTAGTCTTTCATAATGGGTTGAGCAGTGCTCGAGCCCTGGTGCTCCCCATGGCAGTCTGTGTCTCTACTCCCTGCCACCGTGCTATGCATGTAGGGAGAATGGGGCAAGTCACCTCTGTCAAATGGTTTCTTTGTTTATTTATTATGAGATTAGAGCTTTAGCATCCTCGATTCAAGTAAAATTTCAACATGTTGGGAGGTCGGCAAATGGTTTTGCTGATTCGTTAGCTAAGCAAGGGGTGGATATGTCTCCTAATTTGGTGGTTTTCACTGTATGATGTTTCTTTGTTTTTTGCTTTTCCTTTTCGTGGTACAATTCTTTTATACCATCGTGCTCTTTTTTATTTGTTTGGTGGGCTTCTTGTATCTGGCTTTCTCTTTTAATATAATTTATCGTCACTGAGAAAAAAAAAAAAAAAAAACCATAAATTTCTGTCAGTTCTCAGAAAGAAAAATATGGATTAAATGTTTTCCCTTATAAAAAGTGTTGATGATTCTGGTATGCAGTTGTCAAATACAGCATTCTTTTTTCTGAGAAAAAAGATGATCATCCAATTTGCATAGCTGTCTACTTAAGTCACCAGTGGGCTCATGCAAGCTATCTATATCTTTAGTGTTTCTTTATTTGAAATATTGCAGCGGCAACTACCTTTAGTTCTTATATAAGCACTCATTAATCAATTTAGTTCTTACATAAGTGTTGTAATCTTGATAGACAGTGCTCCATTGTTCTCTATCAGTTTAAGCTTTTAGAGTCAGTGGTTGTCAACATGGTATCAGAGTGGGAGGTCGAGTGTTCGAATCCCTGAAGCTTTTGTGCCTTGTATTCTCCCACGGAGGGTGTGATTCCCATGCGGAGACCCTCTATTCTCCCATAGGTGGTTGTCAATAATAAGCAAACGCTAATCAATTTTCTGAACAATTTGGACAGGAGGCGGCATTTGCACAGCTGAAGGTCTGGCAGAGTGCTTCAATAGCCGTCATCTTCTTTCTGAGCCCATACATTACACTTCATGCAATGCTGTTAGTGATGATCGGTGCTATTTGCATCTCCGTCGCTGCATTTCTTTTTCTAACGCTGCACGTAGAAAAAACATTTGCTTCCGAGTCATGATATCTGCCAATCATTTCACTGCCCTGCGGAGTAATGACATTACCCGATTACCTCGGTGGTTGAAGGGTGAGATCTTCTTTCTTGTATGTAATGATTCTTGAATTGTGAAGTAGATATGTAAAAATGAAGAAACCTGGATTGAGCTCTATAAAATAAATGTTAAAGCCTGGTTTTGGACACCCTTTGGATTTTTGGACCAGACAATTCTTAGATTGCATCATATGCGAACAGTTTGTTGGGCTACAACCATGAAACACTGACAAATTTTGTTATTTGGATTTTTTTTTTTGACTCATGTTTGGGATGATTTTAGGACGTTAATTGTTGGGGAGTCCAAACATGACCTTTGGCATTTCATAATAAGAATTAAAATACCATCATCCTTATGGAATGAAAACCTGTCGGACTCTAATGACTTAAAGAAGGAGACCAGAACATGGATCAGACATGGCTCTAGGTATAGGACCTGTTTCCATATCAAGATCTATTTCAAAGCCCTGGATCTGGAATAGAGGGCCTGGACCTGGACTGAGTCCCAAGTACTTAAAACGTAATATTCGTGACATCAATGTTCTATTTCTCCATAACATAATGTCAATTTTTTTGAAAGCTGGACAGGCCATTGAACGTCTGAAGGCTAAGGTTCTCATGAACTTGGTTCAGTCGGTGGTTCATTTTGGTTGAACTGTAACATCAGCATGAGAGCATAATTATGTAATAAGTAGATTAAAAGCGAAATGAATTGTAAAAAAATAAAATAAAATTCTAACGGGTTGTTTGTCCTTTACACATGGGATGTAAAATGGGATTTTCATATGAAAATCTCACATATGTGAAGCATATTACCATGTTTGTTTAGAAGCATCATTTTCACGTGAGTCAATGTTTAACGGTTCAGATTCAGTTTGTATATATATATATATATATATATATATATATATATTTTCTTCAATTGTACTGCTGTCTAGATCTTTGAGAAAATGTCAGTTGAAATGATTTTAATGGTCCGGCAGTTGAGAAGCAATGTTCACAAAGAGGATAAGCAGTTCCAGTTGAATTGAGCTCAACATGTAGCGATCCCATTTCAACAGGCTCACAGACTGGCAGTCCATTTTTAAAACATTGAGTAAATGTACTTCATACTTTATTTGTTTATATCCATTTATGCAATTTATAGTGGTGGAATTGTGCCATTAGGTCCTTGGATTGGACTGGGTAGGTTTGAACTTCACACATCCATACCCTAATTTTTTTCGGTCTTATGCCGGAAAATGTTGGAATGTTTTCAAATTTTGGTTTTTTCTCTGGTTAGTTTGAAGGCCATGGCAAACATATGCCTGGGCCAGCATCAATTATCTTCCCTCTAATTCGCATGGGCCTTGGATGGTTTAATATTTAAAGGAGCTAGACTGTGGACAAGTTCCTAAATTTTTTTTAATCAACTTCCTTCTATTTTTCAGTAAGTGATACAATTCTGTTTTCCTGTTTCTGTTTGCTCAGTAATTGCATGTTGATCGATCTTATAAATGTCTCTTGCTGTGTGATCTCGTGGTGAATGACAGTGAATTAAGAGCTGAAATCACATTTTTAAATCTCTTATTGGATATGAAAATGACTTTGGTATTAGGATTCAGTACTTTTTTCTTGTCCAAGATACAATGAGCAATCACTTCTAACAATGCCAAAGAACACAAGAAAAGAATACGGCAACCAGGGTTTATGCTCAAGATTTTACCTTAAATAATGTTATGATCACTTTCTTTTGATTTTTATCGAGTAAATCAAAGTTAGGAGACATATCTTTATTGACTGGCGCATCTCAATTTGTGTTCTATTAAAAGCTTTTGATGATTGTAATAAAGGAGGGTTAATGTCTGGTTGATACTCGATGATGCCCAATGAGAGTGAAAAAAGATTAAAAACTTATTTTCTCGTCTTTAGGCTCCCCGCCTAACCTTGGTATAGGAGTGCAGGGTAAGGGCCTAGGTAGCGCAAGCCATCTGTTGAAGATAGGGAAAGGACAACTTGTAGCCCGGGCCCGGCCCGCTGACAGCCCTAGCCAGCATTGTTAAACTTGCCTGATTTATACCTATCGAGTTGAGTGAGTTGACTCACCCAACTTGGATGAGTGAAAACGAGTTCCAAAACTATGATTTTGATGTGGAAAAGTGGACTGGTCACAGTCCACTAGCTTTGATTATTGATGAAGTTCCAGGTGGACTGTGGGGACCCATTTACCACCACATGGATCTGATATTTTTGAAGCTCTCTCAAGTCCACTTAAACTATTGCAATGCAAAAGGTTCAACTAAGATAGATGATGAGAACATGGAAGGGATCTGCAAGTCACTTCTAAATTATGAACTCCCATGACCTCTGTGTGATCCTGAAATGCTCACATCACGCTGACTCACTGTTTTATAAATGGGAAGGGGCCATTGAAGTTAAAAATCAAAATTCCAACATACATCTATAAAGTGAAAAAAAAAATAAAAAAATCATACAAAGATTGTAAATTTAAAAGATATGCTTAACAATTTACACTTTTAAAGTTTGACAAAGAGTTGGTTTTCAGTTTTACTTATTGACCTGAGAATTCCATTGGGGTATATTGTTATGATTCAGAAATTGGGGATTTTCTGAAGCAAATTTCACATGACAGGAAAGAGGCAGTTTGAAGGAATAAATGATAAAGTTGACAGCCATCACTTATATGTTGAATCAGAAGTGAAAATGTAATTTGATACAATACATTTTTTTTTTTTTTTTTGCAATGGGATGTTATTTATCCATGGTTCAATGTAGGCTTCTTGGCTTCTGTAATGAGATGATCGATGTTATCTTGTTCTTCGAACGTTATGATGTTATTTCAATCTTTTTTATGTCCATTTGAATTACAAGTGTGTGATGATGGTGTGCAGTGCCAACCCAATACCGGCCAGACTTAAAACCTGAGTATTGGATGGTTTTGGTAATGTAGAAGATTCAGTAGCAGATTTTGCAAATGAAAGAAATTGTAGAATTTTCAGTTAGTAGTATGACAGGCTCTTTAACTTTCCAAATTCCTCGTTAATGGCTTGAATTGGTTGCTATTCCAATTTAAAAATAACAGCCACTGTTACACCCCGTCCCGAACTAATCATGATTAATATAAATTAATCGTATTTAATTAAGTTAATTGCATTTAGTGGTCAAATTGAGATAGATTAGTCTCAAATGATGAATTAAGCTTAATGGATTGAATTTGGATTGAGAATGAGTCAATTGAACTAGTTTTTGAAAATTGGGATAGAATAAGGACTTCCTTATAAATATGGATTTTTATGTATTTTGTCGGATACGAGTAACTCTTGATACCATCGAGTGTATCTCAAAGAGTACATTAACTTTCGTAATATACTCGATTACATTTGATCTCAAATGAATCAAATGAGCCTTCATTTGACTCGAAATGTAAATAAGGTTGTGAGTAGGGGGCTATGTGTAAAACTCTGTTCACATAAGGTAAATAGAACTCAAAACCTTATTCATTCGATTGTTACAGTACAAGCTATCAGCAGTATAAACCCTAGACTCAGTTTTTGCTTCCTCTTTCCATTTCTTTTCCAATCTTCTTCACCAATTGTCAAGGGAGGATAGTGTTTAAAGAAGAATTCTAGCAACTCATCATCTTCTTCAATTTTCCTTGGAGTCTGTGTTGTACAATTTGCAAGGACCCTTTGTGAGGCATGGCCAAATTCTGAAATTTTTTTCCGTAAAATCCTCGATATAAATATATGTTTTAAGGTATAAGTCTGATGGAAAAAATAATAATAATAAAGTGAGAACATGTTACAATGCGGAGTCAGACGGTTGGAGCGTCATGTAAAGTAGAACTCAAACTGGTGATGGTGAGTAGTTTAGTTTAAGAGTGAGAGTAGCAGGAGGATAGCCCATAGAAGTAATGCTTTCTGGACTTGTGTGCATGGATTTGAGAGAGAGAGTGCGCGCATATATTGATATATATGATCAATACCTTGCTGATACAGAATCACATGGTCATCAACGACTGAGAACCACCAAAATATGGACTCAATTGAAGAACGGAAAGTAAAATCTAGAGAGAAAAAATGATGGAAACATGAAAGACCACTAAATAGAACTATGGTAGGAGTTCCTCACATCACAGCCTGTTGCCATTTCTACCTCGTCGAAGACTATATCGAAGAGACTAAGTAAAACCAAGTAGCTGCTACTTTTCCCATGTGGGAATCTTGGTGAACCAAAACATTTAAAGACAAAAGCTGATTAGTACAATTTAGAGAGAGAGAGAGCTAAAATTTTAGGAACTGTGATGTCAAAGCTTCACAGCTAAATAATAGACTCAAATCAGTAGACCCGAAATTGTTGAGATGAATCAAATATGATAATGATGAAGATGCCCGTTTCAGCGTCTGACGCTCATCAAACTTTGAAGGGTCTTTTCACCCTTTTTTTTTTTATAGAGCTTGGGGTTCAAAGTCATTGAAGCTAGAACAATTTCCTGGGTTTCCATTTGTTCTTAACTGGTAACAACAAATTTAGGTATAATGAAAGAAATAAAGGAGAAAACCAAGTGACAAATCTTGGTCTTTTTCAAATTAGAAAGTAAATCAATACATTATCCAAAACACAGCCAAGTTTTCTTTGTTGGACGAGACAGATTACCTCCTCTTCTCAACCCACACATTACACTCAACATAGAAGGAAATGTAAGACAGCAAGCAAAATTGTGGACCCTTTTTTTTTTTTTTTTATCCTTCCTAGTTTCTAGTTGAAGGGAGCTCTCTACCACGATCTGTCAATTCCAAGAATATTTTCTGATCCAGCAGTAAATCATCATTCCAAACAGAAGTGCAGTTGCTAATGGTGATGTCTCGAGGACTCTTGATGCTAGGTTGCATATGAAGCCCTCCAAGGAATTAGATGCGATATCCTTGGGAACTCATGAAATGCTATGGGTTTTCAACCAACTGGGATCATCTTGATGGTGGCAGCAATTGGCATTCCAAGGAATCCAAGAACGACGCTTGCAAACCACTGGGTCAATGTCAGAGGAGCCGTATTTGCAAAATCACCAAGGAATTCAATAATAATGATTTGGAAGAGAACTGTGCTAGTGAGTACACCCACAAATACATAATTCTTCACAATGCCTTTAAACACATTGATCTTCTCCATTTCTCTAGAGCTTACCTCATTGAAAACCTGCAGGAAGAAGTGGCATGATTAGTGGTGCTGCATGCTTTCTAGTTCTGAACTCAACCAACACATTTTTAAGACAGCAATATCATTTAGGCTATTTATCAGTGTCCTGAATATCTTGGATTGCCCCCTGATTATGATATCAAGCAATATGCATATCAATTTGGATTGGTGTAATGATAACAGGCAGCCTTTTATCCAGTATTTCTCATTCCAAACACTGTTTGTGAAACAGATAAAACAACCTATTTGCCTCGACTGACCAAATGATTTGTAATTTAACATACATTTAAATGGGTACTTAAACTGTTTCTAACAACAATATTCAGCAGCTTAAACTTTATTGTGTTTCCTCAAAAGTGTGAGCAATGTTGTTCAAAATTCAGTTAAAACTGATCCATGAATGTAAAATGTAGAGGGAGAACAAAGAAACATCCATCAAAATATGAAAGGCTTATGCAAATTTATGCATGTGATATTTTTAACAGTAAAAATTAGAAGTCAGCTAATCCCATATGCCCTTCATCACAAACCCCACCTACATGATGTCAAGATACACATTGAGAGTCCCCACACTGAGCCAACCACAGAGATGAAAAGGGAGACAAAACGTTAATGGTACACATACAATGGACATATGAGACCCATCGGATTTAACTGTCATGATCTTTACAATTAGATGGCACCCCACAGACGTACAGGTTAGATCTCATGCATGTATATGCTGCAGAGGCAATCAGGCAAGTGTGCTTGAATATAAATTGTATGTAAATTTAACTAAATTCATATAAGTTATTAGTCTGAGAAAGATACCAACTTTTGAAGTGTATTATATGGCTCAAATGAAAAAAAAAAGTTAGGCAACATAAAAGTTCTGAATTAACAGTACAGGGTTGATATTCGAACATCATGACATATTAATATATAATAAATAATATTTGTAAATGGTTAAATGCGTTTAAGGTATCAATATATATTTATCTTTTTCTATCTTTAAATCAAAAAAATAAAATCTAAACCATTAATCTTACATAGAAGGATATCTCTTGAAGTTATGAAAGTGTTAATAGAAAAAAACCAAAAAAGAAGATAAAGACAAGCACCAAATGTATAGTTGAAAGCTTTAATTAAATGCATGTTTTTTATTTTATTTTTATTTTTTTAAAAGGTAAATACATGTTCTTTATTCATCTCTAAAACCTCCCCAAAGCCACAAAAAGTCTCAAGAGGTTTCGTTAACTACTAAATAACATTTTAATAGTAAAAACACTAAAGAAAGGAAAAAGGTAAAAGATTGTTAATATTAAATTATAGGTTGTAGATATTCTCGCTCAGCCGAATCGCTTGAATCGTAAGATTCAATAAAACAGGTATCGAATTGTAAGATTCACACATGAATCCTAAGATTTATCTGTAAATGGGATTCGTTGCATACATACGAATTCGTTTTCCTTAGAATTCGGGATATGCATCGTAGGATTTTTATAACTAAGCGAATTGGGATCGGAATGAACAGAATGGATCAGAATGACTACAATTGAGCTCAGAACTTTTAGGGGAACATTCCGTTCCGCCCAAAGCCAATTCCAGAACATTCCGGCCAGAATTGATCAAAACATAATGGAATTGACAACTATAACATGGTCCATTCGGATTGGTGATCAGGTGGGCCCCACTAGGAGGCGTGCACATTAAGACCCAAGGAAAAGGTGTGCACCTGAAAATTTCTGTATACATATACCGTCTCTATCCCCTGTGCGTGATGTCCATGTGATAATTAACAAATGCTCTGACTTGCAAATCCCCTAAACCATTGTCAGGTAACTCGTTGAATCTAAGATGGATAAACAACTTCTAGTTGATATCTTATCCCTCTTTGGACAATTATCAGTGTAATGTGTTGAATTAGAAAGACTACCCTTTTCTGTTTACATCAGCAGGTACACTATAGTTCAAGGATAAAAGGAAATGATTAGTTAACATTGGCAAATCCCAAGAGATGATATCCAGGAAAAAAGAACTTCAATTATTAAAACTTATGTGCTAATGGGGCCTAAATATTTAGAGCTAGCATGATATTAATGAGTACTCCTGAGTCCTGAGCATAAGCAAAAAAGCATATACCACCATGTCCAACCTATATCAGCCGTTTATCTCTTCAAAACGTTTGAAAGTGTCAAAATGCAACATGGTGAAAATAAGTGCTAATGACACAAGCTTACCTGACAAAAGACGAATGAATTAAAAATCAGTGTGTTCAATATCAGATCTGAATCAGGGCCATCGAGCATAAATATTCCTTTGCCTTGTGTCTGCAAATACCATATTATAATAAACTGATAAAAGGATTGCCCCAAGATATTTCTCCACATTACATTACTGATAAAATTCCCTGTCCTTCCAACCGGTGATCTTTTCATTAGTTCATCCTGAGGAGGCTCAGTGGCTAATGCAAGTGCTCCGAGTGTATCCATAATCATGTTAACCCAAAGAAGCTGAACAGCAGTGAGTGGAGCACTTCCTGAAGTACGCATATCACAAAGAAAAAAAGATTTAAATTTAGTATTTAAGAAATTACAAAAAAATGAAACTGGAATTACCAATAGGGCTCTCAATGAGCTTAAGGTTATCAGAAGCATGCTTGTCAGGCCAGAGCCAGCCTGTTCATCCATCAGTAGAACAATGAAATCCAGGCAACCATAAAACCCTTGGATCAGAAAAACATCTAGACCAATTCGCACTTAGAATGTCTATCCAGGCATGACATGTTTGTTGGGACTGAAACTTAACCCCCAATGCCATTCCCTTTATATGTGCAACCTGCAAATTAAGTCCATCCCGACCTGTAACTGTCATAAACATGCCCATGGTTATCAGATAAACCTCAGCAGAAAAAACTTAACAAACCTGAACCATAGGCAAGACAGTTCATTGGTAAGCCTTTTAAATCTGGTCCGGGACTGGCTCTGTGGCTCAGCCCACAGTTGCTAAAAGCAGAATCCAGCAAGTTGCAGGCTAATCCAGGAAGCCAGACAAGATGCCCAGCCCTTCAAAATAAGATTCTAGCTCTACCATGCAAAAATATTTATCCAAGGATATACCTGTCAGGCATGCTGAAGAAAAATTAACTACTAAGGCAACCACATTGACAGTGAGTTGGAACTGGACGAATTTTTGAATGTTTATGTAAACAGAACGTCCCCACTTAGCCACAGTTACAATAGTTGAAAAATTATCATCCAGAATTATGACATCAGCGCTTTCTTTCGCCACCTGAATACACCCAAGAATGATCAGAACACACATTTTGGCAGGGCAATACAAGTTAAATGGCCTAGAAGGAAGTATTGAGAAGAGAGATAGCAAATCAGCTAATGAAATGAACAAGTATAATAAAATCTAAATGTTCTGGATCTCCTTTGAGTACAAGAGGGTTGGCAGACTTGCTGATACTCTCACTGAGCAGAATAGTGGACTTCATCTTACCAGTAGTGATCATTTCCCCGATCCAGGGCTTCGTCAGAGATTAGTTGGTCGTATACTTGAAAAGCCAGTATGCGATGGCAAGATCAAATGTTGAAGCTAGGTATTGTGCAATGGCTCATGGTGTTCGTGAGCTATTATGGCTAAGAAACTGGTTGATAGAACTAGCAATCAAGGTCTCGCTCCAAATGAAGCTTCACTGTGATAATATGATCGTAATTCATATCGCATCTAACTTTGTATGTCATGATCATGTAAGGGGCCGACCATCATGTGGTAATGAATAGATCGAGCCGCATACAAGGAAGTTAAGATATGTTACCAGAAGTTAGAAGATCAACTAGTCATTTTTTAACAAGGGGTAACCTGATTAGATAAAACATACATGTGGCAAACTGGGAATGACAGATAGTAGTGCTCCAGCTTGAAGGAGAGCATAGAGATGTATGTGCCTCGTCGTAGTTGTGCTCGTGGTAAAGGTTGTCTTCAAAATTATGCTAGTGCTGAAGGGGTTTAGTTGAATTTTTTTTTTAATATCAATTAACCCAATAAAATAAGAGGGGGCATGAAAAACATACACCACTATTCCTTTCTCTTTTTTTTTTTTTTTTTCTTTCTCTCTTTTCTTCGCTTCTTCACTTTCTTCCTTCTCTTTCTTTTTCCTTCATCTAAATCAAAGTTTAGCATTACATTTTGCTACTCATTTTCTACAAGATTTGGGGTGTTAAATATAGAAAATCATGGGAATAGCCGAAACTACAGAAATACAAGGTTATCTAATAATGGAGGTCATGCGTCAAACCTAAATGCAAGCCTGTGATAACTACCTCTTGCAATAATCCATCAGCTAAACAATTACAGACCAGTTCGAGAAAAATGCGCATGGCACCTAGACTTGATGAAATCTAAGCCCGGCATTGAGATTAACTTCTAGATTCAACCAAAACAATTGGGTGACTCTACATCTTCAGAATAATTTCACTGTATCTCTGAATAGGTCGCCTTCCAAAAACATATACATGTGTTTCCAATTAGGAAAGAATCCAAAAGAAGACTATTTCTAAGTATGCAAGTATCAACTAAGAACACATCTGAAAGAGTAAATGCATGGCATTCTTTTTTTATTTGACTGGACAAAGGAAAGACATTTATATGATAAGCATGTTCTAATTTAATAACATGCTTGAACGGCATGGTAATAGTTAAAATTTCTATAAGCAAGATTCTTTAAATGTAAATGTATAAGTACCTCTGTCCCTGCAATACCCATGGCAAGCCCAATGTCTGCTTCATGAAGTGCTGGAGCATCATTTGTACCATCACCAGTCACAGCAACAACTTCATTGAACATGGTACGAAGGTGTTTAACCAATGTATGCTTATCTAGTGGTGAAGATCTAGCCATCACCTGGTTACAACAAGAAAATGATCAGTTGGCATCAGTCACTTGGTTAAATCCAACATTACAAGTAGAGGAATGCTATTACTAATTAATTGCACATGTTTATGCACAAAAGTTGATACAAGATGTAAAAAGGTCCATGGCTCTAATATAGAGGCACCAAATTATATGGGATTGACCCAAGACTTTGGCCAGTTGGATGATGCCAAGCACTAAATTCAAGGAATAACAAAACAATTGCATTTTGGGCCTTTTTTTCTATTGCACAGTTAGGATTCCTGTTGCCTTAAATTTTGGGCCGTCATCCTTATGTAATGGGACAATCAGATAAGAAGCCTAGATCTTGTGCACTTGTTTCACATGTCCTTTAGGGAACTCATGCCCAAAAAAGAATTTGCAATGAGCATTTCCATACCAAGTTAAGATTATCCCAAGTTAAAGCATGTAAGAAGTACCTGAATTTTTGGAATTAGTTCATTCAACTCTTCAAGACTCTTCTCCCGAAACACTGGACCCTCAATGGCTATACCCCCATCAGTCAAGATACCGCATTCTCTAGCAATTGCCTTTGCAGTGTTGATGTTGTCACCTGTAACCATCCGCACTGTAATGCCAGCTGACCTACATATTGAAACTGACTCTTTGACACCAGGACGGACAGGATCTTTGATACCCACAATTCCTATACAAGTATATCCTCTGATCGGAATTGGATTGGTAGCCAAAAAATCAGTTCCCATATCCACATAAGCAAGACACAATGTTCGAAGAGCTTCATTAGCAAAGGATTCGATTGTACCCTTGAGATGGGTAAATGCTTCTTCATCTAGAGAAACAACTTGACCCACTCCATCGATCACCTTATCACAAGCAGCCAAGATTATTTCTGAAGCGCCTTTACAATGAGCACGAAATTCTCCTCCGTTTAGCTCCAATACCACCCCCATTCTCTTCTTTTCTGAATTGAATGGCTCAACTTTTGCAAGTTTGGATTCTTGGCGTTCCGCCTGAAAATCTCCACCAAGTGACAAGCCAAACTCCAACAAAGCAGCCTCGGTTGGTGTTCCTAAAATCTCCCTTTTCCCATTTTCATTAATCACAACTTCTCCACCTGTGTTATTAAATATCGACTGCAGAAGCATTTTCACTGCAATATCTGGGATATCAGAGCACAAACCAAGAGCATCCTTGGAGTTGCTTGCTTCCTTGATCTTCCCACAAATGCATGCCTTCACAACAGTCATATGATTGGTTGTCAGTGTTCCCGTCTTGTCACTGCAAATGCTGGTAGCTGACCCCATTGTCTCACAAGCCGCAAGATGGCGGACAAGTGCTTTGTCATTCATCATCTTCTTCATAGCAAAAGCAAGGCTCAATGTAACAGCTAAAGGCAGTCCCTCGGGTACTGCAACGACAACAATGGTAACTGCAATGGCAAAATATTCCAACATCTTCAATGCATCATCTCCTGACCAGCTCCAGATTGAGCCCTCATGCAGTTTACGGCTAAAAAGACTCTGTGCCAACACTGCAAATGTCACAACCGCGAAAAATAAACCTATTTTCCCAATGAGGGTTGCCACTCCATTCAGTTTAACCTGCAGCGGTGTTTCATCATCCCCACCTTCACTAAGGGTGGCCATCAACTTACCCCACTGAGTTCTCATTCCAACGGTTGTCACCAGCATCTTGCATGAACCGTCTTGGACTTTAGTGCCCGATAAAAGAAACAGGTACGCTGCATTCACTGTAACAGGCTCACTCTCACCAGTTAAACTTGATTCGTCTATCAATACAGAAAATCCAGAGAGGAACAGTCCATCTGCTGGAACTTGATCCCCAATTGCCAGATGCACAATATCACCAGGTAAGAAGATCATATATTGAGATCTTCTGCCGGTACCCATTACGTGTAACCTGAATTGAAATCTTCTTCTTCTCCTTATCCAAATCCTTAAATTGTAATGATTGCCTGTAATCGCTTGTTGCAGTGACAAATACAACCAAGAGGATGCTAGCAACAATTCCAAGGCCATCATGGGCACCTTTAGGCCATCCTTCCATGGCTATTCCCACAATCAAAGATACAAATGCACATAAGGCAAGAATGATAAGAGTAGTGTCCTGAAGTGCTTCCCATACGAAGACCCAAAAACTCCGCGCCTGACTTTCAGCAAATTTATTAATTCCATAGATATCTTGCCTACGCTTCAATTCTTCCTCAGTTGTAGTAATCCCGTTGGTAGTGGATGTTGAAAGCTTAGTTGCAAGACCCTCAACACCCCCATTAATTGTCAACTTCTTTACATCATGGCCTTCTACAATGGATCCCAACTCATCAGCACAGATTTCATAACCAGCTGCTTTGACTTCATCAGGTACTTTGTATTCACTGGGTAGTGAAACACCTGAACAAGTCCAATAGAGTTGAATAAAAAAATACTGCTCAAGAGATATAGAATGTTCAGTTGTAATATTTGCTCAGTCACAATAATAATAAATGTTGGAAAAACTTCTAAAATATAAACTGTTCAACTTGTGGAATCTATCGTGAATGGATATAGCCCATAAATCTCTCCCATTGGATAATCCAAACTGTCCCATTTTATCCTCCATTAAATGTGGACGGGTGGCAGTAAGTTTCCATTCCCAAGCTAGTCAAAAGTTACCATTGTACTATGCAAATCATTGATATAAAAATAAAAAAAAAAAAAAAAAAAAAGGAACCTTATTACAGAAACACTTGAGTTTAATGCCAAAAGACCCGACCATGGATAAATTGAAGTGCAGCTTTTGAGACCAAGACAGCAACTCTTAACTTCTCCTGCAAGACACAAGATATAGCATCAATCGTCAAAGCATGCATAGTCACGTGCATACACATCAGAGAATAATTAATAAAGGAGAAGAAAGTTGTCAAAAATCTCATCCAAAGCTTGCATCTTTGGGAGAAAACTTCACATGCCTTCTACAGGTCATCCTTGCATATTAGCGCTTCAAAGGAAACACAGCAAAATTCATGCAGTGTGACTTAGTATGGATTGATTGCAAAGTAACAGAAGAAATTTTTTTATGGAAGGTTATGGGAGAATTCATAGATGGAATGAACAACACATTCTATAAATTGGGTGATGTACCGAGGGATGTAAACTGGGCTGGGCCACGCAGGCCCAGCACAGCCCGGCACGTTGACCGGCCTGTGGGCTGGCCCGTCAATAGATTCCTCCTCTTTCCATCCAAAAATAAGGCAAGTTTCTCCCTTTCTCCTATCTGTTAGAGAAGTTAATGCTTGCAGCCTTGCACAAATCTTGTTAGAAAATCAAGGAGTTAATGCTTGCACAAACCTAGGAGACAATAATGGCAGCACAAATCAAGGAAGCCTCATTGGATTTCTCTCTCCAACAATCATATGCATTTAATGGTATGGAACAACTCTCAATGATTGCAATAAAGGATACAATAAAGATAAAAAAAAAAAAAACATTTGGCTTGTGGGCCAGCCCCGCCAGTGGAGGCACGGCTAGGCCAAAACCCTGCCGACCTGTGCATCGCACGGCACAGCCAGCGAAATTTCACGGTCCGGCGCGGCACGGCCCAGGCACGGCTGGGCCGAGCTCCGGAAGGGCCGGACCGCCACAGCACAGCCCATTTGACATGCCTGTGCATACTTGATGTAGAATGGGGATCAATGCAAGGTGGGTAGGGAAGATGGAGGGATAGGCTAGAACTCACATGTGAAGTGGATAGGCCTCCTATTTTTCTTACATTAATCAAGTCTATTAGCCAAAGAGGCATGACATCAATATATAAGCAAAAGAAAAACCCCAAAACTAATCTCAAACCTCTAAACACTTTGAGGGTCAAGATTAAAACATCCACTTCATTAACTTAAAACATAAACAAAAAATGCTCTAATTAAAAATAAACAAAACAAACTGATTAGGCTTTACAGTGGGCCCAAACTTGTGTATCCATGCACACTATACATGGCCCTAACCAGCTGACCAATAGCCTGGGACAAATATTGAATTTTTATTATTTCAAAGATGGAGCAAATTCGTTTCCTCCCTCACTGTTTGGTATAATGAATCTACTCAAACAAGAGAAGATCAGAATGTGAATCTGAGGCCGCCTCCTGCATCAGTTTGGCAATCAAATCAGTAAAGACTCATAGAGCATTTGCAATTCAAATTAGCAAGAAAAAGTCTAAATGTCCCGAACATTGGGACCGGTCCTTGGACCGATCCCAATGTTCGGGACCATTATCATGGATGATAATGGTCCCGAACATTGGGATCGGTCCAAGGACCGGTCCCAATGTTCGGGACATGTAGCAGGGCTCAATTAGCAAACATGTATTTTATTTAAATTCAGCAATTGCATTGCATTCTTTCCTTCGATTTTCCTCCAATTACTATCACTTTCCAATTCTGTCCCAAGTTTGTAAGTCTAATTAATGCCAAAAATTAATCCCCAGAAACCCTTCAAATCCCCAAACTTTGTCCTAAACTGACAGCAGCTGGGGATTAAAAAAAAAAAAAGTTCCCCCCCTAAATTTCTCTCAATTCAACCCACAATTGATCCCCACAAACTCCATAAAACCTCATCAATCTGTCCCAAAAATCTCCTCAATTTACACAATAGCAACCCCCTCCCCCGTCTTTAAATCCCATCCTAATTCACCCAACTTACATTGGTAGAAATGATGTTATTTTAAACATTTCACTTTTGTTTAAGTTGCCAAAACAAAACATGCTCCTAAATTTTCAGCCAAAGTTAGCAGAAACAGACTAAAATAGATCAAAGCAGGCTGAAACAGTAAACTAGTTTCATTCTTAAGGAACATGTACAATTTTAAATCTTCTTTCTTTTCCCTGTAAAGCTATTGAACTGCCTTGGAAAATGATTAAAAAGGTCTTTAAAACTGGGCCTAAAATAAGTGATTTCAGGTTTTTTCTTTTTGAACATCATTTCCTTTTTATAACTTTTTACATTTTTTTTTTTAATTTTTACATAGGGACTTTTGCCAAGACGGGAAGCCAAAATGCCAAAAAGTATTTCCATATAAAGGCAAACCGAAGTGATCTCCAAAATAAAATAGACAACTATGGCAGAAACCCATGAATGGACCCCAACCAATTCCAAAAGAAGCAGAATCGGTGTTTGAACTCCCAAAAATTTCCCCACATCAAATCCATTGAAGACCCTAATGGCTCCCAGAATCCGATTTCAAATCAAAACCCTGGCTTCAATTTACACAAAACCTTGCACAGTCTACGGTCACAATAAATAGTCAGAACTGTGCTTCATTTCAAATCTCAATTTTCACTGAAACCCCTTCAATCAATAGCCTAGTCCAATAAAATAGCATCCCAATTGCAGCCAGTATACTTCCCCTTATCAACAGCCATATAAATCCCGTAACCGTAGCAAGTTTCCAGGCATAAACCAGCCCAAATACTGATCCGTTTGACAGTAATATAAGTTCCAACTTCACCTAAATACCACCTCCCCAGAAGTCCTGAATCCGCCCCAAATCCAGACATAAACTGGACCACAAAAATCAGCACACACAGTTTCAACTTAAACTTGTCTTTAAGTAGCCCTTAACACTTCCCAGATAGAAGTAGGAGTGTAGAACCCACCCAGTCCCACACACCACCTTTATCAGTTGATATCCATTAAACATAAAACTACCCCAAACCAGCCCCAATCCAAATGACCAACAAACTGAAACTTAGCCACGCAGCCCTTCCATTCATCCAGGAAACATGTCCACAAGAAGTGGAAGACCAAGTAAAGGAACAATGTTGCATTGCCAATGACAAGAAGTGCTCATACAGGAAGAACTGGTCAAAACCCAAGAACAAATGACAACTACGAACAACTGACTGCTATATATTAAAGCAATCAAACTTTGACATTTTTGGGATTTGTGCAATGAAAATTTGAATTCACCTAATTGCCTGACTGTATTGGACTAATTGTGTCTACTACGGTACTACCTCCTCCCCTGTGGCGTCACTCATTTGAAATGATGAACTAATAGGACAGCTTAAACTCCAGATCCATCGCCAAAGTGCACTGAAGGTACTAGGCTTCAAGCATCGATCCTCTCTTCTAACTACAATTTTATTATTTATTACCAGCATACACCCAATACTCTAATTTGAGATATTTACCTGCTAAAATCTGAAGATCTCTCCACTCATATAGAGATACATGTGGTTACAAGTACATAACATAATCCAATCAGACAGTCACGAAAAAAAACATCATGGTCATATTGTAATTCACAGAATACTTTAATTAAAACCAACAAAGCAAATACAAAGCATCTGAGCTAACAACCTATAAAACAAACCGGAAACTCGATCCAATTGGCAGATACCAACAAAACACAAACACCAAACAACAGAGACCAGAGAGCAGACCTGGTTCGTCCGGCGCATAGCATCTGCTTCGCACCGTTTCGATAAATTGGCAGTGAATCGGAATCGCCTTTTTGGGTTCTTCACAAACCCGCAAACCTGCCGCCATCGCTGCAATGCCTCCTCAGTCGTGTTCTTCGACTTTACACCACCAAAGTTCTGATTGAGATAGCTCTCCATCTCTCTCGTTCTCTCGAATTAAGCCTCTTTGACCTTCTTCCCTCTAATATTCAAAAACCCTGAAAAAAGCACTGCTTTGAAATTCAAAATGCATTCTCAACGCTATATGAAAAAATTCATAAAGACCAAGTTGTCTCGTTGCAGTTTCTAGATCTGGGTTTTCTCCAAAACGATCATTCTACCAAAACGCAACCTGGGTTTTCAAGAAAAATGCAATCTTTTCAAATCTTCAGTGAGATGAACTGAAAAAAAAAAAAAAAAATGGGAGAAAAGGAAAGTTTGGAATTTTGGGCTTTGTTCACCTTGCTTGAGGCGGAGAGACTGGAATTTCGGGTCTGGCAAGAGAAAAAGGCAAAGGGAAGAAGAAGATGGCATATGAGATAAGATTCTCTGACGATCCAAAAATTGTGGTGGAAGATCGGAGAGAGCGCGTCTGTTTCAAGCGGCCTGATATTTTGGAACGAAACCGGAACAGAACAGTCAAACTTTGGGACGTTTGGTAACCATCCTCAGAGAGGATTCCGCACATGTTTTCTGTGATTCCATGGAAAACCCACGTTTGGCAGTGCAAGGAAAAGTATATCAAAGAAACCATGCATCCATGCTCTTATGCAGAATCCAGGTCAGACCATCCCCCTTCTGAGAGACAAAATCCACTACTCCACAGAAAGCAGAGGTACAGTGCATCGCACGGTAATATAGGGCTGTCCGTTTTTTTGAAAATCTGACTTTGTCTATGGCCCACAAGTAAGATCTGAACCGATGATCTTGTTTAAAAGGCCCAAACCGGCTATGGCGTCAAATATCAACCGTTGATTGTTCACAGATTTTGCGATATTTACAAAACAGTCCAGACCGTTGGATGGCAATTTCTGAAATTCTATGGGGCCCATCTGTGAAATCTGAACCGTCCAATCTCTTCAGAATGCCTAAAATGGCTATAGGGTTAAATTTGGCTGCCTGATTCATCATGGATCATGAGATATGGGCCAAAAACAATCTGACCGTTGAATTCACTTAATGCAAAAAACGGGATGTAAAACAGTGTGTCTGTTTTCAATTTTTTGGTTCCTGTGGGGCCCATAATCATGATCTAAACCGAGAGATATCTCGGGAAGGTCAAAAACGGCTGGTTGATCAAATTTCAGCCGTTGATCATGTCTAGATATCGAGATATTTATAAAAACGTCTTGAGTCTAAAATATTAATTTTTTATTTTTGTGGGGCACCTCTGCTCGATCCGAACCGTTCAAATACTCTAGATGGCCCGAATTGACTTTAAGTAAAAAGTTGAGGTCTTGATTCATCATAGATTTTGAGTTATTTCCAAAAAGCTTACAACTATTGTATAATATATTCTATTAACGGTGGGAATTCTCTTTCAATGCTAAACTTGGAACTCTCTTTACAAATACTATATGAGGATGGCTTGATTCCATTGGAATAAAGGAATTATCAGGAGTATAGAATCCCCTCCCTACCATGAATGCTTACCAAACGTGCCCTTAAATGCAGAAATAGAATCCTCTCTCTTCTTATTTGCATCACTCTCACAAGATATCGTTCACCTGAGCCCTTGGTGGTCCACCTGAGATCATGATCAAAAGATCTTCACCGTCTATGATGTGGGGACCCACTTACCCCACATTCCTAATTTTGACTGTAAAACCAGTTGCATCCGAAACGGTTAGACCTCTACTCTTCTTTTAATATACTAATGCAAATAGAGCAATAAATTAAAATTAACATAATATTCATGTGGAAAATGTTATTACTTATTATATGTGAGAACTTTTTTGTAGGGGCCATTTGGGGATGTGGTCAGCGAGGATGGAGAGATCTATATGGGGCCACTCCAAATATTAAGTTTGACCTCAAACTCATGCCCTTAACCCCTTCATCCGTGGCCCACAAATTTAAAGACTTCATATTCATAAAAAATAGTTCATTCGAATGTGTGTCAATCTTTAGAATTAGTGACTACCAGGGGTTTTTTTTATTGATAATTAGATTTGGATGGGTTGCTAGCTGGGTCTCGAAAACAATTCTCATATAAAATATAAGAACTAGCTCTCATTTAAATATTTTTTATTAAATATTCATTAAGAAATAAATAAATGCCTATGAATTGATTGAATGATAAATTTATGTGTAGAACCATAATGGTTCTGTGCAAATGGTTCAATTTAGCGTCAATTAGTTCTCACCTAGATGGGTGTTTGGTCAAACGTGAATCACGGGCACACTGCACTAAGCTGTCAATGCGACCCGTCCACTCAAAACACATACGCCCGCCTTCATTTTTGAATTTGAAATTTTGAATAAAGTAAACCGGTTTAAAGAAGGGGGCACTGTGAATGTGATGCATGGCACATGCAAACTACTTTATGCATGCACTTGTCCAATCAGATAACACTGTTCTTCAGTTTTTCACCAGTAGCAACCACCTGTGTGTTCAGGGGCGGCGGACTTAGAAAATGGAAATAAGGGGGCCAAAATAAAAATTATTAAAAAATTTTTTAATAAGTTAAGGGTCAAAATAAAAATTTACAAAAAATTTAATGATAAAAAATAAAATTTTGAAAACATGGTCCCCCTAGGCCTACATGTAGGTCCACCTAGGCATGTCAAACGGGCCGGGCCGGGACGTTTAGGGAGAAACCTTGGCACGGCACAGCCCGCCATGGGCCGAGCTGGAGCAGCCTCCTTCACATTTTTTTCCTTTTTTTTCTTATCAGTATTTAAAAATAAAATAAAATACAAGTACGGAGAACGACAAAGATATTTAAGTGGTTCGATCAAACTCGACCTACTCCACTAAAAAGAGAGAACCATTTGAATCTTAACTTCTTGAAAGTTTCTAAATAGGATTACCTTCAAAACCTTACAATCTTTTTTTTTTTTTTTTTTTTTAAAGAATTACAATGAAGGAAAAAGTAAAAAATCAAATGAGTAGTCCACTAATGTATTATGCTAGATCATAATATTCTATTGATGTCAACTATTGCTTTCTCTTATTTGTAAAATACCAGTCTCGTAGGCAAATACAACAATCCATCATTTCTTCAGTTAGATTTGTTCTTCTGTCATCCACTACATGTCCAGCTACACTAAAAAGCCTGTTTCTATGCTACAAAAGACATTAGAATAGTCAATAGATCATGAGCCATGGCGGCCAACACCGGATAAACGCTCTCTTGTTGCTTCCACCAGGCTAAAAGGTCAAAACTAGATGCATCATGCACCCATATTACACCGACGTTAAAATACGATGACAACTCCGTCACAATGTTAGTCGAGCGGCTTAAGCTGGATGCCATGCCCATGGACAGAGAAGAATATCACACGTCCCACTCACCAACACCTCTTTACTGGACTTCTGAATGGCCCATACTAAGCCAAGTTGTACCCATTTGCTCACAATAAAAATGAAAAAGTGCTTGTAAATTTGCCCTTATATTTGAAAAAATATTTAAATCTATATAATTCATATTTTTATTTATTCCATCAATAAAAAACTGTACACCACTTAATTTTAACCTAAGATAAAATACAACAGCTAAAGAAAATGTAATTGAAGCATCTTTCTAATATTTATTAAAATTTTCTTCCATATTTCTAATAGTGTTATTCAGTAAAAAATGATCTCTAAATCTACTAAATTGAAAAGTAATTTTAAAAAGTTTCATTAGATGTGGAATAATATATCCCGAAAAAAAAATAATGTTGAAGTATAAAAAGCTTCTAATAAATCTCTTATATGAGCACATAACTCCTAATGTTCATCAGTAATCATCAAATCGTGTGCATGAAAAGCACAAAATTCATTCAAAACAGTTTTCCGGTCAAGTGCCGTGTTTAACAAATCATACATAGAATTTTATCTATGTTCTACCTCTTTAGGCATTTTAATAGCTGATACGCCTCGCCTCGCACATATTTGGGCATACAATTGTCTTCTCAGTGCAGAGGAGAAAATAAATTTAACAATGTCTTTAATAGCATCTGTGTAACTTACAATATGCTTTAAACCAACATTTGCAATGAAATTTAAGATGTGACATACACATCTATTTTGAAAGATAGAGCTATCTATCAAAGTTGCAAGTGGCACCTGCATTCTCATTAATTCAATAGCCACTGTATTATTACTGGCATTATCTAAAGTTATAGATAAAACTTTTTCCTTAATATTATATTCATCTAGTTTTTCCGAAATAAATATACTTATTCTAGTGCCATTGTGTGGCCATTCAAGACAACTAAAACTAATTATACGTTTATTAATAATTCATTTTGCATCTATGTTATGTACAGTAATACAAAGAAAACTATCACCCCCTTTAGAAGTCTACATATCTATCGTTATGGCGATTCTACCAGGAATTTCTGTAAGGTTATTTTTTATATTTGTTTTCTCCTCCTGCCAGAGTCTAATAACATCATTCCTGACTGCATTTCTTGAAATACTGTGAAATTGTGGTTGGCAGTATTTCTGGACCCATTCTTCAAAAAACTCATTTTCAACAAAAGAAAATGGTAATTCCGATAACACAATCATTTTAACAAGATTTTGTCTAGTACTTTGTGCATTAAAAGATTAAAGACCCAAACTGCGACTACTACTACCACCACCAGTAATAGAAATTTGGGTCTGTAAATCAGGCATCGCTGTCCCTGTATCCGCCGGCTTATGTAAGGCTTAACATTTTTGCTTATGTCTTGTCAAATGGCTGGTACCTTTTTTTGACTCAACACCATAAATCTTACTATAAAATTTGCATTTTGCCTTTTCAACTTTCTTTTCATTTTCAATAACGTTAAACCTTGTAAATATCTCTCAAACTACTGAAGTTCTATTCCTCTTGGTTGGTTTACGGGAACTCTGAGGAAAGGAGGGGAGGTAAATCACCTACTTCAACTTGTAATTCAATAAATTCTTCTTCTACCCCTAAATTAACGGAAGAAGATTATGTGGGAAATCTTTTAGCCATATTTCAAAAAATAAAATTATAAATAATAACAATAATAGGCTAATAGCCTTCTTTTGTGATAATTAACATAGGAAAGGGGATAAATTGAGAGTTAATATAATATAATATAAAGTTATATATATGGAATCTCATATTTAAATAATATAAATACCTCTAAATCTTTGAAGGCCTCTTTAATCTTGTCTCTTGATTACTTGATCTTTGGCCCTCAAAAACTTCTTAGAGAGAGTGAAAGAGTTAAATGCTTTGAGAAAGAGTTAGAGAATGTATAAAGGAGTGAGAGAGTTGTGTAAATTGGTGAAGAATGAAAATGGGAAGGTTATGGTATTTATAGACTTTGTAAAATGAAAAATGACACAAAAGACCCCTTATATGACCGTTTTATAGCTGTTGGGGTGGGGGGGTAAAATGAACTTTTTTCAAAAAAAAGGGCTTATGGACGTTGCGTGGGCCTAGCGGGCCGCAACTGCTAGCCCACTTGCCAGGAAGGCCTGGCGAGCCGTGCCTTACTGGGCTAACGGGCCCAGGCACCTCGGCCCAGCACAGCCCATGTCACGGGTCGTGCCTTATAGGTCGTGCCGTTAATTAGTTCGGCCCGACCTAGCCCATTTGACATGCCTAGGTCCACCCATGCCTATATTCTATGACCATCACAAATAACCCCTTGTGTTACTTGTCCTACTAATAACCACCCCTGCAACTGTTAACAAAAAAAACATCCGATGTGCATTGCAATTATTGAAGCCTTTCTCCAAGAGAGAGAACCCCACAAAAGATTTCAGTTTACATGTCATACAAGAGGGTGCATTGTATCTAGGGTTGTAAACGGGGTCGGTTTCGGTCCGGGTCCTTTCTTGGCTCTGAAACCGAAACTAGAACCATTTATGGGACGGGTCTGGAGCCGGGTCCGGGTCTAGGTAGAGAATGATATTAAAAAAACATGGTTTTTAGGAAAAAATTTTGAAAATTGAGGTAATATGCCGGGTCTCGGGTCCATATGTATAAACCAAGGGGGAATCGGACCCGGACTCATTTACTTATCGAGGCCTAAATGAGGACCCAGACCCGGTTTTTAACGGGTCAGAACCTCCGGATAGTCGGAGAATTAGGGACCCATTTACATCCGTAATTGCATCACTGTGTTCCACACCTTATTTTCTTTTATTGTAAAAAAGACTACATCAATTAAGGACTGAGACATAATTTAATCGAAATCATGGTGTCTAAGCAAAAGTAGCAGTTATCATGTGCATTGGCATGATTTGATTTTGATGCTGCTTTTGTTCTTTCAAAATTCAAAGTAGAAGAATTAAAAAGTCAGTCAACTGTAACTTCCATAGACGCCTGGTTCAGGGGACTCAAACCAGACTTTTGTATTTGCTGAAATTTGAATGCTGGGCCCTGGTCTATGGGGGAAGAATTGCAAATTTCCAAATGGCATCCTTGAGTTGAGTAGGTTTTTCAAATCTTTTCCAACACTCTAGCATACAATTTCTTTATTCCCCCTATATGCCTGAACACAGACGAGAAAGTAACAATTTGTCACGGCCCGAGTCCAAGATTAAGATTAGATCTTAGATAATCTCGAGTCGTGGCGCATACTTACTCCCGTGAACTTCAATCACATCAAAATTCACAAGGGATATCATTACACATTATGCGAAATATAACAAATACACATTGCTTATGTATAGAAATCAAAAATTCATTTACATCATATACAACATTAATCACTTGCATATTTAAATACAATGCAAGGATCAAAAGTGTGAAACGTTTCAAAACCACTTCCAATATCGTTCAACTCAAAACTTCCTCTCAAGTTTTCGTTTCAATATCATACTCATATGATATTGCTTCATTTCCATTCAACTAATCCTCCTGGAGGAACCTGATCGGTTGTCTTCGTTGGCGCCTTGGTCTCAGAAGGATCGGCATGGGCAACTGTGCCTGTAATGCCACCAATAACACAATTTGACAATTCAACAATGTATAAACAATTATATGATTTCATATGCTAATTTATAGATCTAATCTGTCTAAACAATGTTAGACCAATACCATTTACCATTATCCAAATCAATATGAGTCTTTCATAGTTGGTAAACCTACAATAGCATTTCAATTCAATTCAATTTCCACCTTCCTAAGAAGGAAGAATTACCATCTTCCAAACGGAAGGATTCATATAATGTGGGATTTATCAGTAACCAGGCCAGGGACAACTGATATCACCACGGAGTTTCGGAACACTCCCAAATAATCTGCTGCAGCAGTAACAGCTCCAAAGAGCTTATAAAAATCACTATGTGGTGCCAGACTCAATGAACAATTCAATTAACATATTAATTTACATTTAATTACAATTAACGGATACAATTCAATTCAATGTTCCTTTCATGACAAAGGAAAGGAATAACAATAATACCAATCTCATTAGATTGTAACACAATGAGAGAATTATTAACCATTTATGGTTTCATTTAATTTTATCTCAATTCTAAACAACCATTCGGGTGTAACCATTGGTTTTCCAATGCACGTGTTATTCTCAATGGACATCACATTATATATTCAATATGTGCATTATTAGTCCCCGTAATTATCACCCATGGAGTTTAGGTCATTATCGATCAATTATGGTTCATTCACGGAAACCTTCTTGAACATTATTAATTCTTAATAATTCAATTTAATCCATGATTAATCTTAAACTAAGTGGGGAAGTATTTATCATCACGAGACGTACTCCAAATTCATGTAAAAACCCAAAAATCCAAAATTTCATGCACAGTTAATACTCTGACAGTATCAGGATCGCTCGAGTGAATTACTGTTCGCTCGAGCGGACCAATTCAGAACTATGTTCGCTCAAGCGCACTTCATGTTCACTTGAGCGACCTCTATAGAATTTCTGTCAGTTCAAACAGAACCTTGTTCGTTCGAGCGATATTCCTGTTCGCTCGAGCGAACAATCACAGAAGACAGTTTGCTCGAGCGGACTCCCTGTTTGCTCGAGCGAACGCTTCAAAATTCCATTCCAAAATTTTGAAGCATTCTCTCTTTCATTCTCAGTCCATTCATAACCTGCAAATAACATATATGGACCTCCTGTCCTCTCCTCAATCATCATTTAAACACTTCTATTCCATCAATTTATCATTTCAAACATCATTCCATATCCATTCAATCATAAACATACAGACCACAATTCCATTAATAACCAAATCTACAACAACTCACATTCAAACTAGCATATAATCACAAATAAGTGTTCATACTTGCCTTTAGTTGAGAGAAACACAAAAACCCCTTTGGTAACTTTGAGTTTTGAGATCAAAACCTCTTCAATCCAAACTCTAACTCCAAAGAAACTCAAGAAAGATGATGAAGAAGATGAGTAACACAATCTCTCTCTCAAATCACTTGCAAATTTCAAGTGTGATCATACAAAGAAAAACATGAAGAAGAGAAGCAGCTCTCTCTCTCTCTCTCTCTCTCTCTCGCTGGGATGCTGGGATGAAGCCACCGAAATGGGCTTGAGTTCATCTCAACATCATATAAAGGACTTAGTTTACATTTTAACCCATTTATCTCACTATATTTTCAGTTTAAGTCAAATGAAAGCCTATTTAATTCATTTCAAGTCAAATGAACTCAAGTGTATTATGAAACTTAACGTACTCTTTAAGATACACATGTTGATATTAATTTTTACTACATTCGATGAAATACATATAAATTCATATTTACGAAAAAGTCCTCAACTTCACTCATTTAGGTCTAAAATCAACTCTATTGAGTTAATCTCTTTCAAACTCATTCCATTATACTTAACTCATTTGTTTGAGACTAATTTGACCCATCTTAGTCATTAATCACCATTAAGTTGATTAATCATGCTTAATTCATATTAATCTCGATTAATTAGAGTTAATCTTAATTAACTCGGGTCGGGGTATAACACAATTCCCAAAAAATTCAAGAGATTTCCAGTAAAGCAAACCTATTCAAGAAGACAAGGGATCAATGGTTTAGAACTGACCAGAGAGCGGCGGGTCTTGGGAGCTGTCATTGGGATGGCATAAGGGCTTTGGGTTGTGAATTGTGATTGAAGATGTGGCACCAAGCTTGATTATTTTTTCCTCTTTATGATTTTTTCTTAAAAAAATAAAAAAGCGTGTATACAAACACGTCTTAAATTGGAGGTTGGGATTTTCTGTCAAAAAAAGATGAAACCCCAGGCAGACCGACATAGTAATGACGTGGAGTGGTGACCCCAGGTCAATATTGAGATTACATGAGATTAAATGGGCCGAATCATGCCCAATACACATCTAATAAATATTCGCCCCATGTTTAAACCTTAGGATCGCCCCACATGTCATAGAGAGAGAGAGAGAGAAAGAGAGAGATTTGAGTTTTGAGTGAGAGAGAGAGAGAGAGAGAGAGAGAGAGAGAGAGAGAAGGCTTTGTTTGTATTTAAGAGGGAGCAGGGGATTGTGGGAAAGAATGAACAAAATTGTAGGAATGGGGACAATGTGGATTTGGTTTTGGGCCCAATGGGTCAGGTGTTGGTGGGGCCAAGTCATAATCAGAACTGATCATTGCTAGAATGAACTTTTTTTTAAAAGTTATGAATATTATCGGCAATAAATTAGATACAGCTATTTCTAGATATATATTTGGTTATGTCAAAGATATGGTCAAGATAGACTTGGGTGTATGTAAATTAGATCAGGAAGATTTTTTTTCCTACTCACAATTGGACCATTAGGCAGAACTCCCCTTCAAGTTGCACCGGGTCCTGTGTGAATGCGCAGTCCATAGTGCACAAGAAAAATATATTGGAAGGGTTTTAATTTGAGCATGTACAAAATGTTGCTAGTGATATATGTTCAAGCAAATGGGGATTTAATGGGATGTTGTTTATCCATGGTTCAATGTAGGCTTCTTGGCTTCTGTAATGAGATGTTAGATGTTATCTTGTTCTTGGAACGTTATGATGTTATTTCAATCTTTTTTATGTCCATTTGAATTATAAGTGTGTGATGGTGTGCAGTTCCAACCCAATACTGGCTAGACTTAAAACCTGAGTATTGGATGGTTTTGGTGTTGTAGAAGATTCAGTAGCAGATTTTGCAAATGAAAGAAATTGTTGAACTTTCAGTTAGTAGTATGGCAGGCTCTTTAACTCTTCAATTCGCTAGTTTATGGCTTGAATTGGTTGCTATTCCAATTAAAAGTAACAGCTACAAAACAGCTCCAGATGCACATTACAGTTTCAAGAGGGAAAGTGCCTTCCATTGAAGAGGCATTTTACTAATTGCAAAACTTGGTGGAATGGGTTAAGCATCACAACATCCTTACAATCATTCGGTGGGTTTGCAAAAGTGAATCTTGATATGCAAAATTGGAGCAACTGTGCTTACTATTTACTCAAAAATGGATTCATGGGTTTGCTTTGATGCAAAAAATACATTGTTTGATCTAGCATCCTTTTGGCCTAGCAGCCTAGTAAGTACTGATGGTTGAGACTTTTGGTGTGCCCCATCAGTTCAGGGACTCTTAGACCCAGCCTAATTTGTTCCTACTCACCTGGTAGGCCTGACATCATACAATCTCTTGCTGGGCTTAAACGACCGTGCTCTTTTTGCCTTTTCATACACCAACCATGAGATTAAAGAAAAAGAAAAAAACTGTGTATGGATTACATTCAACCCAACCACCTGTATGTGGATTGCATTCAACGCAATAACCTGTATATATATTACATTCAACACAGCAATAGAAATCCAAGTACATAGCTGACTGACAAGGACATTTATATGCCACAATAGAAACCACATTCTGAAGAACCCTCTGTGGGAGAGTGAACCCGCGGGCGCCGCCCGTGTTCCGATAACAGCGGAGGCGTGGGGCCAAGAGCTCCCTTGGGATTGGTGACCCTTACCCGCCCGGGGTGTCAAGCTATCCGGGGGGCCTACTTGGGCCTATTGTTTATTTGTCCCCCCCTTCCACAAGGGGAGGGGCCTTCCCAGGAGTCGAACCCGAGACCTCTTCTATAAGAGACTCTTTGGGAGACTCCTGGTACCACTGGGCTACCTCCGTGGGACCGCCCCCCACACCCTCATTTCATCTCACTTGTTGATTCAAAAGCTAAGTTGTGTGAAATGTTTTGTTCTTTGACATTGTCAAGTACAAGTATGCAGAGACATTAATTACATTCACAGGGAAATGAATTAAGATTTTAACCAAAAAAAAAAAAAAAGGATTTGAATTTCAGAGCCATCAACTCCAAACTATGAAGCCCAGGTAGTTATGTCTCAATGATCTTAACTGATCAATTCCTGTATGAATCCAAACAGGGCCAATGTACACATCATCATACTACAATCATAATACAATCTGAAAGTTTTTTTTATTTTTTAAGCATGAACCATTCCTTTATTCAGCTATAGGCATCTAGTGCATTACATGAAGCTTAATCAAATACCAAAGTTTCAAAAAAACCAGCCACTCCATCATATCAGTCATACATGAAAAATTAATTTGTTTTAACTTACAAGTCTCTAATTACAGAAGAATTTGAGTAACTCTATCAATGAACTTTCAGTATGCACAACCTCCATCAGTTCCACTTTCACTGTTTTTTTTTTTTTGGAAATTTCAAAACAGGGCTCAAGTTTTGCCCAGTTTTCAAATCAGGATAAAAAATTATATATTTTTTCAAAAGAGGCCTAAGTTTTCCATTAACGTTTCAAATCAGATATCCGCGGGAATATGAGTTCTCCGTCCGGCGAATCATATTCTCGCTGGAAAATTCATATTCCCTCTCCTCATATATTGCAGCCAGCAGGCCAAGGATCTTCATTCTGCACCAAAAATCATCGGTCCAGATCAGTCCGTTTGCAACTGGAAGCCCGAATAGGATCAATTCTCTCTTGTCAATCTGATCCAAACGATTCTATTTAACGTTTTTGAGCTTCCGAAATGAAATGAAATCTAAGAGCCTCTGAGGAGAGAACGATATTTTTTCTGAAAAGATATGAATTCTGCAGATTCTCGGGAACAAGAAGCAGGCCTCGGCGTGGGTGAGTTGCCCAAAAACCATGCGAGAGATATTCATATCTTGAGCTTTGCGTTCCTGTTCATATTTCTGGCGTATGGAGCAGCGCAGAACTTGGAGAGTACTGTGAATATGGTTGGTAATTCTGTCTTTTTGGGTTTATCTATTTTGATGGGTTTACATGAATTTGCATTTTTTTTTTAGTTCAGACTTCATTTATGAGCTTTGATAGTGGAGACTGATAATTGATATGTAAAGGGTTCTTGGGGTGGTTTTAAAATTTTAGTGGAACTGTTGGTTATGTTGTATATTTATTTACTTTTTTTTCAATGGAAAAAAAAAAAGGTCTGTGAATGTTGAATTGGGAGCTTCTTTTTTTTCATAATCTGTTTTGGAATTGGTGACCTTGGTTGCTGTTTGGTTTTACTAGTTGAGTTTTGTGATGGGTTTTTAATTTCTTAGTTGATGGGTTAGTCTGGACTCTGGATACACTGCGATTCGCAATTGTAGACAGGAATTTGCCATATGAAAGGATTTTGAAATTGAGAGTTATCCTAATGGGTTTTGAAATTGCTTATGAGTAGTCTCATTGATAGATTATTAGATTTTTTTTTTCTAGTGATGTTTATTTTTCTCCTTCTTAGATTCAGGTTTTTTCTTTTTTCATGATGTGTTTGATGTTCTAAGATGAGTTTTGCTATTTAAATTTTTTATTTGGATTTTCAGATGCTGTTTTTGTTTTTTCTTTAATTTGTGAGGTTTTTAAGACATACTTATTTTGATTATTGCCTATTTTCACAGGAGCATGATTTAGGTACTACGTCTCTAGGGATAATTTATATTTCCTTCACTTTGTTTTCGTTAATGGCTTCTCCCATGGTCAGAATGGTGGGATCAAAGAGGGCTCTTGTTCTTGGCACTAGTGGTTATTGGCTGTTCATTGCATCCAATTTGAAGCCGTCCTGGTATATGCTTCATTGTTCACTTAAGCTACTGCAGTTTTTTTCACCTAATTAGGATATATGATTTGCTACTGTGAATGAATGCAGAACTAGGTATATGAACTTGTTTTTTGATTGGTAAGGACGAATTATATTAAAGAAAAACTCCAGATTACAAACAGCCCCACAACAAGAAAGGGGCTAATGGTATAAAAGCATTATACATTTATACCAAGGAGAAAAAAAAAAAAACAAATTACAAGGTGAAAGCTACCAAATTAAACGACCTACCCACCACCAAATACGACAAATCCTCCAAGGAAGACGATGAACCTCCTAACACTATTTCTCTCCTTCCACACTGACTGTATAATAGCGGAATGAATAAGTCTCCAAAGAATCAACCCGCACCTAGCTAGAATAAGAAGAACACCTCCACGCTTCAATCATCCTTGCCACAGATGCCGGACTACTCCAAAGAACACCACACCTCGCAAGAAGACCGCACCACAGGGAGTGATAGAACTCACACTGCACAAAGATATGGTCAACCGTCTCCCTCTCCTTCTAGGTATATGAACTCTGGGTTACATTTGTCTATTCATGTTTTAATGGTTTCTGACTGCCCAATTTAGTACAAGAACTTAATTTGGACAAGCATGTCTTCAACCAACATCCCCTTGAGGGATGAATTTCCTAAAGCCTATGATGCTTGTTGGATTAACATGCTTCCTTACATGCTTTTGGTATAAGCATGAATATAGTCTCCAACAACCCAATTCAGAGCAGGAAGTATGCAGTTGAGACTCATTTTTCTGTCTATACTTTGATCAATATCTGTTGATACAAATTTCATTGTTGGGTTACTCATTACTTAGATATTAGAGGCACCCTATGGTATCTTATTTTACTTTCAACTGAAGGTATACAATGGTACCAGCTTCTTTGTATCTTGGATTTGCTGCATCTATAATCTGGGTTGGGCAGGTGGGCAGGCATAAATGGTAGATCCACAATCAGTATCCTATCTTTTCCTTTATATCCATTTTCATCATTGACTGGTAGAAAGAATGATCTACATTGGATCAGGGAACATATCTCACTTCTACAGCACGCAGCCATGCAAAAGATTGCCATTTACATGAAGGAACAGTCATTGGTAACTTCACTGGGGAATTTTGGGGAATGTTTGCAAGTACCCAGGTGATTGGTTGTTTGTTTCTTTTTAGGGATTTAGGTATTCTGTAACTAGAACTATACATTCTTTATTATTGCAGAAAATCATGCCATTAATAGAACATATGCATTATAGCTTCTGAAGTGTCGGGACATGTGTAGTGCAAATTGTTTTTAAATTATTGAAAGATAGGCCTAACCGTGACACTTTAAATATATCTCTCGATGCATCAGGGCCTTTGATTTCATTTACAAGGGTGATACACTCAATAGTCACAGTTTTTGTTTCTTCATTGTCAGCATTCACTTGATCCATTTTATCAAATTTTGAACTTGTAGGTCATAGGCAACTTGATCTCACTTGTTCTGTTGAAATATGGAAAGGTATGTTCAGAGGTAACTGCTGTTTTTTTTTTCTCTCTCTCTTCATTTTGATGATTCTTGACTGCGTCAAATATTTGTGATTGTGCTGCAAACATATCTACTTGTGTCATTTTTACATATTTATATTTGTGAAGTTGGTGTGGCTCTCATTTCGATGAGTTCACTTTCAAGTAAACAACCCCTCAACAGATTTCATGGATTGAGAGTCTATCCAGAAATAATTTTCTCATTGGCTTTGCAAGTTGCGACTTTGCAAGTTGCGACTGTCGTCGTCATCATCATCAAAATATTATTCCAACTATGTTAGTGTCGGCTACACGAGTTATGTTTTTCAATTCTAATTTTTTTCGAATCAAATCCTCATATAAATTACACTTCTTCAAATCTATGTTTACTACTTCTATCAACGTCCTCTTTGACTTACTCCTTCCCCTTACAATACTCTACATGCTTAAATTTTTTTCGAAAATATTACAAAATTTTTCTTATTATTGAAAACTTTTAGAAACTATAGAAGCCTCTTATTGGTGCTACGTGCCTGCCTGGAAATGTGTCATATATTAGAACTTTATAGAAACTCTCTAATGCAGTCATTCTACTCCATGTCTTTTGAAGCAAGTATATCCTACATTGATGGTATAAGGCTAAGGTGATAACAATGATGAAGTCAATGTCTACTAATCAGAATTACAAATATTAATATAGTAGGTGGAATAACTAAAGGCTAACATATTTCTACGTGCTTTTTTGCCCACTGCTCACATATCTCTTACACAATGCTTTCTCCTTGATGGAGCTGTATATGTTGAATCTTCGAAACAAGTCATTGCTTTATGAACTACAATTTTTGCCATAATTCTGCACTTTGAGTTTCCACGTTTGAGCCACTCAATTGTCGAATGACATTCTACTGTATTATTGCAGGAAGGTAGAAGTACGACCGGCACAACATTGTTGTTCTCTGTCTTCCTTGGGAGCATGACCTTGGGCACCGTACTCATGTGCTTCTTAAGTGGGAGGGACATTAAAGGGGAGGATCGTAATATGCCTTACGCCAGTTTCAGTTCCTCTGTTTTGTCTCTTTTGAAGTCTGTCATTTCTCCTCTATGCAGCAAACGAATGTTGTTGATTATCCCTCTTCTTGCATATTCCGGGTTACAACAAGCTTTTGTGTGGTTAGTCCTGAGCTTATGTACATATCAACTTGTAAACTGTGCTAATAATGGTCATGTTTTTAAATTTAAATTTTTTTATTAATTTATTTATTGATATTTTGATTATCAGGGCTGAATTCACTAAAAATATTGTAACACCAGCACTTGGTGTGTCAGGCGTGGGTGGTGCAATGGCGGCATATGGGGCTTCAGATGCTATAGTAAGTGTGATTTTGTTTTAATTGAATGGTGAAAAATTGTTTTAATCTCATAAAAGTACAAAAGTTTGAATTGCTTGAATAAATAATTAATGAGAGAAAGCTTTTCTGAATTTGTCACATAAAAACTTAAAAAAAAATAATAATGAGAGAGAGAGAGAGAACCCATGGTAACAAAGAGTTACTGAAAGTGAAACTGTTAAAGTAAAAACACAAACTAAAATTTTCTCCAAAAGTTATGACACAAACTAAAATATTTCCCCCTCAGCCATAGTACCTAACTTGAGCATGAATTTGTATATCTCATGTTGGAGTTGAGAATTTGGCATAGAAATGTAAAACGCTAGTGTAGAATGATGTAAAATGTATTTTTCTTTCTGATTTTTCAACAATTCTTTTCAAGATTGGAATACCGAAATTGCCTCTGGAACATACTGAAATTGTGAAAAGTATCAGTTTAGAGGCAAACTGTAATTGCCTCCAGAACATATTTGATGAGTATATATATGAGCCACAGTAGAAAAAGGTGAAAGAAGAAAACCCTAAGTTTTAACACAATTCTAATGCAGGAAAGATGATCAAGAAATGCATCTTTTTTTTTTTTTTTTAATGAAGATATATGTTGGAAAGCACAGTTGGAAAGCTTAAGGCCTATTAAGTTTTCATTACTAGTATATCAAGGAGTTCTAGGGAGTGTGGTCTCTTTTTCAGCCACTTGGCATTGTAACAGAGTGATAGGTTTCCTCTTGGTTTTGCTTATTCTCAATAAATGGTGAAAATGACATTACTATGGGGTAGTTCAAAAGTGAGAAACCAAAATAGATGTGGTGAAGATGGTAATTGCAAACTCAGAAGACAAAGAACATTGTTAGTGCCTTTTGCTTCCTGGAAATTTCAGTAGGCAGTCTTTTCATTTTGTACTGCTAATAACAAAAGCATTAGTTTGAATTGTCCAATGTTGATGAGCTACTCAAACCATTTGTGTCAGTGTTCATGGGCTGCTGGACGATTCACATCTGGTCTGTCTTCAATCACTTTTATTGTTTCTGGTGGAGCTTTTCTTCAGATGGTTGTGCTTTTATGGCTTTTGCTGAAATACAGGTAGGTTATATATATCCTGCAACTCTTATCTTTTAAAGCTCTTATAGAAGCTATGCTTATATATATTTTTACTCCATTTTCATTTGTTCTTCTATCTTCATTGCATTTGTCATCTTATGGTGAGTTCCATTATTTCTGATTTTCATTGCCATGTAGCTTGACTAGTGGTATTCTCGGGCCTGTTTATCCATTCCTCATGGCCATCATATGGGGGATAGGTGATGGGGTGTTCAACACACAGCTTGAATGCGATACTTGGAATGCTTTTCAGGCGTGACACGGTTAGAGGATAAAGTCTAGTCATGTTTCTTTGTTTTGAATATTGCAGTGGCAACACATGATCTAGTTCTTATACAAAGCAAACACTAATCACAGTTCACTAAAAATAATTTGGACAGGAGGCAGCATTTGCACAGCTGAAGGTCTGGCAGAGTGCTTCCACAGCTGCTGTCTTCTTTCTGAGCCCATACATTTCATTTCATGCGATGCTGTTTGTGATGATCGTTGCACTTTGCATCTCCATCGCTGTATTTCTGGTTCTAACACTGCAGGTAGAAAACGCATAATTTGCTTCTTCTGAGTCTTGATTCAAGTCAATCATTTCACTGCCCTGCAAAGGAATGTCGACACTGCTAAGATTATTTGTAAGGATCAGTTTGTAATTATTGGCTGGGTAATTAGGATTTAGCATTTAAATACTCCCAAAGTATATGGAGTGCTTTGTAAATACTGAAAATATGCTTGCCTGTGCTTAGGAATGTAAATGAGTACCGATTCTCCAATTATCTAGAAGCTTCGACTCGTGTTAAAAATCAGGTTTGGGTCCTTATTTAGGCCTCGATAAATAAATGGGTCCAGGTCCAGTTCTATCTTGATTCGGATCGGTGGACCCGAGGCTCGACATATTACCTCGATTTTTGAAAATTTCTCCTAAAATCCATATTTTTTTTTAATACGATTCTCTATTCAAACTTGGACCCAAATCCAAACCCTTCTCATGTATGGTTTTCGGTTCCGGAGCCAAGATACCAGTTTCGGGTCTGGGTTTAAATCCAATTCTACATTCTCTTTATCGTTTCGGTTCTCGACTGGGACCGGGACCGGGACCGAAACCGACCCATTTACAACCGAAGGCTGTGCTATAGATTCAATTTCGTATGCACCAGCGGCACACCGAACCCAGAGTAGTTTGGCTAGTCCATGATCTTTGCGTCATTCTCTAACCCACTGAGAGAGTTCAAAATTGAATCAAAAGCAGTTGAGAGAAATGAGAATTTGGTTTAAAATTACGCACCCACTGCGCACAATAGCCACGTCCCCCGAACGAACGAAGAAGAAGAAGAAGAAGAGGAGAAAAGGCCATGACCCTCTCCTTCCTGCGGGCGCACGTGATGTTAATCCTGCGCCGCCCGGTGCTACTCTACGCCGCGACATGGACGGCCGTCTTGACGGTGGCCGTGGCCGTGGCGTCCTTCTCTCCAGAGATGGCGTTCGTGTGGGCCATATCTCCGTCATCTGGGCTCTCCAACGCCGTTTGTAGGGCCGACTCCGTTAGGATTCCGTTAGACAGGCCGAAGGACGTCTTCTGCTTGCCAGCTCAGAGGTTTGGACGGTCCAAGATCGATTACATCGTGCCGTTAATCTTCGCTGGAGTAGTCGTCGCGTCGTCAGCTTGCCTCGTTCGAGCCATTGGCCTGTGGGAAGATCCCGACCAAGACAGGGACTAATACCTGATTGATTGATTGATAGATAGATAGATAGATAGACATATCATGTGTGGCCACTTCCTTCTTAGTGTGATCAGAACCGTTTATAATTTCAATTCAGTGGAGTGATGTGGTCTGAACCGTTGGATTGATCTTAGGTCAAATATGAGTAAGACATTTTCAATGCAGAGGGCCCAGGTGAGATGAGTGGTTTTGATCACAGCAATAAGAGGGCCACACATGGTCAATCAGGTTTTAGCTGCTGTGTTAGCACTGTACAGCTGCTTGTTGTGATTATAAGTAAGATAAAAAATTGTGGGTTTGTATCCTGTCTCAACCCACTTTTATTTAAGCTACTTTTGTTTTTCTCTCTGTTTTTTTTCCTTCTCTTTTTACTTTAATTTGTACAGGAGGTCCACCTTTGAGCATTGCAAGCCATTGATATTCACATTCTAGTTTTGAATTGGGATGGTTCTCAATTTAATGTTCATTTCACCATTAAACCATCAATTGGGTTTAATCAAAAGTGAATATGCTTAAAAAACCATTTAATCTTGACGCTTTAACCTGAGTGCATTTATGCGACGAAAGGATTCCATGATAGAAATGCAGCCTACTGTTTTGTTGTTTGGTAAAAATCATATTACCTGTGAAAACGGAAAGGAAATGAATTGATTCTACTTGATAGAGAGGATTTCGTATTTTTTATGTGATTTGTTTCCAAGATTTGAATGCATAGGAATTTACAATGAATTGAGCTCCGCTAAGTACTATTCAAAAAGTGTGAGGGTGAAGGATAAGAAGGTGGAGAAGGGTGAAGGAAATGAGGAGAATACGTAGATGAGGCATTTTCTTTCCTAAGTATTTTATGGTAATTATATGAAACAAACATCTCATGGGAGGTATGAATGTAAGATTCCTCTCCCTCTTTTTGAAAAACTTAAGAATATATAAAATATTTTCAAAAAAGTATAAGAATATTTGAATATTTTTAAAAAGTATAGAAGTTTTCCACAATTTTTTTAATCAAATCCTCTTTATAAATTCTTTTTTAGAAATGATAAAAATACCCGTCCTTTATGACAGCTATATTGATTTTGATGATTGTAATCATATAATAAAGCTGGTTTTTTTAATCATTTGGAATCCTCTTTTCTTTACAATCCATGCATAAAAGTAATTGAAGTGAGCCCACTAGGTAGACTTTCAAAAGTCTGATTGAATTGTATCAACCATTGGAATGATCCAGATCATCTGATTGTGTGAGCTGGGCCCAGCCTCACGGGGCTCAAAAGAACTGTTGATATGAGGGACAAGTGATTTTTAGATCCATCTACTATGATGTGGGTCCACCACATAAACCATCCCAATCATTTGATGTGGGCCCCAGTTGGATGAAATGCTTGCCCCACTGATTGTAACTGAACTGCATGCATGACTTGGCAAAAAGAAAAGATGCATCAATGCATAGCATCTGATGAATAGACTTGCATCTTAACCATTCACAAAATGGAGTTGCATATAAAAAGTGACTTTTCTCTTTTCTCATTTCCTTTATCTATAGTTCTATACTAATCTTGCTCCATCTGGTAGAGAATATAAAATGGAGTTGCGTATAAAAAGTAATTTTTTTTGCTGCCAAGACTTTCCTGCCGTGCATCCTTATTTGATTTCGTCGCACTTTGTCAATCAAGATTAACTATCTTCTACAAAAGAGTAGAAGTAACGATAACCTTCTAGAGTAGATCTTCAGCATAACCTCTCAATGACTCTAGTGAATCAAAGAATCTCTCCTAGGGTTTTCTCACATCATATCAATGAGAGAATTAATCGATGTGTGTCTTTAGATTGAGAGAAAACCCATATTTATAGCCTCAAATTCATGCTTTAATGTTAGAGTACAAGCAGAACTCAAAGTGGGAAATAGAGTCTCAAAGGAAATAATTCCGTTATTAGATCAGGAGACTTTCCCGAGGACCGGTTGGACAAAGGATCCAATCAATCGGGTACCCCACATCTGTTCAATTGGGTCAACATGTCCGATCAATCGGGCCTCATGGTGTCTTCTGAATTTTTTTTGTTTTCTTTGCTTTAATTTTTCCGGCGAGACAACCAGAGTCCATTCTAAAATAAATACAACTCAATAAACCGAGAGTTTTATCCAACCTATGAATTAGCCAACAACAAAAATCCTAACATAATTCAAATCCCAGGAAAGTCAATCTCACCTTATATTTCTCCATCCCTTACAATCTCATATCCTTCCTCCCTCACCTATTAAATAAGCCTTTGGTGGAGCTCATTTGACATGTATTCTTTGCAAACAAACAGACCTTAAAAAGGAGGCCTTCAACAGGCCCTAATCGCAAGCACAATCCAAAACTGCAGTAGACTACAACTAAATTGTACAATTAAAATCATATTAAACCATAAGATTTGTCATTGTAATTGCAATAACCCGTACCAGTGTTCAAGGGAAAGGAGATACAGAGACTAAACGTTGAAGTGCAGCAATATTCATGTAAAACAGAAACAATAGCACACTAATATGTACTTCAAAGCATCGGCTATCACTGAATATGGTATATATCTGCATACTCAACAGTAATAAAACTATGTATCACTTGGGAGATCAAACTCTCAGGCTCTTTGCTCTGCTGAGTTGATCAGCTTGTTGCTGAAGTCCCATAGCTTCTTGGCCAATTCCTCATTAGTAGCCAATGGGCTTGCCGTAAATTTGTTGCAATCAAGGAAGTAAGTTCCAGTCACACCCTTGAGACTTGGATGCAGAGCAACGTAGCACGTTGTAGCCGCTCCCTGGAAAACAAGTGTCATTCAAGTGGTGGTTGCACAGGTTTGAGAATTTACACTGCATATGATTCTGTTGTCTTACTAGAGGAGCAGATACATCATTTTATTGAACAGACAAAGTTTGGGGAATGTCTATCTCAGTGCTCTCTTTTACTGAGATATCATTGGTGCGTACTGGGTATATATAGAGTTTACTTTGTGTACATATCTTTGATTGATTCACATCGATTCATTCAATCTAACTTGAGGGAAGGAAATTTTCTTTAGTGATAGATTGTCCTTACATCTTATCATTTATCAGGTATTTGCTCAGCCCAACAGACCTTACTTGATGGGAAAACCATTTGGCGATCTAAATTTTAATATGCCTGGTCACATTGTGGGTGAGAAGTACTCCAAAATCTGACACATTAGATGATCATTACTGTTTGATTAAGCCCTTTAATGGTGGAGGACTGCAAGGACATATTTGGACATATCACATCCTAGGATGGGATTCACCACTCACATGATCAACAACTTTAAACGACCATGACATGAGTCTCATCAGTATCATTTCTAGTCCTTTCTATGCGAAGTTGCATATATTGAACCCAATTATCAATCACCCTAGGTGAAACCAAGATTTCCATGTATGGGATAGAAATCCTTGTCTTTGCTGATGTGTTTTGGAACTCACATGATTTTCAGAGAGAAATTTTAACTCTTTCAACCTTGTTAAGTAGAATTCAAGCTTAAACTTATATTTGACACGAGATGTATTCTAAATTTTAATCAAAATTGATGCCAACTTTCGAATATAAAAAATCTGTCTGATGAGAAATGCATTCATATGGTTAGTTTAACTGATTAATTGATACATGTAGTAATTGATACTGCAGTCTGGATCTGGCCTCCTTCGCTAAAACAGAATCAATTTTGTATAATTACTCTAAACAGTAATAATTTAGTACTCTCTCTCTCTCTCTCTATATATATATATATATATATATATAACAGAATCAATTTTGCATACCTGCGGAACATTTTTCCAGAAGATATATGTGAACACCTTCAAAATCTCTGCAATAAGGGATAAACAAAAAAAAGAAAAAAAGAAGAAGAAAGAAAATTCAGAAGATTGCAACTGCTTTTAACAAAGATGAATTACAGATAAAACAGAGACCATACGCATTAAAAGGAAGGAATGTCTCATCAAATTTGTCATTATCAGCCCGGGGTGGACAGAATTTATGGTAACATTTGCGCCTTCCGCCTGCTTTTGAATAGGAGAAACATGATCAGCGGAGATTCTATATTTGTACTATTACATCTATAGAGAACTCATTATCAATTAGTGTTCAAAATGAATTTTAATTATCGATAAACTGAGAGTTATTTAATCAGTTAAACTCCCATTGGCTTATGTAATGGAGCTGTGTGTTTAGTGTATCTCCAACTTCCAATGGAAGCCCAAGGACTACAGCTGAATCTGTTCTCTTATGGAAATCATCATAAGATAGTTTACATATATTGAGGAGGTGAAACAGTATAGGCTTAGTACAGAAACCTCTCACAGAGCTCACGGTTCAAAAAATTAAAAAAAAAAAAAAAAAAAAAAAAAAAAAAAAAAAAAAAAACTGCATTGAATGATTAAAAGGTTTACTTGGATTGTCAAAATGAAAGTTTAAGAGCTAAGAATGTGAAATATAAATGAAGAGCTCATCACCTGTAATCGCCGAGATAGCTCATTGGCATGCAATATGATTGCTAATTTGGATTGCCCATATGCCTTTTTGTCAGAATATCTAGTACAGAAATAGATGGAACAGAAAAAATTAATTCAATTTAATGTTCAAATCTCCACTATTATATTCAAATGACACTACTCCATGAATCCCCTAGTTCCATAAACCTGAATCCGGCTATTCATAAAGAAGAATCTAAGAGGCATACCCGGATTGATCGTTGATCTTATCGAACTGTATCCCTTCATCATAAGTGTGCTTATGTGCAATGGATGATAGATTCACAATCCGTCCCTCAACACCAGTTTCTCTGGCTGTGCGTTTCATTTTCTCGAGTAGAAGATTCGTTAAATGGAAATGGCCTAGTATGAACAGAATCAAGGCGGTACAGTAAGGCTGAAGCAGATGAATTAGATACGTTTTGTTTAATCCCACATTAAGATATGAAAATTGCACTTGTATTCACATTATAATTGGAGATCTCCATAACTGTGGGGAACTATGAAAGTTTGTTCTTCTCGGTGAGACATCTGTGATAAATCCCCAGTTACTTCAAATCATAGTTAAAAAGCCTGATAACTAAATGCAATGTGAATGAGATGCAGCAATTAACTCAATAAAGTCAACTTGACCTAGTCTTCAACCCAATGAATTCAAGAACTATGCATCAAATCTATCAAGTACCCCATGTGGGGTATTTCATAACAAGGTATGGGTTTTTCTTTCTTAATCTCATAAGGTTATGGTCATGGATTTGAGTAAGCAATTGCTTGAAAATATCCAAAAAATTTCGATTCATTAAAATTATACAACCTATTAAAAAATGATACAAAAATATAAAAACAATAAATAACAAATATAGAATCATGCTCCCATAACAACATGGACCAATACTAGATGAAGTAGAAAAAAGTTTCTTTTTTTTATGATGAGCATTTCCCTTTGGTATATAACTCGATAGGACTATTCCTCCCAGCACATGCACGAAACCCACAAACACGTGCACCAGGTAAATCTGGGGGCGAGACTTGAGCAGACGATGTGGAGAGCACATGCACACCTTATGCTAGTCACCCAACTTCTAGGTGGGTTAGATAACATAGAACTTGTACCCTTTGAAATCTAAAAATGATTATTCATGTGATTTTTTGAATTATAATTGTAAAACGGAGGTTGGACCATATACACTTACCAAGATGATTTGTTGCAAACTGCATCTCTATGCCATCTTCAGAGAGTTGGTAAGGGCAGAACATAACACCAGCATTGTTTCTGAAAGGAAGGCCAACAGGCTTCAGAGTTTAATGAAGACATTTAGGATCTGTTTGTTTGCATTCAAAAACAGAGGAATTGAATATATATATAGGCATTCATGGTCAAATGAGGTCCACTAAAGGATTATTAAAGAGGTGAAGTTTGAATGATCTAAGGGGAGAAGGATATAGGGTAGCAATGTATATGGGACCCTTGACTTCCCTTATAGGATTTGAGTTACTAGGGTGATGGCTGGATATTCATCTTCCCCTGATTCGCTTTCCATTAAAAGGGAGGTTATTGATGGTCATTTTGTATATTCGCCTTGGATTTCCATTTTAGTCACTGATGACATGAACTCCTGTGTATGCTATGCAAACAGACAGGCCCTTAGTGCAAACATGTAATGGCCACTGGCAATGCATCTTAAAATTTGAACACCCAGAAGCACCTTTTTATGTAAGAACAAAAATATTAACATTCATGTGAAGCAATCTTGCAATTTGGTGTACCACAAGCAATGGACAGAAATCAAAGTCAATGCCTCCACATTTTAAGATAATGGGAGAGAGTGAAAACGGGGAGAGAGTTTACAGTAAGATGTTTAGAGGCAGGTCCATGGCCAGAAAACTGTCTGCAAATTCTCTAACAGACTTGAGTGAAGAAAGATCAAGCTTCAAGACATCCACTCTTGCAGCTCCATTCTCCTCCAGAATCAGCTGCTTTGCATTGTTTGCAGCCTCAAGGTTCCTCGCAGCGATTATGACGTGGGCGCCACGAAGTGCCAGGACTCTCACTGTCTCAGCACCTATTCCACTTGCTCCTCCTAGATAACAGGAAAAGCTAAATGACAAATCATTCTGAGGACAAAAGGCGTCTATTGGCACTCATTTGGTTGCACAATTAGTTGCAAGTGGATTGATTATTTTGATAAACAGATGGAGTGATCTGTATATTTGGGGCAGCATCAAAATCAGAAATCATAGGAAGGACTGCACTCTCTTTCCCACCTTGAATCGTTATTAGATTCTACAGCCAATATCAATAAGGGCGGAAAAAAAATAGGAAACATAGTATTTTTGGGCCACCCTACAAAGTGGAACAGATAACTAGAATTTCTGATTTTTGACTCAAAGCACCAAAATAAATTGAAATTTGTGGATATAATGCACCCTAATCAGTATACTTAGATCACAGAAAGTATTTCCAACTGTTCAAATTATCACTGGACAAAAAACAAAATCAATGTTAAGTATCAAATAAGAAATTAATAGATATTACATGATAAGATTCACATTGCTAAATGAAATTCTAGAGGAAATACAGGTACATTAATACGATTCTCTTAGCAATATTACATCCATCGGAGGCAGTGATTCAGATTTCAGAATACTTCTTTGGTACCATAGCTGAGACTCAAAAATGATATATTCTTTCAAAGCTTCATATGATTTTTTTTTTTTTTTTTTTTTTTGTCCAAGCAAGCATTGGGAGCCAAACCTGCCTCGTTGATGTAAAATGATATTCATAAAGCAGTGCATCGTTCTTCCATTTAATGAAACTATGAGATCCCTGGAATTATCTATGTTGTGTGCACTGTCTGTTAGCCTACCATCTTAGGTAGTGTCCAATTCAGTGAACCTAAAAGAACAAAGAAGAAAAATGGACTTGTGGCTTTGATAGTATAAATGTTTTAATTAGTTTAGAAAGTTAAAAACCCATATAATATAGAGTTCATGATAGGAATATAAATAATATAAAAAAAGATAACAAATATACAAGCTATGACTTATAGAGCAGAATGTTGGCCTATTAGGAAACAACACGTGCAAGAAATTAGTGTTGGAAAGATAAAACTAGGAAAGATGAATAAGAAATAAGTGTATTCAGGAGAATTTAGGGATAACATCAATATGTGATAAATTAAGAGAGACTTGTTTGAAATGGTTTGGACTTTGGACATGTCTAATGCAGACTAGCAACATTTCTGGTGAGAAAAAATTTTTTCTATGTAGTTTGGTGGCTTTTCAAGAAAATGTATAAGCTGAAGAGGATATAGATGGAAGTACTAAAGATAGCCTCAAAGAAGTGCAACCTATCCAAGAATTTGGGCCCATGATAGATTGAAATGGCAAAACAACAATCACTAGCTGATCCCAACTATAGTTTTGACAATTACTCTATCAAAAGGCTAGTTTGGATCCTTGGAATTCCATTGCACTGAACTCAGGTTACCTCCAATTCTAGTTACCTTTAACTCTGATTACCTGCAATATAAATGATGTTATCCTAGTGCATGAACCATCATTTATACATAAATCAAGCTACCTGCATTTGGTTTATGAAGAACGACAGCTCCGTGAAATACAAAACAAACAACACAAGAAGAGACAAGCTCTCCCAAAACAAAATGACAAAGTTAAAAATAATAATAAAAAAAAAAATAGAGTAAAATGGACTTAAGCAAAAACAACTAAACAGAAATAAGTACTGATAAGTCCATAAAACTAGGTAATTAAGTCATCATTTCATTAGCATTTGTGGACTTAATTAGGTTTAATTGCATAAAATTGCACTCAATTTCATGATTTCATGCATTTAGGGTTGTTTTTGGAAAAAATGGTCAAAATGGTTAAAATTCTTTAAATTGCATGACTTTTGTGAAATTAAGTTCTTCTCATCACATTTATCAACCCAAAATTAGGCTTTTGGTTTCATCAAGGCATATCTTGCAAATTTTTAACATCATGTGCTATTTTTTGGAAGTTTGTCATTTGGGTGCATTACTAGGCATGTAGGGTCCCATACATGGTTCGTAATTATTTTCTTACATATAATGAATGTTAAAATTGTCTCTTTCTATTTGTAAGAGAAAACAAGAAATGGGACCCGCATTGAAAAGCAATTGAGTAGGGACCGCACTACATGCCCAAGGAGGAGCCCCACTTTGTTAGCATGAGAATTCATATTTTATGGGCCCACATGATGAAGAAAGAGATTTGTTCAAGAATGGAAAGAAGATCTAAAGAATCTTAGAAGAGTCAAACTTGCAAGAGAAGAAATCTAGTCCAAGAAGGAATCCTTCTCATGTGCAATCTTAAAAACCTTTTAAGGAGTCCAAAGATGGAGAGAATGGGACTACAAGACTTAATCATTAGCAAGAAAAGTTGCCAAGATAGGAGGATTGCTTGGAGTTCAAGCCAAGATGGAAGAGGAGTCTTACCAAACAAGAAGTATTAAAAATTATAAAAAGAAAGCCAACAAAGGGTTGGACGTCCATGAAGATAGTGTAGAATCTTGGAGGTTCTCTCTCCCTTCCTTTCCACTCCCATCCACCTTTCTCTCTCTAATCCCTTCTTCTTCTTCTCCCTTCTAATTCTTTAGACATAGGTTGAGAAATCATTTTGAGAGAATGACGAAGAGAGAAGAATCTTAATTTTTTGTACTTAAAGATCAATGAATAAAGACATTATTTGCATTGACTCTACGTATTCTCTATGTAAGTGATTTAATTTTCTTTTTTCTAGTTCTTTTATGTGTTTTGATTAGAGACAATATTTCACATGATTAGATCTAGGATTTTGAAAATAAAATAAATAGATTAAAAGTCGAGAGACAACAAATAATCACTTGCATAAATTTTTCCTACTCTGAGAAGAGAGGATTGCATCATCATCGCATTGTCAATACTTGCAAGATTGTCTAGTTTCTAGATCTTTGGTACATCTTTTCCACTTTTTATTTTTCCACCCTTTTGTTTTATTTTAAAATTAATATTCTATTTTTTTATTTGCAAATTCTTGATTTAAAAACCCCAACTTGCATCTTTCTATATTTAGTAGAAACTTTCTATTTTTGTTACTTGCACAGTATATGGTTGGAGAGTGTTTTTACATACTTCATATTTAGAAATTGCATTAGAACAGGGTTTTGTTGCTGAAATCACAAGATTATCAACTGATTAGAAAGATTAAATTTGGACTTGGTAGAAGAATTGATAAAAATTCTACACAGTTTCAGTAGAATTGAACCAACTGGGTTACAAAAGTAGGCGATTTGAAAACCAGTTAAACGTAAATGATTTTGGTCCGAAAAATAGCAGATTTAAAGTATGATAATAGGACTTTGAAACCCCAAAATTTCAGTCAAAATAACCTCGGGAAACCATGTCAACCAGAGGTTCAAACAGAGGTAGTTGGGAAGCCTGCGTTCAGATTTCAGCAGCAAAACAGTTCAAGTAGGCATCTTTAGGTGATCATATCTTTTCCGTTTTAAGTCTTTTTTCCATTATTGGTTTTTTGTTGTGTTCATGCATCATCAGAGTATTGATTTCAGCCATTAGATTTAGGTTCATATCATCTTAGATTAGTCGTACAGTCCAACGAAATTGGGTCTGTGCAAGAGTTTTCATACTCAGGATTTTTACAGCATGCATCAGATTTTTAGAAACTTACATAAAATTGCATTGTAAGCATTTAGGGCATTGTAGATCATTCATATTTACATAAGAAGTGATTTTGGTAATTAGTATCTAATTTAGGAAGTTTTGTTTTGATTTATCTTATATTAAATTGGTTGTTTTAATGAGTTTGTTACTTTTGCAGGTTATACTTAGAATAGGGTTGAATAAATTAGGTTTCTTTACTTAGTTTAGTTTTTTTTTATTTGAAAAGTTATATTTTTAATTTTCAGTTTTTAGGATTTTCTTGTATTTAATTAGTTTCTTTATTATGTTAGATTTAGTTTCTAAATTAGGATAGGTTAAAGTTGGAAAGTTTCTTAAAAAGCATTGCTCCCTGTGAATTGACCTAAACTCTCCAGATTATTAGTACAATTGCACCCTACACTTGGGATCCGATCAACTATAAAAACTCAAAACAGGAAGAGAGAGAAACCCAAACAGGGGACAACCAAATACTAGCCATCTGATACGCCCATGAACTTTTGAGAGATTTAAAATACAAATTATGGCCAAGAAACTAATGATAACTGGGGAAAGAAGAAAAAAATCAATAAAGACAACCTATAAATAAATACCAGAATATTTCTCAATGGAAATAATATATAAAATAATGAATAGGATGATCAATATCAGATTCCTTTATAACAAAACCAAAGTCAACTCAAGAATAAAGGCATTTAAATATCACCGGAGAGGTACAGAAAACACAAGCCAGAGAGTAGGGAGATAAGAAAGTAACAGATTCCTAGAAATAATCAAACCCAACAAAGGTACACTAATGGCTTAAATACAAACAAGGCCTTCATTACCATGAACCAAACCCTATAAAACATCAAACATACCCAAAAAGGAGGAAACAGATCAGCATTCAAGAAAGTAAAAAAATAAAACATGAGCAAAAGGCTCCAATCAGAAGCAAGAACAAGATGCAGTCAATCTAAAGACAAAAAAAAAAATGAGAAAAACAGAATCTAATGAAAGAATCCCAACTGACTATAAAATCCCAAGAAGCTACAACAGAATTCGATGAACTAGACCATGTAGATTACAGAGCAGACCAAGATCCGAAACTATGGAAACTTCAGAACATATTAAACAATAGAAAGCAATGGACAGAACATAGAAATCAGAAAGTATGGGGAAAAGAAAAGGAGAAACTCGAACAGAAGAAACTTCAGACAGAAGACACCAAAACAGAATCAACAACAAATGCCATAACACAAGACAATGAAAATTATGAAAGAAAAAGAAGAACCCAGATCACAAACAATGCAAAAAGTAAATAAAATATAAAAGAATCTTAACAGTAGGAAAACCCAAAATTGAAAGGAGCCATAAACATTAAGAAAAAAGGAAAACCTCCAAATCAGACACATTGAAAAATTTTCTTACAACAACTGGATAGAAGAATAAAATAAAAAGCCCAAAGAAAAACAAGAAACCTATTATCAGATAATCCCAAAACACAAGCAAGAACAGATTTTTACTCATAAAAACCGTGAAAATACAACAATTTAAGAGCCCATGATTTCAAAGAAGAAGAACAACAAGGACAACAAGAAGCAAAAAAAAAAAAAAAAAACTGACCAGTAACAATGGCAGTCAGATGACTTGCATCAATCCCTTCAGTAACCTGCTCAGCAGTTGAAGCAGATCCAAATCCACTAGGCCCTGGCTTTCCAGTTATCAAAGAAATAAGACTCATCTCTCTCAGCAAAAGGAAAAGCCTCAAGATTCAAGTACTCTTCTCTTTGTCAGGGGGCACCCCTTCTGAGCTCTAAAGTCCTTCAACTGAAACAAAACACAGGATTGAAAGAGAAGATGAGATACAAAGACAACCCAATTAATTGAAACTCATAAATAAAGAGAAGGAAAGTGAGGGAATCAGCGGTTAAAAAGTAGTCAATGAATTAGTTGCAGATAGAGAATGAGAAAGGAGAGAGAGACAAAAAAGGAAATAAATGCAGGCGGTGGTGCTTCTACACAAAGATTCAACAACCACTGAACTAACTCTCCTCAAATTTTTTTTCACTGCGACTAAACTACGATGATTGATGAATGAATGGAGCAATAAATTTTACATTTTTCTGTCAGTCATTGGAAAAAGAGGAAGTGATTTTGCTGTTTTCTCCAAGCAAGACAGAATAGAAGTTTGGGAGGAACGTTAAAGTTAGAAATTTTGAATGAAACTGTTCTGTACTGAACTGAACATTAACTGATTGAGCCGTTACTGCTGGTGCATGGGTGATTTCAGACCGTTCATCAGGTGGGCCAGTGATGAATTGGGACAATCAAATGCTGGTATAAGACAAACCATATTAGACAATCATAGCCACGGTTTAACTGATGATAAGTCCAAAATATGTACGGTTCATTTTCGGGTTCATTTTCATGGCCTGATAGTCCATGAATTGAATAGACAATTCTCCAAGTAGACCCCATTAAATTAAGTTTTATAGAAACGGACCATCGATGATCAAGCAAGAACAGATTTTTACGAGTGGACCCAATTTGAAACTGATCAGACCATTTTCAACTGATGGATTTAATCACAACCATAAACTTTCATGCCTTGATATGGGGCCCACTTCTTATCCAAATCCAACTCTATCCAATGATGCACTTAGGGCCTGTTTGGATAGGCAAGAAATAGAATAAAGTGAAGTTAAATGCGCCCTATCAGTCTAAAATTTCAACTCTACTCCGTTTAAATGAGTCTTAGTTGATAGATGAAGTAATGTTGTGAGCCACATGTACTCCATTTCACTTCAACTCTAAATACTTTAATTTCCTTGAGTAAAAATGGATTATATTCCGAACCTTAACTTCAAAATAAACATCCAAATAGAGTGAAGAAAATTACTCTACTTTAACTTCAACCTACTTCTCTTCACTTCATTCCATATGTGAAATCCACTTCATTTTACTCCAGTCCTTGTTTATCTAAGCAGGCCCTTAGAGTTAAGAGTTGAGAATGGATCGAGTTCAATACAAAATCATATTGTAATTGGACTCGATCCGGATCCAGGCTGAACAAAAAAAAATTGAAGTTAGGACTCTGGAGATCCTTTTCGGATTTGGATCCAGACCCAGATCCGGATAAAAAATAATATTTTATTTCAATTCCAACAACCTTAGGCCTCTTTGTATGTCATAGAATAAAATAAAATAAATTCTAACAGTTTCATTTTTTCCCCCCTCTAAAAATGTGTTTGGAGAGTTTACAAGTAACGTATAATGTTAGCTAGTTAAAGTTTCAAAAGTAAAAACAAGGTAGAATGCTAGGCTTCAGAATTAGGGTTAAAAACATTTATTACGTGCATCAGTAATGGGTTTGGGTCCTTGAATTGGAACATATGTTTTGAATCTAAATTCAATTTTTTTTATTGAAATTAAAATCATGTTTTGATCGTTGTTTTTTCTTCTTTTCCTTGACATTACAATACTAACAGATTTGCTCGTCAATTGGCAAGCATTAGGTAGGGCCAACATGCAGCAGAATAAAAAGAAAAGACCGAACCTTTTGTACTGGGTCTCTTGATTGAATGGTTCAAAAGACTAGGCCCGACTGGTAGATGGTTTGTAAGCTTGCATAAAGTGACGAGACTTAGTGTCCTGAAAATGATGTGGACAGATGCTTCTTCCACGAATCCGGATCCTAAACTTGTTGAGTTAGAAACCCGTGTTGTCTTTAAAAGCCGGTTCCGTCTTTTAAGTATAAAACATTGTGTGCCCCTCTAATTGGTCCAAACAGAGGATCCAGACTCTTCTTCTCTTACAGGGTCCTTTGAGTTTCTGAGACATTGTCATCTTTTCTTTTTTTTTTTTTTTTTTTGGAAGATTATCATCTGGACTCATCTGAGATGCCCCACATATATTGATGGTGAAATGCATTAATTTTTAAAACCACTGAGTTTTGAAGAATTCTATTTAGGACTACATTTTTTTCTTGTGATGCTATGGCTTATGACTAGTTTCTATTTGGACACAAACATTACATTAAGGTGTGATCCAATAGTTTACTTTCAGGGCAATCCACGTGTGTGGGCTCTCCTGTTTGGATGAATAGTGAATTGAAGTATACTGAAGCATCAAATCAAATCAAAAGAGAATAAAATATAAGGTGTTATTATGGTGTTTTGTTTTTAGTTGTTATGGTATAGAATCTTTTTGACTTTTTATATAGAAAAGTGGAGTTTTTTTGTCTGTTAGTGGAGAAATGAGGTTACTTTTTTGACCTTTTTTTTGAAAAAAAATCGTAGGAAATTTTAAAATTGTGTACTTTTGATATGACCCTTTGTCATTTCTTGTCTGAATTCACTTTACTTCACTTTAACTAGTTAAGTGCTAAACATGCCCTAAAAAAAAATATATAGAATGGACCGAACATAAGAATAGTTAGGAGTTAGGATAGTTCTCACTAAAATATTTCTCTACACATGCATACACTCTCATAGTTTCTGTGAGAGGTGAAAATTTAAGCCTCTTGTGGTACTGGAGGGATAGCTTAATAAAAGGTCTTACTGTGCATTACATGTCGGAACCTATTGATTTTTAAGAGTCTCAAAGTTTAACATGTTCTTAAGTTGTAATTTTGGTGAAATTCACTTCAGCAGTGAGTATAATTCAAGTATCAACATAGGGGGTAAATATAATGTCAATTCTCGAGTGTTAGTGAGTGTGAGCCATGAGGGGGTTGGATTGATCATTGATGATACATGTTTCCTACATAATATTAAATTTTTTACCTTGCTTATATGGACGTCCGAGCACCTAAACCTTGCTTGATTCTCATCCAGGTTTGAACATCTAGTCCCCGGCCCAACCTGAACAGAACCAGGCCAACCAAATTTTCACTTTTGGTTATGTTGGGCCATGCAGTAAATCCTTGATGTTTAATTAAAATTTTATACATACTGAATCTTTTTAACATTTTACAATCCTTTAAGTCAAATTCTTATATGCCAATTTGTTCAACAATAGTTCATGATCAATCATAATATTGTCCACTGATATGCCAACAAAAATCACTATTTGAGCCCTAATCATAATTGTTAGATAAACAATTCCACATTTGGCATGACATATATACCTTGTTCCTAACCATCATATTATTCATATAGTGGGGCTCTTTTGTGATTTGGATCATCATGCATGCACAAACCAGAAACCACACTGACTTGGCATGAATATTTTTGTAGACTCAGAGCTGCTGCCTCTTCCTCCTCTTCTTCTTTATTTAAGAAGAAGAAAAGTGAAGAACAAGAAACAATGAAACAACAGACAAAGAAATCACTCAAATGTTGAGACATCTGGACCCTTGATTTGTCCATTCAGCTCAACAAAGAAAATACTACGAAGGATTTGGTGTGGCCCACTAATGAGCCTTCTTTCTCTCTGTGTCTTTATTTTGGGTGGGTGATGGGTCGGATCCTGGATTTATTTTTCCTTTTAGTTGGGTCTTTTCTTAATATGGTTTTGACGTGGACTTTTTAAAGTGTACAATGTCAGCAAAAGATCCAAGCCATGTTAAAGACATCTAATTAATCAAATGTATGTGGTGGTGGATGAATTTGGTCGTTCTCACTCATCAAGGTGTACAGGCCACTATCATGCATCAAACCCCATTGAGTCGACAGTCGACACTGACCCTTTTAAAACACCAAAATATCATAATGCTCTTAACCATTGGGTTAAGTAGGGATTGGAGACTTGCCTCAACCTACTCCTATTAGGGGCGAGTGTGGTAGTGAATTTAACAAGTTCAGAGCCGATTCTGGGTTTTAGTGTGCTCGAACCACCCTCCAGATATATGTTATATATCCGGTTAGTAGATCTTATGATACAAGGTTGTAGCAGGTGGTAACAAAGTAATTTGTGGGGTTTAAATTTGTTAGTAATATTGAGTGTTGGCTAATTCATTGGGTAATGGACAAAACTGAAACTTCTATTTGTAATGTATTTATAGATGGACTACCCAGATGAAGAGTTGAAGACTAAATTGCATCATAACATAAAACTATCTAGGCGCTCAGAGGGCCCATATGCACTCAAGAGCACAAATTCCAGAGAGCTCTCGTACTCAATCACCATCTTCTGCGTATGAGCTGATAGAAGTACTTGAGCATCAACTCGAGCGCATGCTTCGCGAAAGACTGACTTATTTTGGGAATTCTTTCTCATTTGAACTTCCAATCCTTTCCAAACTTCAAGGGCTTTGCATACACGAACCACAATCTATATAAAGCCTCTCTCTCTCTCTCTCTCTCTCTCAATCTCTCTCTCAATTCTAAGGCACCTCACTCCAATTCTAAACCCTAGAACACTTTGACAGTCAATCATCTTCTCTAGAGAAATTATTCTGCAGTGCTGAAGATTGATGCCTTGGAGTTCTGTTCATCTACTCTCTCGCAGTAGATGCACCTTGAAGACGCGTTCAAGGTGATTGTTGCAAGCACAGTGAAGGTGTAAGGTGAGGCGTCGACAAATCAAGTAGTCCTTAGGTTGAGTTGCAATTGGAAAGGATACAATGAGTATTTTGTAATTTTCATATTACATAATGCTTGGTTGTCTGTTGGCCTAGATGGTAAGGCCTGTGGTTTTTTTCCAAGTAAGGTTTTCCACGTACAAATCCCATGTCTCCTTTTCTTGTAATTGATTGCTTTTTATTTGGACTTCGTTTAATTAACCTTAGATTAATAATTGAAATTGGAATCTAAAAGAGATACTGATTAGGGACCTTAGCATGTGTTAAGGCTTAAACTCGCAGCTTTCAAAATCTATGTTGTACATGTGTTTTTTTCTTTGTTTCTTTTTTTCCTTTTCTAATATGCCGGCAGGATTTGCGAGCCTACTCCATGTAAAAAGATTTTGGGAGCTAACCATTGAAAAAGAAAAGGTCACATTAAATGTTATTAGTTATTTTATATAAAATCATAAAATGGATTATATTTTTGGATAGCTTATTTTAAAGCCCTCAAATTATATAACTTGAAATATCCAATAGACCAAGTATTAATTTATATGTGCCCGCTTGCTTGCATGGAATTGAATTATTAGGAATTTAAAGTAGTATGGATTATATAAAAAACAATTATTAACGAGTTAAAGAGTGAAAGATATAATGTGAATATGTAGATAGGACTTTTACTTTCCTATAATTTTATTTACTAGGATACTGACTAGGATTCATTTTTCATCTCTCCTTAATTCATTTTTTATTAAAAGAGACGTTTTTTTATAATTATATATGGGCCTTCCCTTTTATTTATTGAGTTTTAACCACTTTTACCTGGTGCGTGGGGGAGGCAAGGACTTCACTTTGCCGGGGAATAGTTGTTTCTCAAAGAGGCCGGACACCTTTATTTACCAAAAAAAAAAAAAAAAAAGAATTTCAACCACTTTTAGAAATATATTTTTTAAGAAATCTTAAGAATCCAATTACTGCAGATAAGGCATATGATTAAATCCCAATACGTTCCTGCATTCGATACCTCATTACGCCTAAAAACTCTGCCATTTTCCATTATGAAAGGTAGCAGAAAGATTTATGTTGCAGAAGTGAGAGCTCATTTTACATCACTCCTTCGAAGTTTTTGATTTTGTGCTCAGTCAGATCATGTTGAGAATGGACTGTAGAAAACTTGTTTGATAACATTAGGGTTAAAATGAGAAAAATGAAAAACTTTAAGCATAAAAATGGAAAAAATAATAAAAAAAAAATAGAGACAATCGAGAATGATACAAATATAGAATAGTCGATTTGATGCAACTACGAAGAGAACGCGTGACAGTTCTCACCTTGCTTATTTAGGGTTCATGCTACTTCTTTGTGCGTGTGCAGACTCCTTTCCTACATGTGCGGCTACTTTCCTGATTTTAGTGGACTGCCTTTCCGCATACAGGGGCTCTCTCTTGGATTAAAAAAATCTTTCCATCTACAAATTTGATAGAGTTTTATTCAAATCTCATATCAAGCCCAAACCCGGCCTTATCAAATCCCCCATACCATCTCCCCCATTCAAATCTCACCAACCGATCACTCCTCAGAATCTTATCTACTGCAAACATGCACCAATCTCAATCATGTCAAACAAGAACATCCCAAGATCTTCTTTCATGGCTTCAACAATCATTCCCTTCTATAACCAAAGTCACCCTCACTTACATTTCTTTCCAATCCATTCATTCTGCAAACCTCCCTTTCCTGAGCTCAAAATCCAAAAGGCTACTTAGGTGGGGTAATTCCACAAATGGCCTGTTTCACCACTTCTTGCCTCTATAGTATTAATATAACAATTAAAATTTATATACTTCAAATGCTTCATACGTCAATCATGGTGATTATACTACAATTTGTTATATCAGATCTGGAGTTGGGTCCTTGCCCATACATTCGTAAATGGAATTGGGTCCCAGGCCATACAATCATAAATGGAATCAGTTCAAAGTCCATTAGATGGGACCTGTGTTCAAAGTAAGGTCTGGATTTGGGTTCCGTCCTCCTTATTCTGGATTGGGTCTGGGTCTGACCTGGTTCCAGCTCTAACTAGGCTCATTTTGTACTCTAACCATGGTCATCATACCTGAATGTGTTATGGTTAAGTAGAATTTGAGACATGGGATTTATCCGGAGTAACTCAATTGACCTAAGACTACGGTTTGCATCCAGAAGTTGATGATTTGAAATTATACTGATCACTGGGGCCACAGAAAATTTACCCGGCGATCTCTGAGCCTCTAAAAATTATTTTGACCCAAAAGACTAAAACACCGTCGTACTATAAAAAAGAATATAGAATTTGAGACAACATTTGAGATTTGGCACATAAATTTATAAAAAGTACGGGTCTGGGGTTGGATCCTCTTAACATGGTCATTCTCTGTCACACCCAGTCTGACAAGCATTCTTATAGTTTTCTTTCTTTTTCTTTTTTTTTTTTTTTAATTTATGTACAGTAGAATAATCATTAAGAACCAGCAAAACAATCTCTCTCACAATAAGAAAAAAAAAAACGCAACAACAAAGAGAAATTGGGAGGGGACAAAGGTATAAAGGACCCGACAGCCCTACAGTAGGAAAAAGGAAGGCAACCCTATCTTTTCCTTGGCACTCAATAGCACCGAATTTTTAGGGCACGTTTGTGTACACACCCTTTCCGCGGAAAGGGGAAACTGCCACGTAAGCAAATTCCATAGAAATAAAAACCTCGGAAAAGGATTTCCATAGAATTTAGAAATTCATGTTTGGTGCAAAAAGAGTTTCTTCATTGAATTGGTGCTAATGTTGTTTGGTGCGGCCTTGGATTCCTTATAGAAAATTAAAATTTCTTATTTGGTGATATACTTATTTGGTGCTAATGTATATTATTTATTCAATATTAAATAATAATTTATATAAAGAAATAAAAAAAAATGAAAGATTTGTAGGGTTTTTGGGTTGAAATGGACAAAAGTGAGGAAAAGTAGTTGAAGTTTTCCGAGGAAATCCATTTCCCATACCCCCCCATAGGAAAACCATTTCCACAATTATCAAGGAAAATGCTGACTGGGCAGGAAAGCATTTCCGCGGAATTGTTCCGCACCAAACGCTTGACAAATGGAGTTTTCCCCGGAAAACCGTCCACTTTTCCGCGGAAAAGCGTTACACAAACATGCCCTTAATGGTTCACAATATCACTTGTCTTCTCTCTTTCTTTATAAATGACAACAACTGTCTCTCTCCACTCTCTCCCTCAACATACAGCTTTTAAAGCTGCAAGTCATTAGGCTCATCTAGATATATGTAAATCACAGCAGGGATATGATATAAAAGTCCTCAACTTGACAATTGTAACTGTGATAAGGGCCTCAAAAGTCAACGGGTACATATGCACTCATCATACGATTAAACTTCTGAGTCTTTTAATTAGATGGTCATGATCATCGGACAGAACCAATCCTGTACCAAGTCCTAATTCATTGAGACCTCTGAATCCTAGCTTTTCCTGTGATTGCTGCTGTGCATCAAGCTGAGCCCCAAAGTCTCTTCAATTACCAACCCTTGTGAATAACTCCAATTGTGATTAATTAATAAGCCTTATCCAGTCAAGAAAGTAGTTGTAGGAATAAATGAGAGGTTGTTTCATTTACGTTGTGGTGTGAAGATGATTGGTGCAATATGCCTCCAAAAGCAAAACAACCACATGCTTTGTAAGCCCTAAGAATGTGGCGTAAAAGAGAAAAAATTGATAGAAGGAGCTTTCAATAAAGACAGAAAGGGAACATGATTAGACCAGAATTCAAGCAGAGGAACTGAGGAAGGTGTAACCACTAACTACGACCTCTTTTAATGATATTTACCACAAAAAAACATTCACTTTTAATGCAAAGCCTAGTTCAGCTCACCAGAAGAGTTTTATGATGCCAAAGGGCCTGTTTCGGAAAGAGATAGTCCCCCAGGATGGGTGTCTCAAAATGGTTTAAAGAACCTTCTTCTTCTTTTTTTTTTTTTTTTGGCTAGAGACAGAGATCAGATCAAGATTGGAACAACATAACATAGATGGTCCAGTCCATGATCAGAATCTTCTAAAATAACAATGGAGAAAAGGTTGGGGTTCATCCAACTGAATTTTATTGTTGAGTTGAGTGTCATGTTTAAAAAACCAAACTGGATCTTAGCCAAAAAAAGAAGAAAGGAACAAAACTGGAGGGCGAACTGCTGAAGTTGACAATTCAATCTAGACCAAATTGCCCAAATCATAACTTCCCGCAACCTAAGTAGGTTGCAGAGATTATAATTGCAGGTCAATTAGCTATGTGTCACATTATTAAAGTCTCTTCTCATTTCTCAACTTCCCTTTTCCATTCAGGTTTCCTCCTCCAACACTAAAGTTGCATTATTGTCATCCTTGGGCTTTAGTTAGCTAGTTACATACGTGACAACGAGGGGTTGCTTAATTGATTGATAATCCCATGTCACTTGATTGACAAGAGATCAACCCCTTGATATGTCACTCTTTTCACTTCGTGGGCTACTCTTTCCACATGAGTCGTTAGAGACATTGGGAGTGTGAGTTAGAGTGCGTGAGGTCAATGTCTAATTTAGAGGAAAAAAAATATCGCATTACTGCCCTCTACTCTTTAGTAGTTGAGTTTGATAAACATTAAAGATGACACAAGTTGGAGCTTAAGTTTCCCTCTCGCTAAGTTGAATGTCTTCCACACACTTTGTGAGAGTGGTCCCTCTCCCTTAGTTGAGTGTCTCCCACACACTTCCCATAAGTGGAATGTGTGAAACTCTACCATGGGAGGCCTACAGTGGCAGAATCTGGATTTATTTTTATTTATTTATTTACTATTATTATTATTATTATTTTGGTATGGCCGCTCCAGTTCCCCCCATGGATTCTTATTGATAATCCTAACATTCAAAATGAATAGCGTCACATCCAGTGAAAAATGCTTAGATCTTACTTCAATATAAGTTGGTCTCATTGAAATATGGAGCATATGATTGTCAATATGAATAACACAATCGTATGCATTAATCGCACCAATGGTCATATGGATACTCAATCTTATGCTAAGACCAAGTCTTATTGCTATAAAATTTAAGGGTCGTCATTAGAGGGGATGCCATTCGTTTTGACTCATTCGAATTACCAATAAGTGGGCTCCACAGTAGTGATCCATATATCGCCCTCGAGGAAAGCATGTGGGAGACACTCAGGGATCCGAATTCTTTTTTATCCTGTACATATCAACTCTCAATGATGGATGAAGACAATGAAATTCTTTTGCATGTAGTATTGATTCTTTGTTAGCACGACGGTAAGGCACCTCCCTCTTCAAAGTAATGACCAAAGTTCGAGTGCTAATGGCTAAGGACTTGGGTGAAGCACGTGAGTAGGTGTGTGTGAATTGTACTAGAGAGAAAATAAAAGAAGAAAAAAATCTTTTGCCATGGAACACATAATGATGTGATACATGTCAAATATGGTTTTCTTCACCTAGTAGGACCACCCAACTCAAATAGGTGGATAGATATTAAATCACTCAAATGTCTGTTTTTGGATCAAATTAAACCCTATCTTACTCACCAAATGTCACCTTCGTATGCAAGAAAGGTCCATAACAAGGAAAGCAATGGTTCGACTTAGACCAAACCCTTTGCATCTCTAGTTGTATACGTCACATGGGTTACATAGGTTGTCATATCAAGTTAGTTTGAACCTGAGAACAAGGGAGGAAAAAAAAAAAAATCCATTGCCATGGAACACATAATGATGTGATATGGGTCAAAAATGGCTATCTTCACCTAGCTTATGGACCATTTAACTCAAATAGGTGGATAGCTATTAAAGCACTCAAATGTCTCTTTCTGGGTCAATTTTTAAAGTCAAATTAAACCCTATTTTTCTTACCAAATGTCACCTATTTATGAAAGAGAGGTCCCTAGCAAGGAAAGCCACATGTGGGGATTGTCCCTTATCAGTGTGCTCCCCCACCATCGTCATTCTCACCATCATCATCTTTGTTAACAATCAGACCCAGTCACAAACCACTTTTTTCATTCTCACCATCATCATCTTTGTTACATCAAGAAAAACTAGCCCTGCACTTGACCAACTGAACTCAAACCATCTCTACAACCTCCCATAACATCCATATCTTCATCCATTCACCCCTTGATTTGTAATGAATGATACATGCAATTGAGGAAAAAGGTGGGGAAGATGGGAAGGATCTATTCTTTTGGTCTGGATCTAAGGAAGAAGGTGAAGAAAAATAAACAAAAAGGCGATATCATTATTCCCATGGGGGGCGATATCACCGCTCGGGCCAAAAAGGTATTAAAAAGTTTATAAAAAAAATGTGATGGGGTCCTTTGCTGTCAATATAAAAATTTGAGGGTCTTTCTCATTCTTACGACATCTAATGGGATTTTTTTCTGTAAAATCCTCAACGATAAATTACCGGGGACATATTCTTTTCTTTTACACTATGCTTTATAATTAGTAAGATATAAAATGAGCCAATTCATGTGTTGATGTTAAGCTGAGCCGGGCTGAAGAGTTCTGGTCGAGCTCAACTCAGTTTTTAAACGAGCTAGTAAGATGGGTTCAGTTTAATCATGGACTTAAAAAAAAAAAAAAAAAATGAGCTCCAACTAAAATTGACTTGAGCTAAGGCCCAATAGCTACAAGACAGCCTAGCTCAGTTCATTGACAACCCTCTAGTTGTCACTTGTCATGAGGCTTACAACTTGTTATTATGATCTGTCATGTGAACAGAGCATGTATCATGACTCATGAGTGATTAATCATCCACATGCACCCATCAAGTGCATGATCTAGATTACTTAATCATGGGGATCATATGTAAACTAACAATTTGAGAGAAAAAAATTTTGTGAGGATCAATGAAAAATTTACCTAAAGTTTTCCCACAATCATGTTCTCACTTCTCATTACTATCCCACTAAATTCAGGCTTTTATAATTTTTAAAGTGGATTCAGAGAATTCCATGTGAGGAAAATTTGTGATTGTTGTTGTCCCCCTTTAATTCTACCAATCCATGCACCTAGGGCTGTCAATTCGGCCCTTTGATGAGAGGGCCCGACCCCGCTTGACCCGCAAAAGCCCTCAAAGCGAGGGCTTCTGTTTTGTCCTAAAGCCATAGTAGGTTAGGGCCCAATTTTAAAAAGCCCGCAACCTTGAGGGCCGAGCTAGGGCTTGACTTAGCCAGCCGAGGGGGCCCGGCCCAGCCCGGGCCTTTGTCTATTAACATATAAAAGAAATAATATATAAAATATAGAATATATATATAGAGAGAGAGAGAGATTTTAAATATATATATATATATATATATATATAAAGAACTCCTCTAATTATCAATTAATGATAGAGACTTAATATTTTGTTAAACAATAATAACTAAGGCTTCGAAAGAATTTTAATGGATATCCTCATAGATCACAATATTGCCAACTATATTTAATTCTATGTTATCATTTGAATGATAAATTTGATTCTATTTTTACCCAACACGGACATATTCTTCAATGAAAAGGAAATTCAAGTTGTCATTCATTATATTGATTTCTACCAAGGTAAACTATTGAAGGTTGAGAGTTTAGATAGATGATCATTAACAATATCATTAAGTGAGGTTTAGCTTCAACCTCTAACTATTGATCGATGCCAATTTCTTTCGGTGCCCTTACTTTTATGACTATTGTTGTTTCATTCATGTGGACCCCACATCCGGAGTTAAAAGTTTGTGACTCATGAATCAAATCATTTTTGTCATTCATCTTTTTGTTTTCACTAATGTTTTCATTTCCATTAAACATGAAAAGAAGTAATTTGATTGGTATAATCCACGGTTTGATCTCATATGCATCATAAAGTGGCACAAATTCTGAGAAGAACGAAGATTTCGTATTTAATATGGGACAATATAGCATTTCTTTATTCATTCCCATCCAAAAGAAGGTTTCTTCTTTTATTGGGCGGGTTGATTTCAGTATTCAAAGTTTAATTGTTTTGTTATAAAATCCAAGGGTGATTTTTCGAGGAATTACAAGTTAGGGTTAATGCTAACTCAAGAGTGGTCTAATGTTTATTTGAACCACATATACAAATAATTTATTTGAAATAAGTCTAATGCCTATTTGAAATAAATCCAATTGAATCAAACACGACTTGCCAAACATGTTCTCATAGTTCACATTATTACTTTATAAAAATATATAAAACATGAACTAGTAATAAAGGCAACAACTAGCAAAACTTCAACTACGGCAATCTTAATAATAGCTTGAAATTAAACAAAACCGAGCACATTATTTAAACTATGTAACTATTGCTAGTGTGTTAAAGTATTTAAAAGTGTATTTTCTAGTTTCATGTCACAATACTATTCACATTACCTTATTTCATTTAATCCTAACTAATATCTTTATAAAATGATGAAGTAACTTATTTTGTGCATTCTTTTAGAAGTGTTACAAAAAGATTGACTTTTACATTACCCCTCTAATAAAGGTGGGTTAGCATTTTGGTATAGAAGAATTATTATATATGATAATATTAAAAAAATAATCATTTCTTTCGGCCTTGGCCCTTGAGGGTGGGATAAGAGCTTCGATATTGTAGGCCCGCCATGGGCTTCGAGGGCTTTGACTTGACCTAAGGTAAGGGTTTACCCCAGCCCGGCCCAGCCCGGGCTCGGCCCTTTGAGAGCCCTACACGCACCACAACATTTGGTGGTTCAAGTTTGGAGAACTTGGAGGGACAAAAGGTGTCACTAGAAGGGTATATGTTTGGAATTGCACAAATCAAATAATGATTTTCAGGAATTTCATAGACAAAGCAGCTGAAATTGCTGTTGGAATTGCAGACATATAATTCCCTAAAAAGATTCAGGCAACCAAACACCTCCTTCAGTAAAAATTAACCTGACTAACCCAGTTGACTCCCAGAGCCACTTTGTTAGCTCCACTTTTTTAACATCCTGAGTCACTAGTCAACATGCTATGTGCCTACATTGGGCTGTGTTTTGGGGCTGGCTGCTAGGCCTCAGCCTATTTTCTGGATATATATATAACGAAATGGGCTGGGCCTATTGTCTAGAAGCCCAACTAAATCCAGCCCACCCGACATAAAATTTAGCTAACAAGCTAGGCCCGGGCCTATCCTTTTAGGCCCATGACTTCCATCGTCATAGCTTTATCCCATTAATTTGAGTTCGGCCTTCACCTAAATATTAGGCCTCAATTGGCTTGTTTCCAAAAGAAAGTTCCTTCCAAGCCAGTGTAGTGTAGGGGTGGTTAACCCAAGCCCTTAATCAGATTTGAATCGGGTTAAGGGCTGAATATCAATAATATATTAAAGCCAAACTCAATCCATTTATTAATCGAGCCAGAATTGTCGACCCGAACCCTGAATTACCAGGCCGCTCGGCGGGTCGGTTCAGGAATGGCAAGCCCTAGTGTGGAGTTCGTTTAGTCTCGTGTAGGTTGGAGTTATGAGTTCTGGTTGTTAAGTGCTAGAGGCCTACCATTGATGGTAAATATTTGGGTTGACCCATGGTCCACCAGAGACCCGAGTTTCGGGTTCATATACTGGGCCTAACTAGTAAACAAGACCAGACCTAACTTGAACCTGAACAGTTTACATCCTCAAATAGGGCTGCTTCTACACAGCTAAATATCATAAAAACCAAATCTTCAAAAGAACACTTCTTTCTATCAAAATCCAGTATTTCTTAGTCTAAACCAACGGTCTTGATTTGATTGCACCTCCCAAAAATGCAGCTTTGGCATTTTAACAGCCCATTGGCCTAAAGAGGGTAATTGGTGACTGGTCTGGATCCTTCTGATTGTATTAACGGGCCACAGTTTGCTCTTCCACTCTTTGATTTTAAATTAATCTACCATTGTTTGGTGCTATGAAACCATAGTTGTTAATATTGTTTCAGACCTCATTACACTCTGGCTTGCAAAATGAAAAGTTTCGGTCGATTCGGAATTTTGGCGAAACTTTTCGGAATTGCATTTTGGAAAAAATATAACATAATACATATATATATATATATATATATATATATAAAGAATTAATAAATATAGATCTAATCCATTATAGTAGATTTTTTGGAATTACATTTTGGGAAAATATAATAAATACAAAATATATATGTGTAAAACAAAGTAAAAAAATTTAATTATGTAAATACCATTTCTGCCGAAAAGTTACATTTCAGCCGAAGTCCCGAATTTCATCTGAGATTGACCGAAATTCAAACAAAAAAGTTTGGACAGAAATTTCATTTCAGCTACTTGACCGAAACGAAAAATTTCGGTCATTTTGGCCGAAATGGTACAAAATTAACAACTATGAAACACACCTCTAGCATGTGCAAGACACAAACATATCTCCAAGATCAATCATAGATTGTGGCCCACAGCATGTACAACAGAGTATAATAGGCAAATACTTATCAAATGGGGCGGTGGCAATTCTTAAAGGCCCACAACTGCAAGATGCAATCACACATCAACCAGAGCTACATATTAAGCATGCTATCAAATGGATTGGGTCCAAAAGGAATGGTCCAATAGCTTTTGCACATAATATTTGGCTGGGCTATTTTGATATAATGATGGACCGTATAGGTCAGGTTGGAAACAGGTCAGTCTCAAAGACCATTACATGATCTGATTACCCAACAGTTCATAAGTGATTGTTTTAGGTTTAACCATTCAGGACACTTACAGAGCTCATATGCCCAATCGGATATATTCATGTAAACCACAAATGAAACCAAATGACTTTGAACCAGGCCAATTGTCCAACAGGTCCAACAATTTTTAGGCTTAATCCTACAGGCGATCAAGTGATCAGGGGGTCCATTCACCATTGCTATCTCTTGTAATAGGACTTGAAGGCAATGGGCTTTGGATCTAGAGTGTGACGAAGGACTTGATTTCTATTCGGCCTATACATTGGCTTGACAGACTTTGGGCCTCTGATTACAATGATTGGTCATGGGACTTGATTCTTTTGATTGTACATGGGCCTGTTCTTCATGTTGTTCCATTGCCCATTGGACTTTTAGACCTCAACATGTCATTGATAGGCCATTGGCCTTTTAGCTTCATTGATGATATTCAATTGGCCTTACCTGGCTTAATGTTCTTATATGTCTTTGATGTGCCATGGGCCTTACTAACCTTCACAAACTTATCTTAATGAGCTGCAAATAAGCAATATCAAAAGGCCACAAAACGACCATGGAAATTTGACAAGCGGTTTTTCAGTTGGCAACCACATATGTCACCCGGCCGCCCATCCTTGGATACGCCACTCTTCCCACTTTGTGGGCTTGTTTGCCGACTTGTGTTGGCTATCCTTCCCACTTTGTGGGTCGGTTGACAAAAAGACAAGGAGACCATGGTAGTCCAAGGCCTTAACTATGGTCATTGGTACTCAGCTATGATCATGTCGACCCCTTCTATGCTCAGAGCCCATTTGTGTGTGCATGGAATTTTCAATCCTAAGAACTAATGGGCCTTGGGCTTCGAGCGTTCTGGATTCACCATGAACCTTAACAAAAAAGACAGGCTAGTTTGTTTCTCATTGATAATTGATTTGTAAGAACTAGCAATGATAATTATGAGATTAGGATTAAGCTAATCTCGCAAATACTAGGATTTTCCATTTTATTTTATTTCTAAAATTTTAAGTAACTTTATTTTTATTCCTTCCAATATCAAGTTTAAAATACATGCCGATTTTCCAAAAAAATTAATACGGGTTTGGGAGGCATATGTTGGTGAGGCATCTCTCTTCTATAAAAATAAATGGAGATCATTTCGTGACTGCAGCGTTGATGGTGAGGGATTTAGAAGAGTGTCTAATAGTACTTACCTTACCAAAAATTAAAACAAAATTAAAGGGCTCAATAGTGAAAATTGAAACCATGATCTCGACCCTAATTGCACCGAAAGTATGCTAGGCTAATATAATAAAAAAAAAAATGCGTGTGATGAACATGCATCTGATTAAAGCTGTTTCATGGGCTCCATATTGTACTACAATGGGTTGGGTGGGTGGATCAGACACATATGTTTGATAAAAAGAATTTCATATATTATTTTATGGAGAATCTCAAATCAAAAGCCTTCAATTTTTTCCCGATATTTTAGCAAATCTAATTATAAGATTATATATATAAAGACAGCAGCCCTTGTCATGACTGAGTTAAACGTAGCGCATCCTCAAACTTTTTACAATGCTACATTTCAGAATTATCCTTCTAATCTAATATCCTCAAATTAACTCAAATTCTCCAATACTTCATCACTTAAAATATCTCAATGCAAATTTAAGATTGCAAATTTAAGATATTATTGTAATAAGATACTTATCTCTTCCCTAAAACGTAGCGTACAGTAGTAACTTATCTTTAGTGACCTTCAATGGGCTCTAAGTATTATTAAACTAACAAAAAAAACAAAAAAAAAAAAAAAAAAAAAGAATAAAGACTGATTTTAGTAATTGGTGAACATGCATGTATTAAATGTTGTTGCATATCAATTTGTGGGACCCTCATGTCAAACCCAAGTTGCAGAAATTTGTGGCACTTTCGTTTGGGGCACTTTCGTAGACAGTATTTTGTTACTTTTTTTCTTATTTTTTCTTTCAGTATTTGACATGATTAATCCATGAGGATCATTGTGGAAGACAGTTAATTTCAAAATTCACACTTAATATCTAATCATTTATATTTACTAATTTAACCAAATAAGTCTATGAGTCCCATTATGAAAGCCAATTAGCCAAATCATTTTTCTTTCCAAATTCACAATTTACGGGCGACACTTTCATAGGCTATATTCTGCTATTTTTTTTTCTCTTTATTTTCCTTTTAATATTAAGTAAAATTAATCTATGGGGCCCATTGTGGATATTTTTCTCTTATTTCTCATTGAATATTTGGTCGGATTAATTAATCTGTGAGGCTTATTGTGGAAACCAATTAATTTCAAAACCCACATTTAATTCTGAAATGACAATCAATTTATGGCTAAGCATAAATATAATCAAATGAAGGTCATCAAATCTTTACTATTTACTTGATATTCCCCTAAAATCTTCCGACTACCTAAATTTTCTCTCATCAGTCTCCATCTTTATCACTATTATTTTATTATCATTTATATTTATTAATTTAACCAAATAAATCTGAGTCCCATTATGAAATCCAAGTATTCTTTCTTTCCAAACTCACAATTTACGGGGGCCATTCTTTTTTTATACTAACACACGAAGAGCTCTTTTGATACGAGAGCGGGGGCCACTTTCATAGGCTATATTCTGCTACTTTTTTCTCCTTGTTTTCCTTTTAATATTAAGTAAGATTAATTTGTGGGGGCCATTATGGGCATTTTCTCCTTATTTTTCATTGGATTTTTGGTAAGATTGATTAATCTATGAACCCATTATGGAAGCCAATTAATTCCAAAACCCACATTTAATTTTGAAATGACACTCAATTTATGGCTAAGCACAAATATAATCAAATCAGGGTCTTAAAATCTTTACTATTTACTTGATATTTTCCTTAATATTTCCAGCTACCTAAAATTTCTCTAATGAGTTTCCATCTTTATTATGAATTATATATTAATATTCATTTATAATTTATTTAAATATTTAGAAATATTTCTAATTAGATATTTTAAGGATTTTTTAACCAACGCGGGCCTATTTGCACTAGTATAGTAGTGTCTGTAAACAACATTTGGAATCTAGAATTTACTACACTGCAAATGTATTTTTAGCCACTTTATTTTAGTTGTGTTTTGGAATTTTATCTATCAAATAAAGAATTCAAAAATTATGGGAGTTTAAATTACTAGACTTGACAAGCAATTGGAATTTTGAGACAACATTTTTCCGTTTTCAAATAATAGGATGTGAAGTGCCCACTGAAAGGTAATAAAATATATGGATGAATTAGAGCTAACAAAAGGCCCACATTTGCAATCATTGATTAAATGGTAACATCTAGGAGATGGCCAAGGACTCTGTGCCTCAAAGAGCGGTGACACCTATCTTTTATGGGCCACCTCCCATAGTTTTACCCGGTGTATGTGGATAGGAGGGTTTACATCTACCCTTAGGGATTAGTTCTAGGGCGTCGAAAATCGAGTGTCCCTCCAGCTCAGGACCAAAGGCTCCTGGGTTGGGCTGGGTGGGAGATTACTTGGGTTATCCATAACAAAAAAATGAAAAATAGTAACATCTGGAATATAATGTTTAGCCTGCTATTATGTAAGCTTCTCTCTCTCTCTCTCTCTCTCTTTAGGGGAATTAGTTACTAACTCTATATTTAATTGGTGGGACCATTTTCTCGATCAACTAAACTTATGTTTTGTTAAGGTACTCTTGCTGACCTAATGTAATAAAGCCTAGGTCTAACACAATTTTTGGTCTCTTTATAAGAAGAATTTGAAATGCCCTCAAATTGCAGTCATAAATTCTATCATTGGAATTTGGTAAATTCGATTAAGTTATTGGAATTCTAGAATTTGGAGCAATTTATATATTGTTCTAGCTTTTTTTTTTTTTTTTTTTTTTTTCACTTGATTTGATTTTTAAGATTTCTTCTATCACGTGGAGATTTTGAAAATTTTAGAAGGCGATGGTTTAGAATTCTCATACATAGTGAATCTCACATAGGGCATGTTTTGTTAGCAACCTTGGTAACAAACTAATGATTCCTCACTTTTTTTTTTCTATATAAATGATGCCATTTTCTTCAATTTTTAGACAGTTTTCACTCTACTATAAATAGCACTTTCCTTAATTCAAACTAAAAACGCATTGGTCGACTCTCATACCATATATTATAGACCTAAAAATTAGGATTCAGATCCCCCGTCTCGTCCAAATTGGGAAACCTGCCCTCTCATTTGCCCGCTCGCATGGCAGCCCCGACTTAAATCCCCCCATCCATCTATTCCGTCAATAATCATGGAAGAAGAGGCAGCTAAAAATGCATTTTTCATGAAAATCACCATCCTCATATGTTCCAAGTAATATCCAAGAAAAAAAGTTGAATGGATGTTGTTGGGACAGTTCTCTAATTTGAGACGTGCAAGGCTAAGCCAAGCCAAAACTATTACGCTGGCCAGTCATTTTTGAAGTCTTGAATCATCAGTGGGCCATGTTCAATTGATCAGATCCTTTCCTAGTAATCTTCCAAAGATTCAGGAGTCCACTCAAGATGGATCTCCCACCGTCCAATGCCACTTACCCTGCTTTAAAATGCAAATTAGCTATTCACTCACTGCGAGGAGCTTCCGCTGACGGGAATCCAGATTCATTCACCATAAAAAGTTGTCGGTGCCCCGCACGCACTAGATCCCGAGAAGAAGAAGAAGAAGAAGAAAAAGAAGGAGAGGGCCTCTTTCCCATCTTCATACACCAAAAGAAGGCCCTCTCTCTCTAAAACCCCCTTCCCTTCGTCTCAAACCCCAGGGTTTTCTTTTTCTTCTTCTCTTGTCTTATTTATCTGCAAACCAGATCTGTTCGATCTCAGTCGATCCAAATCCGCCCAATCTCGATCTGAAACGCCTCCAGACGATCCAAACCCGTTCGATCTCAATTTACAACACCTCGGCCGATCCAGATCTGTTTGATCTCGGTCGGCTCCGCCTCCGGCCGAACAAGATCCGTTCAGTTCCCGGTCTTCCTACTCCTCGTATTTCCGATCGAGATCCGTCGATGGCGGCCTCGCGACGCCTCCGAGATCTGCAATCGCAGCCCGGGAACAAGGTCTGCGTGGACTGCTCGCAGAAGAATCCTCAGTGGGCGTCGGTGTCCTTAGGCGTCTTCATGTGCCTGGAATGCTCCGGCAAGCACCGTGGCCTCGGCGTCCACATCTCCTTTGTCCGATCCGTCACCATGGACTCCTGGTCCGAGATCCAGCTCAAGAAAATGGAAGCCGGGGGCAACGAGGCCCTCAACGCCTTCTTCGCCCAATACGGCATCGCCAAGGAGACCGACATCGTAGCTAAATACAACACTAATGCTGCCGCGGTCTATCGCGACCGCATCCAGGCGCTGGCTGAGGGCCGCCCCTGGCGGGACCCTCCGGTCGTCAAGGATGCTGCCCGGAAGCCGCCCCTCGGCCAGAGCAGCGGTGGAAGTGGAAGGAACGGGAATTATGAGAAATATGCGGGGAATGGAGGGTGGGATAGCTGGGATAGCGAGGATATTGCGCGATCTGATATCAGGCGGAACCAATCGGCGGGGGATGTCAGGGGCGGGTCTGGGGGCGCGAGGGGTGCGCCTGTGAGGTCTAGATCTACTGAGGACATGTATACTCGGTCGCAGCTGGAGGCGTCCGCTGCGAATAAGGAGAGCTTCTTCTCAAGGAAGATAGCAGAGAACGAGTCAAAGCCAGATGGGATCCCACCTTCTCAAGGGGGGAAGTATGTGGGGTTTGGATCCACACCTCCTCCATCGTCTCAGGGGACTAATGCTCAGGGGGATGTTCTTCGGGACACGGTTTCGGTTGTCTCTCAGGTGAGGATTTGGAATGGTTTATGAGATTTACTTCTACAAAATGCAATTGATTTGAATGATTGTGCAGGATACATGTACATTATTTTGGAGGTTTGATTTTAGAAGCTATCTTTAATATTGGATACAGTCCTAATTTTACATTGAATTGAATTGGACTGTGTACTAATTAAAAAAAGTTAGTTTGGATTACTTGCTATTTTTTTGTTGTATCATACACAGAAGCTGTTTATGATGGGATGATGTGGTGCAGATAGATTAGGGTTGAGTCATTGGAAGATGGATATACATTTGGAGTCCATGTTTCCTTTTTTATGTAGCATCCTATAAAAAATAGTAGTTAATTTGTCGACAAGTGGAAGTCTGAAGAGTTGAGATTTTGCAGAACTTTATTTTTTTAAGGAATGTCTGCAGGAGGTTGGTATGGTTGACTGCGAGAAGCTGAGTCTTCTTCTTAACTATGTGTTTTTTAATTTCTCTTCATGGAAGAGCCATATAGAAGAAGGCTTTGGAGATGGAACATACATATATATATATATATATATGTATGTTGTTGACATTGGATATGGGATAGGGAAGGGCCCTTACATTTAAGTTGTTTGCATTGGATATGGATGTGAGGGTTCCCACCCAATTTCTCATTTAAGGTGAGAGATATCTCTCATAGGAGCATCTCCCATATATTGGTGGGGTGGGGGGTGACCCTGGTTCGGTGAAAGTAGTTGGGACTCAGGCTGATATGGTTGAGTGAGGCAATCTGTGAATCTTCTTAAGAATGTCTCTCTTCAAGGAGAGCCAGCCCAAAGGTGAGAGGATGTAATAGTTCTCAGTTAAGGTTCTCTTTCATTCATTCCTGCTGACCAATGGAGAACTGGTCCGTGTTTGTTGGTTTGGAAAGGATTTCCCTTGTTCAAGAGATGAACTTCTTACAATCAACCATTATAGAGTAGAGAACTGGTTCTTTTCTAGAACTACAGAGAATACTACAATTATCTGTTACAGGCTTAAAGTCTCAACTTGTTGGAATTAGGGTTTGAGTGTGCTGAAACCTGTTCATATTTGGGCCTGTATCTAAATTGAAGTGGCTGAAATAGAACAAAGTTTAATTGTGCCAATATGATTGACCATGTCACCCACCCTCTCCCTTAATGATTGGTTTATTGTTTAATGGCTATTATAAAATGTAGTTGAAGAAGCAAACTGTAGGCTACTTTAATAGCGACTTAGGAATTAATTATGTATGCCGTGGGAATTGAAGGGCTGAAACCTTTAAGCTATCTGCTGTTAGGAGGGCTGCAAGGAACCAGAAAAGCAAAGGAATCTTGTTGACGTGGAGCTCACTTTTTGGTTATTTAGTGGAGTTCTCCTTTCGAAAATTCCAAGTGGATGGTTTTCTGTTATTTAGTGAAGTTTTCCTTTCCAAGTTTCCAAGGGGAGGGGTTAAAACGAAATTCCACCCTCCATAAGAAATAAACTGAGGTGGCATGCCTGGATGTGCTCAAGCGATGAACTGAGTGTAGGTATTAATGCTTTTGTGTAGGTATTAAGTGTACTCGGATGGAACTGTTTGTATGTTTTTTGGGGTTTTGGCTGCAGCATGAATATTTAACATAATCACCCCTTCATTTTTGTTTCCTTTTTAATTTTGCACGGTGCATTTATGGGTAGCATTAATAGGAGATAAAATTAGAGAAACTTGTTTGAGATAGTTTGAGCATGTCCAATGCAGGCCGGCAACGGTGCCTGTAAGAAAATGTTTGGCTATGCAGGTTGATGGCCTACCAAGGGAAAGGTGTAGGCAGAACTAAGAAAGTTTATTAAATGAAAGGGAACTGCTTGAATTTACAAGAGGATTGGGATGTCCAGCCCTGTTCATAAATGCGTTTCTTCACAACTATTTACAACCAACCACAATAGCATACTCAGCTCTAAAGTTTCTAGAAGAAAGTGACTATGAAGGGACTCTTAACAAGTCACAACAAAGTCCAAAGTAGACGTCATCCTATTATTAAATGTGTCATCACTAGAAAAAAAAGACTTTTAGCAGCAAAAACTAAATGCATTTTTTTAGGCAGCTAAAAGTTACTTTTTTTTTTGGCAGTGCATAACTTCTCCATATTGTGTTAGAATTACACAAGATTGGGATAGGGGACTAAGTAATTTGTAGGACTAACCTAATTTTATTTCATTTGGGCATTATTAACACATGAATTTCACCAACCGTTGGAAATCACAAGATAGACTTCAAACATGACAGTTCAGAATAGAAACCTTCTGATTAACTCTGAGTGATACAGTCATCTTTCTCCAAAAAATACAGTCATCCTTCTCCAAAAAACTGTGATGATTGGACACTTAGACTTGTAGATTTAAGCTTGTGCATAGCTCAAAATTTAAGTGGCATGACGCATGAGTGATGCCCTAATATTGGAAATGTGGGGCCTATGGTACCCGTATACTTCAAAGTAGTCCAAGTATTGTGCCGTATCGTATCCAATGCTTCAATTTTTGTGTAAAATTTATCTGTGTCCCTGCCAAATCCATACCGTGTCTTGGCATCATAGCGGGGGGCTATTCCCGGGTCAGCTTTGAGAGACTCAGGCCACGTTTGGTAACTTGAGAGGAATTCTTTGTTTAGAGGATTCCTTGGTGCCTCCAGAGTCAAGCTTTCCTTTGTGAGGAGTCATGAGGAGAGGACTCATGCCAATCCATGTTTGGTGAGCATAAAAGAATCCACTGGAAAAACAACTCTAAGATGTTCAGATTTGGAGTGGGTTGTGCTTGTGGAATTTGGAGTTTTGGGTCTCTTCTAGCATTTTTGGGAGGGAGTGGTTTTGTGTGGAGCATCTGACTCAATGAGATGAATGTGGTCAGGGTTTTGGGATTTTATGGTTTTCAAATGGGATTTTGGGGTTTTCAAAATCACCATATTTGAGTCACAGAGATCTACTAATAAAATCTATGAGCACAAACCAGAAGTAGAGAGGGGTTGTGAAGAGGATCTGTGAGCAACAGATCATAAAAAATGTGAAGAGGATTTGTTAACAACAGATCATAAGCAGAGAAAGGAGGGGTGGGTGGGTGGGTGCAGTCGGGGATGAAGAAGATGATGGCGAGGATGGGATTGATGAAGATGATGGGGAGGAGGCTGGATTGGTTGAGTGATTGGAGTGAGCGAGAGACGAAACCAAGTGGGTAGGTGGATCGCTTCTTCGCTACAAAAATATCGTTTTATACGTCCTCTTAAAACTTGAGGATTTACGATATCCGATGGTGGGAGGTCCGACCGGCGAAATCCGAGCCATCATGGATTTTGAAAGTCCGCTCTAAGGAAACCATGGCATTACCAAACAAATTGGAGCGGAATCCTGAGGACACTTACCAAACGTGCCCTTAATGTTCCAGTCTGCATCAATTAAATTTTTGTTGACGTTTAGGAGAGATGGTGCCATTTAAGAGGGCTTCATGTCGTTTCCAAGAATCTTTGCAATAACCTTGTATGTCTTGGGTCCTAGTTCAATTAGGAATAAGGACTATGAATGGATGGTTGAAATCGATCCTGGTAATTTTCTCCTTCAATTAAAGAAAGTTTATTGTTGCAAGGCAGTTGGAATTGGGCGTGAGTTCTAATGAAGTGTTGAATCAACCGGCGGCCTTAATAAACAGGTTACTAAAGATGTACTTGAAGAGTCTAAGGAGAAGAAGCGTTATACACACAAGGAAACTTTGTTATAATAGAGAAATCCAAAAGGCTATTGATGAATATAGACTTAAAGTAATGGCAGAAACCAAGAAGTACAGTAAACTTAAAAAAGGTGCAAGCTAGCAAAAAGCGATGCTAAAATAATCTGTAAGGCCGAGCACAAGCCTATGACAATTTGTATTATCAATTGGGAGCTATGATGCATGGACACTTCAAAATGGGCAGCGTATCGTGTCGTATCGTATCCGATACTTCACTTTTTATGTATAAAATTCATGTCTCTGCCGTGTCTACGACGTGTCCTTGCTGTATCCATGCCGTATCCGTGTATCATAGATTGGGAGCTTGCCGCGCTCAAAGGATAACTAGAGACCTCAATCACATAAGGTCCATTAAAGATGACAATGAAGGGGTTCTAGTACATGAAGACGAGGTCAGAGATAGAAGGTAGATCGATTTTAATACATTAAATGCCACATATGCAGAAAAAGTATGTTTAGAACTAAATCGATGATTAATGAATATCTAGAAGAGGAAGGACTTTTTATTATCTTGGTAATATCTAAGACATAAGTAAAGATGGAAATATGTAGAGATAGCCTTGTCTAAGGTGAAGAAAATGGATCATTTGGACCAGATGACATAGCTGTAGAAATATGGTTTTGATGAGCAAATTGTGGAGAACACTCGATAAATGGACAGAGCCATGTGATCCCTTTCTGCAAGAGCGGGGGAATGGACTTTTTAAATTACTGAGTTAAACTTATGGGCTATACAAGGTAACTGCGGGAGAGAATAAGATAGCAAAGGTTACAACATTTGTCTAATATTTTAGAGAACCAGTTTCGGTTTCACGTTAGTTGCAAATCACCTAAATAAGTAAATATATATCATTGGTGGTGCCCGTTGATGGAGATGATGACGTGGGAAAGGCTGGTGGTCTGTTTGGATTGAATTTACGAGGAGCTGGCCTCAAAATGTGTGCTATGCACGGATCATGGAGATGAATAATAAGTTGAAATTAAAATTTAGAGAATTTTATGGGAAAAATCACCTTACATGTCGCCTGCACCAAATAGACCCTTTTAATTTCCCTCACACGATAAAGGCCTTCTCACCAATTAGTTTATTTTATTTTTAATCATTCTGAAGGAGCGACGATATTGTCGCTGATTTACATTTAATCAACGATATTGCCACTTGTTCGTTATATAAGGTGTTTGAATCTTCTTTCTTTCCTACCATTTTCCTCTGTGATCTCATTGTTATTTATGAATATTCCAAAAAAAGCTTCACCTTATGAGCACGTTTGTTTGCATTAGGGGAGAATAAAAGAGGAATGACATATAGCATGCAAATAGAGTTAAATAGGAATGGGTTGAAATAAATGAGTGACGAGTTATTTTTATTGTGTTTGGATAATTGGCATAAAGTAAAATGGATTTATGCTAGCTTCATCTGTTTGGATAACATCACGTAGAGCAAAAGAAACCTATCATTTTTTAGTTTTGTTACCCATCCACTTTCAAATAATAAAATTGAATAGTACCTTTTAACAATTCTCGAAAGGTTCACCCCCATCTAGATTATGGAAATTGTCATCCAGTGGACCCCACTATCAATAAACCATTGTGCGACCACTTAATGGGATTGCGACCCAGAATATGAATGACCCTGATCAATATCTGTGGAAACCATGTATTTTATTATAAGGTCCGATGCACCCTAATTGGGTCCATAATGGCTATGCTTTTGATTCAACCATCTACTCAAAAAGCCTTCTATTAGATGGTGAAAAATGCCCATCAATGGGCACCACCAATGATATTGAGTTTTTGTGAAAATCACCTTTTAGAATTCTTGTTATCACAGGTCGGGGTGGGTCCCATTGGGACCCTCTTCATGCGTTTGCATCAGCTGCTTATTTAGTGGTTGATAACTCGTGGGTGGAGAAGTGCTACTTCTGTGTGAATCTAAGTAGATGGATTATTATGTTTAATTTTGTGTTAATTTTTATTGTTGTTGTCTCTACTTGGAGAAGTACTGGTCTTACTATATCGCTTGATGTAAACAATATGCCTTTGCAGTCATGATTTATCCTCTGAATGCTTACTAGCACTTGCTTATTTTCCCAGGGGTTTGGTCGGCTATCCCTTGTTGCAGCTTCTGCTGCACAATCTGCTGCTAATGTTGTCCAAGCAGGCACAAAGGAACTGACTTCCAAGGTATCTGACATGTTTCCTTCTAATGAGGCTTACTGTTTACCCTGTCATTATCTTTCAATGAAAATATCTTTTTATTAATGGTGAAACCCTATTAGCAATACTCAATTGATTGTTGCTTTTGATTATTTATTTTCCTCTTATCTCTTTTATTTTTGGCGAGTGTCAATTTCAACAGACACAGGTGATAGTCAAATAGGTAATGTCGAAGTGAACTATTGTGAAGATCTCTACGTGAATTTGTTTAGATTTGTTATGTGGGTGAGTTGGATTGGCTTTGATCTGTTTATCTATTAATGTTTATCCAACCCAACCTTGTGGACAGGACTTAGGAGACCTTGAAACGCAGTTTAGTTATTTACTAAAAAAGTGTATGAGATATTTAAGGCCTAAACTGATAGAAATAATAATAATAATAAAAAAAAAAAAAAGCTTCCAGTCCAACAGAATAGTGGCATAGATAAAATTTTTTTTTTATTCAGATCCAGTTTTATTGGATGTCTCAGGGAGATTAAAGTGTTTAGAATTTAGATGCTTTATTTCTACTCAAAACACGTCCCTATTCTACATCTTGAGGGCCTGTTTGTTTGCATTGAATGCATAGAATTTGAACACATAAAGACATGCCAATCCATTGTTAGCTCAATGGCGAGCACCTCCTCTTCCACAGAAATGACCAGGCTTTGATACCTGGCTGTAGCTCTGAGTGGGATAGTGGGTGTGAGTTGTACCAGAACTAAAAAAAGGAAAGGAAAAACAGAATTTATAGTCAAATTAGCTCTACAGAAGGAATTATTAAAGAGGTGAGGGGTGAATGATATAAGGTTTATTGGACCTTAGTTTTTCTAGGATTTAAATTACTAGGATGATGGCTAGGTATTCGTTTCCCATCTTCCCTTGATTCTATTTCTATTCAAGGGGAGGTTACTTGATGACCATTTTTGGATTTTTCACCTTTGATTCTTCATTTTTTAACACTCATAGGAATCCTGAAGTCTTGGTATTCCTAGGAATTGAATTACATGAAACAAACAGGCCCTTAATGCCACGTTGCACCTTTTCACATTTTCCTGTTAATGTTTGTTTATTAAAACTTAAAAAGCACTCATTCTAAAATTGAACTGTTTGCAACTTATTCTAGAAAGCCTCTTATGTTGTAAAGTTGCACCAACATTAAATGTTCCTCACTGATTTACCCTGGGAGATTTCAAATAAGATTATGTGTGCATTTGAATTTACCCAAATAAACAATATTGCTGATATATTTGGTGGAACGGATGAAAGTTGGAAGTGCATTAGGAGGCAGTTTGTCATTTTCTTACCTTGTTAACCCCAAATAAACATCTATTGCACCAAAAGCTTAACATATGCGGATATGGGAAATGCATTCCCTTTTTCTACAATCATAACTGCCTCTTGGATGCCTTAATCTTCAATTTGAAGCTCTACTCTGCATTGCTCTTTACAGGTTAAAGATGGCGGCTATGATCAGAAGGTAAATGAAACTGTCAATGTTGTCACCACGAAAACCAGTGAAATTGGGGTAAAGACTTGGGGGATCATGAAGGGGGTGATGGCAATGGCTTCACAGAAGGTTGAGGAGTATACCAAGGATGCCAACTGGAAATCAGACAATTGGCAGCGCAGTGACAGTAATGGATTCTACCAGGAGTTTGGGCAGGATAGCAAGGGGTGGAATTCTTCCAGTAAACAGTTTGATTCTGTCAGCTCTTCCAGTTCTTGGGATGACTGGGGAGACCAGAAAGACAATAAGAACGAAGCAGTGAAGGGCACCCAAAGTGGGGAAAGCTGGGCTGGGTGGGATGATGCCAAAGATGAGGGCTATGAGGGCTCTTACCACAGTGCGTCAAAGAAGAATACAGGTCAGAATGGGAAATCGGATTCCTTGTGGACCGAGGGTGGCTTCCTTTAAGGTTGGTTATTTGCATGGTTCCTTTTGTTTCTCCGTTTTCTCTTTTAATCTTTTTCTCATTTTTATCTATAGGGAGGGTGGTTTTGTTTAGTTAAGGTTATATTCATATGTGCTCCTTGACTGATAAGAGCTGCACTATCATCTGCAGGGATATGAACTATTTTGGATTGAAATTCAAATTGTTGAATGAATTTGTGCTTGCTACAGTTTTATCAGTTTTGAATTTCATTATTGGTACTGTTTCATGCCTGTAATTCTTGCTCAATTCATGCTCTTTTATTATCTGTCTTCTTAATTGATCTTAAATTTTATTCCAATAAAATTTTGTCAGTCTCCTACAACACATGGGAAGATATCGGTGGTCAACATACATAAACTGTGATTGATGATGAGGTGTTGTTCTGTATCAATTTTATTTTATGTTTTCAATAGAATCTGGTTTCAGCGAGCCCTTCTGCTATCACTAATTTTTCAACTTTGCACATGAAGAGTTCTGGGTACACAAATTGCATATTTAACATTGCCAGTCCACTGATAGATCAGTGGTCTATCAGTGGTAAGGCACCATGGGGCATCACAGCACCCAAAAAAAAAAAAAGTAATATATTTTTTGTGTTTATTATAATGATAAACGTAGTCTGGTCGGGTTTTGCTGGCCAGGCTTGAATTGGTTTATACTATCTGTACCCTGTACCATGCTTGCATTGGTTTATACTCGTACCTGGAATCCATACCTGGAGCGAAACATGTAAGCAATATGAGACATGAACCTGTACCTGAGCTTCAACTTTGCACTCTGTCCTACTTGGATTTGGATACAGATTTTTTTCCTTGTTTGGAAAAAATGTATTAATTTTTTTATACTAAAAGAGATCATCGGATTATGATTAGTACAAAAATATCTAAAATTTGAACTTCTGTAATTATATAAATATGGAATATCATCCACCTTGTATGGTTTTTCTAGTGTGAGGTGACGTGTGTGGCTCAGCTCACCTCTGCACTCATCCGAATGGACCATCCAAACCCTCACCCTTCACTCCCTAATGTCACTAGGTCCCATGGGTTTGCAAAGATCGGTTTGGATTGGACCATTGGATCGATTGTTAATTTTTTTATTTTATAAAACTGTTAAATTTGTGGGCCATGGATCAAGGGGATTGGGTTGAATTGAAATTTGATATCAGGGGGCTTACACACATTTTTATCTCCCAGTTTTATGATAAGTGGGGCCTTAGGTGGGCCCCAACAGAATCCACCTTATGAAGTACTAGTGTGCAAGGTGGGATGCACAGGCAGGGCCCTATAAAGATAATTGCACAGGCAATTGCATGTGTAGGATTGAAGGATGTTGATCATGCATAATTACATGCGTTTTTTGCGTTTATGGGGTGGAGATTGATTGCTCAAGTAAACTTCTTATTGGGCCGGACTTCTCTCCCTGTAATGCCAACGACCCTGTGAACCCCAACAATTGGACTTGCCCTTGGGGAAGCGGCTTCTGAGGGATAACACCACATTTTTTTTTTATCTAGCTTGGCTGAGTAGTGGACGATGAAACTCAAATTCATGTCTGAGTGATATGTGGTTGGTTACCACTCCTATAAATAGTTGTTAAATCTGTTTCGTTTCGGCTAAAATGGCCAAAAAAATCTCATTGCTGCCATTCTGCAAGGGAAGGCAGAGAGATGATTATAGTGGGAAGAAAAGGGTAAAATAAAGTTGGGACACTGACTTAGCCTATGTCGAATTGGTTGGACGCTAGTTGCTGCGTTTCTCTGTGTAACTTGGGAAAGGGCCAATGCCCTAGTACCCTTTTGCTCATTTCTTTTACCAAACAAGTCCTTTTTTGTCTTTTTAAGGCACTTTCTCTTTGCCCATTTCTTTTCTCTTTTGCCCATTTCTTTTTGTTCTATTCCAAAAATGACGTCTTTTTTTTTATTTACTTTTTTTAAAAGATAGCATGGATTGATCCCTCATTGGGGTGTTGAGGTGTTGATAATGTGGGGAATTTTGGTAGGGTGTGATAGGGCTTACTAAAAAAATTTATCTTTTTTTCCAAAATGATTTGCCGATACTTTAAAATGACCGATATTTGGAGGCTAGACCTAGACGAGACAAAATTGACAGCCATGCTTATATAGCCCCACCCACCTCCTACACTGACCACCGGATCAAGAAGGAGAACGAACCACTACAGACAGAGAGGGTCCGTCATATCATTTTCGGTGCCGGTGCCCATGCCGGACCATCGTGCGTGCTACTTGCAAACCGCAACACAATGGTGGTGGAGGCCGCACATTGCTCTTTAAATAAAATAAAATAAAACATATTTTTTAATATTTACACATTGATCCAGGGGTCGATTGATGGGGCCCCTCACCTAGGAACCTGCCAATTTCATTCCAATTTCTTACTTTTCTTCTATTACTAGAAGAGTTCTACCGACATCCTACTCTTAAAAAACGTATCATGGATAGGAAGCATCGTGTTTTTTCACAAGAGGGCTGCCTACTCGGAGACACAGACACAGAATGACAGAAACTCTGACATGATTGCCTCCAGAAGATCCTTTTACATTCTGGAGCTGAAATGGAAGCTCTTCTACAGCCGAGTCACTAGAAAGTTCTTCCATCTGGAGACTGTCCTTATAAACATGGTGGCAGGCCAGCTAGCAAAACTTGCCCCACCAAAGCTTGCCACGTTCACACCACAGCTCTTCCCCATCCATAATTTGCCACTCACATCACATCTGTCTCATTAGTGATTTTCCTACTCAGATGAGATGATGTTGGCCTAATTATATGATGGATGGAGCTACGACTGTTCAGAATCCAATCCAAGTTTTGATTTTAAAATTTGGATTCTGTCGGCATAGCTTTAAATCTTTTAACTGTGCGAGTAGTTAGTAGTTGTGTGTTTATGGACATGTTAACATTGTCTCATGTTCCCCTCCCTCCCTCCCTTATACCGTTATACGGGAGTTTATATGATTATGTAGCGGGATTTTCAGCGATGGCTATACTTGGGCGTAGAAAGACATGGCCTGTGGAGTCCACTTGGGACATCCTATCATCAATCTATCTCAAACTCACTTTTTTCATGTGAAAGTATCACTCGCTGAATGTAAACACTTGACCCAGTTTTCTTAATAAAACATCCTAATGATGAAGAATATAATATATTTTAAGACTTTATGTTTCGTAATTAATTAAAAATGAAGAATCAAAGGAGAATATCCCAACTTAACCATCAAGCCATTTAATTAAAAATTAAATCAAGGATAGGTGAAAAAGGAATATCCAAACCATCATCTCAGTAATTCAATTCCAATGAAGTCAACGTTCCTTTACTCCTTGCCTAGCATTCTGAACCTCTCACCTCTTTAATAGTTTCTCGGTTGACTTCAATTCACCTTGAATTCTTATGCTGAATTTTTTGTCCCTCCTTGTTTTTAATGAGAAGACATTTCCATTTGCCCTATCCTATTGAGAGACATCTATCTAAGTGGACCCCATGGGGTAAGTTGCAATTAAGAATAGGTATGCGTTTGCTCATAGGAGAACATTGTCGTTGAAATCACTTCCCTCATATTTCAATTCATCCAAACAATCAGGGCCACTACTACATCGATTTGTACGTAAACAAAATGCCCATTTGATAATAAATTCCTATGTTCAATTCCATGTAAACAAACAAGCTCATTTGACAATGTATTTTTCATGTATCAAATTCCATATAAACAAACGAGCTTGAATATGTTAGTTTCAATTTCATGCAAACAAAGGGTCCATTTGAAAGCATAGATCCTGCCTACATGGTAGATGGAGGTGTTCTACACCGCTTCAGCGACCAAAGGGATGTTGATGAATATACCTCTCTTTCGTATGTAAGTCATTTAACTAGGGTCCGAAGTGTGAAGATTTCAACACAGAGAAACATTCATCTGCAAACCAAAATTTACACATGACATTTACATATGTAAAAGGTGCAAACAACTCCAAAAACCACATTTTTTCACATTCGTGGCAGAAAACATGATAAAAAAAAATAACAAAGCAAAAGATTCAGATAATATAGAACAAAAAAATACCCCAAACACATAAACATCACATAAAACAATGGCTTTGAATCTGCTACCACTGCTTTTAAATGAGAAACTTTGTTTTACCAAACTCTTAAGTAATTAATCCACTTATTCTAAAATGTCCTCGCTAATTCACCCATTTTATAAACTGTTTAATTATTATTTTTACATAACCCTCTGAAGCTCTTAGTCTCAGTCCCAAAGGTTGACAGTAATGGTGGTAAAAAATAGACTCTGACCCAACTACCTTGAGGATAGGGTTGAGGCCTAGGGTAAGGCCCACCAAACCTGCATATAAGGGCACGACAAGGGCAGACCCCATACCGCCCTTTGGCCTTTGGCATTCCTAATTGAGTGCATACGCCCGATGACTCTCCTAGCCCACGAGGTCTAGAATTTAGATCATGATCTCCACTTTCCAGCAGAAGGACTGATACGTAGCATAGATATCATGGGTGGTTAGCGCACATTTTCGTGTTTTTTTTTTTTTCTTCAAAGTCATAAGGAGTGGTAGTTCTCTTGATTGTCCAGGGTTTTACTGATTGTCCAGGGTTTAAACTCTGGATATGCTACTTTTTTTCCGGATGTGCGGGCTTCCCTTTCTACACTTGTGTGAGCTTTCTTCCCGTGTATGCAGATTCTTTTTCATTTAAGTGGGTTGTCTTCCTCTGTATTGCGGGCTCGCACTTGGGTCTCGCAGCCACCTTGGTTTGGCCACATTTCCATATTGTTTGACGCATCCTTCCTTCGTTCTAGTTTTTATCTTGACCATCCATTTCGTTCTCTTGGACAGCTTTAGAACATCCAGTGGAGATGCCTCCACTCTATCCTTAGCTGATGGATAGTAGACCTCACTAAAATGTTCCATGTGGGCCTGTGGCCATCATCTATGTTTATTCATTTATGTAACAAGACTAAATAAAATAGATATATATATATATATATATATAATTTATCGGTAATATTCAGGTAACAACTAGTTCTCATATATTATATGAGAAATTTTTTATGGGGCCCAATTGTAAGTCCCATTTGGGGATGGAAAGATCTATATGAGACCACTCCAAGTATCAGTTTAACTCCCAACCATGCCCTAACTCCTTCATCCATGGCCCACAAGTTTAATGGCTTCATATTCAAAAATATATATAAATTTTACCTCGATCCAACGGTTCAGTCCATTCAGATGTGTGCTAATCTTTGGGATTAATGACTATAAGGGGGTTCCCTATTGGTTGCTAGGTTTGGATGGATTGCTAGTTGAAGCCCTACAAAAAAATTCTCATATAATAAGTGAAACTAATTCTCATTTGAGTTTTTTCCATATATATATATTTATTTATATATCTTAACTCCCAAGTATGGTACCTTGAACAAGGAAAGAAGCTATGCCTTTTCCAACAAAGTGAGTATTACTTTAATTACTTTTTAGACACCTTCTGCTTGTGGGAGGAAGAGATCCAGTGAGGATCACTCCAAGCAAGAAATAATAAATAATGATATTAGCAAATCCATGTCATGAAGAAATGTGACTGAACTGTCAAAGCCAACGTGTTTTACCATGTTGTAGGTTTACCAGCCTTGAGGCCACCAGATTTAAGGGGTGTTGGGTGATAATAGTAATCTAACAGAAATTAGCTTTGTTGGCTAATGTTAGCCATTCGATACAGTGGGTCTTCTAATTAGAGATGACAATGACTTGGATTTGTTATGGGTTGCAGGCTTGTAGTATAACTTTCGCCTGTTACGCCAACAACTTCACAATTGTGGTATAAGTTTATGATATGGGAACTCCAAACTCACCTTATGATGGGTATTAGCTGGGCCGAGCTTGACATAATTGATCAATAATCCTTCTAAATTTTTAAGAAATGTTACTAATAAAAAAAATTATCTTTGCAAGTGACTTGAAAATAATGTTTAAATGCACGTTTTTTGTCGGCAGATTTTCTACGGGAAAAATGAGGATTGTAGAAACTCTTATTTTCGTTGTATAATAAAGATTTACCTTGGTGCAGCTGCTTTTCTACAGAGGGAAAGTTCAAACATGCACTGGGTTTAATTCGTCTAAAGCTTATTTATGAGGGGAGGAGGCAATCGAGAGTTTCAATTATTTTTATTTTGTAGAAGAGAACAAAATTGCGGAACTAGCCTTTGTGGAACTTACACAATTGTGCCCATAATATAAGGATAGATAAAATGGTGGCTGATGTTAGGAAGTGCAAAACAGAATCGGGAACGATTGTGAATCCAGTTAATATATGTCTTTATAACTGTGATTTTGGCTTTGGGATCTTCGATTCAAACTTGAAACCTATGGTTTTGTATTGATTCGCAAGACTTTTAAAGAAGAAAGACTCGGATTCCGGAAATAAGATTTTAGAGACATTTAGTTTAAATTGGATAACAGAACTTCCTTTCATTCTTAAAAAAAAAGGAAAAAAAAAAAAAAACAGACAGGCAGAATATTAAATGATATATAATTAACAGCTAAATGCCTATCAATATGTTTAAACTTAGGCTATTTAGACCTCTTAAAACCTATAACCTCAAGTCGTAACATGCAAGAATTTGAATTTCTCAAAATTCAAACATAGATTCCATGCCCTATTTATTTATTTGAAATAAAAAACTTCAAATATTAAAATAATCAATACCTAATTACAATCCTAGTTGAAGTAGTAAATGAGGTAGTCAAAATCCATATCCCAACTAGAGTTTAAATCTCTAAACCTATAACCCAATCCCCAAACTCATCTAAATCATTACAGAGTCATTTAACCTAACCAATCCCCATCTTTACTTCTAACTAATAACTATCCTTGACTTTCTAATAATGGGAAACTCAAGAGGGGGTTAAATGCAAAAAGAGTCCTCCCTTTCTCGCTTTTCGTACACTTCCCTTGCGTCCGTCGCGTTGCACGTGTTCGTACACCTCAACTGCGCCTTTCCCCTTCATACACTATAAATACATACCAGTATTCGTATACGCCTCTATGCCTACGCGCTCTTTTTTCTTTTAATCCTTTCTTGCTTTTTTTTAGGGAAATTTTCAAATAAATCTTAAATTTTTACTTTATTTCAAAAAAAGATACAGGTTTTAAAACTTTTAAAATTAATCCCTAAGTTTTCTATGAAATTTTCAATTAAGACATTCATCAATTTAAAGCTATTTTTGGTATTTTTTTTCAATTTTCTTAAACTACCAAATTATTTCAATAAAATAAAACCTCCATTCACTTCCTCTATATTTTATTCCTTTTTTTTCACTAGCAGCCTTATTGTGATCGAGGAAAATAGGTACTTCGCTAAATATAATGGCTTCCAGAACCATGTTATAGCTATTAAATGAAGGTACTATGAGTATTTTTAAAAAATTGAGAGAGAATGCCATAAAAAAATACATTTAAATGATCAGATGTCCTTAATTGAAAATTCACGAAAAACTTAGTAGGAATGTAAATGGGTCATCGATTCTGATTATCCGGAGATTTCGACCTGTTAAAAATCAGTCTGGTCCTTATTTAAGCCCCGATAAGTAAATGGGTCCAGGTCCGATTCCACCTTCGCTCGGACCGTGGACCTAGATCGACATATTACCTCAATTTTCAATTTCTTTTTAAAATTATATTTTTTAATATCATTTTCTACCTAGACCTGGACCCGATTTAGACCCATCCACATATGATTGATTCCGGTTCCGGCCAAGAAATTGTTGCGAAGTTTTGGGTCGGATTCAGTTCCACCTTTTCCTTAACGGTTCCGGTTCCGGGTCCGTACGACCCGTTTACAACACTAAAACTTAGGACTAATTTGAAAAGTTTTAAAACTTGTGTCCTTTTTTATATAAGGCAAAAACTTAAGGCCTTATTTGAAATTTCCCTTTTTTCCAGTACATACGAATACGAATACGAATACGATACACGAGAAAACCACAATTCAACACTGCAACGTTCTCTCTCGCATTTAAACGAAGAGGCGAAGAAATAATTTTCATCTCGATCTCGATCTCGATCTAGGGTTTGCCGATTCATCTCGATCCACAGCTTCAGCTTCAGGTGAATTTCGTCCTTGGTCCTTTTTTGGATCTCTTCTTTCTGAATTCTCTTCTTTCTCATCTTTCTTTACGGATTTTTGGGGGTTTTTTTTTCTTGATTTTGTGTTGAATCTTGTTTTGCCCGTCCAGATCTCCTTTGCTTACTCGAAATCGTTATGTTTTTACTGTCACTGGCCTGTTTTGGGTTTTCGATCTTTTCTCTGCTTTGTCGTTGGGAGATGTTAGGGTAATTGAAAATGATGAATTGTCTCCCGCAAATTTCGCTTTACGACATGTTGGAGGGAAAATCACATCTTTGATTGTTTGTAAATGGTTTCTAGCATATGACAAAATCATAAGGCTCTAAAGTTGCTTCTCTGGAAAAAAACCTCTGCTTGTTTAGGAAGCGGACAATTTTCGAGTTTTGTGAAGGAAACCCTTTTTTTTCTGCACCTGTTGGGTGTATACCGCGTCGTCCTTTCTTTCTCTCTTTTTCCCCTCTTGTTGTAGTGCGAAATGAAATTGGTGTAGGTTTGGGTTTTTTTTTTTTCTTTTTTCTCTTCAGTTGCAGGTAATTGGCTTGAGGATGCGAATGAGGGCAAGTTGCTGCTGCCAGAATCTCTCAGTGTCCTGCCTCAGAAGAAAGAGGTCGTCGCTATCCATCGAAGAGAAGCGCAGAGGAGTTCTTTCTCGAATTTGGAATGGGAATCTTTTAGAAGGGGTAATGAGGATTTCGAAAAGGACTGCAGCATCTTTCCAGGAGGAACTTTCTGTTCATGCAAAGAATGAAGAGGAGAGCTCAAACTTTGGCGCGAAGAACAGCAAGGAACATTATAGTTATTCTCTGTGATTGTTGAGGTGAGTCTCTTTAATTACAGGGTTACTATAGCCCCGGCAGCATGCTTGTTGAATATTTAGAAAGTTTGTGATTTAAGTCCAAATGGGTTCTTTTGCAGATTCATTAACTTGTGGATGTTAAATAATCTATAGACTGTTTAATGCACTTTGATTATTATCTTTCAAGTTTCAGGATGGCAATTGCTGCTTTTTTCTTAATCCCTGCCTAGTCCTATGTTTTATCCCTTGTCAGTTGTTCATAGATGTTTTTTTAATGGATAACGCAATTATTTTATTGCATGAAACATAGGGCACGGGCGCACGAAAGCTAAGAATGTGTGGCAACAATTACCTTAACCTAAGGAGTTTGCTAATTGAAGCTTGTCTAACCTTCGATGCTTTAGCAAGCATGAACGATTTCTTTGACGAATATCTAATTTCATTGAAGATCTATAAATCCAAGTTAACAGTGAGTTGGTTGCCTCATTTCTCAAGGCCCGATCCAATTCAGTTTCTCCAATATTTTCAAAACACCAATTTACTTTACATGAGTAAAGTTGGCTTGTTATTTTAATTCTTCCTTCAGCCATACTTTTTTTTTTCAATCTGTTAGGGATATAAAATTTCATTAAAGAGGAGAACGGTACAACTCAGATAAAGCCAAACAAAAAGCTTGTCTTGATGCCCACCTTTCTTCTTTTCTTTTCTTTGAATAAGCAGTGACTAAAGATTTTTACCAAATAGATCTATCAATAAATGTAGTTTCATTAGGCAGTAGACTGCAACTAAAAGAAAGGATATTGAAACCAAATAAGGAATTTCAATCACTGGCTCTTGCTTTTGGATACTTCTGTTCTTGCAGTGATCTGCTCTTTCATTTGATTGTCATAAAATATATTGCAGAATGAAGGTTCAATGTTGTAAAAAAAAAAAAAAAGAAGAAGAATGCTGGTTCTTACTTAAGTTTAAAATTTTTCATCTAGACATCATCTCATAGTCTCTTCTCTCTAACCCCTTCAATTAGAGGTCGATTTCCCTGTGTGAGTTCTTTTGGTTACGTATCAAAATTGTATGCCCTATTTATCTTTCTTTCTAATTATTGTTTGGCATGCGACAGTACGCACAGGCAGATGCGGTTGAGAATCCATACAGATGGAATTCAATAATGAATGCTCAGCTTTGTTGAGTCTACTTGGTTAACTATAAAATATGCTATGCCATTTATTTTTCTTGCTAATTTTGGTTACATGTGGCCGCGCAGGCGCATGCATGCAAGTAGTGATTGGAATCCATACAATGGAATTAATAATAGGATGCAATATTATTGATTTATCTGACTCTTGCTATGTTCTTTATTTCTTCTCCTATGAAATACCTACAATGGAATTAGTTGTGCATAATGTGTTTTTGCTACTATCTGATTAGTGATAGGATTTTTGGCGTGTCTCATTTGGTGAACCAAGAAAGTAGGCTAAGGTTGAAGAGCTGGTAGTCAATTACCATTAAAAAAAAAAAAGAAAAAAAAATAGTTGTATTCAAATTTTTTTTTTGTTCTTTTAGAAAATTCAGCAGTTATATGTAGTTTTTTCTGTATATGCAAGGTAATTTTCTCCCGATCATATATTCGCACCAGTGTTTCTAACACTATGTGGGACCACCTTGGTCACCACCAATCAGGGAGGGCGAAAGAAAAGGGGCAGGGATGGGATTCATGGATAACGTCCAAAAATCGGGCATATCAAATTTGGAAGATGGATTTTCAAGGCTTTAAAAATCAATAGTGAAAGAGAAACGACGAAATCAGATGGTTGAATCCAAATGTGTGTGTTATACTCCTCCCAAAGGGAATAAAGTATGGATGTAGCCACTTCACTTCCTACGGCAGTTTAGGCGATGATGGATGGAAAGTGCTCTTGCAAGGTGGTGCTCAAAAAGCTTACAGGAGCAGTGATTTTCACTTGAATGGTTTGTTACACAAGTTTCTTTAGTGAGAACTATAGCGCATGGATCAAAATAGCGGTCAATATGTAGCGTAGTGGCCACTATATTAGGGTGAAGCTGCCAAGACAGCCACGGTAAATGGTAATTAGCGCCGCTCACATCGGTAGCGGCCGCTACGATTCACTATGGCCGCTATGGCGTTGCTGTGGGCCGCTACAGACTGCTATAGGGCCACTACGGAGTGAGATAGACTGTTATTTCTTTTCTTCTCTTCAAATAGTACTTCTATACAACTCTTCTACCCTTCTATGCTTAAAAGTACAAAAAAAAAAAAAGAAAAAAGAAAAGAAAAAAACACCACATTATCTTGCCGAATTACAATAGATACATATAGTTCCTTTCAAGGGCTCTTCTCTCGGTATATCCTTGTAGACAACCCCTTTGGTAGAGGTATTCTTTTCTTTACACTCGCAAAAAACGTTGTTTATTTTGATGAAAGTTAATTTGTTATTTGGTTTGAACTTTAAATTTGATTTAAGCATTATTTAATAATTTATATATCCTTTGTTATATACAGTTGTACTAAATTGCTTATTTGAATTATTAATTTAGAAATCCATAAGAGAATCTAACTTAGTATAGCTAACCAACATGAATATATGAGAAAAATTAGATCAATATTGTTTTTTTTTTTTTTATATAATCATTCAGTGGTACAAAACCTCTATGCACTGAAATGACCGCTATACCCCATTGTCTTAGTTATTATAGGAAAATAGCATAAAATTCTAACATTTTCAAATATTCTTGACTTTTTAGATATTTTTTCAAATTTTTTGACAATTTTCAATTCACACCGCTATGCCGCTGCGTATTGCTGCTACCATTAGGTATCGGTTGCTACGTAGAGTTTTGGCCATCGGCCCCAATTGCTATTTTGATCATTGCTACTGAGAGTGTCATATTCTCCACTTATTTCTGTTGAAAAGGTATGCGGCAAAGTTTTTAGATAGATTTATTGTTTGGAGTTAAAAACTCGCCTGGAATGCATCGACTACGTGTATTCAGGGTCAGTTGTTTGTGTCACCTGAAAGAAATTAAACCCAATTTGGGAATGTGATTAAATTATATTCCATTCCGCAGTGATGTTTTCGGACCTCCCTGGTATCAGTTTTGTTGAGTTGATTTGGCTTTTTCATGGGAAATGGTCTCTGAACCGAAATAGACTCCAGGCAGATGACCTGTAAATTTAACAAGTGATTTGAATACTGTCACCAATGTGTAGAAACGCCACTGATCTGGTGTGGCTAACGGCATAACCTGCGAGGCCCATGGCTGAAGATCTACACCATCGACGGTGAGATCGAACCCTTAGATTCAAACCCTAACGATTTCTTTAGAGATAATTACCCCAAAGAGTGAACCACGAGAACTTCTCTGAAAACTGTTTATTCATCAAAATATTAGCATATCCATTACAATAGGGTACTCCTCTATATATAGAGTAATAATATTTGGTTTCTTGGATAACTAAGACATTCTAAAAATACTCTCTATTATCTCTAAGTAAATCAAATCCTAAAATCTCAAATTACTTAATTACTAACTATTATTTAAGAAAACAAATCATCCTTGGTGGGGTCCATTAGGGGCCACTTCTCTTGGATCTCACTGCATCACTCTCCCCCTCTTGGAAAAAACTGGACTCCGGCGAGTTGAAAGGTTGATAACACATGAGAGAATCTGACCACAAATCGGAAATGTCTGCCTTGGTTGAAAATTAGACGCACAAATGTCGCCTTTCTTTTTGATCTGCATTTGCGTGGCATGGTGTGGGAGATAGACGCAATGTGTTAAAGCTATTTAAAAGTAGTTCGGAAGCGTTGCTTCTTCAGCAGTCTGCATTGAGTTGAAAGCTTGCACTTTTCCTATGAGAGATTGCAATTGTAAATCTACCATATCTGAGTGGCGATCTTCAAGCTTCCATTGTTGTTCCCTGAAGATGAGTCAAAGTGAGGGACTCCAACCAACTTGATCTCTTGTGTGAAACTATTTGAACAATCTGACTGATTTCTGAGGACCCAATTGAATTGCTAGAAGTGACATGACAATGGATCCATGGCAGAGTCTTCAATATGTTCTTGGGCTTTGCTCTTCTTCAACCTTTTGCGGCTCTTGACTGACATTACCTGATCAGTATTGTTTGTACCCACGAAATCTTCGTTGCCATGACTTGCTCTTCAATGTCATCTCTGATGTGTAAAGTCAGTTCTTTTGGTGCAATCATGACTACTTTTTTAAAGTTTTTGCTCCGTTTGTGGCGCTTCTGTTGAAGGTGCAGACGACGACAGAGATGTTGAACTTGAAGTTATTGGCATGAGTCTACTCCATCTACCATTCTTGAAAATTGTGAGTGGGAGTGGCCAATCTAGAATTGCATTGACTTTTCTTTGGATCCATTTTGATACCTTCCGTTGATATGATGAATTCCAAGATATAACTTTGAACGTCTCATGAAGGTGCACTTCTGAGATTGATGTAGAAGCTTTTTCGACGAACGAGATGGCAAATAGTGTGGAGATGAGTGAGATGCTTCCTCCCTGGTTTTGCTATAATTAAGGATGTTGTCGAAATAAACAACGACGAAATTTCCCGATATAAGGTTGCAGTAGATGGGTCATAACCCGCATGAAGGTACTGGGAGCATTGTGAACCCGAATGGCATGACTAGTTCCGATACCATTTGGGGATGGATGATCAGAGAGGGGAAGTGGCTGGGAAAAGGGATTTGAATGGGGCTGGTTTGCTGGCTACTAGGAGAGAGAAAAATGAGTGGTTGGTGCTGGCTGGGGTTTGGGATGGACTATCAGAGAGGGGAGGTGACTGGGTTGTAGGGTTCGGAAGTGGTGCGATGGAGGGGCTGTTATTTTTTATTATTATTTTTTTGACTGGCTTGCACTTTTTCCTTTTTTTATTTTTCCTTTTTATTTTTCTCTGATATCAATTGATGGCGTAGCTTGGAGGGCCCCAATAAAGATCTACACCTCCAACGATGAATCGAACCCTTGGACTCCAAAACCCTAAGATCACTTAGGAGAAATACCCAAAGGGGAATTCACAAAAACTTCTCTGAACTTTTATTAAAAATATAGCACGACCATTACAATAGGGGACTCCTCTATATATAGAGTAATACTACTGTTTCTTAATAACCAAGAACATTCTAAAATAACTCTCTAATATCTCTAAGAAATCAAATCCTAAAAATCTCAAATTACTAAAATTACTAAACTATTTAAAGAAAACAAATCATCCTTGTGGGGTCCCATTAGGCGCCACTTCTTCTTGGATCTCACTTCATCACTGGCTGGCGTTTAAATTGTGAACTTCGATGTATACTATAAGTTCTTCATTGGAAATGATTAGAGTTATTTGAAAGGTTGGGTATAGGAGTTGTATTATGGTTAATTTGATTTTCGCATGCTTACATCCTGTTACTCTAACAAAAAACATCAGATATTTGATATTTCTCTTGAACCTTGGTATTTATTTGGATTGAACTAATTTGTGATTAATTTTCATTGATTTTAGAAGTTGTTTGATCCTTAGTAGTTCTAGAACCAAATGACCAGTCAGTTGTATTATTATTATTGAGGCTTGGTATAACTGCAGTATATTCCTTCAGGTTGTTGCAGTTGGTTATGCAATCATGACAACTAGATCACTGGATTTGGACTGGAAAATGAGAGCAGTCCGGTTATGCCTATGTTTCTGTTACCTGCTTTTTCTGTTTTTACATATACAGCACTTGTAAACTACACGAG